>CM072867.1:5880000-7080000 GCA_036937835.1 Pampus argenteus | reverse complement strand
CACTGGCAAACTATCACACTCTCACACAAACACACACGCAATAGACACCGGAGCACATTAACATGCTTCCTTGCAGATCACACTATCACACCCGCGCACACACACACAACCAAACACCCACCTATGAATCCTAATCATTGCATTGGGCCTTGTTTTTCTCTTTCATGAATGTGACACGGACAACCCAGTAAGATCCACAATCGCAAAATTAAAGTCATGTCAGCGCCTCCCTTCGCTCTCCTTCCTCTTTCTTCTATCAATCACACCACCTTTTCATTTCCATCCCTCCTTCCCATGGAGGAGAGCAAATCAAATTCTGTTGCTCTTTCATTGTTTATGTTCTGTGTGCCTTGTTTATCAGTCTTAGAGGCTTTTGTGATGGCAGAGCACATTTAATTATGCCACAGCAACACTGAACTAGGAGCCTGAGCTACTTTTTTACTTTGGTTTTTCATGACATATGGACAGAAAATAAGAAACATGGAATAGTTAAATTAAAATTAATTATTCACCCTTTTCCTCATTATTTTCCATTACTAGTCCTAAATATTCCACTAAAACACTGACTGAGTTGTGACATCATTTGAACTAACTGCAGTGTACACACAGACATAAGATTTACTGACTATCACAATGAATAATACAGTTGGAAAATGAGTGTACTACTGAAATTATACAGTGTAGGAAAGTGTTAAAATACATGAACAACAATTTTGATAGACCTATTGTTAAATACAGGGCAGGGCAAGTTGAATGAGCCAGTTGAATAAAGATAAAATAATTACATTTATGAAGTAAATGCAGCCAGATTTATTAGTCTGAGTTAAGTAGGAAGAGGAAAGTCAAAACATTTCAAAGGATTTCAGCCATTGACAAAAGTACAGGAATTAGATCAGGATACCGCACCAATCGATCCTGTCTACTAGGATTTATAGTAATTAAGGAATTTGTGAATGCTCATACGTCTGGGAGCAAAAAGTTCCAATGTTACAATGCAAGATGGCGAAAAGTGGGAGGTTGGGGTAAAGAATGCATCACTTCATCATAGGGTTTGTAGTATTTTTGTCTCTATTTCATGCTGAATTAGAAACCCAGCGCCAAAATGTATAAACTTAATAAGGTAACAATAAACAGGACAATAAGCCCAAACTTCTCCATTGAAACACTGTTATTTCTTTAGAACATTTTGTTGTAACACATCACACAAAATAAACCCCCTCCTTCCTCCCTCTCCCCTCCCATACAGAGAAAAGTAGAGCCTCGCTCAGTTATCCCTCCCAGCTCTCTTACAGTTAAGAAGAACCAACAAAAAACAGGGGTTTTATTCATTTTGCATATCATAGCATATCAGATAGCAGCCATACCACCCTGATCTCGTCTGATCTCGGAAGCTAAGCAGGGTTGGGCCTGGTTAGTACTTGGATGGGAGACCGCCTGGGAATACCAGGTGCTGTACCCCCTTCCCATGGGCCCACCACCCATGGGAGGGGTCTCAGGGGGGGAACGGTGCGAAGAGAGATGGGCGGCAGTCGGAGGCGGGGACCCTGGCGGAAGTCTGGGCTTCCCTGCTGAAGCTGCTGCCCCCGCGACCCAACCACGGATAAGCGGAAGAAGACGAAACGAAACATATCGGATATGGATTTAGTCTTCAGATGGTCTGGTTCAATGGTCTGTATGAACATAATTTGTAGGAGATGTGGTTGGACCAAGATGGGCTTTATAGGAAAATCTTTAACAACAAACAAAGTAGTGTTGTCATTTTAAAAAGGGCTACACCGATCTTCAAGTATTCTTCCCAACGTCTACCTGCATTACGTTCAGATCAACAAAGTTTTCCATCAAGTCTGAATGTACCAACATGTCTAAAGTGAGGTCAGTCCACCTCCTGATTGATCAGCCAGATGAAGCAAAATCTGTGAATAAACAAAAGATGAAAGCGTAAACTTTGAGTACTGTTGAACTTAAAATGAAGTTGCCTACACATGGCATGCAGACCTCAGAGTAAGCTCATACATATTCTGACTTTCTGTTTCTCAACACTTTCAAATGATACTACAGAACCGTCTCAATGAGTGTCTAGGCATATTTCAAGAGTTCCTTCTACTTTATCCGTGCTTCAAACAGTTTGGCTTCAGAGTCTAGCCATGCTGAAACTTCAAAACAGCTAAACCACTCCAGGGTCCACTCTCACTGTTTCGCTCTCTTGCTGTGTAACTCCTTTTCTTTCTTTCAGCTTGCTCTAAGTTTAAACTTTAAAAAAAAAAATATCAAAAACAGATCCATAAGTTACATCTTAGATTACAAACACTTTCAAAGTGGCACATAACAAATTGTCCCCTTGTGTGGAGTCAGTTAAATGCTCAGTATTTAGCCTTTAAGCAATGAAATGTGAAATGTTTTACAAATGGGAGGTTCTGTGCTTTGTTCTTTCCAGAGGGAATACAATGATGAAGTGGCTGCAAAAGTGTAAAAAAATTTAAGATTTAAAATTTATGGCCATAATAAAGAAGGCTATTTTAGCCAGTTTTTATTCATGTATTAATTTGCTATTGTGCGTTACATTATTCACATGAATTAGTGGTGGCTTCACATCACTGCAAGGTTAAGTATAGGAAAGGTTTGTGGTCATGGTGAAACAAAACTAATTTATTTGGATTTTATGCTCAAGCATCCACCCTGACCTAACTCCAATGGAACCAAGTTCAACTTTGGTGAGTGTTGACCTGCGATTTTATACTGTTGGCCAATAGAGAGCCTATATGAAAAAGGAAATGTCTGGTTTCTGTTTTGGAAGTCAGAAATCCTCAGTAAAAATCTGCTAACATTTGCATTTACGTAAGTAACCAAAAATCCTGGATTTTCACGGTTGGAAAATGGGAAGCAAACGGCGGCAAACTTTTCTATCAAACTATCTAGCCACCCACCCAATAATGAAGATCGTCACCTTATATAGATGTCATTGGTCTCATGGTGTCTAATAATGACACGGATGGGTTTACATTGGAATTATTTGAAAGCCTGGTGTTGTTTTGCTGTGTGTCTGCATGAGACGCCAGAGGAGCGTGACACAGCGTCATTATTTGACGACCAGAACATATTCACATCACGTTGTTTATCTAAACATAATCATTTTACACATTTGAGCAAACAAACAATGCTGTCGTTTTTTTGTTTTTTCTGATGAGAACAGTCTCAGAATCATCCTCCGCCATGACTTTATTTCACTCTATAGAAAAGTGTGGGGGATTTAAATTACATATGGAGACTCCAGAGCTGCGACTCCAGTGTGGCATTTTTACTGCAGCTAAAAAGACGTTTGAATTCAAGAATTGCATCATTAACCTACGTTTTTTTCACTGTCATCTCTGTCTCTATGCACATATAATTGCTACCAGCTCTTAACTGTCTCCTTACAGCCCACACTGACTGCATACGTCTGCATTTGTTGTCTTGCATCACTCTTCTTTGGCTTTGGATTTGTTTGATTTTGAGAAATGAGAGAGAGGTTGGCATAAGACAGAAGCAAAAAGAAAAAAGCCACCGCCCAAAGACAAACTCAAATCTGCGTCTAATATCTTTACATCTCAGGCCACGAGCTCCAAATAACTAGAGCTTCTCCCAATTTATAAATATTGCACACAGTTTCGCTCCCTTTTCGGACGCAAAATAAATACACACACAAACCGCACTCTCACAGACGTACAAACAATTTTTGTCTATCCTTAAGTCACCTAGCTCTGTGTCTTGACTCGTTCCCTCTCTGTCTTTTTTAACTTGCGTCCCACATGCTGCCTTTGTTTGGGCCTCATTTGACAAATCAGAGAGCATTAGAATGAGAGGCTGCTCCCCAGCAGAATATTCCCTCCGCTCTGCACTAGCTGGCTTCCTGCAGATATGTGAAGATTTGAATAAAGATAAGATTAGGTGCAAGCAAATCAATCAACGCACAGAAGAGAGAGACAGCACCCCCTCTTCCATGCATCATACTGCATCAATGTACGTGTGAGAGGACCGTTTCTCTTAAAATATGTGAAGAGGATGTTTCTTAGGAGTGCTGTGATACAGTTGTTTTTATTTATTATAATCATAACACAAAATAAATGTACGGTAGTAACATGTACATGTCATTTTTTTTAGCTATATTGTAAGGATACAACCAATCAGCTGTTCTGTTACCACCGTTTAGTTTTGCATTTTGTTATCAACAATGTTAAAGATCAATGTGATATGCTAGCATTATTTCCATGAAGCTTAGAACAACACCCTAATTTTGTTGTTTGGAGTATAGCACACAAATGCCGTACTATCATCTGACAGGCCAGAGTCAAAATCACGTTACTTGTCACTATCTAGATTGATGAACAATCATTTCCCTCTTCTGAGAAGCTCGTGGCTAAATCTCAGATGATGAAAGCGTGGCTTGCAGGTGGCATCAATTCCTCATGAGGCGTTCTGTCTGACTGCTTGCTCTAGTGGCAACAGTCGCCTCCATCCCCTGAGACGCAATATGACAACTTCTTCACTCCCTCTCCTCTCTTTGTTTTCTCTGTTGTTTAATTACCCTCAGCTGTCATTAGTTCCCTTTGTTTCTTCAGGAAGAAGGAGGGGGAAAAAAAAAATTAATCACCTATTGCCACGCTGTATGCAAATCTTTGCTCAGATCCCGTTAAGCCGATGAGAGATGTGATAGTGGAAGAGTGGAGTAATTGGAGACAGATGTTATAGAGACGGATCATCCGAGACGGATCAGTGAGCCAAAACTAAGATGCCACCGTTAATAGGATCTGGCAGAAAAATATTATTTCTCTATGATTCCTTTTATTATCTTCCCTTTGTTCGACTGTATCTTTCATAATGAAGTCTTGTGTTACATTTTCTTGTCTGTGCAAATTATGAATCATTCTTATGTGTCTTATGCACTTGATTTCTTAACCATCTCTCACACACATACACACGGATATGTGCGTTACAAAAAGAAGGGTTCATCCACTTCCTGGGTGTCATGTGTGCCCTGTTGCCCGGCAACACAGCACTCAGTTGGGCCTACACAGTCCACAACATAGACAACTCAAAGTTTGTCAAGCAACTTATTGCAAGTATTATGTCTGCTGCAATGCTTTATATCAAATACAATTTTATCACAACAGCAATAAATCATTAAAGTAATATGGGTAGGTGGCATGCACCTGTGCACCTGACGGGGACCTCCTGTTTTAACATACGATGTGAATGCAACCCCAGAAGGTCACAGGAGGTCACTGCTTTGATTGGCTGGAGATGTGCACGATGGTGAAACGAAATACTTAAAAGAAACAGATTTAATTTATCTCCAATTACATTTTCTAATTAGCAAACAAAATTACGTAGCCGCCCTCCCCCTGTGTTACAACTATGTAATTTGCTTTTTTTTTCTAGCATTTTAATTGTCTTTGTAATTAATGTAATTAATCTGAAATTTGATGAGATGAGTTGTTTTTATTATGTTATTTCTTCATGAATTGTTTTTATTTGTGCTTGTTTGTGAACCAACGTCCACCCACAGGAAGATAATATTTAAACTGAATCTGTTTTCCGTAAAGCAGCTTATCTGATGCACACTGTTATTATGTACCCAAGGCACATAATAAAAAAGGCATTTCAATAAAGATAACAATAATTTACTCCTCTTCTAGTTGAAAGGCTACAAATATATAGCTAAAACCAATCACCGTGGGAGACTTGGGAGCAAATCACAACTGGATTGAAAGTTATTCAGCTGTGTGATGTGTAACCAGTGTTGTTGAGAGGAGGACAACTGAAGCAGAAAAGCCAGGTGGATGCTGCACCGTGAATGTCAACCCTGGATGCGACTTGACTGAATCAATCACACATCAAAGTGGACGAGAAGGCCACGGACAACGTGGAACAGATAGTATGTATTAAACGTAAAAATGGGGAAAAAACTATTTCAGAATGAGTTTCTTGGCTGTTTCAAGAAGAGGTGTCCAAACATAATGCATCATTAAATGCCATTCTGCTGGCACATGGGGTACAAGTGAAAGGCTTTATATGACTCCATTACTATAATTCAACGATGTACTTCACTGTCCTTGAAGATGGAATTAAATGTGACATACAAAGACAGAATCTGTCCTTTTCTTGATTTATTGAAGAATAAAAGTCAGGAGTTACGGGCTGCGATGTACAATAGCTTCTAACAGAGGAACAAAAAAGTTTTGAAATACCAAGGTTAGCAAACACACGCAAAATTTTAATTTTCTTTGTTTCTTTGATCTTCTCTGAAAAATAAACACACACACACACACAAAAAAAAACCCTCAAAAGAACCAACAACATCATCTGCACAGCAGGGTGGCTGAAACGGAAGAAAACAACAGGCTGAAAGAGAGGGAAAGAAAAAGAAGTGAAATCTTTCCGCGATGAACACAGACAGTGACAGAGTGAGATGTGATAGCGGACTAAATGTGAGGATAATGCAAAGCATATTAAGACTTGCAGATGAGATGGCGGCAGAATAGGAAGCTGGGCGTCTCTATAAAGCTTCATCTCAGAGTCATCAATCTCGACACAGACACACACTGCACGTCGTGTTTGCATGCAACTACTACGCGACTGCTTTTAGTGTGAAATACAGAAATGAAAGTCGTCAAGAGAGTTTTCAATCTCTCTCTATCTGCCTGTAGCGCCAGTTCATTTGTAACTAAGTTTTTTTTTTTTTTGAGCATTTTCTCGTTTCCTGACAGCCATATCATCATCACCGTCTTCTCTCTCCTATGTCCAGAGTAATGAGTGACTTCAGAATGTCCATCTGTTCATCTATTTATCCACTTGTCAATAAGTAGATCCTATTCCAGTGGGTCTGCCAGGTATCTCCACCCACTCAATCCTGCTCAGCGGACAGACCAAATGTGTGAACCGTGTCTGTCACCTTGCTACTCCCAACGTGGAGGATCAGTGACTGACTTCAAGGTCGTCCCGCTTAACTGAGCTCCTTGTCCTGTCAAAGTGAATGAGACCGGACACCCTGTGGAGGAATCTCATTTGGCAGCTCTCTGGTCACTCCCACAACATCCTGACCATTGGTAAATGTCAGAAAGAAAACCAATAAATTAAAGCCCTTCCTTTGTGGCTTTCCTAACTGCCACAGTCAAACACATCTCAGCAGCCACTGCACTTGACTTAAACTTTTTCTTTCCTTGTGGAACGAAGGTCACCCTCTTAAGGAGCGTTAAATTTCACAATACACCATTGCTAATGAGAAACAACAGCACAGATACATGAAATGATTCACTTGAAGGGACACTTCAGTCCTGATTTGGAGGGAGCAATTTACAAAGATGCACCATGGCCTTAGAAATGCTGACATTCATCCTGACTGTATCAGCAGCAAACCACTCCAGTGCACAGCGTATCACTGTAACACCACCATGGACACCATGGTAATTTCAGATTCAAGACATCCTGAATGTCATGTTGCCAGTTTAACATTTTAAATGCTAAAGCAGTTTTGAGAAAATAAAAGGTTGATGAAATACAGGTTACAGAGTTCAACCCCTTACGGAGATTTTGCCAGGCCTCCTTAATCATCATTAAGATCATTAGCATCGGTTTCAGTGGAGAGTGTTGCTGCCAAATGGTCTAAGTACAGTGTCAACGGCCCTCCACACTCCCAAGAAATAATTGCTCGGGAAAACAGTGGTACAATGTAGACGAATTGTGTGTGCAAGGGCGACCTTTGAGACTACTGAAGCTCATCATACAGTGTCACTGGCATATAAAAAAAGACTTGCATATGTTAATATGGATGACATACAGACTGATTTGGAGCAGTTTTAATTTGAACAGTATGAAATAAAATAGTCAAATGCATAGAAAGAAAATAATGACTGATGCACTCAGATGCTTTCCCAGCAAGAGAGTTAGGTGCAGGAGTGCTCTCACACCATCAGTCACTGTAGCTCCATCTACTCCCAAGGGTAATTAAAGCAAGTGATGTTTTATTTTTAAGTATAGGTCCTGAGAATACTGTACAGCAAAACCTCACATGTGCAAGGGCAGATCTACTGGGGTGGCGCACCCCAGTTTTGGATAATTCAAAAATATATACAAGGCTGGTTGGCAGCATTCACTTGTCCGCTTCTAAGTGAAGGCAGCAAGAGGAGACGCTCCCGTGCCAGCCATGTGCTGCCACTCGCTGTTGATGCAGCGGGTGTTCGATTGTGTGAGGGATGGATTAAACCAGACTAAACCCAAATATTCACCGGTGCTTACGAGTGACTGCAGCTACCAACATTTCTGAAACTGAACTGAATCAGTCATGCAAGTGTAACATAAAAGCAACACTAAAATCACTCACTCCAAACGCCAAACAATAAGCTAATTTGGTCAGCAATGCATTGACAGTTCATTTAAAGCTTACCTGAGAGTTTGTACTACATTTTCAAATTGAAAATCTTTTGCCATTAAATCAGCTGGATAAACACTGGATATTTAAGATTGTTGGAAACACTATGTGTGCAAGTAAAAGTGACACAATCGGTGAATATTGTCTCTACTTCAGAGGCAATTAAAACCCTTAAAGAATGCTTGCATTGACATTATTACTGATCGCTTTGAATCTTATATCAGAAATCTGTTGGGAAACATTCAGGGGCAAGCAAGAGATTGAAACACACACACATTCACTCAAAGTTATCACAACATTGAGTGTTAAGTTGACTCTGTGGTGGCCTTAGCCATCCTTTATGCTGTGGTCTGCTGGAGAGGGGGCAGCACGGACAGGGACAGAAGCAGACTGAATAGACTTATTAGAAGAGCAAGCTCTGTCCTGAACTGTCCTCTGGACTCCATAGAGAAAGTGGGTGAGAGGAGGATGTAAGCTAAGCTGACATCCATCATGGACAACCCCTCTCACCCCCTACATGACACTGTGGGGTCTCTGAGCAGCTCCTTCAGCAGCAGACTGTTACACCCATGGTGTATGAAGGAGAGGTTCCGCAGGTCCTTCATCCCTGCTGCTGTGAGACTTTACAACACCTGCACCTGATCATGTTGTAGTCTCCTGTCAAATAAATAACAATGTCCCATTGCTATTTCTTGTCCTTTTTTTGTTCTTGTTTGTCTTGTTTAAAAAAGTTATTTTTATCTCTGCACATTTTAATAGTAGTACTTTTGTAAATATGTAAATAAAGTAATTGAATTGAATTGAATTGAATTGAATTGAATTGAATTGAATTGAATTGAATTGAATTGAATTGAATTGAATTGAATTGAATTGAATTGAATTGAATGAGTACACCATTATTGGTAGCTTATTCTATACTACAGCATGAAAGTAATCCTTAACTGTCTTAAAAATCTATCTATAAAGATTTAAGTTTGCTGCACTGGTCTAGTGTTATGACTATGGTTTTGTGGTCATGGCCATACATTTCTCTATGATGTGTGACAGCAACATTGTTTTAAAGGATGGCAATGTAGAAACTTTAGTTCAATCATTTAACAATCACTGTTACTCGGTGCTGGATTAAGTAGCTCCTCTCAAGCTTAGAAATATCTCATCCATAAATTCATCCCCGTGGATAAATGAAACTCTAGGTGCAAATGTCAGATGGCCGAGCGCTTGCAGAAAGCTACAAAACGTGAAGCACATTCTCAAAGAACTTATGGCTGTCCACAAACACGGTAAAGGCAGAGAGCTTATTTGTCTAATCTAAAATCTTCCAGCAAAAGAAACCTGAAAGTTCTGCTCCTATCTGATAGGACTAAGGTGAATATGTGTCAGACGATGTTGTCTTGTCATCTGGCGTTCCACCAGGAATCAGTCTTAGGGCCTATTTAATTGTCCACATACATGCTTCCACTAGGACAGATTATCAATACAGTTTCAGCAACATCTATCACTTTTATGCTGAACAACCAGTTATATCTTTCTTTCAAAACCTGATGAGTTTGACAGATTGACTGTATTGAACAACTGTTTAATAATAAATGCAAATCATTTCCTGCAGTTAAATGTCTTGATTATTGCTTGTCATAATCTTCACATCTGTGCAATCTTGGTGTTATTTTTAACCAATCCGTGAGTTTTGATGCTTCTATTAGGACGCTGACTTGATTATGTTTCTTTCTCTTGAGAAACAGCCAAATTGAGATGCTAGTAAACACTTTTACCTGCCTTTATAAATATTCCAATGACAAAAAAATTTTGCCAAAAAGTTTGGTACTTATATAGCCCTAGATGACCAGGTTCCACATTATATTGCGGACCTTCTCCACCCACACACACAAACCTCAGGTCCTCTAAACAGGGCTTTTTAAGTGACATGTTTAAGACTCAGGGTTATCATGCATTCCAGGCGGCAGCACCTAAGCTTTGGAATACTATCCCAGTATGTCTGAGGTCTCTTGTCTCTGTGGACTCCTATAAAAAGCTGGTGGTGGGGGGGGGGGTATTTTGTTTTAAATTGTGTATTATGTATGTTTTTCCCCCTGTGTTTCATCTGTTATTTTCTTTTATTTGACTGTGAAGCACTTTGTGACTGGTGTCTGTGAATGGTGATATATAAATAAACTTTATTTACTAATTGGAAGTAGCTGGAAGCACTTCCATGTAAAATCCTATAAACAATATTCAATTGAATATTACTTGCCTAGTCCTCCATGCAGACTAGTGAAGCTGTAAGACATGGCATCTGCCAACATGACTCGTTGGCTCAAGCATAAGGATGAATCTAATCAGTTTGTTACTTGGAGTTTCTGTTTGAACGTTCTTGTCAGGGGCCACACCACACATGAACTAACAGCATAGTCAAAATAAGATTGGATTAAGCAGGAGGTCCTTCCGCAGCTACTCTCTTACACAAAATTAATGAACAGCTGGTGTTTGCTAAAATACGATCCCATTGGGCCTCATGAATTTGTCTAAATTTTGAGGCATCTGCTTTTGTAGTGCTGCCTGATCGTGTTTCATCCAACCCAGCAGTGATGTTTACATTGACCTCTCACAGGCTACCAGTCACTCTTTAACATGCAAACAGTGAGACAGAGGAAATATTTTGTATCTTTACTCATTCAATCAATTCAACCCAGAATTCATTTAGTTATGAGTATGGTTCACAGAAACTTGCCCTGGAGTTCAACATAGACCTGAGCTGAATGTTAACACTCTCACTGCAAATTACAGTTTCTGCCCTCACAGGCTGCGGGTACACTTGGAGACGCATGTCTTGCAGTTTGATGGGCTCTGCTGTGAGACTGGGAATGGGTTTGCCATTGAAAGTCTGCACTCGTTCATTACAGATGCATTTCCATGTCCACCTGACCACATGCAGTCCATGAAGAGAGAGTGGAGTGTGGAAATGATCTCTGCTGTAACTACTGGGCAAGTCCTTGGTTTGTACTCTATGTGTGTGTGTGTGTAAGCATGAAACTCGGTCTTCATTTCCAGGTCATGACGTGTACGTGTGACTTTGTGTGCATGCACCTGCACACACTTCTATGCTTTTGATTCTGCACAAGTTGAGATGTGACCTAGACACCAGAGAATATATCACCTGCTAAGGCTTAAGCTACTGAAAGTCTTCTCTCAATAGATCCTGCCTGTGCCCTTATGGAAAACAAAGGAGCACGTACAACTTTATAGGTTTGACATGCACTAGATATCCTAACTTGGATTATTAGTTAAGCAAAACAACAGGAAAAGCACATTCTTGCGTATTTGAGGTGCAGACACAGATACTGTTAAAGCTATAAAACTTTGAAAAACATATTTTTCTGTTCTCTGTGGATGGATAGATTTCTTGTTACTGGGAACTTATGTCTGGCAGGCTTATATTTGTGCTGCCCATTTCACAATGGAAAGCTTTGCTATCATGGTACAGTGTGAGCTGGGCCTCAACTGAATCGTCTCACTTGACAGAGAATCTGTTCTTTTCATTTAAGCTTCCCAGACAGATTCTTTCTTGGGGCACATTAACTCCAAATCATTCATTTCTTAGTGTGTTTCTATTAAAATTCAACATCTTTTCATGAGCTACTTTCAAGTTTTTGGAAAGTAGCTCAGATGCTACAGTCGTGTAGTATATGGAGAATGTTTCTGGCACATTTCACTATGTGTACTGTACTAATAACATATAGAGTATATTATTTTAGCTCTAGAAGGACTCAAAGAAGCCAACCTGAGCCTGGCAGGCATGCTTAGATTTGAAGGACACCATTTAAATACTCCGATGCTCTGATTATTTTATCCTGTTGCCACTATACTGGTTGCACATTGAAGTAGTTCATTTCCATAGTGTTGTTTCCACAGAAGTTATCATCATTGAATGGGTAGATCGTAATTTAGTTTGATGCGTACGTTTACGTAGTCTAATTGGAGTAGAAAACAGCAGTGCTTTCACAGGCTGGTCACAAAATTGAGCAACTTTTGAGTCTTGAATCACAGTAGGTGTTGATTGGGTAAGATGCTATTTGGAGGTTCAATGAATAGCAACGTTTGGGCCTCTAATGTTTGAATAGAGGGTAAAAAAAAACACAATCCACCAGAAATTTTGTCAATGAGTGTTTTCTTTCTGGTAAGCATGAAAGAATGCATAAGAATTGAATATGACAATGCTAACATGCTAAGGCTGGCTGAAGAGACAGCATGGGTAAATTATGGGAAGGGTTCTGCAGGGTTACATTTTGGAACTAATGTGGGAATGGGTTATTCTCATTATTGATTACAGCTGTCACAGGCATCAGGACTTTTTCCTCTCCTACTCCTTCTTGTCCTTGTGTTGCTTTACTTTGACCTCTGACTTTTTTTCCCTTCAGTACTACTCTTTCTCTTATACATCTTCCTCCATCTCTCTCCAAAACCACTCTCCCTTCGGCCTCATTCCAAATCCTTCGTCCTTACTCTCCCTAGCTCTCCGGACTGTGATGCATGGCTGTCTGTGTTTTCCAAAAGTCCATTAGTTGCTGGCACTGGGCCGCCTCCTCTCCCACAGACAGAGATAAAGACGCAGAGTATGGCTACCCAGCGAGCCGCATGAAAATGAGTGGAGGGAGAGAAATGGAGGAAGACGAAAGGGAGGATGGAAGTAAAAACACCTTGATACTGGCATGCAGCCCAAGAATGGAGGGGTAGAGAAAAGGAAACAAGAAGAGAAGGAGTAAGAAAGAGGAAGATGATGAAAACAACGAAGAGAAGGAGAAGAAGAAACAATTAACAAAAAACATTAAGAAAGAAAAGGGAGGAAGAAAGACAGAAGACAGAAAAGGAGATGCTTTCTATTTAGAATGAGAGTAGTGAAGACAATGGGAGACAGGAAATACACAGCAAAGGGATGCCAAGGAGGAGGGGGGAGGAAAGACTGAGAAATGAAATGGGCTCATGGTGAGGTGAACATAAGAAAGAAGGGTCAGTTCTTACCAGGTACCAGATATCCCAGCACCATTTATATCATGTTTTCTTTTTTGAAATCCTTCCATCCCTAATTTATCTACAATCCTATAACTGAACTTCAAAACAAACCATGATGCAGACCAGGAAGATGACAAAACTGCTTTCTTTTATTTCGTTTCAGCAGGGGCATTTGGCCATTTGATTAATATTGTTGTCCAACTTCGGCAACTTTGCTTATTGTGTTTCTATTGGTCTAATTGCTTTTGTGCGCTCGCCTATATTTCTAAGTCAATTTTAGAGTAAGTGCATTAATAATGCACTAATGATGACTAACTCTGGATATTGTATTCTTCAGTCAGTTCAGATAAAAAAATGAAATCCAAGACAGTGAAAAAAAAGATTTAACTCTATTACCTTAAAAAGATAACTGAAACATTTTAACTGTATTAACTATATTTAACTATATGGCTAACATGTACTTGTACATGTGCATGATACTTTACATGAATGACAGCTTCCCAGTGCACAAGTTACAACATGAAAAACTTACTTATAGAGTACATATCAGCAGGAGATATGATATATATATTTAATATTAAAGGTTCTATATGTAAGAACTGTTAAACAATTAACATGTCTTAATTGTCTGTTATTATCGATGATGTCGTGTATTAACGACTTTCCTCGTGCTTGTTTGAGTGAAAAAGAATAGACAGAACCCGAGGCTTCTTTCTTAAGGAATGCTCCTTCCTTTATTCTAAGCCATCACATACTCTGAGTGCGTGGAGAGAATCCTTGAGGTCAGATTAAAGACTGCTGAGGTCCCTATGGTCAGATTGCAGCCCCGATTCTCTCACTGTGTTAAGGCGTTGCCCTGCTATATAGTAATATGCAAATGAAGCGATTACATATTAATGTTATGAACGTTTCACCCTACATCCTTCCGTATTTGGTAATGATGACCAGGAGTGTAGGCCTAGATATCGTCATCTCATGGGCTTGCAGCAATCTTAACATGTATACCTTAAATGGGGAGGCATACAGAAATAGTTGACATTAAGATGACAGCCAATTGCTCAATTCTATGGTGCTAAAAGCTTTCTCCAATGTATTACTTAAGACATCTGTTTACTCTGCGAGTTCCTATAAGTTCAACTAAAGTAGACTCAAAAATATACTACAATGACTAAACGGGTAGTAACGTAAATTAAAAAAATGAAACTCATTAGTCTCCAACAGCCTGTGGGCTGATTTCTATGTGGAAGACTCGGGCTGTTTTTACCTGAGAATCCTAAGGATGTGACGTTTTTGCATACTCCACAGTGCCTTGCCCTTTTCCCACTAACGTCAACAATTGACCACCATCTACCACATTAAAAACAGTGCTATGCAGCTAGAAATACCCTGCAGATATTAGCGCTCGAGCAAATGAGATGGCTCGCTGCCTCTGCCAACCACCACATTTTTCACAACAAAACATGGCCGCAATAACAAATCACCCTCTCCCGAGCACGCACGCACGCACACACACACACACACGCACACACACACACACACACACACACAAACAACGTTATTTACTCAACATAGGAGCAGAAAACAGGCCTCAGAACAATAGCAGAACATACTGTAGCTTATCGTTTCCTGTTTCTTCTGTTGGAAGTCCAAATGCGCTAATAACTACAAAAGCACAGCGCGTTGTTCTCCGGCCACAGCTCGCTGATCCTACCCGTGTTTGGTAAACACAGTTGGGAAACAAAGTTGGAGATTTGTGGTTCGGGAGGTTGCACACTTTTGCAGGTTGGACAGTGCAGCAGGACTCTGTGTGTGAGTGTGTGAATGTGCATAAATATTATTATGTGAAGTGTTAGCATGAAAAAAATCAGCCACCAGTGTCCCTAATGAGAAGGAATTTCTGAACACACAGAACCTTTGATAAATAATAAACATCATACATCTGTAGCACATAATATTGAAATAACAGGCGTAGCACACACCTTATTTCTCAATACTTCAAGATACTGAAAGTTATTTACAAGCTTAAATTATTCATCTGATATGAATGAAAGTGTAACTAGGAGAATGCAACTCCTAAAAACTGGTGTGACACATTCAACTAGATCATTTTACTGTTGTTGGAAGTACAAAAACACCAAGCACAAACACTGACTGCAGAGATCACACAAACCCGACCACAGCCGAGATTCAATTAGTTAATTCATCACGTTACTCGAGGAATTAACGATAATTGCTGAGTTGATATGACCTGCTGGTAGCAATGTTTGTCGACGCTCAGCACAAGCTGTATAATCTAATGTTCACTCACATAAACAGTGAAATGCGGGCAACATTGAGCCCGGCTGTTGTAAAAGAGAAAAGCTACAACACTAGAAAGATGAGGCAGATAAAACACAGTACAGTGAAGGAAGGATCTGTATCTGACCGCGTTTATTTTCACTGATACCAACCCATTAGCATGTCCAGATCGGCCCCAATACCAATCTTTAGGCTTGGTGAGGGACATCTCAAGACATTTTACTTCACTGATACAAATAGCTCATTATTAAATTAAGCGTGTACACTTGAGGATAGGGACATACAGCAAGGTTTGGCCAAGGTGGGGGCTATGCAGGTGTACAGTGCAGAGAAGACATCATCTTATAATTCCTTTAGTTGCAATGTTTAAAGATCTTTTTAAATGTTCTTGGGAATAAAACAGGTATTAATTGGGAGCAATCATTTGGTGAAGGGCCAGATTTGGTCCATGGGTCTCTTCTTGAACAGGGATAGTTATTATTATTGAGGATGGATGAAAAAAACTATCACATATAACAGAACACTGAAGTCCTGTTCTAGAAATTTTAGAATAGTTATACACATGATTCACGCCTTTCTCCCTGTCTGAGTAGTCACAGACCCATTTCTATAATAAATCAGCAAGTATGACACATACAGTAAGTCCCAGTAGGAATATCCCATCCTTCAATTTTTGGTTTATCTCAGCGAGGCTACAGTCTAATGATAAGCAAATCCTCTACTGAGAATAACAGAATCAAAACAGAGAAAAAGTGTCCGTTGTCAGATATCCAATATGTATGCAAGCATCCTGAAGACAGGCGGGCCTTCACATATAGTACAACTGGATATAAACATGCATACGCACACTCGAGAGCACACACACACCTACACACACACACCTACACAATCATAATAACAAGAGCGCATTAATTGCTCTCTTCAACCACTGACGATCATTGATTTCCTTGTTAGCTGCTGTAATTATTACAGACGCAGGAGGTAGAGCATAAGACAAAAGGGAGCGAGAGAAAAACAGACAGTGGGAGACAGAAAGAGAGGGCAAGAGAGAAGAAGGAAGAGGGAATAAAAGAGTGTGTGGGTGCCAGATGGATTCTTGAGCCTTGGCTGGCAGAAGAGTGAAAAACAGATAAGAAGGTAATTAAGCTTTATTATTAGATATGGGAGGAAGGAAAGTTTAGATATAAGGAAAAAAGCTAATAGATTTATTTCCTATTTTCTTTTATGAAAGTAAACATCCTTCGTCCCCAACGTCCCTCCCTCTCTCTCTCTCTGTCTCTCTCTCTCTCTGGTCCCTTGACTTGAGCCCAATTTGTCACATTTCTAGCAAACATGGCAGTTTTTAATCAATCACCACACTTGGCAAGGGGTGGGTTTCTACCTATCTTACCATCTCTCCATTTTCTTATCCAGCATCTATCATTTTCCTATTTCTTAAAAGTGCCTTCAAATACTCACCATCTCCTTTCTTTAATATGGAGAGTAAATTATCTCCCATTATCCTCCTTCTGTTTTCCTCTTTTCATCTGCTCTCCCTGAATCTGAGTCACAACACAGAAACACTGTCATCACACAGGCAAAGGATTGTAACAGCAGGAAAATATGTTTGCTGTTTGGGTTTGTTGTGTTGAATCCTAATGAGCTATCAGACTCTACAGGAAAAGAGCTTTCCCTTTTTCCTGTCAGGGTGATTTGCACTACTAGAAAATTGAAAATGAGAGAGCCCAGCAGCCAAAAATGGCATTTTCTGGTCTTAGCAGAGGCTGGGTTATTATAGAGGATATTGCGGCAGTCAGACTCAGGCACAGTGACAGATATATATCAAGCCAGCTTATGCTTCTGCTGGGATTTCATTCAAATCCAATAAAATACACGACAAAAACATAAGTATGACATTCATTTTTAAAAATCTAATGAAAGCGGTTGTGCCCTGTCCCTTCTGTAGCTCCATGTCATCGTACTGGCTCAGACACAAAACACCACAAGCATCACTCCTGACACTTAAAGCAGAACAATTTCAGCAGGGAATTACAGGGATATAAAGGGGACGCACAGGAAGGACATTGTACTGTTAATGGACACGTAGGAGAGACGTGTCACATAGCTTTAGGCAGCCTTGAGACCTGAAAGCTTTGTTCATGAGAACGCAACCTCTCCCTCTCTCTCTCTCTCTCTCTCTCTCTCTCTCTCAGAGACCGAGAAAGAGAGGAATCACAAATACAGAGATCTGTCACCCGAACACAGCTGGGCCACCCTGCTCGGTAACCTTGGCAACTCCCTGACCAATAGCTGGTTGGCAGGAGGTCCTTAAAGAACTGTGACACTGACACAAACACACATACACAGTAAGACAAGCAGACACGTACCCACACACTCAGAGCACACCGCCACCTACAGATCTCTTGTTGACTGTGATCTGAGTTGAGAACACACACACGCATGCATGCATGCATGCATGCACACACGCACGCACGCACGCTTGTGGGGTGATGCTCATTGCTTTCCCCAATCACCTTGCTTCACATTGCTAATGAAGAGAGGCAGAGGTTGGAGATTAGAGTGTAGTATCGAGATCTATATGTATTTAACTGCCTGTTTCGTTTTCCATTAGGGTCCGAGGACGGTGACTGGATAACAGCTGAAGGGAGGAGAGAGAGAGAGATGGAGGAAGAATGTCTCTGTTCCAAAACTTACTCTTTTCTGTTTCTCTCTGTTGTTTTTACCTCCTCGCCACTACTCCATCCATTATTCTCTCCCTCACCTGCGTATTTCTACTCCTACTTTTACTTGTTCCTCTATCTGCCTTCCCTTACCACCCTCACCACTCACTTCCTGTATTAGTCATTCTCTTTATTTTTTTCTTCTTTCTTTCTGCCTCTAATGTTAATATAATAATATAAGCTGCGAGTAATGAGGTTTTACTGTGAGGAAAAAGATGACCCAGGCCACTTAACGCTTCATTGTTGTTGAAGGAGATGCCTCATTTGTAGACAAATTCTGCCCCTCTCTATGTCTGTCTGGCTTAATCCCCTCTGTAATGTTTGATAGGGTGTTTTTATTTGATGGTTTTAGCCCTACTAATAAATGCACCCAAGAGTCCATTAAGGCAAGAGGAAAATAAAGAATTTATGTATTAGTAAAACATGGTGTTAAACATTTCTGTCTCTGTGCTCGTTCTCCTCATTCTCCTCTCTTCTATCTCACATCTTCCACATTTTCATTTCCTCCATCTTCCTTTGCTACGTTTCAACTCCCATTTCGGCCCCTGATCATTTTCTCTATTTCTCCATCTCTCTCTCCAGCTTTCCTCCTGATATTCTTTCTTGTCTTTTCTCACCTATATACAGCAGCTCCTGTGGTCTCCAGCTCTCTTTTGGCTACTCTCTTCTCCCTTAACACTCTCTTTCCATCTCCCAATTCCCCCCCTTCCTACTCCCCTAGCACTTATTCACCATCGATATCTTCCTCCTTGCCTCATCTCTCCTGCTGCTTTGTCTCAATCGTGCTCTGGAGTGCCGTGATGGCCTCACCCAGGGCTGAGGGATCTAAACAGGTCTTGGTTGATTTACCATCAGTTCAATCTGGCAAAAGAATCAACGTAATCTTTATCATTATCGCTGAAGTCATTATGGTAAACTGGTGAAAGCTTAAAGGCTTACATTATACAGCTCCTTACTTCCAGTCTGGAAATATATGCAGCAGAGGTGCAGAAATGATGGTAATTTTTATCATGATTTCTGGAGTCATTATACTAAATGAGTAGATGGTGATAGGGAGACATTAAATGATGGGAAATGGGTTTGTTACAGAATGGAGTTAAATATACGTAGGACAATGAGGTAATTTTCATCAATTCTATTATCAATTCTATTATATATAACATTTGGAAGAATATCAAGTGAAATGCTTCCCAGAAAAGTTAAATCCATGTGACAAAAGTGTCATAAAATGACATATCAAACAAATGGCTAAGGATGTATCAATTGAATAATACCACGTGAATGAAGTGTGTATGACTCTGTTGATTGGTATGACCTCATCTGATCAACAGGTCAGATCCATTTCAGCATGGTAATACACCAATAAAAAAAAATTAAAATTCATATCCAAAAAAAAACCTCTTTTTCTTAGAAAATTGGGTTTTACAAACGACAGCAGGAATGCAAAAGTGCTTTATCTGAAGTAAACGTCCTCCATATAATCTGAATATATGTACATATGTATGAGGTATTTAACTTTACACCCACTGTTTCCAACCACCACCCTGGCCTTCTTTGTTCCTCCAATTTAACAATCCTGCATGTGTGAAATTCAGAATTATCCATATTCTGCCAAAGGTTTCATTGTCCTGGTCAAAGCTGTTCGAGTCAGGGTTAAATTAGAAAGACAGTGTCCTGAATGTTGCCATATTTATGCCCGTTTAAGTGTTTTGTGTCTTTATTGAAGAACAGGATGCTTTCTTTACTCGTAGCCTTGATTTAAGTTAACGTTGCCGTAACTGCTTAACTACAAACCTTTTTATAAGCTGCCATCAACTTGAAACTATAGAGTAATGATAACATAATAACGTAATGCGCAAGGATATATGGGAAAAGACGCATTTTCTAAAGTGGAACCTTTGTATGGTTCAGCAGAAAGTCATGCAGACAGAAAATCACTCAAACAGGCAATTCACTCAACTCTAAAATCACTCAGCAGTCATCAGAGACTCTTGAGACCTGACAGAGAGTAGCTGGCATATATTCACACAGGGACACAACTGTATATGCATCAACTGACTCAGGTGTGTGTGTGTGTGTGTGTGTGTGTGTGTGTGCTGGATTGTATGCGAGTCAGCATGCAAATGTCAATGTCTTAGCTGTGTGTGAGCTTAAGCTCGAGTGCTACACTGTTGAAACTTGAAAGGCACTCAGTGAGACATATTTCCATTTTCCAATTCTTTGTTGTTATGTTATTGTTATGTATGTTATGGTCTCCTGTAGCACAAGCTAAAATCAGATGTGACTAGAAAAAAGAAAAAAAGAAAATCATATGGACACTGATTTAATATTACAAAACACCTTAAGCTACAGACACATATGTAAAATATAAACAGTATGTGTCCATTTGAATTATGTACATACATATTGTATAATGCCCCCCCCCTGCCCTCCATTTTTCTAACAAATATCTGATTATAGTATGTGTTAGTACTTTACAAGCTGCAGCTCAGGGTGTGCAGAGTTTCAGTAATTAAGAGGGTAAGTGATTGAAAGTTAATTTCACTTATTACTTTTACAAGCCTGCACAACAGTCAAATGCTGAGCTGTCAAGAGCTCCTCAGGTAAAAGCCCTGCCAAACATCACACTGAGGAAAAAAAACAAAAAAACACTCAGTGTCTTTCTTTTCCATCTCGAGACCTTCCAAGAATAAATGGAGACGACCGCGACCGAGTAACGCATTGCTTTAAACGGAGACGGCATCATGTCAAACAGCGACATACAGCACACTCATCTTTGATATCATATGTGACACCGAGTTAATGAGATATCAAGTCTGAGTTGCAACACCTCTTAGTTTATTGAACGCCTTGATCATTGACTGAAATGGGAGCGACATGTATATCACACTGTGACAGGCCTCACTCCGCAGCGCTTGACTGGCTTTGTGTGTGCCTGTGTGTATCAATGCATCCAAGGTACACATATGAGTAAATGTGTTCTATTGTATCTATAAAGCTTACATATGTCTGCTTTGTGCTATGTGAAAATGTGTTTGTGTGTGCAATTTCACTTGTACATGCATCCATGTGGGCGCATGTGTGTGTGTGTGTGTGTGTGTGTGTGTGACAGCTCAGACACTGACCCGTTCTGACATATAATATTATTCTGCTGCAGGGGATCGAAACTGAAAAGGGAGAAAATCCATAGCACAACAGTGACAGAGAGGAGTAAGAGGTTTATTGTGAAAGAGAGAAGGCCTGAGAGAAAGAGTGGAGAGTGAGAGAGATGCGGAGAGAAAGCAGCAGCAGGAGAGAGAGTGAGCGTGACACTGAGGGCGGAAATATATCAAGTTCTTAACCTCATAGGAATCAAATATAGCAAAATGGCTGGATTGAAGGAGACAAATGCATCCGGATATATCAAACAGAGGCAGTTCGCAAAAGATGTGCCAGTCTGACTCATGGGGTCTGTTAATAACATCACAGCCTTCCAAATACCCTCCAGCTTGAAGAACTATTCCAGGTATTGTTCCTTGATTTGAAAGGACATCATAACAGGCGGAAAATCTCCACTTTGAAGGATTTTTAAGTAACTGTTGCAGTTTACTAGCCATTAGGTGTTTTTTTAATCAGAGAGAGACCTACCGTACATGTGGAGGAGGATACTAACAGTATTGTTTTAAAATCATTTATCATTTAGAATCAAATAACATATATTTTCATGACAGAGGTTTGAAAATACAGTTACAAATGGCAATTGTGTCACTGCAGCAGAAAGAAAACATCAGCGTGTGTCAATGAAACCGAGAGAGGGACGAGCATTAATGCACCACTAGAGTGCACCCTGTAGCCTTTAACACAATGTAGATGAATATGAGACTGGCAGAGGGACAGAGGGATGTATGGAAAAGACAATATCTAGAGAGGAGAAAGAGAGAAAGAAAATAATAAAGAAACAGAGAGGAGGGAGGGTTACGTACGTTTGAGAAACAGAGTACTGACATAAAATAGAAAGACAGCAACACAGACCACTGCAAACAAGTGGTGTTGCATTGAAAGAGAGACAGGGCTGAATGAAAGGGAGAGATAGTCAGAGGGGAAGGTCTGCCTCCCTCTTGCGTTCTCTCACCTCTGTCATGTAGGATTTATTCCAGAGAACCGGGACCTTTCTCCATCCTGCTTATGACCAGCCCTTTGTCCAGGGTCAAAAACCCTTAAACACTTTAGCATAGCTCCCAGAAGTGTACAGTTTATCAGTAGCCACAAGACATTCAATGCTAACTGTCCGCTTACTATGTTGCTGTCATTATTGCCATCGCTCTGTCTGTACACACATAAGGATTTTAAAAATGATGTAACCAAGCCTGCAGTGGTCCAATCTCTGCCATGCTGACACAACTTCCAGATGCAGTTTAAATGCATTTCTGTTCAGGACCTCCACAACAACATACTGTCTTCTTATTGTCTCTCATTGTAAACACCAAGCAGACTCTTGCTGAACGGTCAGCGTCACATCTCACAGGTTACTGATGCATTGCTGTCACCTTTCTGTACTGCACTAATCAATCGTAATGCACAAATGGTAAAAAAAAAATAATAAAAATAAATCATGCCCCATTTTCACTTTTCTATTAATCAGTATTAAGCAGTCTTGCAGCAGTGATGTCCAAGTTTTGGAACTATTTTAAAACAATCTTATAACTCTTCAGTGGAATTTTTGGGTGACGCTGTTACGCACATTTGAAAAAAGAAATAGCAGAGATAGATAGATATACTTTATTAATCCCAAAAACTGTGAAAAACTGCATTAAAATTCCTCTATCAGTATTTTCTTAATTGACCGCTATTAATTTTTTTTAATGATCCTTTAATTGCTTATGAAAAACATTTGTATTCAATAAAGTGGTATTATAGCATAAAAGACAGACCAAATGTCATACGCAAACCTAAATAATAAATTATTAATTATTAAATTCCTAATCCAAATTGAGATGTTTGTGTCAAGTTGTTCATCAAGAGAAAATAATACTCCTTGCTTTTACGTAAACATAACTCACATTAGCAATAGAGTATTGACTTATTTGTGATTCTGAATATGTGTCTAATTAGGTATACTGTACATGCTCAATAAACCTCTGCCAAAAAACAACATGTGTTAATAGTTGTGTGCTTACATGCTGTTATGTGATGCATTTATCTCATCGTTTTAAAAAACACTACATGCCACTTTAATCACTTCTCCCAACACGTCCAATGCTGGCTCCACTACAAGTCGAATATATTCTAGAGGGAGGAGGGATGAAACGAGACCCTCATGGAGGAGAGAAGTGCGATGCAAACAGAAAGTGGAAATGAGATGCAGCAGTCAGGTATTTATGATGCCCGGTAATCACCAAGGGAATTAAGTATTTAACCATGAGAAAATGATCTGTGTATCATTAGCAGCGTTTGGATAGATTTATGCACTATCGACACAGACGGCTCTGTAGCAGGAGCTATATGTCCTACAGGACTGAGAGGCTGAGCTGCGAACAAGAAGGATGGACTGCATGCTATGTGTATACAGTTTGATATTCAAGTCATTGTACTATATCCATCAAATATGTTGCAAACTGGCGGTGCAGATTTCCAAGAAAGGCCAAATTTGTATGAATAACATCAAAAAAAGTGTTTTACCGTTAGGACGCTGATGCAAAAAAGTGCATGGTATTAGAATACAAACCCCTTCTTTAAAAACACACACACACGCAAAACAGAATGTGGAAAATATACAATGTGCTGATGAAGTTGTATATTCTACCATTTTGTAATTAAGGACACAAATGCAAACAGCTCAAATGTGCTGAATGCTTCTATTGAAAAAGACATGTTGGCTCTTATCACTACTGGTATCATTACACAACATATACGGGTTAAATCACTCCAAGCAATGTAATGCTGTTTACCAGCTGCCCATGTTATTCAGTGACAACAGCACTTATACAGCACTTATGCTTTTTGTTTGTCACATAAATTGCTTCATGATTGAACTGGACATTTAACATAATGATGGACAGCGATGATCTCCAGTGAAATTGTTGTCTGGATCCAGGACCTACTGTACAGTATGATCACACCACAAAGATCATCTGGTTATAAGGCCTAATGTTGCACCGTATCATAACATATGTTTGTGTTACACTAATAGTAAATGCAATACGGAGGAAATTCAATTAAAAAAAACCACCTGATTACATTAGCAAAATTAAAATAGAATAGAAAATCTATTAAGAAAGAAAAGCCAAATAGTATAAAAATGATATACATGTATAATAATATAAAAACATGACATCTATATTTTTATAATAATTCTCATCTATGCTGACTGAAGATAGAAATCATACGCTGCATTGGAAAATCACAGATTGATGTCATTCTGTCCTTCAAGTTAATTTTCACAAAAAAAATAAATAAATAAAAAACATAAATTATGTGCTGTCAAAACTGACATGGTTAAAATGCTGGCAAATTATAGCCTGAACATGAATGCTTTGTATATTAAATGATTGCTTTAGTGTTTTACACGTGTCAAAGTACTTTTGTTAAGAAACTGACAACGTACTAAAACTAAAGATTAAAATGTAACGACCTACCTTTCGAATGCCTTCCTTTGACTCCTCAACATTGTTATCAGCACCTCCAGTACGGTTAATCATCCGCCACATCTGGGAATACATGGGATCTCTCTCAAAGGGGTTCATTGACTTGGAGCGCACCTGATCATATACTGCAGAGTCCAGCACGGTACCATAAGGCAACTCTGTCTGCTTGGACAAGTCCTGGAGAGACCTAGAGTGAGACAAGTGGTAGAAAGAGTAAGTACTCACACAGATGCAAGACCTTAAACACGGCACTGTCACAATATAAAAAAAATAAGAAAAGTGAAACGTGGATATTTAATGTATTAGTGGTTTGCAGAAAAGTACAATTGCAACATTTTATTTTGGCAAGTGGGACGTGTAGGTCATGTCGGTTTGAGACAGTGATGAAATTGGACAGATTGTTGTCAGGATGTGTCCCTGCTTGTCCCCTGTCAGCAAGGAGGAGTGTATGTGAACATAAGGGTTCGAAAAAGAACAAGTTTGTTCAATGTCAGCGACACAAGGGTTTTAGCCTCCAACCCTACGAATCAGAACACGACATGAAATGACACAGAATGCACTGGCCGGTGGGACGTTGTGTAAGTGCAGTCTTTTGAATAAGGTTTAGGGGGAAAACACACTTGTTCTCCTTAAGATATCCACGACACACAAACACCAAAAGGATGGAGTCGAAATGAAAACAAAGTTTGTGTGAATTAAAACACATGAGCGGGGTAGACGGACGACACGGGCTGATGACGCGCCTCTGCTTTCATATACTTTTACTTTATTTACATTGTAGTGCCATGATTCATCAGACATTCAATCTGACATCGCCTCAGTTTGACTGAACACAGTGTGGACAGCAGCAATCACTCAGTTCACAGTGCTGAACACGGTGGCTCAGGAATTAAATCTATTGCTTATATTGCACTAAAAAAGAAAGAAAGATTAACAAAGAAGAGGAAATGAAAAAAAAAACATATGTCAGTCTGTTTTGTACTATTTCCATTTCTCTCTCACTGTACCCCTCAACCATAAATTGCTACCTCTGGGGGAATATACAAGCTATTGTTAATTATAAAGCAACAGTGCTTAGGTTGCCTCTCAAACAGTTTGACCGCTGAGAAATGTTATGGAGAACCATTACAGGAACTAATTACTGTTTGTTTGTTACATGGCTGCTACGTACCGCCCATGGATTTGAGAGACACACTAAACATGCACAAAAAGACACTCAACATGTCCTGCTTAATGAAGAACAACAAGTGTACAGTATCTTCCTTCATTAATTCAGTTGTAATACAGCCACAAAGCAGACTTAACAATGGGAACACAGTCTAAGTAGTTACTGTTTGTGTTATTATAAAACACACACAAGCTTCCATAATTTACATGTTTTATGGAAGGTCACAACTCTTGTGGTTCTTCAGTCTCTCATGTCCTCCTCAACTATCTCTCTGACCCGCTTTAAAAAACTGCTTTGAAGATTTTAATGAACTTTGCAGTTAACATGAATCTTTTATTACTGTCGATTAATCTTTGGCCTCAATAATCTGCCCTCCCCTGCAACTCCCACAAGAATATGCAGGCCTGTCAGCACGCTCTTCGACCAGGATTCCCTCTGTGTGAATCAGTTTCACTGCAACTCCAGGCTTGTTATTTGATGATATATATGAATGTGTGTGTGTGAGGGAGAAATACGGCATATCTGGTTAATCCTTAAATTTATGATTAGATTTCACCGACACAGACAAAAAGACACATTTAAAAGGGGTTTACACATTGAGTATTAGTTACACTGATGAGAAAAGAAGTCGGTTAATGATAAAACAACACACATGTACCATAACTTCTGTCAAAATAAGTTCACTTTGAATCTGTTTTAGGTATCTTAAAGATTGACGTATGTAAGTGCTCCCAAAGAAAATATCAGAGGGGAATCATGTAATGTGTGTGTGTTTGATATCTTTAAAATAGAGCATCCTGCAAACGGGTTGTGCACTCATGTAATATAATTCTTATTTCATATGAACTCCTGTATTTGTAGGGATTCTTTTTATTTTACGGCTGAGGATGGACAGAACGGAGGAGAGAGATGAATGAGACATTTTCATTTCAATCAAAACACAGCCAGTGGCTGTTTTCATTTATAGCTGTCCCATAATTCAGATTGATACTGTGTGTGTGTGTGCATTTTCTCTCATGGAGATAAGCATATATGAACTATAGGTTTAATTGTCTTTTGTAAATGTTTTGTATGAGACACTAACACGTGTGTGTGTGTGTGTGTGTGTGTGTGTGTGCACTTGTGTCTCTTTGTCCTGTGTGTATGCTAGCTCCTTTTGCAACCAATTATATTCCGCCTAAGCAGCTCAATGAGCAAGTAAATGAAGTGAACAGCAGCTGTATGTGTCCTGTGACAAATAGCAAGTTTAAATGTGTGTGTGAGAGACACACACACACACACACACACACACAGGACAGACCTGCTTAATTCCATGTTCATCAGTGTGTAGTGCATGTAATCTGTGTTTGTTTATGTGTTTCTTCATATATGGTTCATATAAGCTAAAGGACTCACACAGCAGTAGTACTCTGCTGTGTGAAGGCAAATTATTTGTTTATGCAAAGCTAGCAACTGTATAACCTTTAAGGAGAATGGAGCAATCTGTGTTTGTTATTTTAGCTGTTTAAAAAAAAAAAATCTATTGTTTATTTTTATGCTGGGACGACTATGTCAATTTAGGATTTAAAATAGGTTAATAAACATAGAAGTACTCTATGAGAATTAGAGGAGATTCAACAAGTCGGCTTGTCTTACCTCAGATGCCAAAGAACAAAGACGATTCTGTGGGGAAATTACTTTGAGGACAACTAATAGAGCCTCGATTAGTTAAAAGCTAGAAACAATTCATTGATTAATCATTGGCCCACAGAAAAATCATCAATGACAATTTAGATAATTCATTGAGTCCATTTTTAAGAAAAAGTAAGTAGTGTCTGGTTCCTAATTGTTTTTTCTGAAACTTAATCATTATTTTATATATATATTATATTTTGGGGTTTTGGATAGACCATTTATTATAGAAGAATAATTGTTATTTCAACGCTAGATACATTTATTAACTTCATCAACACGTGTCTGATGAATCGATACATGCAGCTAAGCAACCCTTAACGACAAGCATCTTCATCTGTGCAGACTGAAGCTCAAACATGAACAGGTTCATCTTAATCAGCATAGAGGAAGTCCACTTTAGATGCCTAGTAAACGAGCTAAACTTTAAAGCTGCTTGAATGTGGATGACTGTATTTGTACTGCACTGTATTGGAGGTAGTTTTGACTTCCATTGTCACGTCTATGCTAGTTTTCCTATAATGTAGTATCTACACCCTCAGTATGAAGATTGTATTGTATTATTATTACATGTATGTAACTGTTGGTCACCATGAAGAAGTACATGAACAATTATGTGTTGTTACTTCTTCAGTAGAGATTAATGTTTGATCGTAGCTAGCAAATGAGCTGCTGCTAGTTTGACCAATGTAACCTCTCAACTCTCTTGAGAGTTTAAAGATTCATGCCTCCGTCTGTCTATCCATCTTCCCATCCCTCCATCCCGATCAATTCTTCCGCTTCATCTCTTTCCTTTTTTAACAGGTTCTCACTTTTTTACCCCTCAAAAATCAATTTCTCATTCTGACTCATCGCCACGACCCAAACCCTTCCCCGCACTTTTCCCATGCTTCTTTTCACTCTCATTCTCTCTTCCCTCTCTTAGTTCCCTTCTCTCACTCTTAACCTCTGCTTCCTCTCCCTTTTCTCTTAATCTGCCTCATCTTTTCTTCCGCATACTCCTTTTTATTTATTTCCAATTTTCTAATGCTCATACAGTTTTGTCTGTTTCTCTCTCGCTCCCTCTCTTCACCACTCTCCACTGCCATCCGTTGCTGTTTTCCTGAAGGATTCACACTGAAATTGAGAGAAAACATCCAAGCATGAAATAGTCCAGAGAGGGTTCTGAACGCTCACTTGTTATTTCATTTCCAGAATGAAACAAGGGCATTAATACTTAAAAACTCTGTCTGTCCTGACGGCTCACTGAGACGCCTCCATCCTTCCCCAGCCTCCTCTTCTTTTCTTGTCCATGCATTCACTTGCTTGCTCTTTTCCATACTTAAGTAATCCCTTCTCTCAATCACTCACTCACAAACGCACTCACTCTCGTTTAGTCTGCGTCATATGTTAATCAAGTATTTATCAGATAAAAGTGCATGCTAATCGCAACATCACAGCCCCCTTTTTTTTCCGCTCGGTTACTCTCTTCATCTTTCAGTTTACTTTGGGTGTGTTTTCTTTCACCATTTACCCCACCACCCATCTTTGGAGGCCCAAGGCCATGTGGGTGCTGCTGTTTAGGTGGTAATTGTGTCACTAATGACCCCAGAAGAGTCAACCAATTAAAGATAATGCATTAAAATTTATGGAAATCCTTAATTAGTTCAATGGATGCTGAATGAAGCAGCAAACTGAGAGGCACTCGTTAATGGCAGCAAATGTAAGCAAAAAAAAACAAAAACATGGGATGACAGAGAAAATGGAGTGAGAAAAGTAATTCTTCTCTTTCTACACATTTTCCAACGGACTGGACCAAAGTACCTGGAATAGATGAAAAATAAAATTAAAAAAACAGACAGTGTGAAGAAGAGACAGGATGAAAGAGTAGAGACAACAGGACAGGAAAGAGAAAAAGGAGGTGGTCTGCCAAATATAGAAAAAAAAAGCAAAGCAAAATGACAGAAACAAATTATGAGGCAGATAGTGATGAGATCTTGAGAATGAATGCTGTTTATTTCAAAGCCAAGCACAATTAACTGTGGAACTGCCGGGCATAGCGGATGCTTCGGCATGCTGATTAGTCCAATGAGAGATGAACGTTTCCTAGTGCCACCAGGAGAGAATCAGGCAAACATATTATCACAAGGATAGACAAACAGAGGGCACAGAGCTAAGGGAAGCAATGTGTGTGTGTGTGTGTGTGTGTGCAGCAGTGTAAGAGGAGAAAAAAAAAAAAGAGTACAAGGCTTTGTCAGTTGCCTTACCACATTCTCTGCCCCTAACCTGACAGGAGCATGCAAAAACACCCTCCCTCTCCTTCTCCTTCTCTCTCTCTCTCTCTCTCTCTCTCTCTCTCTGTCTTCCTCACTTTTCCTGACCTTGTTTCATTGTCTCTTTCCATTTCTCGTTATCTTACCAATCTTCATCACTGGAAACACAAACACAATGAGATCCAAACATCCAAACTTGAGGCTGACAGGAAATTACTATCCTACAATGGGTTTGAGAAGGAGGAGGGGAGAAAGCATTGAGAGGAAGGAAAGGATAGGGAAATAATTGCGTGGGGGTGTGTTGGCCTCTTATACATAACACCTGCCTGCTACGGATTTCCACACTGGGGAAGACTGCAGTGTGTCTCTGCGTGTTAGAAACAATCTGTCATGTACACACAACTGTACACACACTTTTCGGGGAATTGTGTGTTACCGTATGCGTGTGTGCACACCTGTGTGTCTTGGGCTTTGCTTGTGTATCCGTGTAGATGTGTATTTTGTCTTTTAATTCGGGAACATTTTGAAAAAATTAATAAATAAATCAACTAAATTTACTCGATACTTACTGTATAGAGTTTTCAATGCGTGTGATAGTAAGAAAGGCTGCTAGATTGGCCGTATATGACGAGATGACTATTAGAGCAAACATCCACCAAACGCCCATCATCATCCTCGTCGCCAGAGTGGTGTAGGGCACCTCTCCACCTGGAAAGAAAGAGAGAAAAGAAAGAACAGGAAAAGTGTTTAACAATGATGCACTAACACCAAAAAGCAAAGTCACATCAACACATACAGGCAAACTTTTTGTTTTTGTTAGAACAGCAAAGCACATCCTAAAAGATTATGCTTGGATTAACGGATCTGATGTGATGCTTCGGCACAGATCTGCTCTTCTCACGGCGGAATAAAGAGGGAGGAACCGATTCTCTAGAAATGTCTTCATGGAAAATCACTCTCATAACACATTTTTTTATTTAATAGTAAATCTGTTGTTACTCAAGTTTCTATCCCTCTTTTATCACTTTTATGTTACTTGTTTGTATTATACACTTTGTTTTATCAGGTCTTACGTTCTGTGTTTTATTCATGTTTTTGTCATGACTGTGTGTACTGTTTTATCTTGTTCTTTAAATCACTTTGTAACCCTGTTTTGTTTATCATTATAATTATTATTGCAAAAAAAATAACATTGAATAATGCCTGTAAGCCTGATCAATCTGAAAAGAAGATTTATCAGGATTTCCCTTTAGGATTTAATGCTGCCTGGAGGACATTACAATGAAAGGGGGCTTGCTTTTACCTTACGATTCACAACATCACAACACGAGATCACGTGAGAATCCATCTCCAAGTGATGCGCTGGTGACCAACCAGCAGCCTATAAATGGATTCTCCTGTGATCTTGTGATCTCGCAAATCCAGCTGCCTCCCAAGGTAGGACAGTGATAGGTGGTGATAGACAGATGGTTCGTCCAATCAGCCGTCAAGTCATTTTTAAAGACGCGCCTACCCTTTTCCAAACAGTTTCCAAGGACGACTTCTCAGGTGGTTCTGTGTAACGCACCATCTGGCGTGTCAGGTTAGGCTTGTCCATCTTCAGGTATAAAACCTCTATATCCCTGCCTTGTGTTACAAACAGCTTTTGTGGCCTTGTCCTCTAAAGTCTTGTGCTACAGTAAAAGTAACTGCCTCGGCTTTCTGTTAGCTTCAGAAATAGCTGTCACTCTAACCCTGGCCCTTAAAGGAAAAAAGACTTCTATCTATTTGTGCATTAACAAAGAAGGAAAATAGCACACATTTATCTTTGGCTTTTATATTCTTCTCTGGTAGATTGAGGGCTAGCCTTTCTATTCTCTCTCTCTCTCTCTCACACACACACACACACACACAATATATATATATATATATAGTGTATATGCAAGCATACTGGAAATCATGCTTTCACACACGTTTGTATGCATACCTGATATGAACACATGCACAAATGCACAGAGTGATGATTGATTTGCAGTCTGTGAGCTCTTCCTCACTGCCTTTATTGAAGTCTGTCAGAAATTAACCTCATTCATCCTTGTAGCAGGGGATCACCGCTACATTGACCAACAGATGCTCTCCTCGCTTCCACTTCCCCCAAGCCGAGACTCAATAATACATGTGACACCCACGTAATCCTGTGTTCCCTTTATCTCGCTCCTTCTCTTTCTCCATGGTATCCTTGCTTTTCCCCATCTTCCTTTCAGGGCTTTTCTGCATTGCTTAGAACATTTGATTTAATTCAAATTTATTATCGCTCTCCCTCTCTTTCTCTGGGTTTACTGTATCTTTTTCAGGCAATATATTTGCTGTTGACATAAGGTTTTTTCCCCAAGCCTGGAGGTAGTAAAATGTGTAGTACTGTACTCTATATTCAGTTAAAATAATCCCTGTGTGCCCATGTTTGCACATCTCTTATAATGTATACTTATTGCTTTTTGTAGAAGGATATGGTATCTTCAGTTATGTGTTTCTAAGTTAATTAGATAACTAACTAACTAACTTTTTTTAGTTTTTTGAGCGTTTTTGCCAGAGTCACATGTACAGTGATTATGAAATTGATTTAATCTCTAATGTCTTTGTATTTTCAGAGGTAGTCTGATAAACTGAGACTGACATCTCTTTTCAAGACAGATCAGAAAATACTCCCTGAACTGTAACCTGTTCAGTAGTGCCTTAACAAAGACTGATTTATGTGTCCTTCCATCTGCTTTCTAATAATTTTCTCTAGATTGCTAATTTGAAATACCACTCAGTCTTTCAGTGTAATGAGTTTGATCCAAGTTCCTTGGATTTAAATAGCTTCTGAAATATGACCTTTGTAAATCACTCCACCCACAGAGGGTAATTCGGGATTTTGGGATTCATACTGGTAATAGACTGATTAAGTTACCTTGATTTCTGGCTGCACAAGTGACTTTTATAAAATATGTAATAGAGCTGGGAAAATGACTCTAGTTCTGACATCTGAGTGTCTTAACATTTAAAGGAGGGCAAACTTTTTTTGCTTTATAGTTCTTTCTAATCCCTAGACAATGTCTAAATAAAATAAAGACCAACGACAACATACTTTTTGAAAAGGTCATTTTGTCTTCCATCTGTGTATTTGTGAGCGTGAGGGAGAGAGACAGAGACTAACATCCCTGTAAGACAGTGCAGCCGGGCAGAACTTTGTTGTAAATGTGATGGTTTGTAGTAGTTCTGTTCAGGGTTTTACTATTATCTACTGCATTTATGCTTAAAAGATGTTATACATGGCTCTCATTTATGAATATTATCTTCAGAAACCATTTTTGCAAAAGCATTATTCCCAATTATAATCAGATTACTTAGATACTAGACGGTTTTATATATTGTATAAACAACAATATTAATAATGATAACTACTAAACAGAGTGTTAGTTTGTAATAACACCACGGTGTGCATGTAGCACATGTGTTCAGTTGGGCTAATTTATAATATCTCAATGAGGTTTCTATTCCTGTGGCTACAGCACGCCATGTTTTGGAATAATAGTTTTAAATGAGGAGCACTAATTAGTTAGCTTCTCAGCATCATGACTATGGCATGAACATAACATTTATTCAACCCACTGTAGCTAGCTACCTTTTTACAATATAAGCACTATTGAATTTTTTTTGCTGATATTTTCCTTGTTGCCAGCTGCCATTATAAACCAAAGGACTACCATTGTTTTTGCGAGTGGTAAACCTGTCAGCCAAGGTGTTTCCTATCTGTGCAGCCGAACACAGCAGCTCCTCCGTGGACAGTTTCACCCTGACAGTCCCCGTGCTTCTTGTGCAGGCTCCACTTCACCCAGCTGCTAGACAGACCCGCTGCTTTTTCCCCACTTTAACCCGAATAACAACCGGGGGTCAGTACTCCGGCTGGATCCACACAGAGAGACTGGCTCTCTGCAGCTGAGTGAAATGGAGCCTGCAGAGGAAGCACCGGGACTGTCAGAGCGAATCAGTCTGAGTAGGGAAGCACAGCCAGGCGGTGGAGGAGAAGGCAATGAATCAGCCTGTCCCATCAGCAGGAATTTTTATTTAAGGCCGTTTAAAATATTTCATATTATAGCCTTTATCGGCTGATACCAATGGTGTGCCGATATTAGTGTACCTCCCTAGGTCAGCTTGAGCTGTGTGTACTGAAGGCCCAGTGTTCAGCTTCTTTTGGAGGTCGTGGGCCATGCCTGAGTCTTGGAGGCCCCCTGCCAGTCTGAGGCCCTTGGTCTGTGGCACCACTGGCTCAGTCCATAATCTGAACCTTGATTCACAGTGTTTGGGAGGCAGCTTGAGAGCTCGTCGAGTGTTTGTGTACAAGGGAAGTTGGGGAAATCTTATCAGGGATCTGCTGTACAGTTGCCTGCAGGCCGCAGGTTTGTAAGCTTGTCATGCACTGCCCACCAAAATGCCAGAAACATCCCTTAGTTTATAATGCAAACAGTTGTTAAAATAATTAAATGTAAAATAACCAACGTCTCTGACATGCAGTCAGTGTCTGTCTCGTTCAAGGTGCCAGTTACTGCTGTTTACATTGAGTGTTAGCAATGCAATACAACACAGTTGGTTGAAACATCTCCAGTAAAATCAAAAGTTTAGCACGTGAGTACTGTAATAGTAGTAAATAGCAACAGTAGTGTATTGATAATTAATTGATGTTTGTATCCAGCACTGATTAAATATGCACAACAGTCACACATCACTGTTCTATCAAAATCAATGTATAGACAGGGTTCTTTGCATGCTGTATGTTAGTCTACCATCTAAACGACATGCTGCTGCACACATAACCTCAGCGAAGTCTGAACACCTGCCACAGACTGAGAGACATTACTATCTTTAAAAAGAACAAGCGCTGAATAGACAGAAATCAAGCCATGTCGACAACATGTGTCAGATAAATTTATCAGAGTGAATATCTCAATAAAGACAAAACTGACTTCTAGTGAGTTGTTAAATCAGTTGCCAACAGACTGAATAGACTATTACAATAATATAATCGTGCGTTTGTATGTGTCCAACCAGGACAACCAAAGGAAACTATACAGTGATTCTTCCAGTGATCCTTTACAAGGTGCTTTTCAAGGCACCTTTCAAAGTTATCAAAGTTAGTTTAGTCTGAATTTGTGCGTGTGTCTGTTTGCACGCGTGTATGTTTATGCCAGTTTGACAGCGAGGAACCAGAGCGGGGAAATTGTAAGTTTTAGCCCAATTACTCCTATTTACTTCACAGCTAAACTTTTGGTAAATGGTTTGCCTTTTATTCTAAAGTGCTCGACAATTTTGTGTCTCATTGTTCTCTTCCATCTTCCTGCATTTTGTCTCATGTGGCTAAATGAACACAGATACAGCAGGTGTCTCACTGTTTCGCTGCCATTACATGTCAAAAGAAAAAAAGTAACTAATGACTAATGGACTGAAAAAAACCCAAAAAACATGATTAATGTACCATTAGCTTGAATATAACTGTGTAGTGTACATGAACTGCAATATTATATTAAGGTTTAACGTCACATCAATGATCTTTGTGAATCTCATTGACTCTTAATGTTGAAAATCTGGCTGGTAGTCCCATATAATAACGCATAGGGGAAAAAAAGAGGAACGTGGAGCAGCACTCGGGTCACAGATACATCCCCTCAGTTAAGATGCTGCCCAAATATTTGCCAAGGATATCAAGTACTCTGTTACATGAGAGCACAGTCCTCATCGCTCGGTTCTGAGACAAACTAATCACTGAGGAAGATGAGTGGTGCAAAAAGCCCTTCATCCTGTGTGTGTGTGTGCATACAGTTAATCTGTTGGATTGAATATGAAGCCAATACATTTATAGAGAAATAGATTCAAAGTGTGATACAGATGAGTGCAGACTATAGCTTTAGCTTTTTCTGTTTTTTAAGCTCTTTAAGTCTGTGATTGGTTAGTTAGTATTCAGGTTTAGGTGTGTCCTGATCTTTCTATTTTATCATTATGTTATTAATAAATTATGATGCATTTCATCATCCTCTTGGTTGTGTATCGTTATGCATGAAAATCAAAAAAGAATATACCCTACGTGTAGGTCATAAACATGATTCTTCATTGGGATTCATTACTTCTTTGGATCCTCAAACACAATTTGCTCACTATAATCAGACCAGTGAAGAAATGGTAATTCAGAGAAATGGTAACAGCAGCTTGAAGTGTTTCTAGAAGATTGACTGCCGCTCTTTAACATCTCAGACTTCCTGTATAGCCCTGCGCTGTGCTGAGAGTTTTTGTTAAAGTCATTGCATGTCAACAATGTACTGAAGAGGAAGGAGTACAGCAGCATGATGGAGAGGTGTATTTACTGTGTTGGGAAAACATCCACATTTCAGTGTCATTGTGAAGAAGTTGGGGGTCAATTGCTTGAGTGGCTGAACAAATTGGTGATAAGGACTAGCTCTGTTATTGTGCACGGCCGATAGATAATGGCCTCCATGCTGTTCACTGCATGAGCTCAATGTAAACAAGCACCTTTAGTCACTGCTTGAGGCGTTCACTTGCAGATTTGTGGCTCTGAAATTTCATCCCCCAACAGAATCAGCATACATATTTGAATAATCAGTCTCTCGCTCTCTAAACTTTCCTTTCCGCAGCTTCAGACAGCGAGGAGCGTTCACAGTGTCTGTCCACAGCTACGAAAATCCACTTCCATCAAATGCATCATCATTTTTTTAAATCTACATTCCCGCTGCCAGCCATTCTGCAGCTTCTCCTCAAAGTTACAGCATCACACTCGAGTTATTCTGGGATGAAAGACGACCAGAGCAGTTCGTTAGAGCTTTTAAAATGAGGAAAAAGGGGAGTTGGGATATGTTTAGCTGATGTCAGCTCCCAGTTGGAAACACTGCAATCTTGCCACAAAATGATGTAATGTTTTTACTACGATTTGGACAATTTCATTCTTTAACAGGCCCAAAAGTGTCTAGTTGAAGGACAGCAAAAAAAATAATAAAGCAAAGTGAAAACTCCTGGCAGGTTGGTCTCTGTAAGCATCAGGCAACACAATGACAGTATTGTCTACGCACTAAGTTAAAATCACAAGTGAAGAGAGTAGAAAAGAAATGCTTAAAAAGATATAGTGTGCTAGAGTGGGATGAAAATAAATATAAATTATAAGCAGTGTCATCATGACCCTCAGTCACAGTAGTCATCTTATATCTTTTGAACAGCAGTGTCAATGAACATAAAGTGCTCAGGAAAGGAACAGAAGAGACCACACTGACTTCTCCAAGTATGAAAATTATAGTTCAGATGGGAAACGTACAAATATGCAGCATTACAGATATGAGACTTTTACATTTAAATTTACTGTTCGTGAGATATTGAATCTGTAATCATGTTATGGCAATTTTGTTTGTAAATATATAGGTTTGCATATCTCTGGGAACTTATTTCAAAGTTTATCTTCCAATCATTATCTCAGATCATAAGACGGATATCTGCCCTTTGGAGCCACTTGGAGCAGAACACCAGCAACACATCCCTCTGCAAAAGAGATTTCCAAGCTCAATGGGACATATCTGCTTAAAAAAGATGTTGAATGAGAAGAAAATAAAATAATACAGCACATTTTATTATGTAACTCAATGTTCCACACAAAAACAGTTACTGACAGCTGCAGAGTTTGGAGTCTACAATAAAAGCAGAGTGATAAAAGTATGTCTGGAGTGGTGTTGTCCTGCTAGTGCAGTGGTGGATGACAGATGCTCGTAAAAATCACACATTATTCTTTCGTTCAGTACAGGCTGCTTTACTAGCTTTCTTGCCCCGGTTGAATTGAGCATGTATTTTAATGCCAATCTATTGGCTGGAGAGTTAAATTAAAGATTATTTACATCTTTCTCTAGTTGCCTCACATTTCTGTCAAGCCTCTCTACCTTGATACACACATTGTGCAGGCCAGGACATACCAAACAATATGCAAAAAGGATGTCGAGGTCAGCTAAATACCAACATGTTGTAGCCCTACATATAGCCGGGGTCTTGAATGAGTCTCAGATTTTCTTCTGCTGTCTAAATGTTTATGCTCACACGAAAAAACTTCTATTAAAACTCTGTAGAAAGTTTTTTTATGTCAGTTTTCTTAAAGCCTTAAAACATAAAGAATATCTGTAGTCTTTCAACCTTAAATAAAAGCCAACTCTGCCTCCAAGAAATCACATTTATACTTAGCACAACCCAATCATCAGAATATAGTGTTAGCATTGTATGCTTCTGCAAACCACAGCTATGTTGAATATTTACATTTCACTTTTCCTGACATGGTGGATATCTATGTTTCACTTTTTTATGTTTTTAATGCTGCATTAAATAGCTGTTTAATTATTACGTTTTATGTTGTGATAACACTGTGGTTAAGGTCTGAGGAGGTTTAGGTACAAAAAAACACTTGGTTAGGGTTAGGAGAAGAACATGGCTTGGGATAAAATACACAACTTTTGCTGCCACAAAAATGGATGCAAAATGTTGCAATGTCATGCATAAAATTTGACATAATAGGTTTTATAGAAATGTTGATATGGTTCATATAGAATTGATTGAAATGTAGATATTCAACGTATTTGTGGTTTGCGTTTTATTCTGGTGACTGGGCTGACTTGCAACTGCAAACGCCGCCCGGATAGCAGCTGTTGTGGTGGTGCTATGTTTTAATATGTTGCTGATATGTTGATAAAATAGCATTGTTGTATAAAAAACTCCCAGAAGTTGATCATTAGCAAGAACTTCAGGAATAATTTAACTGATTATTTAGATAGTGGCCTATAGTTAGGTCATCCCTTTTAACTAAAGGGAGGACAAAAGCAGATTTACATATTCTTGGATATTTTCCATTGTAAGGTTAAAAAGAAATGAAAGAGGCTATGCTACAAAATCTGCTGCCAAAGTAAGGATCAATAAAATCAGTTCCTGGGGATTTGTGTAGGATCTAAAGCTTTTAGGGCTTTGTGAACTTCCTGCACAGAGAAAAAGGTATGACATAAAAAGCCTGACCTGTATACACTGGAACATCAGTACAGGGCTTCACAGATGTAGAACAAGCAGACAGTCAAACAAAGAGCCAGAAGATATATGATGATGCATATATGACAAATGATAACTGACGCATGGTTTTAATTTAGGGACCTTAGTGTTCCTGATAGTCAGTTAGGTCACTGCAATAAACACTGAGGACCATTAGTCAGAATCAAATCAATTAAGGTGGACTTCTCAGGGCATTTACGATTTGGATGAGCGGGTAAATTAATCAACAATCAAAAAGATTTAAAAGGAACAAATCTTGCTAAAAGTATTTTGGTATAATTTAGTCTGGATAAAAGGTGATTCAGAAACTCCAACGCATCATTTAAGGCAGGTGGAGGCCTGTAACACCCAACAACAGAGGATTTCGCAATGTCCACATTCAATGCCAGGAAGTCCAATAGCTTGCAGATTGATGCAGACAGAAGTAACCTGACATGCCATTTTGATTCTACATAAATAACAACACTGCCACCATTGTTTGGTCTGTCAGCACGATAAACATCATCAGCATATTAGAAAGAAAAAAAAAATGTTTTCCTTTCAAATCTGGATTTAAAACAGTGTATTATTTGTGCTCTTAAAGAGCCCTTGATAATAACCATAGGCATTACTAAAACATTTCAGGGCATTCTGAAGAATGAAAGGATTTGGGTCAGTCAAAATGTCTGTATTTTGGTTGTTAGTGATTTCTTTTTGTTTGAGTCAACAACTTCAGAAATTTCACGAGGAAAACATAATCAAAGCCAAACACATACACACACTGGCCAAATAAACACATAAAAAGCCAAAGACACACACATGTCTACACACTGTTATTCATTTGTTTCAGTGAAATAAAAGTGACGGCGAGCAACAGGGATGAAAAAATTGTCCGATACAGGAGATGTTGTTTCTTGCAGATTTGGTGCACAAAATTATTCTATAAGCTAACTCATCTGCATCAAACACATTGGCTGTGTTGCTCTGCCTGCATGCATCCTTCACTCACTTCTACTCCCTGCCTCTCTGCACCCTTCACTCCTCTCCTCTGCTTCTCTCCTCTTTCCCCTTCCTTGTTGACACTGCTGCAGTTAAAGGTAGCTCCAGATGAGAGCAGCTTTGAAGCTAGTCGAGCGGTGGGCACATCCAGGAGGGTGTGTGTGGGTGTGTGTGTGTGTGTGTGTGTATATATTTCTTGTAAAGCTTCAAATCTCACCTCCACTGGCTAGATAGCCCTCTACTGACTGATGACTTGCAGGAATCATTATTTATTTATTTTCTACCATCTATTTCTCCTCTAGCACTTCAATCGCTCTGGACTCACAGTGTCCCAGTGATTATAAACAACTTAGGAAAGACATATTACGTGTTGCGGCTGGGGTGAAGAGGGAAAAAGCGAGAGAACAGAAGAACGCAGAGGGAGTATGTCAGAGTGCATGCATCCCTCCTCCACCACCATCTCTCCTGCCTTCTTCTCTTCAATCTTTCCTTGTATATGTGCCACCTCTAATACCCCAAGCTATCAGCCACAGCGAAGAGGGATTTTCCATGTGACTAGCAGCTTCTTCAAGCCATCGAGTGCCTCCATTATAGGGAAACCGCAGACTAGTAATATTGGATGGATTTGAGCTAAAGACGCATGAAGTCCACGATTCTGAGATGCGCTAATAGTATCTCCCTTCACAGGATGCCTTCTGATTAAGATCCTTATATCACCATCGTCATGGAATAAAACTATACAACATTTAATGGTAAACCAACATGTATGACTTCAAGGGGTTTTGATGAAGATGAGTGTGAAGGCAAAATGTGAGTTATTAAAATGGGGAGGAAAAAGCAATACCATTGATCCATGCATGGTCAGCATTCACACTCCTACAAACACACCAAACATTTAGAACCACTGAGAAAATAATCAAGATCATCTCTTAATGCTTTTGGCCATAATTGGGTCTAAATGTTCCCATTAGCTCTTTTCTTTTTTCTTTTTTTTTTTGTTTGTTTGTTTTCTCACTATTTAACCAATAAAGGGTGATGATTATATTTAACAAATCTGAAAAGACAGAACATATTTGATTTGATTCTGTCATAAACATCGTAAAACATAACAGACTTTTCCAAATACTGATTAGAAAAGAGATTATGTAGATGTGGAAGCTAGTCTTGAGCTCATGTAATTTCTGGCTAATTGCATTTATCTTCCCAACAGCAAGAGCCCCTTTAATACAGTGATATTTAACTGATTGTTAAATGAATGTCATCCAAAGTTTTGATTGTGACAGGGGAGATGAGGACACTTAGCATAATACATTCAGATTGCAATCAGCATTTTGCCAACTAAATTTACATCGCATTTCCACAGGAAACACTTTTGTCTCTTTTCCATCCAGGCATCCAACACTTTATTTTGTCGTGTTTACACATGCGGGTTATGTAACGAGAATAAACCTATTATCTATTTTCATATCGTTGTGTAATTTGACAGAGGCAATGTGCAATATATGCATGTGTATTGCGCTAGATACACTGTAGCTTAAATCTAATTCTTCCGTGCGGTCGATGCAACGCTCAGAGGCGTGCACTTTAATTTCTCTGCGTGCTCACAGAACTCACATAAAGAGAATAAATCCATATTATTCTGTGTATAATTTATTTCCTGTTAGTACTAAGAGTAACATGTGCTTTAGGAGTGTTGGTATTATGGTAATTGCTTCAATAAAGTTCTTAATATTCATAAATGACATATTAATATTTTATATTGGCAATGAGTCACCTCTGATGTTGACAAATAGTCCTGGACCCTGTTGGTACTGACATATGCACTACGCACAGACACCCAAACAACACCAACACACACCGTAACATGCGACTGAAAACACACATGTACACATAAACTTGTATCTGCATAAGTGAGAGGCGTATACATACACACACATACACACTGACAAACACACACATACACACTGACATACACACACATACACACTGAGAAACACACAAATACACGCTGACAAGAGAGAGACAATTTGAACGCGGGAGAGGAAAATGACCAAACTGATGAGAAAACCAAACCAGAGATCATCTCAATGGATTAAATAAGGCCTGTGTGTGTGCGTGTGTGTGCGTGCGTGTGTGTTTGATATACAGTAGTTGCATTTCGGGTAAACATGCCGCATCATTACTGCAGATTTTATACTTTTGAAAGAACACTTGTTCAATCTGTCGGTCACCCGCTCCCTCGTTATACTTCTGGAGAAGTAATGTGCTGAAATATTCCCCAAACATAATACACTCAGTAGAAATTTAATGTATTTGCTCACTCATGTGCACACATGAGCTGCATGAGGCTGTCAACTGCAACAAATCTCCATCTTTACAAATGATTAAATCTTTGAGTGGCCTTCAATCTTTCATGCTTTTTCTAAACAAGTAAAAAAAAAGCAGCATAGGTGAGGTGATGTCATTGGTTTGAGATATGCAGTACTGTGCAAAGGTTTCAGTTATTCAAGATGTTTAAATTCCTATCCATTATGCAATACATATCAGCAAGGTATCTGTTGGCAATGACAAGGACCCTAAACATACCGCCATAAAGAACTATCTTCAGCTATAAGAAGAACAAGGAGTCCTGCAACAGATGGTATGTTCCCCACAGAGCCCTGATCTCAACATCATGGAGTCAGTCTGTGATTACAGGAAGAGGGAGAAGCAGCTGAGGCACCTAAATCCACAGAAGAACTGTGGAAAATTCTCCAAGATGCTCGGAACAAACAACCTGCCAAGTACCTTGAAAGACAGGGTGCAGATGTACCAAGGAGAACTGCCGCTGTTTTAAAGGCACAGCCCGCTCACAGCAAATATTGATTTAATGTAGGTTTCTCCTGTTTACTGCACTGTGTATGAAGCCGAATGATAAATACTATTATGAGTAATAAACTATTCTTGGTATTCATTTATAAAGCATCCTCACTTTACTTTTAGGGCCTACAACTATTGCATAGTTCTGTACTTTATACCACAAGAATGTGAAAAACAGAACATGCTGTTTTCAATTGCTGCTGTTCTTCTGGGCAACACCTTAACCACATCAGTGTTAGGTGGCTACAACAGACCACCTTGTTTTTACTTTTAGGATGAGAGGAAAACAAAGTACTGAAGTCTATTCTGAGGAGTGTCTATTTCTTCTATGTTAGGAATTTCAGCTCCCTGTGTGTAATGTGTCTTCAACACTGCATGTTTGCAGAGTAGACATGTTAAGAACATGACTTAAGATGAAAACCCACAAGAGTTTAATGTGTGTAATAGGAATATGAGTTCAAATGGGAAAAAAAAAAGATATTCAAATTATACAGAATCACCCTAAAGGGGGGCGTTGAAATGGAGTTGAAATGTACGCACTGTAGTGAGCTTGTGGAAGTCGGCTCAATTTCACAAAAAGGGAGCAAATTAAAAGATTGAAATGCAAATCATCCCCCCACTTAGCTGCGCTGCGGAGCGTCCTCGCTGTGCAGATATCAGCTATGTCTGCATGTGTGCGAGAGGGACGCAGTGTGTGTAAGATAGAGCAAGATTCCTTATGCGAACGTCTACATACAGTACTGTATATATGTGTGTGTGTATGTATTGAATGGACACAGATAACACTTTCATTCCCTATGGAAGATACAGTTTGTGTTTTACATCTGTACAAAAAGGAAAGCAGAGAGTGTTTTGATGGGCCTTTACTGAGAATTGAAATTAATTGGAAATGGCAACATGGTAAATCTCATTTTTCCGGCAGTTTGCTTTGCATCTCTCTCTATCACTGTTGCTCTCTCTCTCTCGCCTTCCTTGTTGGCTTTGAAATTGTGCCTGTAATGAAGTTTAGAAGGGAGACACAAAATGGAAGTCACTGGTGTACAGACAGCAACATACTGTCAGCCAAACATCCGTTCCCCACAACTCTGACACACACACTGTTTCAGTATTTGGAGCCATTTAAAAAAATGATCATTGAGTCTGTTTCCAATGTCTGCCATTGCAGAAATACCTCTGGTTACACAATAAAGTGGACATTTAGTTAATCTAATACCTGTGAGTGCAGACAGTAAAGTTTGTTGCATCAATTAGAGTTCTGGTTTCAGTATTGGGTTTGAGGTTGTGCTTTTGTGTTGTGTACAGCTTCGGGTTTGGTTATTTTCGGTAATTTAAGGAATTGTACTCCCTCTTTCTCTGGCTGCATGTATATGGTCTGCATCAATGTGCGTATATGGTGCAAGTGGGACACATAATATCAGGTGAAAGGAGACACTTAGTGTAGCTTGAGCACAGAAAGAGGAAAAGAAGTGAAAACTTTACCAAATGGAAGCTTAGCATAGTTCTGAAAAAGTAATCAGAAAAATATTTTGTTTGAGTCTAACACAGATTCAGTCTGGTCGGGTCTTCAGAATATGCGTAAAGGACAGATTGAGTCCCAGTTTCATGTCAATGCATGACACTCTTTTCAACAGCCTTTATTATTAGGGGATACATTCCTTAATACATTGTGTAATTTAAAATATGTATTTAATAAAAGCCGACTCCACTTTTGAAATAATTCGTACATAAACACGATGCTTTTTGAAGGTTGTTGTCCTTATGTATCCTGATCAGTAGTCTGAACCTTTGTGGAAATTTGGGAAACGGTTTACTTGATCCTGATACCTCCGCTTGCTATTGGACTACTCTTCCCAGAATCCATCACTGCAGCATCTCTGTATCATGTGAGTGAGTCTAGTGACTGGTGACCGCCAACGGCCTAAAAGTCATTCATTAATATATATGTTTTAAGATACTATTAAAACAGGCTCACTTAAGTTGGACCAGCTAGTTTTTTGTTTAGCACCCACCCACACACACGCCCTGTTGCTGGGTATGTGTGTGTGTCTCTGTCCCCCCTACATTTCAATGAGATCTGCACCCGTGAACTGTGCTAAAATAAATAATAAAATATATTCCAGGTACCCTACTGGTTCAAATGCATACTACACAACTACAACATCAACAGTTTGACTTCACCCGTGGACCTTGTTGCATGTCACACTCCTAACCATTTTCCTGTCTCTCTGCACTTTTGAATATAAAATAAAGCAAAGGAAAAATGCAGAACGTTGGTCATAGCCTCTTCTGCAGTTGCTCAATTCAGGGTCACATCGCTTTGATTCGTGCAATTTGATTTCTGGTCAGGTTACAGTACATTGCCTTCCAAAATATCTTGTGTAGAAAGTATTTTCTGCAGTTACACTTAATTTTAGGTCACACTGACTAAATATATCCTTTGGCAAAATCATCATAAACTTCTGCCTGTCTGGCCTTCAGTGACAATCTGACTTGCTGCATCATCGCTTGTAAACATTCATTTAAACTGGCTACTTTTTGGCCTCGGAGAGCTTTTTTTTATCCCCTGGAATGAATGAAGGAGGAGCAGGCAGTGAAGTTCCAGACTGCACCAAGTGTGGAGACCGCGATAACCTCTCGGCCTTTTTCTGTGTGTGTACATGTGTCTGCATGTCCAGGGCATTAGGTAACTTCCTAATACCCTTCTAAGAAAGCTGGAGTACCAGTCCTCCTTTGAATGTGTGTGTGTGTGTTTGAGAGTGCGTGTGTATACCATATGCAGAAACTGCTTGACATTGGACTTATTACGGAAACATTCATTTCTCCTCTTCTCTCCTTCTTTCTACAAGCCTCATCAGCACTTCTGCCTCTTTTTCACAGTTGAAAGGAACGTAAATATGACAGAGTCAGCAGAAATTTCTTTGAGCTTATTTACAGGCTGTGTTTCCCTGCTCGCCTCCTATATAAGGATCAATACAATCTGTGTATAATATAAGGGTTACAACAGCTAACAGAAAGTCAAGGCTGTGCGTGTTTGTGACCGTGTTCATGTGTGCGTGTGTATGTGGCATTTCTGTGTATCCATGCACTTATTTCTAAAGGGCAAAAAGTAAGGCTCTGCCTTGCAGAATGAGGGAACATTTCACACACGAGTGTACAGCCAATCCATAACATCTAGAGGTTGTTCAAAAAGTGGTGATGAATTGAGCGATTTATTAATATCTCACCCTAATAGTCTTCATGGGAAAATAGAAAACATTAATAACAGAAGACTATGTGTTGCATTTTTAGTTAGTGCCCAGTCTGCAAGGCATTTGTTTATAAATATATGTTTTTTTCCCTCACGCTGGTGTTGAATCTTTTTGAAAGAATGAAGTAAAAAAAAAAAAAAGTTATACAAAAACTATTGCAACTGTCGTGGGTGTCTGAAACCTACAGCAACTACGAAGCTTCCTGATGAAAAGGAAAAACAAAAACAAACATTCTGCACCAAACAAACAGTCATAATACAAAGCCAGTCAGATTAGATGCAGGCCTCTATAATCTCTCTCCCTTCCTCTCACCAAAAATCACACAGTGGCACATATAAACACATCCACGCACAAAAACACACGCAAACAACACAACACATTCAGCTGGCAGCTACTGTGCTCTCATTATAGGTGACTGCATGCAGACTGTGTCTTGTTCTATTGAACCAATAAGACTATGGCTGGCTCTGAGTGTAACTTCTGACAGATGGCTCTCTCAGCAATTTTCCCTTGACTAGGACAATCTGTGTGTGTGTGTGTGTGTTCCTATGCACACATACAGTACACAAATATGTGAGGAAGAATGTATTTCTAAGCCCTTGATAGTGATAGTGTTTGAGTCGCTCCTATTCAATTTTACCGTCATTCTCAATTCTCACAACTCACCACACACAGGCCCCTCTCACAGCTTCAACATCCAGTCTTCCTCTTCCTGCTCTTTTACTCAAGGGCACCATGTCCACATATACAGATCTTCAACTCATAAGTTTTTTATTAACCACTAAGTCACACATATGCCTGAGTTTGTGTCCTACTTTTTGTGTGTTTTTCTATTTTTGGTGAACCATGTTTCTCCACCTTCACCTGATCCTCATGAGTTAAGCTTTCACCTTGTCCACAAAGTTTTTCTGTATCTCCCTTTCGTATTTGCTCCCCTTGTTCCCTGTATCTCCGTCCTCACCTTGCCTGTTTCCTCAGTAGTTTTGTCAGAACAGATATGAAAAATGAGCGGAGTTCAAAATGCTGTTGATTATGAAAACCCAGTTAAAAGGCATCAAAAGCAATTATTGCTCCGATTGGCTAAAAGTCAGCCTGTATTCTTTTTCATAAAGTTTGAGTACATAATTGCCTGTTGCCACATTTGATTAGACAGTGAGGTTCTCATCTCTGGAGAACAGAAAGGTAATGTGAAAAAGAACGTATCTGGGCAGGACCTCAGAGATTAGTTTTAATGAGCTTTCTCTCTCCTCTAGGAGTAGCATTTGCCAATGCGCACACACGAGCTGCTGCAATCTCATACACACAACACAAAACCACACACACACACACACACACCTACATACAACCTGTCTACTGTTTGCATTGCAGTGAAACTAAGGTCACTGCCCTTTTATGAACTAGTTAAGACAAAAAAAAACCCATTAGAAAATAAATGAAATATAAATAAATATTTCAAATCAATTTCAAAGCTGTTTAATTTTGTCCTGCAGCAGAAATTAGCTGTAATTATCTTACTGTTCAGTCACTGCTGCAATAAAAGCACCAGCCAACAACAAAAAACAAAACAAAAAAAACAATGAATATTAAATGCTGACAAGACTTTTTTAACAGCTCTGCAGTTTTTAAGAGACTTCTAGGAGTAACTACCGTGGTAACGATCACCTGGAATTACAAGAAACCTGTGGAAAAAGGCCCTTGAACTCTGAACAGATTAATATGCTAATAATGGACTTCATGCCTGCACTACAAAGTAAAAAAGACCAACCACTTTAAACGTGTAATTAGAAAGCATTTAATCTAAAACAGTTCCAGTGTCAGCTATATAAAGTTTACATTAGGCAGCTAATTTCAAGCTATAGGGAAAGATTTAGGTCTCCTCTGTAGCTGTGAGCAGAGAGAAAGCTGCATTTCTGCTGTTTATCGTGTATTTAAAGTGACTCCTACATGATCCGTAGTTTCAAGCGAAAAATACTTTTATTTGTATACTGACTGGATGCACTGATTGCAATTTTCCCGGCCATATTTTGATGTAGAAGTCTGACCTGCCGATTCTGATTTTCTTTCAGTTCTTGTTATACTTCTAATACATTCCAATCTGCACCAGTATTTAAATACTAACTTAATATTGCAAAGTTATTAAAAATCCAAAACTCTGACAACTATGAAAATACTAACTATCCAGAGAATGGACATCACACATTTAGAGACCCACATGTTAAACTACAGTATGTAATCACATACAGTACCAGTCAACAGTCTGGACACGCCTTCCGATTCTCTCCGGAAACGTTTGACGAGGACTGTAGTTTACAGATGTGTTAATAGGGAGTCAAGAAATGTCCTCGTTAGCATTTAGATGACATATTATGCCTTTAAACTGGCATCATGTGCTATCTGTGCCAAACCAAGACTGAAATAATAAGATGAGCAGTATGTTATCATACATATTCCACCTTGTAGTGTATTTATTTTCATGTCAGTTTGGCTACTGTGGAAACCTAAGCTATTCTGTCTTGCTTTCAGACCCTCTGATTATTATATAGTCCTGCCTCAGCAGACGCTATAATGACTGACTGGGCACTAGCACGTTGTCTAACAAGGTGTGCAGCACTCAGCTCTCCCACCGTTTTAGCTCCTTTGACTAACTATCGTCTATTCCTCCTTTTCTCTTTCTTCTCCCATCTGGCTGAGCGATGTTGGAGTTTTGCTAGGGGGGGCAGTAGAGAGGAGGGATGCCTCGTTAACATAAATGATCACATAAATCTGGTAATTATCTGGCTTCACTGAGGGTTACAGAGAGAAATCTGAACTTCATGTGTTGCCATACCACCAATTCATTTACTCTTTGTCTCTACTGTTTCTGACAAGTGCTACTTACAGGTTGCTTTTCAATGACATTACAAAGTTTCTTATCCAGCATTTTAAGCTTTAAAATATACTGCAAGTTGTTGTTTTCTTTTTATTTCTTTGTTTAGTTTGTTTAAACCCCAAAACATGCATTAATTACAATTCTGAAAAAAAAGTCAAGACAAGAACATTCATCAAGAAGCAATTCAATCTATTGTTTATTCCAGTTGCGTTCTGCTCAAAGCCTGACCTTTACAACACATTCACTGGGAAATAAATAGAGTTTACCATCTCTGTTTATCTGAGGTACTTAACAACAGAGAGCCCACAATAAACATCCTTGTATTACAATTAAGCCACCCACTTCATTACTGTCCCTGTATGCTACAGCTTCTCTGACTACCTTGTTTAAGAATCTGGCGAGAAGACAAGACTATCCAGTTTTGGATCTGTGTTGATGCTTATTTGCGCTCTACAAATGCATGTGACATTTATCGCCGTCGAACAGCAGGAGACATTTTGTTCATGCAACTTTACTAGCGTGATTAAACATTTAAGATGGAGAGAGAGAGAAAGAAAGTGAGGGAAAGTGTCTTAACGGCATGTGAGAGTCACATATATTACAGCCTGACATTTGTACCGTAGGCATGTACGGTAATATAAGACAGATATGTTAGCTGTTGGCTGCAGCCCCGTCTCTACCAGCGGGACAGAAGCGTAGTAATTAAAGTTGAAGGCCAAATCTGTTGCCTTATGATGACAATAAAACAAAACAGGCAGGAGGCACATTTCCATTTACCAGTTGCTTAGCGGGCCTCTTATAAGGACTGCAACTGTTGAATATCATGTTTGAATCTGTAAAACATCATATTTGCTATTATTTTAGCAAGGTGTAGAAAGGCGTTACATGACCCATTATACATCTTTTGAGTGACATCACCTTTTGTGGACTTTGTAAAAGTATTATCTAATCAATTACATTATGAAACAAGGGAATAGGTCTGCATATGGATGGTAGGGAGACGTCTCTACTAATATATTTGGGTGGACAGAATCGTTCCTACTAACATTAAATGTAAAAACATGATTTAAGTGGTGTTAGAACATGACAGAGCAATGCTAACAGTAAAAGTTCTCCAACTCGATGGCTATCTTCGTTTGCTTGCCAAAAGTAAGACAACAAAAATATTACATAGACTTGGAGGAGGACTTTGTGACTGTGATTTTTTTTGTGATTCAATTTTGAGTTTGTGTGCAATGAGGTGAACACATTGGCAATTGAACTGTTCAAACTGTTGAGGCGAAGCAAACTGTAGACCGTGTTCCCTGGACATAGCTTTATGCCTTTTCCTTACCATTCTAGTCACCAACACTTTCTCTAAACTTGCCTTTGTTAAAAGTAGACTGCGGTCAACTATGCAGCAAGAAAGAGTGGGCAACCTCAGCCTAATGTCTATCGAGCATGATATTGCTTCAGGCTGTGGAAGATCAGAAGAAAGCACTGCTGCAGGTAAGATAATGTGCTCTTCTCTTACCGGTTATTTGCTTGTGATGTTTGCAGGTTTTTAATTGAAAAGACTCATGTTGCAGCTGTGCACGCAGGCCTACTGTACTTTGCTGATAGCTTTGTCTTTGGTGCGTTTCACATTCTGTTAATGGATAAGGAGGGAAGTTTATTACTATATGTCACCAAATCTCAACCCAATTGAACACCTATGGTGAGCCGGCTCCAGGTTGCAGGTTTAGGTAAAATTAGCAAATGTACTCTATCACAGCTCACAGAGACAGAAACATTGTCAGCTAAGGTAACATAACCTATGCAGAACGACTATTATTACATATTACATACTATACTATATTGTTGTTGCAGCTATGAACACGATGTGGATGAACCACTAACAGCCAGACCTCTTCACATGTGAACCGTTAGAAAGTAGTGGACAGGGCGGAGGGCAACTGAGATCCCTGGAAATGGAGAGAAAGGGGAAGAAGGAAAGAAGCAACTGGCAGAAACAAGAGAGCAGGGAATGGAAGAAAGAGCAGAAGAGAGAGATTCATTTAATGGAACCGCTGAGAGACGGCCTCTTTTCACAGTGGCACATCTGTTGTCAGAAAGACACTGTGACAGAAAGAAGAAACTGCGGAGGATACGTGGAAAGACGCAGGAGGCACGGGTGTCCTAAAGTTGGGTCCACTTCACAGCAGCACAACAGAGTCGTTAGAGTGGGATAATGGATCAGAGGAAGTCATAAAGAGGAGAAGAGCAGGAGGAAAAGAGAAGGAGAGAGCAGGAAAATGATGACAATGTTGCCTTCCCAGCAGTATAGCACAGCAGAAACAGAGATAATGATGGAGGGAGAGACACAGTGAGGAAGCGAGAGAGGGAAAGGGGAGTGCTGAAAGCGAATGCTATTCACATTGAGGAAACTCAGCAGTGAGCAGAGAGAATTAGAGAATGAAGAGAACCAAGTGAAGGAGGGATGATATACAAAAGGAAGGAAGGAGGAAACAGGCTCTCCAACAATGTGAGACTCTGCAAAGAACACACAGTCTTTCTCTCTCTCTCTTTCTCTCTCTCTCTCTCTCTCACACAGTCATACAGACAGACAGACACACAGCGGGGGACAGTGAAAAAAGGAGGTGCAGACTGAGTAAAAAAGGAATAAAAAAGAGAAAGAGATGTTTGGAGTAGCAGATGGAAAGATTAAAGTGTTGATTATGGCCTGTGGCCCTGACTGTGTGTGTGTGTGTGTGTGTGTGTGTGTGTATTTGATTTGACTTTTCTTTTCATACAGTCAAAACAAATATTTCACAGTGTGCATGCATGACTGTGTATACAGCATATTTTCCACAAAGTTCGCTCTAATTGAGACAGCAGCACTCACGCTGACAGTGCTGCTGCTGCAAAGATAACACACTGGTGTGAAAAAGTGTTTCTTATTTTGTCACACTTAAATGTTTCATATCATCAAACAAATTTAAACATAAATTAAAAGATAACACAAATAAACACAAAATGCAGTTTTTAAATGAAATTCAGGAACAAATGAGAAAAGACGTAATTCGGATCTATCAGTCTGGGAAAGGTTATAAATCCATTTCTAAAGCTTTGGGACTCCAGAGAACTACAGTGAGAGTCGTTATCCACAAATAGCGAAAACCTGGAACAGTGGTGAATCTTCCCAGGAGTGACCGGACGACCAAAATAACCCCAAGAGCGCAGCGACGACTCATCCAAGAGGTCACAAAAGACTCCACAACAACATCTAAAGAACCGCATGTCAGTGACTCCACCGTAAGAAAGAGACGGAGCAAAAATGGCCTGCATGGCAGAGTCCAAGACGAAAACAGCGGCTGAGCAAAAAGAACATTAAGGCTTGTCTCGTTTTTACCAGAAAACATCTCGATGATCCCCATGACTTTTAGGTTTTTGGAAGTTGTGTGTCCTGTTACATATAGCATGAAACTAACATCACATTTCAGAAAAAAACACATCACACTGACAGTAATAAATGGTGGTGGTAGTGTGATGGTCTGGGGCTGTTTGCCGCTTCAGGACCTGGAAGACTTGCTGTGATAAATGGAACCATGAATTCTGCTGTCTACCAAAAATCCTGAAGGTCACATCTGACCTCAAACTGAAGCAAACTTGGTTTCCACCTCTGAATGCCTGAAGAAAAACAAAATGCAGACGTTGAAGTGGTCCAGTCAAGGTCTTGACCTGAATCCCGTAGAGATGCTGTGGCATGACCTTATAAGACGCTTCATGTTTTAAAAAAACCCTCCAATGTGGCTGAATTACAACAGTTCTCCAAAGATTAGTGGATGAGCCAGAATTCCTCCACAGTGCTGAAAAAGACTCACTGCAAGTTATCGCGAATGCTTGATTGCAGTTGTTGCTGCTAAGGGTGGCCCAACAACGTTTAAGTGTGACAAGCATGCAAAGAAATCAGGAAGGAGGCAAACACTTTTTCACACCACGGTGTACTCATGCAAATATCTGTCTTCTCGCAAATCAAATAATGTGACACTAGAGTTTTGCTGAAGCAGGACACATGATGAAGGAACAGGGCAACGTGTCCACTCTCACACTCTCTCTTCATTGACCGTTTACAACATCTACTAGTCTGACTCTCATAACAGCGCCTCCCTCCCTTCCTCCAAACACAAGTTATTCGTCAGCAGAGATGCCTCCTTTGCCTGACAGCTTTCATCGCTTTGTTTGCGCATTTCAATTACAGCAGAGTTCACAGTCCATTTGATACTTGTGGACACTTCAGCTTTCTTCTCTCTCTCTCTTTCTCCCACTGAGAGTGTTGCTTTGCACCAAAAATAAAGAAAGAAAAAACAACTGTCAAATCAAGAGTATTGTAGTTGTTGCAGTTTGGAAATGTAATCTGTTGCACATACTCGGAAGCTGCAAAACACACTCCCTGAGCACTCCTGAGGGCACCACATACCCGGAGCTTTCTGTTAAAGCAAGCCCAGAAACCTCTCTCTACAGCACCTTTGAACTGCTAAATTATCTATCCACTCTTTTTACTGCTATTCCTTGGCTTCCTGGTGTTTTATCCTCCTTTCTGTCTTCTTAGAATCATGTTTTTCTTGTACAGTACCAGCCACTCACATTTACTGTGCCAGCTGGCTGCCAGCCAATTCCCAGCCAGTTTCCAGTGAAGAAGCACCCATTCATTCAAATGCAGGGTGTCACCTGACATGGCGAATCATCTGCATAGAAGTGCTCACAACCATTAATGAGGTAAAAGTAATTCTGTACAACAATACTTTATTACAAATAATAAAATGAATAAATTAAAAGTATATTATTTTCATTACTTTTGTTAAGGACCCCTGGAACCCCATCAAAGACCCCTGACTCATCAGCTCTACAGTGTATGGCTGTTAATTAAGCATTTTATTGGACAAAATGGCTATTATTACTATTAAACAATAAAAAATATTTCTGAAGCTAAAAGTTTAATTCTGTTTCATTTTCCATTTTGAATGAAGTTGTTTGTACAAAATTAGACAATTATAGAAAAAAAATAACAAAAGAGACTCATTAAGTCAAATACATTTACATTTTAGCCATTTAAAAAAATAATAAATTTAACAAGTAGTGCAATCTGTCTGCAAATTGAACACAAATAAAGTTTTAAACATCAAATTAAAATGCTCCTCTAATGCTAAGTGTACAGTACGCGTTATCTATGGTGTGAATGCGCCCGAGATGCACCGATTGAGATCCCATCGTCCTGAGTTGTTTCGCGAGGTTTTTCAAAAGTGGCAGATGGCCATTCAGCAAAACAAATGATGTGGACCAGCCAAATTAGCATGTGTATAGTGTGTGAATGCGGATGGGCACAGTAATGAGGCTTATCTTGGACTTTCAGCTAGCCTACTTAAAAATAAAAATGTCCTGGCAGCGCTGATGGAGCTCATGGTTCATCCATAAGAGCTGCTTTATTTCTAACAGTTCCACCGTATAAACCTGGAATCAGCGTGTAACAGATGACCTATCGGATGTGCAGCAGAACACACAACATTTATTACCATTAGATCCTGACCATCCTGACTGCTGCTGTGCCACCTGTGTAAATGTGCACATCACTCTCTCTCAATGTAAAGACGGACTTGTTGTTTCTGCTGCTGTGTGAAGCTTCACGTATTTAATGCACCCAAAGGAATCTGATGCAGCAGCCGTCTGGGGAATCTAACACTTTTCAGAACTGACATTAATAGTTTCAGTATTTTATGTAATAGATGTGATACTATAGGAAAGTAAAAGAAGCAAACTACATGAAAGTTATGATGCTGGAGAGCTCTGTGTGTGTGTGTGTGTACGTGTGTGTGTGTGTGTGTGCGTGTGTGTGTGTGCATCTGTGACGACTAAAACCACACATACTGTGCCGTTTGCACTCTGCAATTTTCACTATGGACCAATCTCTGCTCTGAAACACTGGAAACTGCATCGCTCACTGTAAAAAGTAACTTTACTGCCTATTACATCCATGGCCTGTAAGCGTCTTGTTATGTGTTATGTCTTGCAGCACATACCCTTCCCCCTCCTCCCTCCGTCCCTCCCTCCTCCTCCCTCCGTCGCTCCACATGAAGTTCCGCTCTGTTACATTAAAATACTCGTTTGGAGGACCAGAAATATGCGGGGCTAGGCTCAAAACATTCGGAACTGAAGCAGTGCCGGCAGGACCGACAGGATGGACCGAAAGCTTTGGTGCTGTGCTCACAGCTGCTGTGTTCACTGTTGCCGAACATGAACACAAACAAGGCACAGCAGGTTTTTATGTGAATGATACACATCCAGTGTGTTTCGGAGTTGGTTTAAACACAAAATATTTAGGAGAATAAATTTGCTTTCTTTATGGTTTTTGGGAGAATCTGATGTCCAGGCAATTATTATAGATAAAAGAGGAAACCTTGTTCATGCTATCAAATCTGGACCAAAAAAAAAAAAAAAAAGCTTCGAAGCAAGTTCAATAAATTCATAAAAAACAAAGATGATAATGCTGTTTTCTGAGAAAATATGAAAAGAGAAGTATTTATGTGCCACTGTACGTAAGAAAATAGAAACTGACACCGCGACTATGAACACTATCCCTTCATACAGCCTGTCGACTTTTACTTCCCTTATCGTCAAGATAAGAAAAGACGAGGTAGTACAGGCCTTCAAACAGATAAATGTTGGGAAAAGCCTGCCCCGGACCAGGCCGCCTGCTTCTTTATTTTATCAGTTGTATATTGATGAAGTCGTAAACCTGCTCACTCCCATGTAGGCTATAATGAAGAATTTTCCTCATGTATAAAAAGGTGATTAATCTAATATGCGTGATTATATTATTAGACACCTTACCATTATGACTACTATAAATATTTTCATTGAGTCTATAATTATGAATAGACTCAATGAATTATTGGAGGAAATTTATAGATAAAGAACAAATGTGTACAATTAAAGGATGGATAATGTAGTATTTAAAGAGAAATCACACACAAACGTGATAAGACAAAAAGGTTTTTTATAACAAGTGTCCTGGTGTGTTGCAGCACCGGCGTGTAGTCCACTGACTATAAATGATATGTCTTGTTAACAGCAGATTAGCTGCACAGATCTGAGTGTAACACACACATTTGACACACTGTTATTAGTTACTGTATATCACTCATTTCCCACCAGTATTGCTTTCATTTTTCATGCAGTTCTGTTGGTTAACACATCTTTTGGTGCTCCCATGTCACAGACTAGACGTATAATCAGTAATTAGAGGCATGACTCAATTCAGCCTTCTCGCTCAAATATCTTTATCGATGTTTTAGGAAAAGGCATAATATTTTTATGACCTTATTGTATTAACACGCGATTCATTAAAAGTATGCTCTGTGTGGGGAAACACCCTCCCTCATACACATCAAATATGATAAGAACATCTGATTTCAGGCTCACTGGGTCAATGGATGTCCAGCGGCACTGGACATAATCGCTGCTCCTTCTCATGGATGGATAAAGCATTGTAACTGGATGTGGATGGGCCCCGTCACGGATCAGACTGCAATTCTAGGTGGCTTTAATTTTCCTTTGGACTCTATTCTGTCTGTAGAAAATTGTGTTAATAAAGTGACCCAGCTGAAGTTTGAATCTCATTAGGAAACATACAACATCACCCCCCTCTACACGGTTAACTTTCATACCATCTCCAACTATTATTTTACTTTTCTGTGACCATCCACACATTCTTTCATCCCTAGTTCTGTCACAATGTGCGTTCCGAGATGCTCAAATCACACATTTGTGTTGGCAGCCATGGGAAGGTGCTCAATTTTTGCAGAAGACAGGTGGACTGTGAATATAACCAGAATCAAATTCTGAGCAACATCCACAGATGTGTGCCTATAGATGGATACAGCTGGACACCTCCACACAAAGAGTTACAGAAAGGTTGCACAGTTGGTATTAAACACACGGAAAGTGTTTGTGCTACTTGTGCTACACTTTACAATGTTCCCTTTCAGTATGTTTTTATTTGTGTTGGTGGTTTTTGGTGTCTGATCTTTGTCTGTGAACAATTGTTAAATATTTCTTTTGTCTAAAGAGACACTATAAATGTTGACTAATAAAACCAAATCTCAAGATTTTTACCAGGCCTTTGATTTAGTGGTTAGATTTTGTCAGATGAAGTCCTTCTACTCGTCTCTTCTTCCTCTCAGCTTTGTCTTTCTTACCGTCTCTCTCACTCTCCTTGAGACCAATTAGACATTTGTTTTAAAACATTTTCCCACCACTGTTGCCCTTAGTGTGCACTGCACAATAAATGAGAGAAATGGGAGAGCGATTGAAATATAAGAAAAGGGAAATTGGAAATGAAACAAAGGGGAGAGGAAGAAAAAGAAGGAGTCAAAGAGAGGGAGGGGAGGAGGAGAAGAAAAGAGAAAGATGGAGAGGAAGCAGTGGAATCGCTGCACGCCCCACTTTCTCCCCAGCAGTCAAAGTGACACAGTCGAAAGCTAAATTCTGGCGTCGTGTTTGACTGTTCGCTCTCATCACTCATATCCAGCTGTGTGTGTGGGTGTCTGTGCATCAGAATCAGTTTTCCCTAAGGGTAAAAATTCAGGGTGAAGCACAAAGGTCTGGGACACTAGGGTGAGAGCTGCGAGAGAACTGTTGTATGACTTGATGGACTGTATATGCGTATATGCTTCTGTATGTGTATGTAAAAACATAAACATTTAATAAACATTTTTGAACCTGTATTTCAAATTATAGTTATATATATATGTGCATGTGTGTGTAATATATTTTATATTTGGGTGTGTGGGGAGATCTCTACTTTACAAAATGATTGCTGGGATGAAAGTAAACCACATTGCAGGTGACTTTTAAAGCTAGTGAAGGTCAGCCTACTTAGCCTTGCAGCAGCGGACCATTCATGCAGGTAATTTTGTGAGAGATATATATTTCTGGCTTGCCAAATCAGAACCAAATTACCTGTGACTAAAGCATAGCTTTTCTCACATGAACAGGAAGTACCCAATGCAACAAACATACACTTACACACGCCGTATATACTCAGCACAAACCATACACACCGATATATTCACACACAAAGGAGGACCCACTCTTGAAAAATTAGATTCTTTCTTTCTTGTGTTTTTTTCCCCCTAATGATGCCATGACTAAAATGTTAATTACAGCTAAAAAGAGAAACGACTGCGAATATCAAACAGCAATTAGCATGTATCATCATTATCATTACCACCATTAGCTGCAGCACAAGATGGAGGATTATTTACCAAACGGTAGAATGCTCATCAGTTGCTTATTCAGGGCCTGAAATGTTTCATAGGCGACGTTTAAAAGAAAAATCATTCCTCCCAAAATTTGCATAATTAATGTAGCTTAAAAAATTAACCATTTGCAAGTTCCAGAGCATGATGGCGAGAGCATACTGTACTTACTGCAAAATAGTAGTTATTTATTTATAATAGTGCAAACCACGGACATATAAACAAGAATGAGCCTACAAATGAACATATTCTCATGTTCATAGTCTATAATATACACGTGGCTACTCAAGGAAACACTTAAAAAGAAAACCGGCATAATACACGCATACGCATTCATATGATCGTATTTCCCCCTCTTTCCATTTGCCCTTTCCTTTCCCTGTCACGGTTCTATTCCTGCACTGATGAAATTGACCGTAAATCCTTCCCTAGGTGTCAATTGTCTGATCGCCACATCTGAGCACGGCACGAAGGATTCCAGAAAATCTTTGGGTAGATAACCAGGATGAGGTCATTATCCTCGACGCAATCCGTGTGGAGCAAAACGTCTCCTCCCTCTTGTTCTCATTTGACTATTGTGCTCAAACACAAAAGCTCAGTCCACACTTACGACACCCAGAGGATAGCCATTATTACATTTTTGACATTATATTGCTTTAGAAATCAATTTTTTTGTTCTTGCTTCCCCTCCCACCCATTATCTATCCGTCTTTTATTTTTGTGATGGACCCTGCAAGTGCAGCATAGTGTTGTAAAAATCCAAATCTCTACAGGAAAATATTATTCAACACCTCTAAATGTGCACTTTATGATTGCCAGCTGAGGTATAAATCATAAACTATGAAAATGAAAAATAAAATTCAGGAGTCTCAGTATTACAGAGCTTGACTGACTAGGCTGCCACAGAAAAATAACATACCTGCATCATGGTCACATGGTAAGTCATTTGACAATTAAAGAATATCATGCGAAATCCTGTCTCTTATATTCAGAATTATATTCATATACCACTAATCGGTTTTGTTTTATGCACTTTGAAGAGAACATAATTGCTGGGTGGATTATGTTGGACATACAAAGTGCAGGACTTTGACAGCAGAGAGGGGTTAATATTAGGGAATCATCATGGTTTTGGTCTAAAACAAAAAACATGATTTTGCATTTTCTTCACTTACCTTGTTGTACAAAGGAGCCATACACAAACCACATGGAATTGTACAGTGTTGTGGAGGACACAGATCCCATGGGTAGCCGTGGTGGGTTGAGCCAGTTGAGCAAGTACACCAGGATGCCCACCAGGAGCACGGTCCCCGCAATGCACGCCCACAGTGACAGGTCGAAGGGCGCCAGGCAGGCAAACATGTCCACAGTGCGTTCGGCCTTGCGCAGCAGAACGCCTACAGAGTAATCCATGTAGCGTGTGGTGAAGTCCACGACGCTCTCTCGCTCAGGCGTGATGGTCAGGGCAGAAAGTCCCACATCAGCGCGCTGCAAGAGGCAGAAGGGAGGAGGAGAGTTTGAAGTATCAACACTATGAGAATGTGTAGGTGAGGAACAGAGTGGAAAAATGAAATGTGGACTTTTGTACCCAGAGATAGATAATTGGTTTAGGTCCTGCCTCTGTTTCATCCCACCATCTAACATTTCTCATGAAACTACTCAACACAGAGACTTTAGTAGTATTATCTGAAGTATTATCTGGAAACATCTGTGGTTTCAGCAGATGGAAAGAAATGTCTTTTCTGAGAATAGAGTTTTTATTGACAATATGTTATCTTTTGTTTTCTTCAAAAGGAAATGCAAAAATACCAGCAGTGAGATCTTTTCTTCTCAACCTCTACATAGCTGTTGTGATTGTGTGTTGATGATCTTCCCAGTTGCTGTCGCTTAAAACTGAGGACCTCCTCCCAAAAAAAAAAAAAATACTGTCTCTACAAAGTCCCAATACAATGGAAGTAAGTCTACATGAATATATACATATAGCTGGTAATATCTGTTATTGTGTCTGCATGCCTCCACAAGCATTTAATGTCCCTCTCATCGCTCTGAATTCTTGGAATTTAAGAGACCACACATGACTGCTTTAATTATTTATATGTAAAGACTTTAACTCAAAACAGTGAGTATGACTGCCAAGAAAAATAGGCTGAGCTTAGTTTAAACACAGAAACAATTATGGCTAATTAAAAGGTTTTCAGACATCTGCTTGCACCATAACAAGGATGTATGATGCACTAATGTGTGTGTGTGTGTGTTTGAAATCTATACAAGTGCAAAAGAGGGCACAGATTATGAACAGATAATGATATTCTCTTTGTTGCAAGAAACAACTGACTGGAACAAGTTAGGTGATTTTCTAGGTGGCCGCTAAGCCTTGAAGCCACTGTACACACACTGATTATACACGTGTATGCTTACCCATCACACACACAGACACAGAGACACACACAGACACACAGACACACACACAAAAACCTAAAATGTTAATCCACTGTAGGCAAAAATAATATGCTAACTCCACAGTCGAGTGAGGAAACAAAATGCTTAAATGTGCAGAAATTGTCACTTACACTGCATAAGAAGAATATTATGAGAAACCCTGCAGGATGCCTGTTGGTTGAGTAAACACAACACTATGCATGCAAGTGTATGTGTGTGCGTATGTGTGTGTGTGTGATGAACTGCCATGCTGGCTGCTGTGGTCAGTCAACATGGAAACTTCCAGAGAGCACTCAGGGTAATAATTATCTGTTATAATTGGGTTTTCGGAGAGATGAACCTTGTTGCTGACTGATGGGGAAAACAGACTTATTTGCAAGTTCAATTTATTTATAGCTTATGCTTGTGTCTGTACACATAAATATGCATTGTGCTCAAAGCATTTCTCCATCATTTTGTGAACTGTTGTATTGGGGGGAATACAAATGCTGAATACACACACACACACACACACACACACACACACACACACAAGTATACAAGGTTAAGGGAAGGAGAGCCCAGTCTTAAAAAAATGTTCAAGCCTGACACACAGCCAAAAGAAAATAATGAAGCGAGGGCAGTAAAAAATTCAGAGAAAACACTGCTGATAATAAAAACATCCTTGACCTATGAACCAAATGTGTAGAAGCTCAAGTAAAGGAGGACATTAAAGTGTGCTGTAAACACACACACACACACACACACACACAAACACACACACACAGTGGAAGATGCTAATTAAAGACCATCTTAGTCTTAACTACATAAAAGTATATAAGGATGGTTGAACTGCCGTCATTTTTTTCCCCCTATTGTTTAATGAATGGACCTTATGATCGATTTCAGTAAAGGGTATATTGCATCAACGATCGCTTGAAAAAAATAAAATGTACTGACCTCTATTATTTGAAAGCTACATCTCCGTCTGAGTGCACCACTGACCACACTTAACATTAGCTTTCCCCACAATTAATGAATAACATTTTGAAAAAGGTTTAAAATATATTTTATGTTTTCATACTAGAAAAATGATCACATTAAGATGAAGATTGGATAGATTTTTTTTTCAATGCGGTGTTAATGGACTCTATCCATTAGGGTACATGGTATTTTGCCTTCCCCCATCCTGGCATAGTTCATATATAAAATTGCAAAAACTAGTTTACTTGCTGGGGTGGTTGTAGGAGCTATCATGAATTATCACTACACTTAAAAATCCCACTGTAATTGGTGACAATATTGCACCTAATATATTTTCTCTCCTCGGTTCTGGTGTTAAATGGAATGTTGTTATTACACATTTCAGTTTAGCGCTTTGTAAAGACCATGTTGTGTCCCCCCTTTTAGAAGTCCATAAATTATTTGGGGGATAAGACAATGACATGAGTGCAAGGGATTGAGTTGAGCTCAATTCTTGGTGAAGAACAAAGGCTCCAGAGGTCTGAGAAATGATATATTCAGCATATCAGGATGCTTCTTATGATGTTTGCATGGGTTTGCTTAGCTTTTGTTTCTCTAGCAAAGAAAAATGTGCTCTGTTCCTTCTCCAGAAAATGATAAAGGGTATGCATTAGAGCAAAGGTCCTGCAAATGTGTTCTTCAGCATTTCCAGAGATATTGTTTTTTACAATGTTTTAATTGATTATGAAAAATCTCTTTGTTGCTTTTTTTTTTAGTTTTTTCATGCATTTCTTTCTTTCAGTCAAAGATGAACACATGGATTATATAATCAAACATACTCAGTTCTCAAAAAACATTCTCAGACATCCAGTACTGTTTGCCAATGGCTACTGAGTTGCAGCATTGGTATAGAATCTCATGTTAATGGAGTACACAGGTGGGGCAAACTTGAGTAACTTGTAGGTTATGGCACCTGTTACGGTAATTATCACACAACCGTGCTAATGCATTGCCCTCAGTCTAGTGGTGTCTCTATCTTTGTCAAATCCACATTCATGGCTTCACACACTCTTGAAACACCATTTCCACTTTTCACAGAGGCAGTTCAAGTGCCTGCCAGTAGTTAGGCATCAAATACTTGAAGATACCTGAAGCTAATCAGATTAATTGAACGATGCCGTGTTTTCATCAATATGCAATATCACATCTACTCATCTTTGAGGTCAGTCCCTCTCTGGTCTACTTCACACTACACGTTGCAATAATTAGAGAATGAGTGTCTAACTCTGTCATCCAAATGTAAAGGAGTTAAACTCAGGCCAGTGGTAGCCTCATTTCTAGAGGGAATATTATTATGGGACATAAGTCTGTGTACAGACTCAACCTGAGGGAGGATAAAGTCCTACTTAGCATAAGTGATGCTGATGGCATGTGACGACTGGCATTCATGCCTCTCCTCCTTGTGTATGGGTTTATTGTGTCTGCATAAATAAATGTATTTATTGATTTAAATATTTATTGTTTCTGTATGGTGCTGGTGCGTTTTGTGTACTCGTGTGTGCATGTAAATGATTTTCCGCTCACCTTGAAGACCAGTTCACCCATCATTCCATTCCACTGACCGTCAGGCTGCAAGCTGCCATATTTGTGGTCTGGAGCGACGTAGATCTCATACTTAAAGCCCAGATAGTTGGACAGAGCATCCAGCACGTCAATAGAAAAGCCCTGGTACTTCTTCGGTTTCCCCAGAACATTCTCAGACACCATTACAAATGGCTCCTCCTAGAAGGCAAAGATCAATCAGAGTGTCAGTAAGCAGCTGATCAATACAACAGTCATTCAAGCATTAAATCACCCAATTACTCAAGTGGCCATTATACCACCACAAACCATCAACCTAAAAGGTGAAAGCACACAAAACACATTATTCACACTGCTAGTGTACCTGGAAGATATTCGGTGTACAGCCATCATTTAAACACCTCAAACGTAAAGATAACAGTATTAGTGGTGTGAAGTTTATCTTGGACAGGTGAATAAACTCTTTATATTTCAAGACTTAAATGTTTTACAATAACTCGCATTGCGTGCTAGTCATTCTCCACTTCTACTGGCACATTGCAACCTTTACAAGCTACCTTACCACCCATAACTCACAGTATATATCACTGTTCTCTGCAGCTGGGTGCAAATATGATTTGTCACTCCTCTGACATGTGAATGTCACAGCTGGGGTGATATTTTTTCCCTGTGGGTGAAATGTGCCACAGCGTGTGAACTCATTAAAACATTGCTCCACTGTGCCTCTGGTGGACAGAAACTCCTGACATGTTACTTTACACAGCAAAAATGTGAAAATTGCAGAAAACTAAACACCATTGGAGGCAGTTTCTTTCTTTTTTTTTTTTTTTTTTACTAACATGGTCCAAAAACCGTGAACGTTTCTGCCTCATGTTGTTGTTGTGAAGGCAGACCACAAGCTGATAAACATATCAAAACAGATGCAACAGCATGCTGAACTTAAAATCTGTCCACCTGTTTATATTCTCAGCTTCACTGTGCATTTAAGATTCCACATAAAGAAAAACATGTACCCCTCAAGTTTGTTCAGGCACAGTTTCCACTCATTTCTTTTATTCACAAAGGGAAGCATGTTTAGTCATTTCTTTAAAAAACATATAATCTATTTAGCATTTTAAAGTGAATTAAAATGCTTAAAAATCAATGATCACACCACGCAATTCTGCAGATTTGTTTTTATTGGTTTATTTTTAAATGCACTTGGGGCAGAGGAACCTCTTGTTTATCGATATCTCCATGGCATCAAAAGAGCAGCTTCACATTAAACATCCAGGAATACTGACATTTTAAACAATTAAGTGAATACAGTGATGATTTTTTTAGCAAGGAGAGCAGGAAGCTGGTGGGAAATGTATCGTATATATATTTCTATATACTGTACTTGTATATACTGTACTTCTCTTTGGCTCTCGTCCCTTTCAAACACCCTCCTTCTCCCTCAACTTTTTTTCTTGTCCCTTCTTTAATAAATCCCTATTGATGAGTGAAATGTTTTAGGCCAATATCTCTTGCAGATTTATGAGGGCCTGCACATGTTATTGACTGGATACTGGTTGCACATTAAGCACACACATACACACGCACAGGCTATGCTACGCATTAACTTGGTGGTTTCTAATCCTAGCTAGCCGCTGCCGTTCAATAAGCTATTAGGCTGTGAGTGGACATGCATGCCAAGTCCCTCTCGCACCATAAGCATCCATCAATCAAGGCGGGAACACCCACTAAGGCACACCCATACACACACACACACACACACACACACACACACACACACACACTCCATACCGAATACCCCAAGTGGCACTGAGTTCATCCCTGTGCAGATACTTTAAAATCTTATCAAACAAGCATAAACATGGACTTGAAAACATTGGCGCTGTTGTTCAGGGGAACAATAACCCACTTGGCCATTTTCCCGAGCCCTAATACTTCCAAATACACTTCTAAGGTGAATGTTCACATTGGAAGCTCATTTCTGAGGTAAATCATGCATTACATAACTATAATGACATTTTTAGAAGTTAATTGGTACTGGTGTACATCGCAGGGAATATAGATATCAGTGTGTCAAACGGTTCTGGTAGCATACGCATGAGGGTGCAAGAATATTTTACAGAAAATATTTTCCAGTTCAAAGTTGTGTGAGCGTATTGAGGCTTTTCTCTTTGCACATTGTTTATCTGAAAGGCAAGACAACAGGAGAACCGAAGGATCTAAAAAGTTAGGTAACTGTCATTATTAAACAGATGGGTAGTATATTCTTACCAAGCAATAAAAGAGGAAAAAGAATGAAAGCAAATCAGGAACAGAGGCTGGTTTGACAGTCTTGAAAGGAAGGAAAACACACACACACACACACACACATACAAGCATGCATGCATGTACCCCCATACTGTACACCTGCATTTACTGTAGATGAATACATACATGCCCACCCACACAAGCTTCCAAGCTAACCATTAAAAATATTGTGCATGTGCAACACTGTGTAGGTGTGTGTTTGACAGTGCTGAAAGCATGTTTGGTATTTTAGCTGATTATGGTGTACTGTAGGTAAAAGAGTAGGCATATGTTTAGAACTGAATATATAAAAGCACATCATGTCTCTCTAGTGTCAACATGACTTTATCTTCGCTCATTATCCTGCCACAAGGGCACAAGACGTTGATGAGAGAAGTGTAATTTCAGGTTGGCTCTATAATACATGACAGCTTCCTCCTTAGTCTATAACAAAACAAAGGAGTCTCTGTCTGTATGTATGTATGTATGTATGTCTGTCTGTCTGTCTGTCTGTCTGTCTGTCTGTCTGTCTGTCTGTATGTATGTATGTATGTATGTAGGTATGTATGTCTGTCTGTCTGTCTGTCTGTCTGTCTGTATGTATGTATGTATGTATGTATGTAGGTATGTATGTCTGTCTGTCTGTCTGTCTGTCTGTCTGTCTGTATGTATGTCTGTCTGCCTGTATGTATGTATGTATGTATGTATGTATGTATGTCTTTCGATTTTCTCAACAACCTGCACTGCACTGGAGTGAAAGAGTTGTTCAAGTCTTGACTCTTGAGAGGCAATGAGTCAAAGAATCATCTAAATGCTTTACCTGGTTGGTCTGGCTTTGAGCTGTGAGGCTCAGTCAATACTAAATCGATGGTTTCCAGACTAAAATCTTGTAATGAAATATTATCCTGAGAGATGTTGGCTTTCTGATACTAATCTGTCTCTCTCCTCACTGTTTTCTCTTTGTTGTTATTTTGCTGTCTCTTTCTTTCCCCTGCCACTCACCAACTGTGATATACAGCGTTTGGCATCTTTCCACACCACCAATGTCTCCCTCTTTCCCTAAACATATGTCCAGGACTCATCTCTTTCCATCCATCCCTCCATCCATCCATCTATTGAGGCTACAATACTTCCCACTCATCATCATCCTTGCATTATTTTCTCCCATCCCTCTATATCTAGCAATTCTTCTTGTCTAGCTCCTCTTTATCTTTCCGATATTGCTTCCATCTCTCATTGCCATCATCCCTCTTTCTCCTGCCTCCTCTACACTCATTCCTTTGGCACTAGTTCATCCCCTGTCTCCTCTTGACTGGAAGTACCACATGTACTCTCGGTGCTGCACGGGTGTTTTTGGAGACATGATTGGGACAAGGAACAACAATTCTACACAAAGACTACGAAATAGCATCTGAAGAGCCCCCTGAGGGAATGCTGGGAATGCTGGGAATGACAAAGTTGTGTGGTGATCTGCAGCACAGTCAGCATTTTCATAACACTCTGGATTTGTCTGAAATTTGTTTGCCAGTTCTCTGCCAGTCTCTGCAGAAGATTAGATTTCATATTGATAAAAAATGAATTTCCTATTAGTCTATTTAATAAAGATGGGGGTGGTATGTATCACATAGCACTATACTATACTATGCTATACTAATAAAAGCGTAAAATTGTATTTTTGTTATGTCTGTACATTTTGCCCCCATCTCATACTTTTCTGGCTTGAACTTGACTTTGTTATAGTGAAAGTTAAGCCATAGCTCAGTAATGATGAAGCGGTGCAGTGCAATATTGGAGCATGTCCTCCCAAAAAAAATGAGGGCAAATGGCAAAAAAAAAATAAAATAAAAATGAGTTGACATTCAAATGACAAAGCCCTCTTGCTGCCGTAGGAATTCTAACTCTTATCCGCCTGGAGCACATGAAACTAGAGTGACAAAGTCCGCAGATCAAGAAAACATTTGACTTCAACACAAGAAACTGCAGTTTGTCTTGTTTCCAAGAGACAGTCCAAGGTGGTTTCTATCAACCGTGACCGCTGTCGTTCTCCTGTAACCATGACAACAAAGACACCTTAACATAGTAGAAATTTTAACCCAAACCAAGAAGTTTTCCCAAACCTAAATAAAATAATAAATTAATTTGCTATGTCTAATATGTGTGGAGCATTTTAAGCACAGCCACTTTGTTATTATATTTGTGCATTTATAATTACAAGTCAATGGGCTGGAAGAGCACAGCTCGTGATATCCTGAGGATGTACTGGATGTACCAGTTTACAGACATTTGAGACGTCTTTAGAGAATTTTTCTTAGCTTCTCTCTCTACACTACATAAGCTGACACAGGACAGTCAATTCTCTCTCATCCTCATCCAAAAACAGCTTTTTACCAAGAGGGACAACTTCAAGTGTCTTTTTGTTTTTTTCTTCCTACAGGGATTCCCAAAAGCAGTGTGGCGGCGTGTGTTTTTAATTAGAATGGAGTTCGTTAGGATGAACAATATGATGTAAAACATTTAAGTTTGATAGCTGTGGAACAAGGAACAAATCACCACTTTTCAGGACTAAACTTTCTACAATGATGGAAAGTCATTAGTATCTTTCTAACTGAACGTCTATAACAGCTGAATGGAACCTTATAAATCACTACAATCAATCATCACAACTCTTCATGACTTCATGGCGTTCATTAAGTTTCATTTATGGAAAACATGGTGAGCCTTTTTTTTTATTATCTCCAGAAATGTAAACTCAAGTGTAGAAAGAGACATTTTCTGCCTGTGTCTGCATATTTGGGTGGCAGTAGCTGTATTCACAGCTTGCTACTCATAAATATAGAGTAAAATCTGGGAAATGTGGACACGCCTTTAAAAACATCTTCTGGAGAAAATCAAGTTCCTGTCTATAGCACATCATTTTAATACTGAAAACTGTGTTTTAGTCACATTCATGACCAGAATGGTGCACTATTGAGGGCTGTAGAGAGCCATAAACACATTATTGTAGTGATGAAGCCACTCCTTGGTAGCATCCATTTAATAATCAATACAGTGCCTGTTAATCAATAGCATTGATTTAAAGTTATTAGCTCTAATAGTGGTATGATCTCATCACTTATAAACTAATCAATAACGATTCAAAATTGTGGTTGATCAAATAAAATGAACACATCCTTTCATAGATTAATGTTTGTGTGTGTGTGTGTGAGAGAGAGAGAGAGAGAGAGAGAGAAAGAGAGAGACAGAGAGAGACAGAGAGAGAGAGAGATAGCGCACATGTTCCTGCTTGCCTTCTGTGTGTAACAGAGCTAGAGCTACTCTGCATGGTTGTCTATGAGACTATTGCACCTTACAGACACAAAAACAGTTATATTCTGATATAAAAAAAAGGCCCAAGGCAACACAGAACAATCTGTTCCAAAGGTCCCATTAGAAACCTTCACACACTCCTATACACACACACACCCACAACTAGGATGCACTCCAACAATTCTCACATAAAAAGAAAACAGTATATCCGGGTAACACCCTCGACATTTCACAGTATTACTATCTATTTCTGTCCTGAAACCCCCACGAGGCATCAGTCATGTAGGGTAACACGCAGATGCACGCAGGCACGCACGCACGCACGTTGGACCTATATTCATTTGCTGGACATTTATTCTATTCTTAACCCATGATCAAACCAGCCAGAAGTACTGAACATAAAGAGCAGAGAGAGCAGCAGAACACAGAACATAAATGTGTGTATATACAGTATATATATATAGGATCCACCCTAATGAAAGATGGGAAAAGGGAAATATTCAAAAATCCAATCTATACAGTATTCTTTCTCCCTTTAATGATGATAAAAATAAAATACTGAAAAAGAAAAAAAGAATAGTAGAAAAAGGGTTAGCCACAAAGATGTCGAGCATTATCTCTTTCTTCTCTGCTTCTCACTTCAAAGACAGGATATGAAGAATTTACAGCAGTGAATCTTTAAAGCACTCATGGGATGTTCTCAAATCGATGCTGCAGGCGAGACAGACAGAGCTGGAGTCTCACTATCATCAAGACTCCAATGGTCTCTATTATCTGACTGTCAACTGTCAAAAAGGAAGCTCATGAAATGATGACAGTTGGGTCAATTTGTAAGCTCACCTTGGTAGATTTTCTTTGTGTTTTGCCTTCTCTCTACCGCTAACACTCAAAAATGTTTGTCTGACATTAGGTCCCTCTCGGAAACAGTAAAACAGGTCTTTTTTTTTTTTTTAAATGTACAGAAATCACAAGATAATAAATAAAAACAGACATTCACAGAGAGGTGAACACACTGTTCAGTCATACTCACCAGGACAGTGACGACCCGTAGCACCACTCCTCTCATGTTATTCTCCAATTTCCTGTCTGTCAGTGTGCCGTTCAACCCATGAACCGGGTCCCACGTTGCCAGCTGCAATGTGCACACACAGATGTGAACAGTTAGATTGACAGACACTGCAGGCACCAGGTTGGGTTAACCAAGTGATAAAGTGACCACAAAAGAGATGATAAAACACACTCATGGTACAGTTGGAGTGTCAGAGGACAGCGACCTAATGACCTAAAAAAACCCACAAATATCTGCCTATCTGGAATATTTTATCTTCCAATGTCCCGGAGCAGAAGAAAAGTTGAACCCTTCCAGAAACATTATGATACTGAGTCTATGTACACTTCAAATGTTTACCAAAACATGTACTCATTGGAGTTGATAGTGCAGTATGTAGCTGTGAAAAATATGGTGAATTTCTGTAACTCAAACGTGCTTTATGAATCTGAACCAGATTTCAACTGATGATCAAATTGCATCATAAACTTCCAGTCTTTTCCCCCGGACCACATTATGTAAGTCCCTAACCATATTTTCTTCATCTATGTGCAGCTTTTTGCGTTCAATAAAATATTGTTTTCAGCTTCAAAGATCAAGCTAGCTTGGTTTCCCTGTAGAGAGAGAGAGAGAGAGAGAGAGAGAGAGAGAGAGAGAGAGAGAGAGAGAGAGAGAGAGGCAGTAGGGAAAAAAAGAAGTGATTTCGCTGTCTGCTATTCAAAGACAAACACACAACTGCACATGCACGCTGTGACACACACTAAATAGCATGACAAGAAAACACAAACACACCAGAGAAGCAGAGGGCATGCTGCAGAGGGAAATATGGAATAATCCATTTTTCTAAAGCTTGAGGTTACAATGTGCAATTCTTTGCCAATTCTGATCAATTCTCTTATGGGACTAATACTTAGAGTAGAGCTTAGCCAAACTGGTTTCTTTTCTACGCCCTGACATTTAGTTAACATTTCGTATCATGTTTGACGTATTGTTGATCAAATTGGATACAACAGTTTAACTCTCTCCTCTGGTAGAATAACGTCCCTCGGGGAGGCCAGGAACAGGTTTTTGTATTAGAAGCCAGTAGTCACATTCGGTACCACAATATGATGACAGTGTAGTGGTGACTGAGATAGTAAAAAAAAATACTCACAGAAAGTTGGTATTTATTTAAAGGCACTACATGTACCCACACAGTATTATTTTACCAGATTAGGCTCTTCTCAGGTACAGCATGCATAGGCTGTTTAATTGATATCTCTCTGATGCTCCTTTAAGTATCAGTACACCTGCAGGAAATACTACCCCTTTATCATTAATATTAGTACAAAGAGTCCCGTGACCACAGATCATTCCCAGCACAGCTTCACACACCTTCAACATAAGCAGAAAATCAGTATAAAAACCCTGTGAGGGTGTACAGAGAGTTTAAATAACATGTACAGTCTATTATTCAATATTATCATTACTACACTGCCCTAAAATTCACTGATGCACTGCTTATCTGCCTGTGTTTATGTAACCTTAAACAGACAGCCAGGTAGATTGTAATACATGTTATCCTTTTTTCAGCCTGGAGGGGGAGATGTGGAGCTAAACTGTGATTCCTATCCCACACACACAAATTCTTTATTCCTTTTTTCTTTCTTTCTCTGTTTTAACATGCAGAAAACAGAGGCATTTGTAATCTTTTGTTTCTCTACAGATGAGCCAACTAACCTTTATTTTATTTTACTTTATTTTTATCACTACAATCCCAGTGTCAACACAGCCCTTGATCATAGTGTGTCAATGTGTGTATGTACACCCTATATACACACATGCAACCTGTATCCCATCCTTGTTATCACAGTGTATTTGCGTGTGTGCATGTCCGTGTGCCTATAGTAGATGAACAAACATGGGAAAGGGGGTGGATGTGAAATGAAAAATATAGAAATGACTCACAACAAGGATACACATGAGAAGGCAAAAGATAACATGAACAAGGTACAGAGACAGCAAGGGAGAGACAAACAAGATGTGTGACATGAGATGAGAGACATTGTAAAAGGTGAATTTACAGCATGGCAGCTGTTCTAAGTGCATGTAAAAATGTGTGTATAATCAATAAAACATGAGCGATGCAGCCAAATGCCACCAAGAGAGGCCTATAGCATGCCTCAGAGAGGCTTCCACTTTACATTCATACCTGAGTACACCAGCAGAACACAGCAATGTATGCACTCATTACATATAAACACCTGTAAGAACGCATGCAGACCTGTGTATGCATACTTTAAACCAGGAGACAGAAAGCATAAGAGTATACATGAGAAAACATTGTTTAAAAGGCAAAGACTATGCTTCAGACTGACTTAAAATAAACTACATTTAAAAACCTCACACATACAAACGCATGCAACAAACAATGCATTGCAAATCACTTTTCCAGCAACTAATTTCCATCAGCACCAACTGTCTATTCATGGAGTTGACATGTTAAATTACATTATGTAACCGTATATGTATGGACGTTTTTCACAATTACACTGTGACATAAGCTCATCAGTAAGCAGGTGCCACGCCAACGCACACGTACTGTCTGTCCTTCAGCAACGTGCAAGGGACATAAGTGATGAATACTAAGATTGGAGATTTTCAATGATAGCGCTTTTTCTTCCCACAAAACAAACCAAATAGAAACCAGAGTTTTTGAGTTGGACCAGGAGAGTTGTTTCGACTGTGAAGTGAAAACAGGGATGGATGAATAAAGCATGACGGATGCAAATTGAAACGTTGTAGAGCAGTGCATGCTCCTATATCAGCCTACTGGGTTGTTTACTTCCTGAAATCTTGACCCGGTCTTTTGATAGTGTGGCAAATCCCTGAAGGAAAAAGTAATGAATAGCTAAATGTAAGTAAGTGAACCTTAGCAAACACACCTGCCACAGTAGACTGTATTTTAAGCCTGTGTTGTAGGCTGTATGGCACTGAGCTCGACTCTTACATTATAGGTCAGTGTGAATGGATATGGATATGATTTACACATAATGACATTAGTACAACATCAAACCAGTGCAGTTTTGTTTTTAACGGATTCTGCACTGCCATTTTACGAGCTATCAGTCGATGTAAAAACATCCGTTTTAGCGTTAGATGAGGTGATAAATCCCTTAGCCACGTAGAGCGAAGGTAACAATGCACTTTGCAGATGTGAAAAGCAAATTATCGAAGAAATTTCAGCAATGAACATTCTGTAATTGATTGTAATGGAGGTAGTTTGAGCTGCATCTCCCCGTGTTATAAGTCATAAGATGAGGAGGAACACATCAGTCAACTTCGCTGAGCACTTCTGTAATCACAGAGGCAATCAATCAGAGCCAGGCTGGCTTTGTTAGCAACAGTATAGCAAACATATGTGGCTTTACTTCGCTATCCACACACACATAAACAGCAACACACACACACACACACACTAATATACTCATCTCTGCAGCACAGACACATCTAATTCAATTTCCCCACTCTCACTGTGGACTGACTATAATACCATGTGAATTTTCAATGGTATGGCTCAATGACATAATGAGTCCTTGTCAAATACTGACATAAAAGCCCAATTCATGGAGGTGAAAATTAAGATGAATTTTGAAAATGAATAAGAAATATTACCCAAACTGTCTATCATAAACATGTACTGTATTGTTTTGAAGAACACTGATATGTCACCAGCCATATTACCAGAAATCTTACTCAGCATTATGATATATTTACCTGTGTATGTATAATTCATGCTTTAATTAGACACCCTATTCATCCCTCTTAGAAAATAATATATTTCTATCCATTATGGATGACTATAATTCATGCGCAGAAATGTTGACATTGCTGCAATTTCTTGGCCACCTATAGTACGTAATAAAAGCCATAAAATGCCCTTTAACATACTGTATCTGAATTTCCAACTTACCAGCATAAGGGGGTTTATTTTAATCATTACTACGGATGAATGAGCAAGAAAAGAGGATGGTAAGTAAAATTTAAATGAAAAATAAACCCTCTCTGCAATATTACAACAAAATTGGTTACGCTACATTATCTGAATATCAATATTTCCACTCTATATTTATATTGTTTGTATTTTCATATAACAGGGAAATGTGAAGGCAGCCTTGAATGAATGCGCATGTGGACATGCACATGTGAGTGAGGAGCTAAAATGGCAGCGTGGCTAGCAGAGTGGCCCGCTGCTTCTGCTTATCTCCACAGCTCCAGATAAGGGCTCATTTCCCCCCGCCACAGTATGAAATAAATGTGCATTTGTGGTGGTGAGTGTGTGCATGTTAAGTGGATGACCCACTGTGTCTAGACCATTACCATGTAGACTCAGGCTTCAAAACACTGCTATTAGCATCCTACAATGCTCTTCCCCTATGCATCTTTATTTCCCTTCGTTGCTCATTTACTGCTCTCTGTACTTACTTCGGGTTTCATATTTTTCTCTCTGTTTCTGTAATTCTCACGACTCACTCATTTTATCTCTATTTTATGTGCCAACAACACTGGCTACTTTAATCACCTCAATCAGATTCACCCACATTCGTGTGCATCCACATAGCACAAATAGTGTATGGATGGATGGAGGTCCCATAACAAAGGTCTTTTTCTCAAGTTAGCTAACAGACTGTAAGCTAAGACTTCATGGGTAGCTACTGTAACATTTTGACATAAAGTTTTTTTCAGAGCAACAATAGTTAGAACTTACTTATATATTGTGAAATAATTGAATTCATTCAGAATTAATATGATGTTTTCAATCCAAATGACACAGTTAAATGCCTGAAATATTGTATTCATGCAGTAAAACATCAAACACATATCCACTAATTAGAAAGGTATGATTAGCAAGTGAAGCTAACGCCAAGCTAATCAGTTCCAATAGCAACAACAACTGAATTAAATTCACACAGCAATACACTGCATATATTTAAGAAGCAAAACAATGATATGAATGAATGATATGAATGACGGTGATAGTATATCTATAACTGATCCAACGCAACATATGTCAATTCACTCTATGTCCGGCTGTTTTGCTATCCTAAGCTAACAATCTAATCAAATTTCTAACTTGTGGCTAATAGCAATAGATTGTGAACATAGATTGTATTTGTATAGTAAATTGTCTCCTGCTAAGCTAATTCAGCTAGCGTCCATCAGTTACTGCATTAAAAAAAGAAAAACAAATTGGACTCACAGACATATTAATGATGAATATGATGTTTGTAAAACCATCAAGAAATACGTGTGGGTATTGAAATGTTTTTACTGTCATCATTTGTGCTCCTTTTTTTTTTTTGTTGCAGTCATTAGAATCGTCTAATGTGATGGCAATAAACAGGAAAACAATTCAACATGTTGCGTTGTTAAATTGTAGTTTTAATGCTTTATGTCGTTCTCAGGGGGAATCACTGTTGCATCTGTAAGAACAAACATATTCAAGCAAACAATATGATATAAATAAGTGTTGATTTATGCATATCACTCTCACTGGCGGCAGATGTCATTTTGCAGAAGTGATAAGTGAGTTTTTGCACATCTCACAGCAGGGTATTATGTTTCCATCACGACTCGATGTTAGTTCACATTGTTCATTGTTTCTAGTAATTTGTTTTCATTAACTTTTCTTTTTTAGAAACTTTGCAACTAAGATTGGTGTTTTGTTTTGTTTTTTTTCTTTAGGGAAATCAAGTTAATGATGGTTTGTACCAGTTTGTCCACCTGTATTTTGTGGCTATAATACACCTGCTTTAATTGGTGTTTGTAATTAAGCAAAGTAGTCAATCATTCTATTTGTTTTGATAAATAGAGGAGATGACGCAATTAGGAAAAGAAAAGATGTGATGTCAGATCATGGGCTCGAGGTCGGTTGAAAAGTTGAAAAACAACTAAAATGTGTGTGTGTGTGTGTGTGTGTGTGTGTGTGTGTGTGTGTGTGTCGCAGGCCTGTTATTGATGTTTTCACATGACAAGCAGGCTACATTACTATCATGTAACTATCATCAGTCATCTACCCACTGCCTCCTGCATCGTGACCACCTGACACTTACATTATGTCATACTGTACACACACACACACACACACACACACACACCCCTCAGGCACTTCAAAGGATGTGTGACCACACACGTTTAAAAGTAATTGGACCATCGACCGGTGCTGTGTGGGGGCCAGAAGAGTCATTCACTGTTGCAACAAATCCTTTCACCCCACAGAACTCACCCTCCCAACCTACACACACACTTAGAAGAACACACACCACACATTTTGGACACACAGTCAAACAGTATGAACGTATCCTTTGCCTAAATGGCATCTCACAATCACTAAGAGGTGCTTTGAGGCTGCACGCAGCTCTCACTTTCTCTCTCTGCGGCGGACACATTGAAGCACACTGTGCAACAAACTGTGCAACAAACTGTGGTTTTTGGGTCTAATTGTTATATACATGACTAGAGCTTCAAAACACAATCGATACCAGGTGGCATTTTGAAGCGGAGGAGCTGAGAACAGCGCTTGTAGTACTGGCAGAGATTAGCAGCTGAGACAAAATCAATATCCACCGGAAGAGTAAAACTATCAAAAAAGTATGAATAAATGTTAAAAATGTATGTCTACATTTCTGTCCTATACTGCCCACAATTTCTGCTTGTGGACAAAAAAGCAACTCCCCATGAAATTGGACCAAGGCAATTGCCTTATTAGCTGCCGCCCTTCCTCTCACACAGCACCATCAGCTCCACCAGTGGAGGGAGAGATTTAATTTAGGGCTTTATGCAGTGCAATATTGAATTATTAGTGTAGACTACTCTTATCTCCTACTGTAGTAGTTTATCTCTTCTCTCTTCACCGAGAGCTGGGAAAATACAAAATGATTTTTTTTCCATCCCTCCATTCATAAACTATATCTGTTTTTTTTTCTTTCTTTTTTTGTGCTAATCTTGTTTCTTCTGCCAAACCCCGATGTGTCGCTTCCATCCTCTGTAGCTCTGTAACACTCTTCCATCGTCTCTGCCAAACACTTGTATGCCTGCCATTGCAGTAAAGAGACAGTAGCCAGGCATGGACACAGACAAGCTGCTGAGCAGTTTCACTACTCCTGTTTCCAATTCCCTCCTCTGATGCCCCCCCCGACTCTTTCTCCCTTGATGATGAGCATCATGTGTGTCAGTGCAGTCTTAAAACTGAGCCTTCATTCTGTCCTCGCCCCTGTTTTCCTTTCCTTCAATCCCTCTTCTAATTCTGTTTAGCCCACAGACCATTTTTCCTCTGTGTCACCATCATTTAACAGAGAGGGGACAGCTTGTTGCAGCAAGCAGTCCAGGCTGCACACGTATCAGTGCTCTGCATGACTAATCTCCACCGTATAGTCTGTGTACCCATCCACCCTGCTCCTTTATGAAAAGTAGTTCCCTTCAAAGTGGGTAGATATTATGTTCTTTTCCATTCTGCAGTCTGAATTTAGAGAATACATGAACACAAACACATGTCTGCATCCTCTATCCATTTCTGTGTCTGTCTCATTTAATTCCACAAACTCAATCCGCTTAATTCCAGCCCTTTTGACACACTTGTTTTAATAGTTTTGGTATTGGTATGATGAAATTATAAAGGATAAAAAAAATTAGTATGCCCTATTACAATCAATGTGTCTTTTATAACGAGAACACTATCTGGAAAGCAATTATATTTGAAAAAGTCACTCGGGTGAAGTTCTGCCTACTCCCCTAATAGAATTGGATTTCAGGAAAACACAACAGCAAAAGAAATATTGCTGGCAAATTACTGATAAACGGTGTAGTATGCAAGCTATTAATATAAAAGGAAACAGGGTCCATCAGAAAGGGTTGCATTATCTCTTCAACGCGAAGAAAAAAACAATTTTAAACTCATTTAAAAACTCCACAGAGCATCTATCTATAGATGACATTATTAGTCCCCCTCACAAACATACACACAAATGTTTTAACAGGAGGAAAAGACAATTACTGTACACAAGTCGACAAGCTGTAGTTCACCCATAATACAATATGTAACAACTCCATGAGAACTATGAAGCATTCTATAAATAATGATAAAGAAATAAAACCTACAGATCCATGATTCTGAAATGCAGTTTCTTTAGCTCCTGCGATAAGCGGACGGAGAAGAATTTGACTGCAGCTTTGGGCGTGAGTTCATTCTAAGTGGGAATGGTTTTTACCTGCGGAAAGTCACCTCAGGTCCCGTTACTGTCATTCAATCATTTAACTGCCTTTGAAGGAACTCCACAAGGTAACATCAAATGGAATATTAAATCACACTTTGATCTCATAGGGCCTTACTTTTGACTTATGTTCACCACTTCTGACTAGATTTGCCAATGAGAAAATGGGTTTGGGTCTGATTTACACGGTGTATGTTATGGGGCTCTTCTGTGAGTTGACATATGTATGTTTGAACTGACATCAGGCAGACTTGACCCTGAGAATTTGGATACTTGTTGCTATTTTTTTAATGGCTTAATTGTCCAATGGTAAAATAAAAGAAATCTTTAATTTTCTATTGGCTAACCAGACACAACACCTGTGTAGCTGACACAGACCCTGTTGCAAGGATAGAACTGTACATAATGCTTGCAAGACAAATTCACTCCCCAAATCTAACCAACACATTTCTGCTATTGTCCTTGTGCCCTATAATCTTTTATATTAACTATTAGAACAGGCAGCTTTCACTGAGCTCCTCCTGACTGTACATGCTGTCTGACTGAAATAAAAGATGATGATATATACCAAACTCCAAATGATTAAATAATTAAAATCATTTAATATATTATGAGCATGCTTGGTTTTTTTTCCTGTGTGTGTCTATTGCTTTTGTCTTTTACAGTCAGGGGGGTTACTGTGAAAAAGAAGGCAGATGGAAACCAAGTGAGAACTGGAGAACTGTGAAAAGTAAGAGAAAGACTTGGAGGAATAAACTGGATAATTAAAAAAAAAAAGTTCTCTGCCACTGCTGTCACTCTCCCTTTAGGAGAATGAGGTGTGATATGTCACCAGTACAGTATAATGATGAGCAGACTGATGAAGGGTTGGGGATCCAGTAGGAAGTACAAGTTTTTACCTGATACTGGTTACCTGCAGTACTGTTAATGAGAGGAAAAGTTTCCAACTTTATTTGTGTGTTGTCACATTCACTTTTGTATCAATCCCCCATCAGCTTCCTTCCATCATATCTCCATGTCCGTATGTCTGTCTGGTGTTTGGGAAGAGTGCAGGCAGGCGTGCATACATTGCTCCCTCACTCTAGTGTGGTAGTGTGTATGTAATATTTAAACTTGTGGCTTGATGAGTGCCATTTCTCTGCTGTCTTATCTATTTAGCAAGACTTCACACAAATTCAGTTGAAGAAGCAGAGATTACACGTAGTTGAAAATGCATGTACACCCACACATGAAACCCTCCCACCACACACACACACACATACGTGCACTCACACACACACAGGCTGACATAAAGATGCATGTACAGATGAAAAAGTAAATCCTTAGGGACTGTTAAGTGATGTTAGGCACAGCAGGAATAATCTTCAGTCATTAAATACCACTGGGTTATGAATAATACATGCCCATACTGTACACGTGGAGCTATTATACATGAACTATATATGGTGAGATATCACAAAATAATTGAATATACAGTGATTCTTTGGTTTTAAACCGTCAGAGAAACAACATGTTCAGCATAATTTCACTTTTATCTTAATAACTATTTTTTAATCAATTTTGTGACAGATATCTAAAAAAGTAACATATTTTTCCACGGCTGAGCCACTAGCATGGACACGCTCTCATTCAGCCTGCCACAGACAATTTATACAATATCTTCAGGAAAAATTAGAGCATCCATCTGGATCACCACTAAAACTTGGTGAATCACTATCTTAGAGGAGCAGAGCGGCGTAATCCTGCCAAGACCTTTTTGCATAAAGCTCAAACCTTACGGCAGAAAACTGCGCAAGGCCAGTTTTACTGTGTTAATGTCTTTGCTTCCTTCCTCTTGTTCTTTTTTTGTCTTTTTTCCACCTGTTGCCACTACACCAACTGATTGTGTATTGGCAAAAAAAACAAGCCACAGCAAGGAGACTTAATACAAAACAAAAATAAATAAAAAAAGGTTGAAACCTCCTCTGCTGTCTCACTTGAACATTATTTCTAAAATAAATAAATATTACACCTTACACCTACACACCTTCAGGCAAATATCATATTGTGGTCATTGTGGGATATTGTGGTTGCCTAAAGACATCTTTTACACTATGAGGGCAAAACATTGCTAATAAATTGCACACATACATAATCAGCAGGGTATTCATTTAATATAAAAACCTGATTAGCGTAATATTTTCATTTGCTCATAACGGGACAACCACAATAACCCAACGCATTATTCACATTCAGAAAATGGTAATGAATTCCTTTGATATACTATGTTTTTACTTGTTCAGGTGCAAGATGATATTTTCTCCCACTTGTGGAACAATCAAACTCACCAAATCCACACAAGCAATACTTGCTGCACTCTGACAGCCGGTGTGTCAGTCAGTCTGACAGGAAGTCAGTGTGTTCAGTGCAGTGGCCAATGAGCTGGTCACTCAGTGAGTCAGTAAGTGAGGCTAAGTTGCTGAAAACCTTGACAAGTCTGGTAGATGTCTTCATGTACTGTACCTCCGAAGAAATGGACACTGACATTCTCAGTCTGTGAGTGTGTGTAAGACATGTATGTGTGGACAGCAGTTAGGGGCTGTTTTGCAGCCACTCTGGCAAGAGGTTACACTTGGCACCCTTCACTTCTTAGCTGTTCAACACTCACTCACTCTTTCACACACACACACACTCAGTCCTGTCATCTGTCACTCTGCTGTTCACCGAGGGCCTGTCTCTGAGCCTGGTTGGTTCAAAAGCAGTCGTTCTGTTGCATTAACACATCTCTTGACCTCTCCTGTAAACTGACACTGTCTAGCAGGAAAAGACAATAGACATAAAAAAAGGGCGAGAAAGCGATAGATGGACAAATGACCAAGTAAAAGAAATAAAGAACATTTTGTACAGCGGTAAATAAATACACACATTCAGCAATGAGCAGATTAAGATCAAGGGACAGTCAACAAAAACCCCAGCAAACCTGCAACAGCAGCCTTATTATCATCAGGAAGCTCAGAGAAAATAAAGTTGAACTAATATGGTATAAAGAAGCAGATCAGCCGTTTCACATCAAAACAGAATAAGAATTAAATTCAGGGCACATAATGCTCTTCACTTTGTTCTCTCCTGTCCCCTGCCTACTTTCCTGCACAGAAAAAAACTAATATATATTTTCAGATGCACTGGGAAGGGCAACTTTTACGTATTCAGAATATCAAACGCAGTAAATGTTTGAGAAATAATTTCTGTGACAGTGATGAAACTTTTAAATTTGAAGTGGATGACTTCATCTAACAAAACAGACAATGTTCAATAAGTATTCAGTAGTCATAGTCAGAGCGTCCACATCAATGAAAGTGAGTGTACACACAGTTTGTGCTGTCCCCAAGTATAGTAATATAGGACAATGCATAGTTTTTAGTTAAATGACTTTCTGCCTGCTCTTGCTCTTACTGACTATTATTCTGCATGTAGCTTAATGCGTTTTATTTTGTAGTCGTGGTGTTACGCTGCTGTGATTGGAAGATGAAACGATTGCAGCTTTTGCCTGTGCGGAAACATAATTGTGTGCGCTTATTTAAAAAGTAGCTTACATACATGGGAGATAAAAAAATAACCATGCAAAAACACGTGAGTCCTGATTCATTTGTGTTTGAGAACAGAGCCAAACCGGAGTCATTCATTACATACAGTAAAAAAAAACCATTTTGCAACACAACAGACACATTAATTAAAAATATTTTATCATTAGGATAAAAAATGAAAATGTAATACAGGTGGCATAACATTTCTCTCCAATAGTAATTTCTAGGAGACAGGGTTGGAGTTTATAACCTTGCTCAGGGGTATCCTGGGAGTAAACGCTGTGAGAGCCTTAACACATGTGGAATCTTTATATGTGTGTCCTTAATAACCTGCAGAGCGGAGGAAGGTGGCCAGCAACGAAAGTGAAGTACTGAGAGGGCAGCTGGAGTTAACGGCAGCAATAATCAGTAAAGAAGTTGGGTAAACACACAGCAAGAGAGGGGAGCAAATCCTCTGGCGAGTTAGCTGTGGTATATCCACATGGAGAGTAAAGAGCGAGTTGAGGAAGTTGAGATGGAGCAGAACGGTGTATGCGTTTGTGCACAGTAAGTGTGTCTGTGTGTACTGTATATGTATTCCTGCTGTTTGTGTACACAGTGTGTGTATGTCTGAGTGCTATGTACATAAGTGTATTTTCTTTCTGTAAGGTTTGTGTGTGTCCACTGCTATGTAAATATCTTAAATGCGTATGTGTAAATGGCGTGTGGGTGTGTATTCACACACTTGTGTATTTGTGATCCACAGAGGCATGCAGTGCAAGGCAGACTCTGGCTGCTGTAATCCGCGGTTTACACGCTGTAATGCTGCTGAAAGCCTGCAGGCCTTGCTGGCAGAGAGCAAGAGAGGGAGAAGGAGGGACATTATAGAGGAGACGAGAAAGAGATGTTATGGGAAGGGCAGTCATCAGGGAATCTGATGACTGGAGGGAGACAAGTCTAGATGGAGACTGGGGAGAGGGAGAGACAGAAAAGAGAGAGGTTGGTGGAGGAAAAATACTGATGCTATACATTCTATTACTAATACTATAATAGAAAATGGGTTGGACAAGGAATGGCTCCAAACATGACAAAGAAAGAAAAGAAAAAGAAAGAAACATGGGAATCACTGTCTGGAGTCTTTCCCACCCAAATCATTCAAATTGTGACTATATTTGTTTTCTTTCTTTTTTTGTTTCCTGGATTAAGTTAAAATTGATTTTCTTTGTTTTGTTTTGTTAGGTTGCAAGAGCTATTTAGTGCATTTAACTGTCAAAACTTTTCTGACCACACTCCATCTGGCAAAGAGTCGAAACTGAATTCTGCTGGAAACCTCTGTCCTGTCCCTGAATCTATGACTCTGACACACTGTATATTTGTATGTTGTAAGAAAACAAACAAAATTTGATAAAACTAATGTACTATATATTTGATTAGTGGTCATTTCTTAGCCAAAGAGCAATTGGATGGTCAGCTATACTGATATACAAAGTAAGTGATCACAGAAAGATTTGGAGGTACCAGACTGTTGGTTTCTTGACATCACTGCTAAACTGAAGTACTGAGTTGCGGAATTCGTCCACTTACTGTAAGAGAGCTTTTTCGAAAAGCTAATTTTCAGGAATGAAAAACACTGATTGGTTGAAATTGGAAGGCTAAATAGAGAATGGGATAAACAGAGAAAAGGAAATCTTTACAAATGTATCAGCATTAGAGTAGATATGCTCTGAGACTGGAAAATGACCACACTGACTGACAGACCATGGCCAGAGCATGGACACTCACACCTTAATATAATTCAGTGAGTTTTTAATAATAATAATAACTTATATTTATATAGCACCTGTCGAGAGAACCAAGGACACTTTAATATTAATAAGTTAAATCATTTAAATGAATTGAATGTAATAATAACATTTATACTGTAACAGCCTATTATAAAAGGAAGGAAACCAAATGAGAGTGGGAGGGCTGACCAGAGGTGGAAGAGGGAGGAATAGATTGAAGGAATTGGGGGAATTACATGTCTCACACACACACACACACACACACACACACACACACACACACACACACACACACACACACAGTGATGTACACACTGCAAATCCTTATTGCCTATGCAATTACGTGTATGAGAAAATCTACTGTAGGCATGTGATGATTCACCCAGATTATTCCATGATATGATTGTTTGGTATTCAATCTCCTGGTACACTGAGATGTGTTGTGATATGTGTGTGTGTTTGTGTCTCTGTCTGGGAATAATTGTCAAAAAAAAAAGAAGATAAATATAAAGAGAGAAAAAAACTATTTAACAAAATTAATAAAATATATTAACAGCTTTCATTCAAATAGGTCAGTACGCATCCACAGGCTTCAGGTTTTATTTCAAGGACAAGACGTTGCCGCGACTGACACAACACAACAACACATTTAGGAGATAGCTTGCATTCAATTCATTTACATTTCTTTGTCCTTTAAGGGTCATAGGGACCGCAACCTTTCCCAGCATGCATTGTGCTAGGTAAACAACCAGGGACAGGTTCCCAGTATTTACAACCAGTGCTCATAGACATGATGTACATATCCACATCCCCTAGTGTGAAGACAGGCTGCAGCTATACTGAAGTAGATGCATGATGCTGCCTGGGGAACTCTTACTATGGCAAGAGTCTATGTGTGATGAAAAAACGTCATACTGAAAACGTGGTCTTAGTAATTATAAGGGGAATAATTGGCTGCTCTTCTTAATAGCTTTGAGCCAATATTTACTGATTATTCAGTGGAAGAGTGAAGAGGCCATGATTGGCCTCTAGAGGCAGGACTACACCTACAAACTCAAGTCATGCAGCTCCTCTTTGTTTCTCTACTCTCTCTTTAGTGCATTGGAGCGTCTCTAAATTCATGTTTATACTTTAAAGAGCAATTTGAATTTATTACCGAATGTACACTCTCAGCATCATAAAAATATATTATGTGAAGAGAACACAACATAAATAAAAACACATATATTTATATATATATACACAAGGACAATAAAAGAAAAAGTAGGGATTTTGGGCTTTGTACCAAAAAGCTGTTTGTTGCATGCACGCCAGCCTGTCTGGAAACCGTAACACAACTGCAAATTGTTATTGTGAGTTAGTGGTGACTTTAAGAATCCAGTCATACGGGAGGATTGGTTTTCCCAGCACTATGACTGAGTTAGAGACAAGCTGTCGAAGCCGGGACAGTGAGAGACAGATGCACTAATGGCTCCCATCAATTCACAAAACTCCTTCATCAGTTCCATGGTTGCAGCAGCCTGTGTCTCTGCTGGTGCCAGTGGGAATATTTCTCATAGAGCCAGTACAGATTAAGCTTGGAGAAGATGTGGAAAGTTTATGGGAAATTTGCCAATTTCATGGCGAAGTGAGGTAATGTCAGGTGATGCTATTCTCTCATTAAGACACCTGTCCACTTTGCCACATGGTCTCTTTATACAACTTATTTTTTTCGCTTCTCTCTATGTCTGTTGATCCTAACAGTGATCATCATAGTGATATGTTTAAGTTTGAATATCTTTGTTCAGCTTGAGTGCGGTATTTTCAACCTTGAGTGTGTCAAAAGCAGCACTGGGATCTTCCTGTAGCATTATTGTAATTTAACCTTGGCAGCGACAAAGTTTAAATTTCTCAGTTTTTCAGGTGGGCGTTGCAAACTGATTTACAAAAAGAGGTATATCTGGGTTTCAGTCTACATTACAGTGTATGTCAGCCTCTTTTGTATGTTGTATTGTTCAGTTGGAGTGCAGTTTGAATTTTCCTTTGCCCAAGGATTGACTTTGGGCCCGGTGGTGTCTTTACCTAAAGAGAAGCAAGACCTCATCCCTCACAAACATCATGATCCACCATACCACAGCTTTTTTTTCTGGCTAAACTAATATTGACACATGATGTTCTGCTCTGCTTCTATCCTCCACCACTTTTATTATTCACCTTTCTTGTTCTGTAATCCTCCACCAATCTCTCTGCTCCTCAAAATGTCCCTCTGCTGCTGTGTTTCGGCTGAGGTTCTCCTCCCTTCTTCTCTCTCCAGGCCAGTCGTCTGCCCCTATTCACAAAGCCATGGTACGTTTAACACGAGGACGCAACCTTGGTGTCAGATACCACTGCTCGTTTGCTCACATTTCTTTTCCATTGATCCCTTCCTCATTCTCTGCTGCCACCTTAGTAGTGTTATGTTTACTACCAGGTCACAGGCAATTAGACCTCCCTCTTATCTCTCCTTCACATCCCTGTACTTGTCAATCCACCTATCCATCAATCAATCAATCAATCAACTACGTAACCAAGATTAACCCAAGGACTGACCACCCACCTCATCTCCCTATTACTGTCTTTTATTTATCTGTCCATCCATCACTCCCCTCTGTACTCATCCGTCCATAAATCTCTCTGACCTGTCTTAAACAAAAATATTTTAAGGGCTCAAACATGGCTGCTTCTTTCTTTTTTTTCTTCTTCTTCCTCCATCACTTCACACAGGCAGCGGTTTCCTTTCTCTACCTAAATGTCATCACTGTTCATACACGGCTGTCTCTCTTGGACTGAAAGTCGATAATTATGAGCAGTCAACTGAAGAAACATCAATCAATGAATAGGTTCATAAATGCTGGAAAATTCGTGAACAAACAAAACGTGGAATATATGGATTTCTTCTGAGTACTACTAGATCCAGTTAATGCAGACAGGGAACCCTCATATCTCATTGCAGCAGAGTGGTAAAGGTTGATGAAGGGGACCAGCATCAGAGATTTATAATGCCGGCTTCCTCAGCACTTTCCTGTATGTTTTTTTATTTCAGGGTTTATACAAACAGTGTGCTAAGTGCTCTGGAAATTGGTAAGGAGCAGAATGAGAACTTTTGTATGCACACACACCATAGCACTGCTGGTCCCTTCATCCTTTCTTTCTCGTTGTGCTTTATCTTGGAATTCCTTCTATAACAATATATAGCAGAATTTTATTATTAGCAACTATCTATACAGTAGCAGGGCTTTCTTAAAAATCCTGCTGTTTCAGCTCGCCTGTGCTCCGTTTCTTTATGTCACTGCACAGAATGTGTCTTGGCTGAGACAGGATTGACAGCGGAGTATCTGGGGAATAAAACTTCTTCTAGCTTGTCTCAACAAACAGAGAAGCAGACGAGTGGCTGGCGGGCTACTGTTTGGTGTTACCCATACTGTTTACACAATGGGTGTTTTTGTTTGGCACCACAATGAATTTCCCAATGGGGTTTGTGTGACAGCAGGTAATAGTTAAAAAATGATGTCTCCCACTCTTCAGCTTTTTCATATTTGTTTTCTTCACTTATTTGCAAGCCTCAAATCCCCCCTTCTTTGTGTGTGTCTCTCTCTGTCTTTTGATATATCTCTTCTATCTCACACATACCGAGATAACAATTCACATACACACTGCCACACTTAAACTGATCCAAGAGCACTGCAGGCAGTTTGTCAGCCTCAATTAGTGTCCAGTGTCCACAGTGCTGTGGTCACCTAGAATATAACTCGCTGGTCAGTGCATGTGTGTGTTCACTCAAGATTGACACGACCTTCCAGCTAAAACAAATCGCAACATCAATCAAGCCACAGAAGACGCCTGCAAATACTCCAGTATTCATGAGTTCACAAGGGTAAAAGCTGTTATCACAAAGGTTAGAAAACGTAGCTCCTGCTCCAGACACACCTATTAGAAGGACGGGATGAAAGTAAAGACTGAGAACTGAAGCCCTGGAGGTTTTCTTTCACATTCTGGGAAATATGCTTGTTTGTTGTCTTAATAGGAGTTAGATCAATATCAACTTAAATGTCTGTGCATTCAGTAGTGAGAATGGTCCAAGTCAAGCAGAGGGAACCAGATGACGGCATCAAGCATCAAACCTCACACAAAATGGAAGAACAATCCAATGTGAGACACAGGGACTCTGAATGATGTCTGTGAACCAGTAGGTCAAGTGTCCCTGTGTGTGTATGAAGACAGGATGTGATTTGTTGTTCTGAGAAGTCAGAATGGCCCCCAAATTACATTTTTTACATCTTCTATCTTCAACCCCGCACACACACACACACACACACACACACACACACACACACACGCACAGCTATCAGGTGAGATGACCGAGGAGAGTAGTGGAGAGGAAGAAATCTGTGAAGATATATGCAAATCTACCTAATAGGATGGAAAATTGTGGGGAAATAGGGATCTTTCCCCTTGGAAATCTTTCTTTCTCTGTCTCTATCCTTCCGCACTTTACTCACTTCATGTATTCACACAAATCTGCTTTCTGTCCCTCTCTGTGATTCATTTATTTTACTTCATTTCCTCTCTAACTTACTGTGTGTCTCTGTTTTTCTGACTCACAGAATGCCCATCTCTATTTCTGACTTCTTTCTGTGTGACTCACTCAGCGCCTTCCTCTCTTTTCCCATCACCCTCTTGTAATAATCAGTTCCGTGGTACTGCCCCTCCTCTAACCTTCCTAAAATAGCACTGGCTAACTTGCCCTTTAGAGCTGCATCCTGGGTATTTTGTTCTATGATCAAAACATGTGTGTGAGAGGCTGCTGTACACTGTCTGCATGCTGTGATAAAAAATTGGAATTCATTTGAGACCTTATTATAACTGTTTCCCTGTTAGCAACCGCAACATATTTGATATTATCAGAAAATCTTGATCTGGCCTTTACTTTTGAGTTTTATTTAGATAAAAAACTTAACTGGGCCTCGTTTGGAAAACACACACACAGTTTCATTGTTCAACTATTTAATTAGTCTGCATGTACTGTTTACTCTTTTTCTCTGATAGATTGCCATAATATCTTGTATAGACATCCATGGATCCCAGAGGATAAATTCCCTTTTCACTTACCCAGTAAAATATCTCAGCCTCTACCTGATTGATTGGCACAACATTTTTATTTTATTTTTTTTCAAACATGGTTCCTGGGAAATGTATTCTGATGACTCTGGTGATCCCCTGATGTTTCCATCATAGCTGTAACTGACATACAGTATGAGCTTTTGAGTGAAATGCCTTGACAGCTACACACCTCAGGATGAATTTAAATAGTGCCACCATTTGGTACATGGCACCGCTGTCCCCATGCATTACAGCCTCACAGAAACACTCATGCAACTGTTAAGGTCCATGTTAAGGACCTTAAGGCTCCCAGTCCAGCAATAGCCCTTACACTTACTTCAGACATGTTTGATTTTAACAGCGGATATCAGGATGAGTGCTAGTGCACTCCTGCACTGTGAGCAGTAACATTTGAACTGAGACCAGCAACAGGATATTAGTCTGTAAGCCACAGTGTTTGAGAAGGAACAACAACAACAAACAGAAACAGCAGAAGGTTAGTTAGTTACTTAGTTAGTGTTCTAGGCAAATAAACCAAAAAACATGCACAGGCCATCAGTTTGTCTCTATAGACTCCATAGACTGCTTTAAAATAAAACCCTTCTATGACACCAACCATAAAAAAATTAAAAGATATTAAAAAATCAGTTGTGTACTGTCAATTCAATAGAAGTGGAACTGGAAGTTAAATGAAATATTTATCTCCTTGAAGCAAAGCACAAAAACTCACAACCACCCTTTCCAGGAGTGGACACACTACAGAGAGCTCGATGTTAACTAATCCATAGGTTGACATACATGTCTGTGGAGTATATCTGTTATACTTCATGAAAAAGGAATAAAATTGCTTAGTGTATCACTATATCTTGAAAGAGACTCTGTCGACAGTAATCAACTCAGTTTGCAACTCAATGTCTAATGTTTGATAGTAAATCTACTCAGCATGCATGTGTATGTGCTTGGTTGAGAGTTATAGTGTTTCCTCTGTGTTCCACTCTGACGGTCATGCAGACTGACATTAATTGTCATGCAAATCCAAAAAGGGTTAGCTTACCATTTCCAAACATGCCAGAAGATTTATGCAAATGAGTGCGTGCAGATGGATTCACGTGCGTTCCTGAGTGAACTGTAGCTATTATCTGTGTTTGAGTTGGTGGGCACATTAAGCCATCACATTAAAAAACATGTCTTTCGATCCTTCAAAACATGTAATGGAAGGAAATGTTCTCGCAAGATGACGGACTGTGAGGCAGCTTCCAAGGTCTCGCGTCTCTCTGAAGTCATTTAGCGCAACTGACCACATATGTCAGAGGAGACTGGAGATGATAATTGAAGGTGACCTCAATTTAAGAACACTGCCGTTTGCAGGCCATTGATTCTTTTAAAGAGGGAGAATATTTCTGTCTCTCCTCTGAATGATGGAGGATATGTGCTTGTGTCAGGGAGAAAAAAGAGCTTGAGCATGTATGAGAGAAAGAGTATAATGACCTGTGCTACTGAGTCTTTCAGGATTAGGTCATTTATCTGTGTTTTTGCTGTCATGTTTCATTTTACCTTTCTCTTCATCACATTCACCCTTTCCTTTATTTAGCAGCACATCAGTCATTCTTTATTCACTCATTATCTCCCCCTTTCCCTCCCTATCCCCCCTTTTTCCCTAAGCCACAACCCTTCTTTTATTGCACTGGTTCTCAAGTATAAATCTGATGCCGTTTTTCCTCTCTGAAGTCATTTAAGATGTCGCAGATAGCTTGCTAAGCAATTACACATTGCAGACTTGTCGCCTCTATATAAGAGAGCAGTGGAGCCTGGCATGCCTGCAGATGTATAGAGATAGAGATATAGGCTCCTGTGTATAGCCATTGAAAGTAATGGAGCAGAAAGCCAATTCTACCACAGTGTAGCGGTAATAATTATGACCGATCACAGGTGTCCGTTATTATCATTATCACTAGACAACTGTATGCATATGTGCGAAGTATGATGGGGATAAATGGCATGACGAGAGGCTGAGGACTGAAAGAGGTAAAAGAAGATTGGACTTGGAAGATTCATAAATGGATGGCAGGCAGAATAGAGGAAGGGAAAGGAGAAGAAAAGATGAAGATAGAAGGAGTGGGGATAAATTGAGAGGTCCTCAGAAGAGTAACTTAATTAGGGCAAGATGGGGGGGAAAAAACACAAAAAGTAGGATTGTGTGCATGTCATTGGTGAGACTCTCAACAGGGATAAAAACAAAATTGTCATTGTTGAGACTCTCAAAAGGGATTAAAAAGGACGACTGAAAGAGAAGACAGAACAGTGAGGGAGGAAAGGAAAAGGAAGCTCAGGTTAAGTGGTATTCTCAACAGAATGTAGCATTAATACCATCATTAGGGAAGTATACATATATAGTACTGTTTATACAGTTAGTATTATCAAACAGGCACACTTTATTTCTTAATATAATACTGGTTGCAGTGGTAGAGTTGGGTTCTTTTTAATGCCAGATAGTGAATGGCCTGCCTATTTAGATTACATGGGAACGCACCCATTATCCACATTTTTCACAAGACACATACATGTCCTGAAAGCAGTCGGATACAAGAGAAATACATTTGACTTCATATGGTATGACATTTATACACATGGTGTAGGGCTGAGGTAGGAAAGAGAGACAGAGGGAGATACAGATAGAGAGAGAGAGAGAGAGAGAGAGATGATCTATAATTTATTCAGAAAAATAACCAATGTAAATTTAATTTGGTTGAACAGTTAGATATGTTTCTTCCAGGAAGGTCATCTGAGGGTCTGCAAATGCTAAGGATCAAATATTTAGCAGACAAGCCTTCTATTACATGGAGAATGTTAAATACATGCTAGCGTTAAAATGTGTTTAAAAGTGAAGTCTGTGGTTTTTTTTTTTACAAAGTAAATGAATGACAAGACACACAGAGTAGCTGTATGCAAACAACTGACCCTTCTCTGTGTTTGACTGAAATGCAGCAGCTTCCTAAAGAGGAACGTTGCTTTCAGCCTGTAAAAATGAAACTGAACTGTTCTTTCATTTTAAATATATCAAACTGAACTTTATGTGGATCTGCTAGCTATTGCTATTGCTAGTTGCTTACTAATAGTGATGAAAGTTGATTCATTAAATATCATTTCATAATCTCGTTAGTATGTTGCCAGATGTGTATGGCTAACACTGAATAAGAAGTTAGTTTAACACTGGCCCTACTGGGATTTTGGACTACGATATTTGGATACATTATCACAAGTCATGGTATAATGGCATCTTCATTGCACAGTGGTGATACCTACAGGATTACATAAGGGAAGACACGACTCTGGGGTGAAGAGACATGGCAACACATCTAATAGATTTACATCACGGTCTTCAATGACCTTCAACCTTTCTTTTTATCTTTTCACTCCATTGAAGAGATGAAATCATTTTACATACGCATGAGTTCTTGTCCTTGTCCATCACGATGAAAAGGTAATGGGTCTGACTTTGTGTTTGATACTTTAAGACGACATTTTCTGTAACCCCTTCGCAGTTGAACATGTGAACATGTGAACGCAGGTAATGGAAATGTGTGAGCGGTACGGGATGGATGCCGTTTGCCACTTCTCCCCTCGGGCTTTCATATCCTTTCTTTTATCCCACATTTATTCCTATACTGGGTCAGGTTCCACAGGCTTTTCTTCTAAGTGGTGGGGTGGACAGAACCAGGTTATTTTCACCCAGCCTGACATATATCTGACCCGCGTTTATTGCAGGTTACATGCTGTGTATGAAAACCGTTTGTTCCAGATACAAAAGAAAGGCAATATCCAGACACTCTGAGAGGAATACCTCTCTTTAGTCATCTGACTCCACGTATACATTTAATTAAATCCCAACGACCGTCCAACAAATGTTCAGATTATTAAGGGAGACTGTGGCAGGAATCCTGTAGAACAAGTGCCTTAAATCCCTGAGAAGTAATTATGCTCTCTGATTAGGGGATTGTGCATTAATATAATTATGCTGTGCTTTAAAGATTAATTTTGTCTGCGACGATGTGCTGCGTTATGTTAGTGTCTCACCACATTATCCATAATCACAGCTCACTATCAACTGTAAAGAGATCCCTCTGGTATGAAGGACAGACCCGGTGTGAGTGTGAGTGTGTTTGTGAGTGTGTTTGTTATTTGTGTGCGTACATGCACCTGTGCACACAGATGTATCTCTTATGAAGACAAACCCGAGTCTGGGTCTCATATCTATTTTTTTGCATATGCCATAATTCACCAAAATCAAGTAGTCAGTAACATCCGAGAAGCCTTCAGAGATCCCAGTGCATCCAGGACATACACAAAATATATTGATATATTTTAAGTATCCTAATCCACACATGAATTTGTTAGTTATCAATGCCTGCACATTTCCACAGTCATTAAAACACAGTCTTATGAATATGTGTGAGCGTGCATGTGTGGAGAGATCTTTCATGAGGCCTGTTAAAATTCATTATGCATGTATCATTAGCAAATAGCACTTGAAAATGCTTCTAATTAATCCAATTAACGCCAATCCTTATTGAAGGGGAGGTGAGCTGCTGAGCTGCTGTGCAAAGAAAAAAAAAAAAAAAAGATAAATAAACTAAATACGGGAAAACAAAGGAAGGGACTGTGAACTAAACGGATAAACATATAAAGAAGCTTTAACTGCTTCTGTGAATTTGTTGCAAAAATATACTGCAGATGGTTCGGGACAAACATAATCCTAAACAGAACAATCCAGAAGTGAATACATAAAGGTGGCAGAGCTGTACTCTACTACACAGGGGTGACAGCCACAAGCAAAGAAATACCTGAATAAATATGCGATGAAAATAATGTTGAGAGCAGGTGCAGTGAAATTCCACGGTAAATCCAGGAATTATGCAAATCCACTCTGCCTGTTAGAGCAGAAATGATTCCCCCTTCACCCACAGCGGTTCACCACAAAGGGGTTCTGTTTTAACTACTTACCCTACTGACTCCTCGTCCCCTGTCTTCTCCATAATTTGTTCCCAGGATTTCAAAGAAGATGTTGGGGTTGGTGCCGTTGTCAGTGAACTCCAGGAAACTGGTGAGACCGCTCACTCCAAACTGCAAGAAAAGGACGAGAGGGGAGACATGTTTGTATTTGATTACTGATTTAGCTTACTAATTCTTTTGTTTGGTAAAATTGATTGTTAAATTGTGATGACTCTCGTGCTAAACCGTGCAAGCTGTTCATAGCGAAATCGTAAATCATCGGGATTATTGCTACTGAATAATGAACATGCATTTGTTGTAGTGGGTGGAAATATGTGCATGTTTGCGTTTTTCCGTGTCAACGATAGGAAATGTTTCAGGGAATATGTTTTAATCTTTGTGGGAAATTGCACTTCAGAACAGAGATCTGGAAGTACCAGGCCGAAAACAAAAGTGCATGTTTGGAGCAATTGGACATTTTTTGCAGTAGATGTTGTGTTGTGTGTGGTGAGGTTGATTTACTCTCAAGCTTACACACACACACACACACACACGCATGCACGCACACACACGCACACAGTGTCAGTCCCCAACCTTTGCCTTGCCTCCCAGTAGTGTGACCTGTCAGTGAAAGGGACACTGTGTCTGCTTCAGGGAAAGTGAGGTGTTCTGCTCCTTAACATGACTCATTCTCTGTGTTAGTGTGTGTGTTACTGTATGAGTGCTCATATATGTGTGTTTGAAACATGATTTGTGCCATTTATGAGAACACACACAGTATACAGTATTTTATCATTTTCAACCTCATAGATTACGTTTGGATAAATTACTTTAAACTATAGATTATAAGTAAAGACAGACGTAGCGAGGTGTGATGTCACCCAGAGTTGCTGTTTAACTTTTCGGTTTGGAGCCACGACCTTCCAAATAAGAAACAGCTTACTTGGGCGACATTAGCTACTTTAGCTAACTCGTACTAAGAGGGCAGCTGTCATTTTCAAATAATAGACAACAATAGTCAACTCAGCGTGAGTCCCCAAGCCGGGAAAAAGCAGCAGGTGATCAAACTGTCAATCACAGCTGTAACTCAACGCCTGCATGCAGATATCGTAAACAAATATTGACAGCTTGTTATATTGGAGTCTATTGTAGCCAGCATCCAACAGCCTTTCATGGCATTACACTTTAAGGTACCTTTGTGCTGGCTTCAGCCTCAAGTCGTAATAGATGCTGCTTGCTTTAAACATACGTTAACTGATTATTTGGCCACTTGGTGCTGTAACAAGTTGTAAATATTGACATTTTAACACCTTTTAGGTTCAAATGACAGATAAAACACAGTCCAACCACGTTCGTCTAGGTTTGTGTCCATCTCTGTGTTAGGTTCTATCTAAAAGACTATAAGACTGTATGTGTCCATATGCCTTACATGTGCATATGTGTTACATATAGAAATAAAGGAGAGGAAATGAGTATGTGACAGCATGAGGATTACCTGGATCACACACACACCGTTACCTTCAATGAAGACTTTTTTTTTTTGCTTCCTTGCAAGCTGGACAAGAGTGAAACCCACTTGGATACTGTTCATTGTCTTTCGTAATTATTCAGTTAGTTATTGTTAGCAGCTCAAAATTGGCACAATACATTCACAACAATTACCTTCCTGGTGTAAAGGATATGCCACTGGGCCCCAGAGAATGAATGAAAGGCCGAGAAATAAATAAGACAGAAGACATGAAGGAGTACTGTGAATGAGTGTGTTTTACAATAACAGCACTAATAACTAGATCCAAGCTTGGACTTTGAGAGAGCCTCATGGGCCCTGTGTGAGGATCTCCGACTATATTGCAGAATTTACTGTGCCTTAATAGTGATCAATAAAAATTTAAAATAAAACCGAGTGGCCGAGTCTTAAAGGTGGACATATAGCAGCTGATGGCAGTGTAGTGTAACACATTGTATGTAGTTCCCCAACAGCTCACACACAGAAAACTTCATCCCCCACTCTGAATTTGTCAATGAACAACAACAAACAACAACATCAACAGCTGCAAATTAGTATTTATCATTACCATAATGGCCCCATGTACCAAAACGCTGATTAAACACACAGGCACACGCAGTAGGTAAAGCCTGCTGCTGATACACTGTAAAACAGAACTGGTGCCAGGCTGTTGAACTAAACTCTATTACTGCTTAGGGCTCTTTAACGCAGGTCTGTTGAGGCAGCCATCAGGGTTGGTTTAACAGCCGGAGCTGGCTGATGAAAGTGTTGCCAAACCCCAGCCTGATCTCAAGGTGAAATGCAGAGATAGATATGAAAGCCATTGCGCGGCATGTATTATTGTATGACAGTAATCCTAAATTAGCATTTCACTTGGCTTCGTCATTCAGTCAAACTGTCATCTCTGGAGTAGTTTTTTACTGATATCAAAACGGAGGGCATTGATCCAATTGGAGTTAACAGTGATGAAAGAGTTCCCAAAGCCAGTCTAAAGCCAAGGTGAAATGCAGATTCATGAAATCACAGCTGCAGGATGAAATCCTCTATCTACCAAAAGTCAACTATTCAGAAACTGGGGAAAACTTGATGACTGATGCGTGGTTTTTTTTTTTTTTTGCAATCTTTTGAATTCATGAGCACTTGGCTTCTGAAGTCTACAAAGTGCAGACAAGAAACTTGGAAACTTTCAGTTGAAATAATGAACACAAATGGGATCTTCATGTAATTAGAACAATACAAAAATCCATGTAATTCTTCATCCCTAAAGTGGATTTTAGTTATACCAAGTGATGGCATGTTATTAATGAATTTAGCAGTAGTCTCAGTCAAGAAACAATAGTACCTAGTCTCCAAAATGTCATGTATTAAATACAATGTCTTGAAATACAAATACATGATTTCTAAATGAAAAGTGTGAAAAATGCATTTTCCTTCCGCTAAAAGATACACACGAGACACATGTAAAAATAGGAAGAAATCAGAGATTGTACATGTAGTTGGTTTAGGGGATGGGCATATGTCATTGTGTTTTCTGCTCTGAGTCGAGACTTAATTATAGCAGATATATTGAGAATACTTTAAAAATAACTGTAATTTTTGATACAAAGTATTTATAAGCTGTTTTCAAACTGGCACGCACACACCCCCACACGCAGCGGTAAGGCTCTGCAGGAGGCCGATGAAACACATAGACGCCACACAAACGGAGATTAGGAGTCAGGTGACATAAAAATACCAACATTTCAAATATAAATTGTGGAATGGGAAGGAATGTTTACACACACACACACACACACACTATGTGTCCAACACTGGTCAGGGGAAAATTAACACTTTGGTGAATAATTCTCAGAACAGCCCTTTCACATAGTTTCACAGGTTTTACAGCCAGATACCTCAGGAAGTCTGCTTCTTGGAACACCTGGTTTGTGTTTGTGCCAGAGCATCCAAGTCTGCTGCGTGCATACTTAGCTGAAATCCGTCCTTTAAGAAGCGAAGGAAAGTGTGTGTGTGTGTGTGTGTGTGTGTTATATTGTGCATTGTCATACCTTTTTGACAGTATCCAGCATGCTTTTGCCTCCCTGCCACGGTTTGGAGTTTTTCCTGATGCAGCTCAGACTGGCCATGCTGTGCCACTTCCTGTCCTCCAACTTTCTGTGGAACGTATTGGCCAGCAGCAACACAGAATCATAAATGTAGCGGTTGGTGATCTACAGAGAGAAAGAAAAAAAAAAAAAGAAAACGTTTTGTAAGGGATTTACTCAAATACACAATTTGTAACAATGCATTCAAAATACTTGACTTACTACACTTTGCAGCTTGTCTCTGTCCCTTCTATATCTGCCTGCCTCTTTATCTGTGAATATGCTGTATGTTTCCTGCCGCTGGGGTGCATATAAAGTGTGTACACTTTCACTTATACCCACATATACCCACTCACACACAAGAAAAGCTTTAAGGATGACATTAATTAAAATGTATTGATGGGTATTTGGCACCACATAGTAAGATAGGGAGGAGGGACAGAGAGAAAGAGAGGACGTTATTCAATGTGTGATTGATCGTTGTGTGATTTACTGAACCTTCTTTCCACATATTAATGAGAATATAATATGTAGATCAGCTACAACAGGCTTATGTGCACACACACAAACACGGAGATGTGTACTCTCACATCAACACACAAAATAACACAATCATGGCCATGTACATATATTTTTAAACAGATGAAACACACACCAGCACACTCATGAAATTTATGCATGTTTACTGAAGAAAAAAAAAACTAAACTGTCCTGTTCAGGTTCAGAGGCAACATTAGATGTGTCTCAATTCAGGGACTGGATCCTCTGAAAAATGCATAGACATAAAATGTCACAAATGAGCCAATGCGGAGTGTCCCATTGCAAAGGTTCTTCCAACTGCAGCGGAGAATTGTGGTCTCATTATGAATTTGAAAGCTCAGTGTATCCTCTGCAGACCCCAGTATTCACATAATTCATAATGCACTAAACATTTTAAAGGACCATTAAGGAAATCTTTTTCAACATTCATATTTCAGGTGGTTGTCACTGATCACAAGAACTAGACCAAAGAAGCTTCTGCTGCACAATGTGTTGACTAAACATGATCTCGTCTTGTTTTTTTACAGATTAAAATACACGTACCGATGTAATTAAGTCCTAATATAACATAGAAGTCTTAATATAAATATATAATGTAATTATTTTCTTATGCTACCCCTAAGGTCATGATCAGAGTGAAGATAAAACTGGATTTTGGCTTTTTCATATTGTGCAGGTCTGAGACACAGATGTTATGCAGTAGAGCTAAAAACAGTGCAGTGGTTGGTGGATTAAATGAATCAGTGTTATCAGGGTTATTAACTGAATCATAGTATTTCACACCATGTATCCATTCTAATTAAGATATTGCCCATTGCATATTATTCCAAGTAAGTGTGGAACAAAAGTTTAGACCAAGCTTTGGCTCATTTGGAATATTATACTCTTCAAGAAAAAATAAGGAAGAAAGTTTTACTAATTTTTTAAACAAGAAAGAGGTGGAGAGGTGGTTCATTCATACTCCTTCTAACATGCTATTTTAAAATGTAAGCATGGCCATGTCGAGGTTTCCCACAGCAGAAACATTATGTGAGTGATAAGATGGCAAGAAATAGTATGTTTACTGACAGGCAGATAGGACAAAAGACAAATTATAGTGTCAAGTTTATCTGACATCCAACTTCTTTTCTCACTTTCTCACGACGTATCTCTGCTTTCACACAGTTTTGTCTTTCGCTTGCTGTCTTTTTCTGTCTATCACTCTGTCTCTCGCTGCCAATTGCTTTTTTCTTCAAAAATCAAAGTGAAAATCTACCACTCTATGGGGAGCTTGAATGATCTGTGGGTTCTGCTATCTAAGCGAGCATTATATGTGTGTATGAGTGTGTGCTTGTGTGGTCAGCCTGAGTTGATGTGCTTCAGTGCAGTGTGAAATTGGGCTTCTGGGCCACTCTCTGACCGCTGAGCTGATCTGCTTCCTCTGTCTGTCTCTCTCTCTCTCTCTGTCTTTCTCTCCTCTTCCTCATTCCCTCTCTCACTCTTTGATTCAACCACTCTCTCACTCACACGTAAACACACAAACACTCAGCCCTCCACAGTTGAATGAACACGACTGGACTGTACCCAACGAATAATGAATATATTAGAGGGGCTTGATTCGTGATAATAGCTTTTTATATACATAATAGCTTTTGACATACAATGTAAGCCTTATTTACATATATTATTCAATACATGGAGACCTCCTGGATATCTCTGCATTACAGAAATGCTGTATTTTACTGTACATAAAACTAAATCTAGGCATAAGAATATGTTTTCCTTTTTGTAGATTTATTTAATTGTTTGTAATATATTTTACTTCATTAAAAACAAATAAAAATGAGTTATGCAAGGTCTAGTAATAAATATTACCTCACTTTCCTTCACTGAAAACGGTGGGTGAGGACTTTAACAGGAGATATGCACATATACAAGACCACGTTTCTTGCTTTTAACATATTTCTAACTTTCATCAAATGTGCTCCCCCAGGGTTTTGTGCATTCACATAAATCAAAAGCACATTAATTCAATTTAATATTTTTGTCTTGTCACATAAATAAGAGTGTGTTCCATTTTTCTCTGCTCTATTTGATGGCAGCTTGATGATTCGCATACACACAAAAAGGGATAATAATTGCATACATATTGCTACCCTAGGGGACATATTAAGGAAAAAAGAAAAAACCATAAGTAAAGAAAACGTGAAAGTGGAGAAAAATAAATGTCACCGTGTGTTTTCCATCACTATACACAAAAGATGAATTGTGTGGTGTAAGATAAACACACATAAGGATATGAGACAACTTTTCCTCAAATGATTAATGATCCAGGTACAAAGCCTCACAGGCAAAAGCTGTGACAATGTCAAATCAGCAAGCCTGCTGTAATATGAACATTTTATATCAGAAGACACGTTGAAATGTCAAACGGAAACATTGGGAGACAGAAATGGAGCACTAAGAGCAGCTTTTAAATACATAAGTAGTTTGATACTTTTGAGTCTTCTTGCCGTGGCACACTTTTAAGGTCAAAATGATTTCATGGCACACCAATATCCTATTAGCCACTAAATACACACAAACTACACAAACTACACACGGTCAACTGTATGTGGCTGCTGGCAATAGAATCAATTACTCTCAGTGCGACACTTATGCTGGTTCTGAACATAAAAGTGATAATCCGACTGGGTTTCTTGAAAATACCTGATTAGTTTTACAGATGAATCGCCAAACCAACTCACCTCAAGCTGCTGAGACTTGGGGTTTTTAGGATCACAGAGGGAAGTGTTAATCCTGTGGTTGTGTTTGACGCAGCGCTGAGATGTGTTCTGGGGCATGGGGAAAGTCTGGCGCACCAACGTCAGTCGACCAATTGACTTCATGACCAGCTCCTGCAACTCATAGTCTGAGATCTCCTGAGAAAGTGAAAAGAGGAGATTGGAGGGTGGTAGGGATGGGTGGAGGGAAGATGGGGATTTAGAAAAGGAGAGAGTGGGGAATAAGATAAATCATCATTGACAAGAAAATACAAAAAAACTATAACCACAACCAATAAAGAGTACAACTTTTATATTATACAATTTTAATCTTTGTCATTCATATTCAAATGCTATATTTTAAGTGATTTAGATTTTGTTTCATATGCTTTCCATTTTCACCACACCAGTAGTGAAAAACCATTTTCATCATGTGCAAAAATAGTTATTAGATATGAAAGGTACACAATATTGCCAAAAGTATTTGGTCACCCTTCCAAATGATCAGAATCACTTCTCCTGGCCACAGGTATATAAAATCAAGCACTTTGGCATAAAGACTGTATCAGCAAACATTTTTGAAAGAATGGGCCGATCTCAGGAGCTCAGTGATTTCCAGCGTGGAACTGTCACAGGATGCCACCTGTGTAACAAATCCAGTCGTGAAATTTCCTAAATATCACAAAGACAACTGTCGGCTTTATTATAAGAAAATGGAAGAGTTTGGGAACAACAGCAACTCAGCCATGAAGTGGTAGGCCACGTAAACTGACAGAGAGGGGTCAGTGGATGCTGAAGCACATAGGATGCTGGCTTAGTGCACAGTCAGTTGCTACAGAGCTCCAAAATTCATGTGACCTTCAAATTAGCCCACGTACAGTACGCAGAGAGCTTCATGGAATGGGTTTCCATGGCCGAACAGCTGCATCTAAGCCATACATCACCAAGTCCAATGCAAAGCGTCGGATGCAGTGATGTAAAGCACGTCACCACTGGACTCTAGAGCAGTGGACAACATGACTGTGCACCAGTGCACAAAGCAAGGTCCATAAAGACATGGATGACAGAGTCTGGTGTGGATGAACTTGACTGGCCTGCACAGAGTCCTAACCTGAACCTGATAGAACACCTTTGGGATGAATTAGAGCGGAGACTGAGAGCCAGGCCTACTCGACCAACATCAGTATGTGACCTCACCAATGCACTTTTGGAAGAATGGTTGAAAATTCCTATAAAAACACTCCGCAACCTTGTGGACAGCCTTCCCAGAAGAGTTGAAGCTGCAATAGCTGCAAAAGGTGGACCGACATCATATTGAACCCTATGGGTTAGGAATGGGATGGCACTTAAGTTCATATGTGAGTCAAGGCAGGTGGCCAAATACTTTTGGCAATATAGTGTATTATCAGCAGATGGAAAGAAGGTAGGAGCAGAGTAAAAAATGTGTGTGTTTGTGTGTGCTGGTTGTGTGCATACATGTGTGTTGGCATGTACTCCAAATGTCCTTGTGAAACCTTGGGGGAGGAATCATTGCTAATTTTAGCCCTAGGACACAATCTCGCTCTTCGTCTCTCCATCCATGGATTTCCATCCATCCTCTGCAAGTGCAGAGGGTCACACGGTGATGAGATGAGAACTGACGTTTATCGTCCCTGGTGGAGGTAACACCGCCACCAACCGAGGCAGCCTTTGATTTCTATGTGTGCAGTAATTGTCTGCGTTTGTGTGTGTTTCACTGTGCCATGCGTGCACATGACAGTTCACATGTAAATCTGTGTGTGTGTGTGTGTGCGCATATATATATATTTTATTTTAAGTCTTACAATCATGCAAAACCTGTTTGATTCTGTTTCATTTGAACACGGCAGCCTGCTTGACAGGAAGGATGGAGCTCTGCCTGCACATGAACAAACGAGCCATCACACACACTTCATATTAGTGAGGAGTTATATTATAGGCACCGCTGGTTTATTGCCTAATGTCAATGGATTTTATTTGAATGTAATTAAGGTTCATTAAGACCTCACCGGATGTGATCAATGGTGATTAGAGGTAGTATTATATAAGCTTCATCGGTATAGTTATATTCCTTTGCATTAATTGAGCTGCTATATGGTCCTGTGCTATACAGCAAAAAAGCATTTTATTTTTAAATGAAATCCATGATGTTCACAGTTCATTTCAAAGACTTTGCTTTTCCTCTGCTGTCAAATTTGATTTTCTTGAAATACTGACAGACAACTCATAGTTCAGGATCTATAATTGACATGAATTATTAAGAGAAGATAAAAACAGAACAAATGGATATTTATGCCGAAGAGAATGGTTGAAATAACTCAACATGTTTAACCTTGTATGAATGTCTTGTGCCCTGAAGTGCCTACTTTCTAAACAGGACAAGTAAGAAATCTATTTTCTGGCTTTTGGGGGTAAAACGTGGCAAACATCACAAACAGGGGAACTGAATTACAAAGCCAACGGGAAAAAAAAGATGCTGGACAGAGAGAAAATGTTGAAAATTGCTAAAAAAGCAGATCTGTGAGCCAAAAGAGAATTAAGATTCATAGCGGGCAGTCAAGGGCATGCAAAGAAACATCAGCAGGCAAGAATTATCCAGAGTGCCTCACTCAAAGGATAAAACACAGTCAAATATAGATGCACCAACGCACCGGCATGCTAACACAAACTTAAAGGAGAAAGATCATTTTAAGATTTTGTCCTTTCAACAGGCATTTGTCCATCGTTCTTCCTTTTACACATACATATAGTACACACATACTGACATCAGCAAACACCTTAAATCACACACACACACACACACACACAGGAGGGTCCTCGGAGGAAGAGGTTACTCGTCCCGAGGTGACATTCACACATATTTTTGAAGGGCTCTTGCATTATAAGTTTTAACTCTCCTATAACTTATCTCAGGCCACTTAGTGTCAACCTATCATCTTTTTCAATTAAAGCATTAAAATATGACCCAATTTAACATCCTGTGCTCTCATATGAATCTTTAAAACAATTATGAAATAATGACTTGTTTGCTTGAGAATATCTGTCATCACACTCTACTGAGCATCAAGTACACGCAGTTTTCTGTGACCTACTCAGTCCTAAGCGAAATGTAGCATATTGTCACTGGTAATCCATTGTCATCAATCCAAATCACCCTTCAAGCTAAACAATAAATTACAAAATCTCTCAGTCGTGAGGATGGTTGAGTGGGCCCCGTGTGCACCAAGTCCAACTATGTGGAACCAGACGCTGTGGGTAAACGGTAACCCCCAGAACACCCTGCAGCTCAGATCTAGAGTGAATCATGAGTTGTTTACTCTATAAGCTTGTAGTTTTGGTCCCCATCAACCTCAACCCATCACCTCTGTTTCTGTCCCTAGACTCCCCGAGATCACCAAATCCTCGTCTTTAGTGTTTTATTTGAAGATGAGAGTCAAAAGCAAAAACACATCCCTCACCCTTGTTCCTTTTTGCCACCATTCCCCTAACCCTTTTACTTTGTCCTCTGCTCTTCCTCCTCCACAGCCCCCTCCCCTCTGTCCCCCAGAGACACCAATTCACTCCTCTCTTGAGGGGAAAACACTTTTTTTTTATTTATTCTTTGACCTTTTTTGTACTCCTCTGCTCACCCTCTCAGCTCCTCTTCCCTATGAGAACTGTTTTCACTCATTCAAAAGGCCATTTCAGTTGCCCTCTCTTCACTCTGATTCTCTGTAATGTTCTGTCTCTCATCTTTGTGCTTTTTGCGCATTTTAATACAAAAGCAAAAACAGCAAAAAAAAGGCATGAGGAAGAGAGAGGTCAGGATGATGAGAGTTGCACAGTGTGCACCACTAAATGAGAGACAAAGAACCTGGTGATGAGTTGTAAATGTAGCTAAAGGTGCTTCAAATTCCATATTATATCAGATGGAGAGAGGCAGAAAGCAATGGTGGGTGTAGAAAAGTGTGATAAAATGAAACTAAGTGCAAATACAAGTTAATGAAGGAGAATTTTTGACATGCGTGCATGCAGTGAGACAGTACATTATGATGGAAATGGATTAGACCGGATGGATTAGTCAGACGGAAAGGCAAAATGAAGCTCAGGCGTCACTGCTGAAAACAATCTGCAAGAGGAAAGAGGAAAATGTGATCAAAAAGTTTCTTATTCAGATGCCAAGACCTCGCAGGGAAATCTGGATACGAGCTATGTCACACTGGCCTCGCACAAAACACAAAATATCCAACCGCTCCAAGGCAGCCGCTTAGCAACAACAGTAGACTTAAGATGGCTGCAGTCATACTGGGCAACTTCCAGCTGTGCACAGAGTGTGCACAACTGTGCTCTCCCTCTGCAAGTACTTCTGTTGCTGTAAACAAGAATGTTCTTTAAGACAACTTAACTAAGACTGCAGCCTAAAAAAAACAAACTCACTTTGAATCTTCCAACGTTTCCAACAATGTTCTTATATAAGACCATATCCTATATGCAAAGTATGAAAATCCTTCAAATATGAGTTAGATAGGTTTCACAGGATATCATGCGGTGATATACAGTATTTATGAGTCAAAATGACAGTAGAGTCTAATCTCGTCTCATCAACACACACTTGGCACAAAGATGCAGAAATGAATGAAATGAACACAGAAAGGGTGTAAACTGCAAGGATGATCAAGAATGATAGTGTGAATAAATAAATAAATAAATGAGCACAAAGAGATTCATTGAGTTATCCTCCAAACTTAAGAGGAAGACAGAAAGAGAAGCCATGATTCTCTTCCTCCTCCTCATCCATTCATCCTAAGCAGAACGAAGGAGACGGGGATAGGAAGGATGATCAATTATGAACTGTGAACTCCCCCTCAGTGGGGCTGTCTGACTGCTGGCTGTAGATAAAGCAGAGTTATGACAACCATACAGTACCCCCTCATCCATAATAAACCACAGGGAGGGAGAGCACTTTCACACATAGGAATATTAATTCTCCAAAGAACCAGCAATAGAAGACATTACTATGACAAAATATTGCAGCCGCTCATCCTTTCTGGTAGGGGACTACAGCTTCAATTAGCCCATGGTGGGGATGTTATGTCCGTATCAGAACAATTTGTAACTAATTTCCAATCTTTATCTTGATAAGCAGAATTACAACATTGTATTTGATCTTTACGTTTGACGACCCTGTACAGTTCAGTTAAGAGTGAAACAAGATGTGAGCGGGTGAGGGGAAAGGGCAGGCAGTGGAGCCTCATCAAAAATGGCGTTTTCAGTAATGTGTCCACTGGCATAAACATATAATACATTTCTTAATGTAACTCGATTCTTACAGACCTCATCTTTCTCCTTTAACTCTGGACATTTGTTGTCTCTCCCCTTTCCTTCATATTCCTTCTTATTCTCCCACAAGTGACACTCGCCAGAACAAACACCTTTTGAAAGACAATATAACTAATTTAAAAACTGAAACATTTAAATGACCCTTGGGTGATTTGAACCAAGGAACAAGACAAGATAATTCTATATTAACATGGACAGAGACTCCGCCTTTGGGTTTCGCTTATTTCCAGACTCCTGTCATGAGTCTGAGGAGTTTATTCCTGATGAGTGATCTCACACAGCATCTCCTCTTCATTTCAGCCAAGTCTTAAATATTGTCACTAAATAGTGTCTAATCACTATGTAAACCAGAAAATGTTGCTTGGCATGTGTTTTCCAAAAGAAATGCTCTAACTTTTATGTTGGTGTGATATAATCGCCTGAATTAACAGAATCTAATTTGATTACATTTCTCACATGTGACAAAACTGCCATTTCATGTAGTATGGAATTGGTAAAGTAAAAGTATATCAGAACTGTAACATGCTGACGGTCGAGTGACAGCTGAACTGGAAGCGGAAATAAAGTTTGTTAAAAAAACCCCGCACAGTAAATAAAGCATCAGGTGCAGGATTAAAATAATAGCTGGAATCATTGTTTCAGCATCTGACACATAGACACACACAAAACCAACTTGTTATTGGCCGAGACAGCTCTGTAAGCGATGTGTTCACTGACATCAGCAGTTCAGTTCACATTCTCAGCCAGAGTCTGATGGCTGGACAAACAATAGCGTATTAAGATCAATTTTTGTGGTTAAAAATAATAAAATACTTGAGGATATGTGGAAACTACGCCCCAGCTATCATCCACTTACTCATTTTATCATTGAGGGTTTTTTGTGATTTCATCAGACACGCTGCAGTGCGTTTCAGAAGTGTCCAGTTTTAATCCTGATTTAAATCTAATCCTATGAGCAGGATTTGTAACATCACAACTAGTTTGGAAGCCAATCCTGGTTTTAATATTCATCTTACATAAGTGTGAGATGGAAACTAGAAACCTAGCGAGAATTGTCTTTTCAGTATATACGGTATACGTTTTGTTGTTGACTCAGTTTCTGTGCTGGTACTCCCGTCTTCTTCTACTGCAGGTAGTAATCTGACTATGGATAAGTGCCTCATTCAACCCCATTTCTGCCATTGCTTATATATTTAAAACTGGGGGAGCTTTTGTCTGCCAGAGTACATTATTGACTCATAGTCAGCAGGTACAAAGTGATACAGGCTACATGCTGCCAGACATACATGCGGGCAGCAGAATGACATGTTTAGCCTCCCAGGAAACTAAGCAAAGAGCAGGATGTTGCCAGGAGGCCTGAAGAGTGTTAGACAATAGCAGATGTCTGACAGGGTAAACCAGTATGGAGGCAGACCTTTAGACACATAGATGTTAGGCAGTCAAATAATAATTGACTGCTCAGTATATATTATATATATATATATATATGTTGATATTGTCATCTGCCAAACAAAGTCGACAGTCTCTTAGGAAACCACCGATTGCTTCTTTTAATGGAGTTACATTATGAAATGCACATTATAGTGTGCCATTTATTTCAATTACCAATGGAGGCACATTTAAGTGGCACAACAGTCCCTGTGAGAAGTCAGTAACTAATACAGAGTGCTTGTTTTCAACAAATGCATCCACATTTTTACCTCCGCTATATCTGCTTTCTTCATTAATGTGCAAGGGCAAGTGCAATCTTTTTTTCCTTGTTTCTGAAGTATTAGCATTTGAGAAAATACAAAAACAATACTGAGAGGTTGTGATACTTACAGGGATTGTGACAGTGTTAAACCGTCTCACCCATATCAAATATGAAAAAAACAAACAAAAACTGACGCTCTTCAAGTGAACATCAGAAAATAATGATTAACCGTCCCTGCAGCATTAATAGAAGGTATGCATACTAACATTTGTTTCATACAAAAATACCTTCTCTGCATAACTGAGAAAGTGAAAGGACTGCTGAGCCTTGTAGCTTTTTGCAGCACTATTATAGATAGAGGCTGTAGCTTGAAAATGGAACAAGACAGAGAAACACTACAGTAAACTAAAGCATATGAGCATATTTTGTTTTGTACCAAATTAGTGTTTTGTTACTACAGTAAATGTTTCCTTTTCTCTCTTCCTTCTATACATATACATGCTGTAGTGTGCGTGAGTGTGTCGGCAGCAAGGACCCCCTGCTGTGCCCTGCAAGTTCACTGAAACGCCCAAGGCTAAGACACACTGCATTAGCCAGCAGTGTACATACGCATCCAAACACACACACACACACACACACACACACACACACACACACACACACACACACAAATGTAGCTGATCATGCTGCTTTTGTAAAAGGCACCTTTCATGACGAAAGATCAAAGATCCCGAAGAAAGAAATGAATACTAAATAACAGCAAATATTAAAGTTTAAATATGTTTCTCTTGTGACCAATAGCCACTTTGATCAATGCACATGGATGAGTAATAAAAAATAAAAAACACTAGGAGGGGTAAAAGAACGACTTTGTGGACTTTCAGTGCTCATCTGTTCTTGTGAAATCAAAAAGCTCCTAATTTAAGTGATTTTCAACTGGGATAATACATTGTCATCGAAAGGAATTCTACCAAGGTCACTGTTTTCATCTTTGAAAATTGATTATTTGTTGCTGTATCTCACCTAAATGGCGACCATATGAGATATACTGTAGTTTACTGTATTGTTTTTTGCCTGTACACAACAGCGGATGCTCATTAAAATAAACTTTGGTCATCAAATGTTGTTTGTTGATGGGTGAAGTGATGATGACGCTCTCCTCTTTCCTTCAAAACACAAGACAACGAAGATGTCTAAATATTCCCAGGATACTTGACGCGATAAGGTGAAGGAACACCCAGTACAGGATCAATAAGTCATTTGAACTGCACCCACCTCATTAATCAGGATCCAGTGACAATCAAAGGCCACCAAGTTGGTCTCCACCACCTGCAACACAACAAAACACACCGTCACAATTAGCAGAGAAGAAAAAAAAATGAAACAGAAAGGTGTCACTGACCAGCAGAAATTATTAACGTCTCCCAAGGGCCTGAACGATGAACTTATATTTAATGTAGTGTTATAACTTTTTTGTGATTTGAATATTTTTCTAAATGATCCGTCACGTGGAATGCTGGAGGCTTATTTACTTGATTAATAACTACCCTAGTTGATGTATTCTGAGAGCTGGGTAACAACAACAAATCATAAATTATTCTTCCCCGTTCTGCAATGCCTTTATTAATATGTACTCATTTAATAAATCCCTTACAGTGCTTTTTGAATAACTTGTATATGTATTAATTGAGTTTATTGTTCGTTTGGACTGTTTTCTCCCTCTCTATACTGTTTATCTGACTATTTAAATGATACGGATGTTACTCTACAGATTCACTGGCCTTAACTATGTAGTCCTCTGATTGGATGACTGAATACTCTCCTCAGTACACCTGCACACAGTTTTTCAAGCTACGTGGCAGGTTGGTATCTTGGAGATGTTGTCACAGATTCAAGCGTCTCAGCTGCTACTGTCTCTTCATGTAATCATGATTACCTTCTTGTTCATGTGTCGTCAGTGTCCATCATCATCTCAGTAATTTTCTATAACAAGCATGAGGGGGGCATTTCTCTGCTGATGTTACTCCCAACGTCAATGCAGTTAGGAACATATGAGAACAGCTACATATTGGTCTGTAGACACCCTGATCCCTCTCTCACAGCACATCCAGTTTTGCTCTCTCTACTCAGTTGGGCAAACGTGTAAAACTTTGGATACAAGATATATTAATTAAGCAGAACATCTCTTAAGGATTGAAAAGGGATACATTTTTAAAGAATGGATGACACTGTGCCATTAAAAATATACAGTAGCTAACTCAAACCAAATATCATTATTATCATCCACTCTCTTTCTGTACTGATTTTTTCATCTATCTTGTCGCTATTCATTTATATACCTCTCTCTTTATAACATATTTCAAGGCATATCTCTATCTCTACCATTAGGAAGTGTGAGCGTTCGGTGTTGTCACCTTGCTTTTGACTTTCTTCTCTCTGAAACACTTGTTTCTGTCTCTCACTTCTTTCATTTTCTCCCTCCCTCCCGATCCCACCCAACCCTTTCATTTCATTATCTTATCATTGCTCCTGCCTCACCTTTCATCCCATCATCCTGGCTTTCCTTTAATCGCTCACTTTTTACTCGCCGTTTCTTTCCTTGTTACTTCTTCCCCCTCCGCAGTTCATTCCTAGTGTGAAAATACAGTGCCACTCGTATATCATTAGCTATAATTGTCTAGGTGACTATAGCACCAAGTGTCATAAAACACTTTTTAGCCATAAACAAAAGGCAACAGCTGGAGAGGGTGATGGAGCGTGGCTAATAGTGGTTTAATCTCCAACAGAGTCTCCATAAAACTTCATCATTATAACATAGACGGCTGCTGTAAAACATTCTGTCTACGGGAAACACGACTGCGACGCAGACGAGGAGTAAGGCAGGAAGGAAAGTGACGGAGAGATTTTTCTTTTCCGTCATCCTATACAGTATGTTGCTCTCTACTTCGACTACTCACTCTGACTTTACTTTGTATAGCAACACAGCTTAAAAAAAGAGAGAGTGAGGCTCACTAGAATACCAGAGGTTATTCATCTGTTTTTGTCTTCTCTTGCTGTTCTTGTCTCTATTTGTTGGAGCTTTGCAGAAAACAAAGCAGCAGAGGGAGAAGGAGAAAGACCAAAGAGAGGAAGAGAGGACGGAGGTTTGACACGCTGTTGTTCTGTTGTCCATTTCACTGCCTATTTGTTGTTCTGTCTAACTGTTTCTTTATGGAATTATGGGTAAAATATTTTTAAACGTGGAAATGTAAAAATGAATGAGTGAATTAAAATAGTGTAAATGTATATATGCTGTTGTTTGTTTGTTTGTTTGTTTGTTTGTATGTATGTGTGCTAGTTGGTGTGTGCGAGTGAGTGTTTCCTGTTCTGGACAGATGTTCCAAGCTAATTAGTGAAAGGGCAGACTCCTAACACTAGACACGGCTCCTCGGGGGTTGTAACGGTTTAATACACACATTCACACATAAACACAGACACACACGTGCACAAAACAACCAACGCTTCAAACAACTGCAGCTGCTAACATCTAAAACCGTCCAGTTTGTGTACATCAGAGGAAGCTGGTCGACAGAGGCAGAGGAGGTGGCTCCTCCTCTGTTGTTGAGAGGCTAGAGGGAGATTAAACTCTAAAAAGAGGAACCAAATCGCAGTATCATTTATGAATTATTTTTCTTTCTTCTTTGGAAAAACAAAATTTCTGAATGTTGTTTAATGTACATTTTTTTCATGCTAATGTATTATTAGCCAAAACACACAAAAAAACAACAATCAATAATCACATTGCTGACATTGCATCTTTATCACTGTATTGTATGCGAGGGGGACAAACTGGCCTTAAAGTGATTCATACAGTAGCACATTAGAAAATAAATTAGAAAATGAAAATAGTAAAATATTGTTAAGCACATCACTATAAAATGACACTGTACTGAGTGTCAACACAGTCCAAATTTCCTTTTTTTCAAATTTTACATAATCTATCTAGATGGCAACGAGGGGACACATATTACAAACAATAGTTCTTAATTAAAAATGCATTTTAAAATGTAGTCATCATTAAATCCATTTGGTGTCACAGTAATAAGTGTGTATATCCCAAACGTTTCTATCTGGGCCAGTTTCTTTAACATCAGCTCCTCTAGTGGCCATCATAACTTTTTCAAATACACAGAATTTTAATGAAGAGGGTGAGCCAAGATTTGCTTCAGCATAATGTTTGTTAACTGCATAATCCATATTGCCTATAGGTTGCGGTTTTGTCTAAGTGGTTGTTTGGTGTGTCCAGAGTATGCTAGACCACAGAGACATAATCACATTTAAATGACGAGTCGACCTACAGTAATACCCGAATAGGAATTTTCCTCCCAGTGCAGGAAAAACTGAACAATTATGTATCTGTTGTATTGTTGCAGCAGGCAGTTACCACATCTATATATGCCAATTATTACCTCAATAACAGAATCTATGAATTGTAACTTAATCGTGAATTTTTTTTTTTATAATCAACCAAAACCAACATATTTAATCCATAGCCTACAAATGTTTGCATGTCAAAATACAACAACTCATTGGCATCTTGTTCTTAGTTTGAAGGGCGGCTGCAAAATGCTGCAAATAAACAAGCCTCTGGTCCCGATGGAAACAAACACTCTGCCTTGTGACCTTCTAAGATCCAAAGGTGAGTATTCATAGCTCAATTTAATTTGTTTCCCTATTGCTTTTTCAATCGTTGTTAATCTGCCAACGCTTGATTTGTGTTGATATTTTACTGACTAGGCTTGTTCTGACCTTACAAGATCTAAAGAAGAACAGCCAGCCTTTACTCCTGTCTTGCTCTCAGAAGACTTTAAGCAACAACATGCCTCACAGCAGCTATGAAATCTCATAACATTTAGAAAGTGCAACCCTTCCACAGGCAGAACACCTCATTTTGCTTTGTGTTTAATAATAATAATAATAATTTTCCTGGTTTTTGTTTTTCCTTTTAATTGAACATAAGAAAGTAAATGTAAGTAGGCAACTACTGTAATATAACATGACACCCTGGGTTGATTTTCCTCCTGTCCTTTTTAAGTCACCTCTGTGTGTCTCCACATGCACAAACTACCACAGTCTTGTTAGCAACTCAGTGCTAACGTGGCAGGTAGGAGTCATCCAGGCATAATTCCCTTAATACAACAACAGAGATCTTTCTGATCTCTTTGACCAGCTCCACAAAAGCTTGATTTCTGCTTGGTTCTGACTCTCTGAAGTCAGAAGATCACACAAACACCAGCTCTGCGGCCTGGAACAAATCCAATCACTCAGTGTCAATAACAGTAAGCCTTTTCTCAAAGTCCGAAAGCAGACAGAGAGAACTGAGACTGATCTGCAACATCATAACACTGTGCACTCTGCTCCCGTATGTGTTTTATTGAGTGGCCATGATACCGCCAAACACCATTTTGATCCTGTAATGACCTCCGTCCACCTGTCACTCCAGAAGGAGCCCAACAAAGAGAAAAATCTTTGAATGTGGTAAACGGCTGCTGCTGGCTGACATGCAGAGTAAAGGTTTGTTGCTCATGCCAAGGCACGATTTTACAGAAGCAGATTAGACAATGTTGTATACATACATGGCTGCTATGGCATATTCATAAACAAAAGCTAATTTGTAGACAGGGACTATTGCACACACACAAACTCTGCAAATGTAATTCTTGAGACGAGGATGGAGCAAATAATACAATGAGTTCATGAGTTTTTCAGCATTGTGTGCATTTTAGTGTATATAGTATATTCATGTATATCACTATTGGTGTTTCTGTGTGTGAGAGGGTAAGAAATATTTATGCAAAAGCAGATATTGCCTAAGTACATCGTGGGGGAAGCTTAAAGAGGGAGAGTGGGCGTTGCTATTGAATAAAGTGCTCTAAATTGAAAATTAGTTGTGTAATTTAATTTCATGCACTATTTGTGATCAAATCAAGCTAATAGCCTACAGCCCACCCTCCAAAACTAGGCATATCCAAGCTTTACACTTAAACATGCAAGCACAAGCTGCGAAAGTACAGACACACATACAAAATGACGCGGAGAGAAACGTCTCGAAAAACAAGCACACGCACACAAAGTCATTTCTACCAACCTACTGGTGCATTATTTGAAAGTCCAATAGAGAAAAGTACTTGTTTTTGCTCTTTTTATTTTGATAACTATGATTGATTTGTGTTTCTGTGTCTGTATATGTGCATGCGGGACTGAAGTGTCTGGTTCATGAGGTAGCCCTTCATTTCACCTGAAAGATGGAAGACAAATATACAGAGAGACTAGAACATCACAGGGAGGGAAGGAAAGAAACGCAGAGACAGACAGAGAGGAGATGCAGATGAAAAAACAAGAAGAGAGATGAGAGGTAACTTGTTGTTTGTGGGCTGTCATTCTCCATGAATTCTAATCAGTAGCTAATGTTGTGACATCGTTCTTTATTGGATTTTCTATTGATGAAGTTTCAGTGAGTCAGTAAGTCACGTCTAACGAAAGGACAGAGTCTCAGTACATCTGTGTCTCTGTGTCTGTCGCTTTTCTTGACAATAGTTGATCCGATCTACTTCAAACTTGGCAGGTGTATTGCCGGAGACCCAAGGACATGCAATGTCGAATTTCGTGCAATTTGGACATGCAAAATGTTTAATATTAATAAGCTTCGAGTAAACAAGCAAACAGTGATCCGCTCAGCTCTGTTTACACCATCACATCACATCACAGCGGGGCGGGGCTTTAGGGCTCTGCGACTTGAGTCATGAGCACAGCCGGTGATCAGACCAGGAGCTGTACAACCCTGCCATGAGGGTGTACAAAGACGTTACAAGGACGAGGGGAGGACATCTCTCCCCATTTGATAATGTTAAAAGTAAAGTTAGACTTTGCCGTCGGCTTCCTGACTCATTTTAAAAAAAGTATATTTCATATAAGCACAAATCTGTTGAGCAAATATACAGTAAAATGATCCAGCCTGAAGCCACAGAACATAAGTGATCTAGGAGACCAATATGATCAATCCACATTTTTTCAAAATCTCCGTTATGTGTTTTATATTTGCATGCAGCCCTCGTTATACTGGAAATGAAAAAAGAGTACCAGGACTCAAAAAACTTTGCTAACTACCAGCTGGCAAGGTTATGTTACTGTCAGTTCTTCTCTGCCCTCTTTTCTTGACAACTTCATATAACACAGTTTAACGTTTTCCCACTTAAGCACTCTCTTTTATCCATAAGCTGTGTAACCACTATGATAACCACCTTCCTTTTTTTCATCCCTCCTTCTCTCCTAATCAAGCACTCTTTTGTTCTTGTCTAACTTGCGTGTCTCTAATTTCTGTTAGATGACACATTGAACCATCACCACTCCTTTACACGGTGGAAGAAGAGGAGTTTTTCCCTGTTATCCTCTTGATTCATTTTTAATCCACTTGTCTCTCCCATTCATTCTCCCCATCACACACCCTCCCTGTTTATGAATTGAGCATTTAGCGCATGCTAACCAAGTCATTTTCTCCCTGATACATCATAACTGCTGTATGTCATCGCTGCCATTTAAGCTTAATGTCACTCGCCTCACTCACGCTACTCCCACTGTGTGGTTTATGTATATTTGATTGTGTGTGTGTGTGTGTGTGTGTGTGTGTTCACATACTCGTGTGTTGCAAAGAGACGATGTCAAGCAGGGGGTGGTGCATTATGACTCTGCTTTGCTCTATGGATTTACACACGTGGCAGTGGAGTACTGAGCTCAGATTGAAGGCCTGCAAACAGGCAAACACAAACATACACACACACATGCATAAACAGGCACGCCACTGGCATCCATCCTGTTAGCACACTAGCTGCTAAGCCTACTAATCTGAACCCTTTTGTTTGTTTTTCTGTGTCGTGTTATATTAATATACAAACACAAACACGCAGCACGATCACACACACACACACACACACACACTACCACCACCACCACCACCATCATCATCATCATCATCATCATCATCATTTAAATATCATGTAGGGACCCACAACATGTATGTACATGCATATCTGGAATAGGGAAGCTATGATTGAAGCAGTGAATTGTTATATTATGTTATGTCAATAGTATCTTGGGTATATAATGTGGTGTTGTATGATTTGTTACTACAGTATATGGTTTGTGTGCATGTCGTACACAAACATGCGCCCAGATCGAACATTGGCATGTTTTACACACGGACACTAGAGGACATCCTGCCCAATATACAGCAAATAAACACAGTCAAGAATAAACAGCAAATATTGTGTTTAATTATCAAGACATTTGTGTGTCTTGTTAATAGTTTAAGTGCTTTAAGTTCTAAAATGATTTTCCCAGAATACTTTTTGTTGTAAAAGTGGCACTGAACATCTTGACTTGAAAAACATTCAAAATAGAAGAAAAATGTACTGGTTCAGGGAAGCATGCATTTAACCTGGTCCCACAGGGGCCACTCTGGGATAGAAGGTATATGCACTCATGATATTGTTGAGTAATAGCATACATTTTGACGACAGTGTTCAGATTGGACAAAATTGCATATGATTAATAAATCCATTAAAACATTAACAAAATGTACTCACAGTGGTTTTAGTTCATAAAATAGATTTAGGTACCCTGTGTAGTTGCATAAATTAATTTTATCTATATATTTATTTTGGGCTTTCCATGTTTTGTAGCATTTCACACTATGAGATTAAAATACCAGTGATTGCCACTGTGTTTAAAAATAAAACACTGTGGATTACCTTTCCCTGCCTCAAGTTGCTGTGGAGATGACAGTGCTTTCTGCTGAGGTGCACCAGCCAGTAACAGAGGAAGAAGAAACAGACTGTTTTCCAATGTTTAGTATGGAGGTGTTCGGCTGACCTCATTCTGCAGCGCAGCTGAGGGCAGCAGAGAGAGACACAGCGGCAGGAGGAGAAAGTAAAAGACTGACTGAAGACTAACTGTGACAGAGTGTACATATTTGTGAGGCTTATCCTCAGTGGACAAAGCTGAAGTCGGAGAAGAAGACAGAAAAGATGGGATTGTTTTTAACTGAAAACTTTCTTACTCATACTTTTGGCTAAAAAGAACCTGATGTAAAAAGAAGTGTCAAATACTAAATTTAAATAGAGGTTTCTAGATGTTTTATGAGGCAGGCTATGCAGTGAGCAGTTACTTACGTGATTTGATAAGAAACAATACATGTCAACAACACTGGAGATGTGAAACGTGTGAGAAATTAAAACAAAAAAGTGACTTTTGTGCATAGTGTTACGGTATAAAAAGGTCTGTGTGATTCTTCCCAACAACTAATGACTCTAAATCACTACCATTACTGTCTGTTTAATTAGTCTGGTCCAGCTGCGGTCACACGCCAATGATCTACAAAGTCTATAAAAGGTTGTGTATGTACCGTGTACTCGAGAGAAAAAGTCAGCGAGGAAGAGACACTGACGAATGCAGATCGTGTGTGTATATGTGTGCAAGTGTTCATTTATGTGTGTTTTATTTTTCAGTGGTCACTCAAGAGCATTGTCTCTTCCCATCCCTTCCTCTCTCATGCGCATGCACGCATGCACACACACACACACACGCACACACACACACACACACACCGACACACAGAGAACTGTCACACTCAACAAAAGCCACCAAACCTCATCTTGACAAGGTCTCGCCCTGCTCACCAACCCACCACACACACCATCAGCATTATTGATCAATCACTCACTTTCTGATGAAAACAATGAGAAAAAGAGCAACACAGTCTTTCACTTTTTTGTCCTTTCAGCAGACATTGCTCAGGAGCTATATGTTTCTCTCTATATCTATTGCTCTCTCCGTCTCCCCTGTTTCTCTTTGACATATAATATAATGCTAGAACAGCAAAGGTCTTGATAGTATGTGTTGTGGTGGTGGTGGCAAAGGGTAAAAGGGCCAACATGCAAGTCATCTATCATCCTGGAACTGTGTGCGCGCTGGTTCAATGTGTGCGCACAAGACTTTGAGGTAATGTGTGTGCATGTCGGCCTTTGAGATTATTGATTACACCACGGATCCAAGCACCGCCAAATCCACAGAGAGGATGCATAACACACACACACAATTGCACACATACACTACAGCCAGTCCCACCAAAGATGACGATATGCGACCTGACATTTAGATATGAACGGATCAATGGCTGGAACAAATAGAATGAGCTGTCTTGATAGGTCTAAGTTAAACAGCTGCGTGTGTGTACGTGTGTGTGTATGTAAGTTCTTTAATTGATTTTTTTTCATTAGTAAGGGAGGATAGAGGGATTTTTCATTTTCACACTTACTATGCATATCCATAATTCATATTATATATCCATCAAGATACAGTAGGTCTCAGTCAGAAACTGGCTAAAACAACTATTTAGATTCACATCACTAACATGCATTCTGCATATATCTTACCATTTACACAGTGGATTGATTGTAATCTCTTTTAAATTAGTTGCAATACTATGATTTGACTGTATGTTGAATAAAGACATGCTCCACAGCCGGGACAAAAAGCATTTCAAGTAAAAATTAAACTCATTCATTATTGCTAAGATCCCCACTAAAAACGCATTTGCTGCGAACACCAATGACTCATGACTCAAGCCACATTAATAAATGTTCAATAACCTTCAACCATGAACCATTATCAGTCAGTTAGTCCTTAACTGAATTCAACACCTTTCTGCTAGCTGAGGGAATATTTCACATAATGTTTGTGGGGCAATAAGGTCTTTGAGGATGTTTCCATAAACCCATTAATGCATATTCTTTGATTTCACACATAATTGTGCAGTTAAACAATATTGATGATGAGGATTAGGTTTCTGTATGCAGGGGAATTTAGTTGACAAATGGAAGTGCTGAACAACGATCTGACAATAATTAACCATGAATATACAGTGCTATTCATTGTCATCTAACACTACACATAACCCTTCCCAGAGAAGACTATTTGTTAAATATTATGCACTCCTACTTCACAAAGAGTCACTGGGGTTACAATAGTAAAAATTTAATGAGACTTTATAAACTTAAGATTTTTTATGCATCTGAGCACGGGCCAGTAATTCCAAGTAATGCTGTTTACTCATCTTGGTGCAATATCAATATTACTCTAGAAGAATATGAATAGAATATGAGCCAAGAAAAGGCTTTTATAAGCCTCTATAAAACATCTTTACAACAACTGTAGCAAAACAAAAAAAAAAAGAAAAGAAAAGGAAAAGACCCAGCATTAGTCTGACTGGCGGGAGGTCATGTCAGTGCAGAGAAAAACAGGGCAGAAAAGAGCAGAATGCAGGTGAATTAAAAGATTAACCTGTGCTCTAAATGTCAGAAAACATACCAACTGAAATTGCCTATGGCAAGGTCAGATGAGAAGGCCCAAAAGGTTGGCTGCGTGTGAGAATTGAGCGAGTTGGATGAATCAACAAGCAGACAGAAAGACAGTTTGTATATGTCTGCGTGTGCCCCCTTGTGTGTCTTTGTGTGTGTGTGTGTGCGTGTGTGTGTCTTTGTGTGTGTGCGTGTGTTCGTGTGTGTGTGTGTGTGTTTCCATGTTGACCAGTACGCTGAAATGAGCCAGCTCTGCTTCTCCAGGTTGACTAATCTTTGACCTAACATAAAATGATTCCTCTCCCTCTTTTCATCTGCCTGCAGTCAGTCCAATGGTCCATCTGTCACTCTACACCTCTGCCTGACTGCACTATATGAGAAGTACACCATAGGTCAATTGTTCATGACACCAGATATAGCTCTATCTTCACGAGTGTCAATCATACACACAAGCGCACACATACATACAAACAGACAGCATCTATACAAACCACTCTGTATACAGTATGTACTGTAAACTTCTGAAGAGTACACTGTGATTTACTCACCATACATATATAACATTGGAGATCATTTTAGCTGAGCAGCCGATCATTTTCTGCACTTCTTCTTTAATTAAAGCCTGCTGGTCCCTTTGAACAATGTCTGGCACGACCCATCACAACCAACATGTGCTGGCTTCATCCTTAAATAAGGGCCCCCTGAATGACACCTGTTTCTTCACATAGTAAATGACCTCACTGATTGAACTGCTGTTACTTTGAACATGCCCCTTTCACTTAATTATTCAATTACACAGGAGCATTCATATCATAAATGTTGGGTCTGCAGGACACACTGAGACCTTTGAATCACTATATAAATGGCAGCAAGCAATGCGGTGTGGTTGGTTTGCCTGATCAAGCTTACATACTTCACTTCATTTAAAAAAAAAAATTAAAAAAAAATAATAATAATAATAATGTATCATTTTAAATGCTTTCAAGTTTAAACCCATTCAGGTGTTGTCACTGTTCCTAAATTTGAGAACATAGATCTGCTATTTAACAGTGCGGCTCATTATTTGAAATCCTTGCTCGTGTGGATGCATAAATTATAATTTAAATAAAGTTTAGATTCAGGATTTGTTGAAAATCCAGCCATGGAACACCCAGGTATGTTTAACTACTAACAAAAGAGTCTAAGAGTATGAACACATACAATATTTGCATAACAGGTCACTGAGAGTCATACCTTTATATATAAGATGAATAAGTAAACACTGTTGGAGATCAGGCAGTTACCGCTGGAGAGAAAGAAAGAGGTCAATTTAGGGTCACTGTGGTGGGCTGGCATTTAGGTGAATGTAGAGAATAACCAGCTGCACATGTTGGCGAGCAGCAGCTGTTATGATCTCAATTACACATCTGATCTGGCCTCCAGGGGTTGAAGCATATGCTTAAGTTGTCAGTCGGAGTCGCTGACCCCACTGAACACTCATGTTTTACAGGTAACTCTGGAGGCTGATTATAGCTCGACATAATTCAGGTTATTATAAATCCATTTAATTAAGACATTTCTTTCTTGGCTTTAAATGGTGAAAAGACTTTAACATTATAAAACCATTTAAACTGACCTCAAAAATATTGGAAGAGAACGCATCCAACTGTGAAATGCAGATACTACATACATACGGAAATTAATTTAAAACTGACCACCCAGATATTTTTTTGATACTGTATTTCTGAGAAAAAAAAATCTGTGCTTTTCTTTTCCTTTTTGATAGGAATCGAAAACCCTTTGTGGCCATTTTGCACGACTTCAACTCTTCAAAAAGAGGAAAGATCAAAACCTCATAAGACGATTTTTAGTTTAAATGAATCCAGCACCGAGAGAGAAGAATGAAGACACAGTAAGGCACTGCATTATAATGGTGTAATTTTACCGATGAAAGTAGACAGTATTTTCATGTATTATCTAAAAAGCAGGAAGGACATCACACCGAAATACATAGAGTACATGAAGAGGTATTAAAGATTTCAAGCGATATCAAATCATTTTATATAAGCAGAAAAAAACAGTGTCCAATTTGGCTTTAGCGCGATTTTGCAAAGAATCTTTATCACAAAACTAGCCTTTACCTGTGCAGAAGTACCTTGTCATACATCCAATAACGCTAAACTGAATCTACAGCATACCTACTGAGACAAATGATCTCATCAGACCTTTGAATTAAACTCGTTCACAAAGGGGAACGTGGCCTCTTGCTGAAAACATGCGGGACGCTTAAACACAGCTCCGCCATAACAAGCCTTCTGCAAAATAGAGACCATGAGGCACCGTGCCCCTTAATCAATGCAAAGCTGATATAACAGATCAACTGACTCTGAAGACAGATTATGTCTTCTGTCCTCTCAATTATCAAATAATTGTATTCCTCTATTTGTTGCTGTGCTCTGTGAAAGGGATGGTATTTGACCCTGAGCCTTGACCCTTTTACAGAGATGAGAGAGAGAAAGAGATAACATGACAGTCAGCATGTGTTGTTATTTGTATGTTTGTGAATCTGAGAGACAGAGAGAGATGGGGATAGAGACAACCTCTAGTATATTTACAGGGTTATCCAGTGTTATCAACACCACATCAAACAGTAAATGATGAGATGAACGAGGAGAATATAGGATGGGATAGAAAAGGAGAGGTGAGATAAAAGAAAAGAAACCACGAGGCAGCAGTAAATAGGCCTGCCTGTCTGTGACTTACGACTTCTCTCCTGGGCCAATCAGTGACAAACATGGGACCAGCTTTTGGTGTGTAATTGCAGCTCTAGAGCAACCAATCAATGCAATTTTGAAAATGCTGAAATAGAACTGGCCTAACTTGACAGCTGAACTAACCTGTTCAGCAGGTTAAAAGGTGAAATTTAATTCATCCATCCATCCATACTGTCAGTGGAAAGATCGCCTTCGTGGTTGTTTCTATTGTAGAACTCACACACTTTGTCTGTCTAACTATCTATCCCAACTTTCTCCCCGAGTAAAAACAAAAAAAACAAACAGAATGCATTAACAGAGAAGATATAACATTATCCTCTTGAAAGCTACTATGTTGTTTGTGCCCATTCATCCATGCACAGTAAGAGGCTTTTGAAAAAAAAAAAGCCTTCTGCTTTATTGTTAGCTGTTGGCAAGGTGCTGTACTTACAGCAACTCTGTGGTTTCCGTTGAAACACCCCATGCTTTTATATCTGCGTCTGTCTCCCATCCATGATCATCTCCCTGTTTGTTCCCCTTCACTGCACTCCCTTTCTTTTTGCCTGTATTTTTTTTAATATAAACTGCCCTTTTTCATTTCTGATTACAATGTGCTCCATCTCTCAATATTGCCTATCTTTCAGCAAAGACAATTCCAATTTCACATCTAATACAATCTTCAATAGCATAAATCCCATTAAGAAATGAGTACAGGAATTACGAGAGGATGTAACAGCCCAAAACATGTTCCATAATCGAAACAGCTGAAGCAGGGAGGAAAGAAAGGATGGAGAAAAGGCATTTAATTATTCTACCGTCTCTCTGAACAACACACTCTTGCTATAAAGAACATAAAGGTTTGTTATATATATATGTGTGTGTGTGTGTGTGTGTGTGTGTGTGAGTGCACGTAAGGATTTCATATAATGATCCTGTGACCTGTAATAAGACCCATTAGGAGCAAACGTGGAATGGAAACTGTTTTCTGTGTGAGGGCCAAGACAAGAAAAATTAATCAAGGCGAGACATAATAATAAAGAGAAGGAAGCCAAAGGATGCTTGTAGGGTGTACGAGTGTAGATGATGAAAAGTGTGTGTGTTTGAGTATGTGTTGGGGAAACAGTGGGGAGAGAGAGACAGATAAGCAAAAAAAAAAAAAGTGTGATGACAAACTCATATCACACACACACACACACACACACACACACACACACACACACACACACACACACACACACACACACACACACACAATATTCCCTATCATCTCCAAAGTACTTACTGGCATCCCTATTAGTGGCTATACTAGCAGCAGTCAATAGCTGTAACCTTTGGTGCTCACACACACACACAAACCACCAGCATTTCAGTCCTTTAGCAGTAATGCTCTATTATTATTGTGCTTCCAGCTCCATGTGCACAGATAAAACCTTAATGTCATCGCACATCACACACACACACACACACACACACACTGTTTGTTAAGATAAGAACATAATGCTATCTCTGTCTGTGATAAAGTTCAAGGAGAGAACTAGAGCCAAGCCCTTGAAGTGCCCTTTTAACGGCATTGAAAAGTGGAAGACAAAGAACGCTATCTCTCTCTCTCTGTCTTGGTACGTGTGTCTATTTTGTGTGAATGCATGTATTCACATACAGTACAAGTATGATGTGAGCCTAATTAGGCTTGTTTATCATATCAGCCTGATAATGGCCTAACCAATCAGACGATTTGAGAATGAAAATCATCGTCTGGTAGGGTTGCTTAACGGCACAATTACGTCAGTACTACCGAGCACTAATTAAAATTGGACCAGTACCAAATTTGGACCCTTTGGAGCACAGAGTGCACGCTTGTTCACAACTGTTAACTAAAGCCAAAGAAAAGCCCAAGAAATTACGGCGAGCCTGTAATCATTAGTTTATTGCCCTCTGGTAAGGAACATCAAATCAATTAAGCATTGATTACACCCGTGGTTGCAACGTCACCCTCTACACATTTAATGTATGCTCTGCACCTATACACCTTCCTTCCGGATGAAAAAGAAAAATACAGACGAGCCCAGTGACAATGAAAGCTTCCAGCTGCACTGTTCATTCATAAAACAATCATTATATACATAATCACTGTTGGTGCTGCGGGTTGAACTGTCGGCCTCTGGTATTCTCCTGAAGCTTTCTGGTGTGAAAGACACCAGGATAGTCTGCTGTGTCTCTCAGGCTAAGTAATAGCAATAATGTATGACTCCATGATCACCTAATCTGACACAGTGACCAGTTGAAAAGACAACGATATCATACAGATTACTGTCATGCAGACTTTTATCATTTTGTTTGAATGAAAAGATTCTCAAAATGTACTGATATTAAGACAAATAAACCATTTCAACTGCTGTGATACTATCATTAATGTCAGTTTGATCTTTGTGTGTTGTGTGTGTGTGTGTGTGTGTGTGTGTGTGTGATGACACAATCTAAATGCCACTTTACAGAAGGTAGAATCTCTTAAAGATCAACATGCAGCACTTCATTTTGGAAGACCGATTTGCTTGTGTGTGTGTTCATCCTCTTTCTTTGATTTTTGTTTTTATGTTTTGCACTGTGAGCTTCCATTAGTAGGAGAGTATTCATCTGTTTCCATCACATCATCATGTCTATTTACCTTTTCTATTAATTCTCTAACATTTTCAACCTTAAAAGTCTCTTTATCTATCCGTATCTATCTTTATCTATTGCGACCTCTAGATTACTCTTTCTGCTGCCCTCTATTAAGGAACAAAAACACATTTCAAAGTCAAAAAAGTCTGAGACATGCAAGTGAAAATTAATTGGAGATAAATTCAAAAAACAGCAATCTGTATTGTAGCTCATAGACAGTCCATTAGTTTGAGAAACGTAAAATAAGTCAGAGTCACAAAAAGTATCAATTTGCATTTGAAAATGCAGTTGAAGGCTGTCTAATCTTTGTTAATCACTTCCCCTGTTTGTTTCCCACCTCACGCTGCTATTTCACTTCTCTCAACTGATCCCTAAACCTGTTTCCTTATCGCTCTATTCCCTGTGTCAGCCATCTTTTTTCACATAACTTTTTCCAACATCTCTTCTCATATCAGTACCCTTCCATCCACCTGTATGTCACTGCATCATAAACTCCTCCTTTCCATTTTACACCCTCACCACATCCCGTCATGACTAGTGTCAACATTTGCTCCTCATGCTCCATCGCCGAAGCAAAGACGTCGAAGGTGTGTATCGCCAAGATGAACGAAACCTCAATAAATCATGGAATTCACCCAAACTATCTACAAATCATCATGTTAATCACTGTCATTTTCTACCCTTCAATTTATTCTGACAATTCCCAGCCAGCCCGCTGCACTCTATAACTCTATAAGTGGTTAATGTGGGAAAGGTTCAGTAAAAGTTGACTGCAGACAGAGTGTCAAAAACGTTGCCCTTCATGTTTCAGTAAGCAAAAGAAAAAGAGGAAGCACAAAGAAAGAAGAAAAAGAGGAGAGCAATTTGAAGATCAAATTAAACCACAGTGTCATATACTGTACGTCCTTGTTGGAATTTCTCCAACTTCCCTCCATTTTTAAAGACATTGACATTTAATCAAATAGTCCAGAGATACAATGATTCTCTACATTAGAGTGCTCAGCATAATTAGCAGTTGTCAGTCATCGGCCATCTCAGTCTACACCAAAGCAATTAAATCAAGATACAAAAAGAAGTATGAAGTACTATGCTACAGCAGAATAAGGCACTCAGAAAAGAAATGGCCCATATTGACAGAATGTTAGGATTATGAGGATTCAGTATTACTTTTAGGTTTATATTACTGACTGCAAACCAACATGTCTTTTTATTCTTAATATAATATAATATAATATAATATAATATAATATAATATAATATAATATAATATAATATAATATAATATAATATAATATAATATAATATAATATATGTCCTTTTTTGACTGTAACACAGCCTACATTGTCTCTCACAAGCATATATTTCATGGCACTTGGGACCAAAATGAATAAGAGGTAATTCATTATAAATTGTGGAAAATTCATGCACAGGGTGTTGATGAGAAAATACATATTCATCAATAGCAGTGGAGCAGGGCAGAATCAGAACATCTGATTTAAGGCTCCAAGAAGCCTGCTAATCCCGACCCCTCAGGGATCATCGCAGAGGATGATTTAAAATATATTTTATTTTAAAAGGTGATCAGATCTGTACAAAAACTGCCCATGACCAAGGTAATTGCTGTGCATAAAACAGATTTCACACATAAGAGAGTATATCTGAGTTTCTGCTTCTTCATATTACTGTATAATATGTGCCCTGAGTGTCGACGAGATGTGTCTATCTCATCTGTGATGCCTTCATTGAAATCAAAATAAATTAAATGCAGGAAACAATTGCTTTTTGGCATATGAGCAGAAATCAGCTGAATTAACAATGGATAAGCTGCACATGGAGCCCAATCTGATATATGTATCCAGAAATATATATCCTATATATTCCATGACCCACAACATTACATTAAACTGATTAATTCATTCAATACCAACTATGAAGTCTGAACTGCTTCTTTTGTCAAAGGCTTCTTGTTTGATCAAGCAAAAAACAGCAACATGTAGTACGTGTACATGAAAGAAATTTCTGTCATAACTTGTAGTAAGTAGCCGTCTTTAACAAACTTTTCCCATAAGTGTGTGGGCTAAACATCAAGAGGAGCACATAGGAGACAAGTCCATAAATGAGACATGTCTGTAATAACAGCAGGGCGTATGTTAGTATATGTACAAGGATGTTTTTTTGTGGTGCTGGTGATGAAGGAAGAAAAGATAAAGTTTAGTTAAAGAGATATTTAAATAATATCCTGTGGGTTCCTGAATGGGTTAACAAATACATTTAACAATACATGCATTTGGCTTGTTGTTGGGTCCCACAGAATCATAAAAATGTATTTTTCTGATATAATTAATATAACCACAAACATACATTTTGTGAAACTAAATTATTTCTGTGTTCAAAGTCATGTGACATGTGTTCTTCAACAAATACATTATTTCTAGCAACTGAGTCTCCTTGTCTCTCTCTGTGGATGGCGTGCTTGGAATTACATCCTCGTTGCCAATATGTGTGGCATGCCATGTTACTGTCGTTTTAGCCAGTAAACACATTTTCTACTTGTAACAAATGCACATGCTATTCTAACATTTGTTCTCTTTGGCACAGCTGTTTATGACAACAGTTTTTTTTTTTTAGCAGAGCCACCTGACTGTAATAACACAATTCTAACAAAACAAAAAAAAAAAATCCTTAACTTCCAAACACTTTTTCTTCAGACTATTAGAGATAGAAAAGACGATCATAGATCACAAGGCCTTTATAAACCATTTGTGTGAGTTTGGGGAACTGTCAGGAAAAGAAGAATTAAACAGACCTAGAATATGATCAGAAAGACAGTAAATAAAAGGAAAACTGTCCCAGGTTGGTTTTACATTTCATGAAGTGACTAAGCCACGGTAAGAAAACAGCCAATCCAAGATGTATTTAAATTTATGTGCTGGTGTTTTCACGTCTGTGTCTAAAGGAAATAAATAGCCCACATATACTCTTGTCTTTCCTGCATGCCATATACTTTATCTATTTTTTGTCTGTGTCAAACATTAATACCAGAATTTGAACATTGGCTGGTTCTTTCTGTCTTACTTCAGCAAAAACTTCTCCAGTGGATACAGCCATATTCATAGAATACATTATTCAACATGTCTCACATAGATTATTTTCTTTCATGTTGCATTTGCGACATCTGTCATCTCTGAAATAATCTCCAACTTGTTTGATGGTCCTTCAAGTAAAAAATGTCAGTTAAAGAGAAAATAGTCCCAAAATGGCATCATTTTTAACATTTTAACGCTTTGAGATCAAATGGCAAAATTCATATTATCCACTTCTTTGCATACCTAATACAAAGTATATGTGTGTTATATGCGCAACAGAAAGACATAGAAGACTAATGCTGAGTGAATTCTGACTTACTAATACTTTTGTTTGCACAATATTTATTCACTCATTATTTCATGCTACTTCTGCCAAGATAATGTATGATGAGTGGCAAGAAAAAAGCATCATTGGATAATAAAAGCATACTCTTCTGCTGGCAGAACGCTGTAATTAATAGTCTCTCTACAGTTTATTCTTGATGAACTATAGGATTCATTGGTAATACCCATGTTAGTAGTTATTAACAGTGCAGAAATTTAGAAATACCATTCATCGTGGCAGATGAGCCCCCACCAATCATCCCATCCACTGTGTCCTGTGGAATCAGGACCAATTACAAATACAATAACTGACAATTAAAAGTATCATCTCATGTAAAACCATATATTACACATAACAATATATTACACATGCTCAAATGCCCGTGGACTTCCATACACAGGCAAAACTTTCAGCCCCCTCAGACACAGAAAAGAACACCGAGGTATCAGAAAGCATGAGCAAGAGAGCCCTGTGGCCGCCTACTTCCATAAACGACACTGTTGTCACATCGGTTCATGTGGCTGCATCGTGTATATTTAACATGGCGTCGGGCATTGTCTTTTTCATCTGATGAAGAGCAGTGGTGCTCGAGATGTCACCTTGATGCTATAAATAAGTGGACATTGGAGCCCTGCAGTGTGTAAGGTGTTTATTTATTTATTTATTTCATGAGTTTCTCACTTTCAGCTCAGCACCTGCCCTATTCGGTTTGGATGTGCGTGCATATTCCTATTGGCAACAATATATCACCCACTCAGCTAGATCATAGCCACCATGTATAGGTATTATGCATAATTCATGATTAGAGTATGAATATGTACGACTTTATACCAGCGCCATAGGACTACTGTATGTTACCTCTTTTTCTGCTTTGTACTCCAGTAACTTCCCAACCACAAGAAAATCTCACAGCAGCAACTTTAATGATTTTCATTTTCTCAAATTCATCATGTTATTGGTCTTCAAAAGCAGAGTAAGTCCAGGGAAGCCATTCATAACTCATGACGAAGTAATATTTTAATAAGACAATGCTCCCAGGGCAAAAAACCCACTTTGCTCTCCTGTCTACATGAAGTGGGTGGAATAAAGGGATGTATGTACCCTTGTTGGCAGTGGCTGGTACATTCACCTACATGCACTAGACTGAAAAATAAGCAACGGAGCAAAAGAATGTTAAATAATGCTAATAATGTTAAATTTATTGAGCAATTTGTTGGTTCCAAGTGTAGATCCATGTGCTTGCGAGGTAAAATACATGGATGTGCAATAAGGAAGACATTCAGCTGACAATCCAGCAGATGTTGAACTATATTTCCTGCTGGGCTCACATCAGAACAGGGACATAAAGCCCACAAATCACAGAAAAGCAAGGACAGAGACTCACAATAAGGGAGAGATGAGCCAACATGCTCAAGATAAGTCTTATCTGTCCTCAGGGTATGGTTCAAAACCATTCTTCCTTACATTTACAGTCTTCCTTGTGTGCTCTTTTATAGATGCGTTCATGAACTAACATAAGTCACTCTGTTAGCCAATCTGACAGAATCTGACTGCAAGCACCCCCTCCACTCCACAATCACACACTAGCTCTGTCTTCTAACATCCTTATTAGTGCACAATCAACAAGTGCATGCTGTTATTAACAGACTTGTCACCGTGGCTAAAGAAAGAACAAGCAGAGACCTGCACCTCCCTGTTGGTAACTTATAACAAAGTACAGTGTGTGCTTATTCACTGCATCTTTCCTCATCAAATTCATTCCTTTATTGATTACTTTGTTAATTATTTTATTTATTCCACTTCGTACACTGCCTTTTAAATCAATGTCCATTCTTTATTTGCTTTCTTTTATCAGCCAAATAACAACTGTCACTGCTCTCCTGAACAACCTGAGGCGTTTATGATCCGATGCCCCCTGTTGGTGAGACAACTTCAATAATCTGTGTGGCCATCCAAGATTTTCACCACTATGGTAAATGTTTGGTTAGCTTGACCAGTATGCAAGAACACTACTTGATCTCCTTTTTTTCCTTTCTCACCTTCCTCCATATCGTAAGTTTGGAACAGCTTTCAGTTCACACCAGCATCAGTGCCTAATGCATCTGGATGGGAGGTGTCGCTGACAAATGACCTCACAAATAACTACGATAGAGGAAAAAAAGGTCCCAGTTGTCTCTCTCTCTCTCTCTCTCTCTCTCTCTCTGTTTTTGCATGTCTCTTTGCCTGTCTGTGCCTGTCTGTGCCTGTCTTTCAGTCCTTGTATCCGTCTCTCCTTCACCATCTTTCCAGGGAGGAGAAATATGCAGTCATCAATCTTATCCACCCATCTTTACCATCGGCCGACACTTCATCCCAGAAACCCCTCTCCACTTGATGTCTGACTAAATTAGATTAAATGACTGCTTTGTCAACCTTTCCAAAGGAGAGAGAAACTCTGGAAAACTAATTTAGGTTCCAATAACACGCTAAAATGGAGGTTGACACTGCCACATTATAATAGCTGAAGCAATTTGAAACATCTATTGAAGATCAGATCTCACTGAACAAATGAATGACTAATAATTAGGCTACATTCGATTACCAATGTCTGAATATTTCGAGTCCTTTTTTTTTTAGCATTTGTCATGCTTCATTTTTCATTTGATCAGAGATCTTATTGTTTTTATTTTATTTTATGTTTAAAACCAGTGCCCATTGTTTTAGGGTAAAGGGACAGAAATAATAACCATTAGCCAAGTTTTGCCGTATCAGTTAAATAGGATAAAACAGAAACCTTAATTATGCTTTCAAGTCTGCAGTCTAAATTGTAAACAAAGATATTATGTGTCTGTGTCGGATACAGTACAGGATTCATGTGAAAAAAATGTCCATTAAACGTCTAATAAAAATATTACGAATGCAAAAGATGAAGTGGTACAAATGCTAGCATCTCCAATAAGGAAAACAATGCATCAATTATGAATGTAGGCTCAGCACAAACAGGAGCTTATTTCTTTTGTGTATTAAAGTGCACACGACACCGTCACAACACTTGAAAGAAAAAATAAAGCTTCTATGCGCTACCTGTTGGCACTTTTGTCCTATTGGACCTGAACGTAGCTTTATCGAACGTATTGCTTTGAAAAAAAGTGTCTGCCAAATAAATATGTAATACTGTAAAGGCCAATATTAAAATAATACTTGTGTAGTATGGATTGAGCTTTATGGCTACCGTAGTCAGGAGTCTAATACGTACTGTGCTTCAACATAATATTAAGGTGTGTGTATATAGACACAAAAATATCAGTCTCAAGTGTCGTCCGAGCTTTCACGAAGGCCCGAGATCATCACTGAACAGCTAAGGTTGACTCAGATAATGACGAGAGGGATCCGGGTTGAATAAAGTTTGACTTATCTGACTGTTTTGTTCCACTTAATGCGCCTTATGTATGAAAATAGATGCCGTTCATACCGTTCATTGATATTGCGCCGTATATTCTGAAAAATACGGTACTATAGTGTTAAGTAGGGCGAGTTTGTTTTGGAGTCTTTCTGCTCTCTGGCGGTCAAAAATCACTTAAAGCAGCTTTAAAGATTTCCATAATGGGTTCAAAGCGTGCAAGACCTTGAGACACACTGTTGTAGTCCTGACTTCTGCGCTACACTTCCAGGACCAGGACTACACATACATGTACACACACACAGCCACAGAAGCACAGTTAAACACAAATACTGACACTAGCACCCTTATAACACCCCATCTTTCACCCCCCTCCCTGTCACGCCTCCAACCAAATTAGATCGTGATTGCTCTTTCCGAGGTCACTTTTAATTAAACTGAGATGAGAACATGACACATGGGATTAAGCCCCATCCTACCACTTTAAATTATGAATTCATAACTAAGGCTAGAGCCTATTGCTTTCAACCATGACCTCTATATCATTTATGTATAAGAGCAAAAGGAACTCCCCTAATTGTCTTTTTCTGCAGAGATAAAGAGCAAGATGGTAGGGAGTGATGAAATGTGCATGTGCGTTTGAGCAAGTGTAGGAGGTAGTTGAAACATATCATTAAAGACATATATGCATATGCAATATACTGTATGCTATTTAAATGCCAGGATAGTTTGTGCACCCAAAATGAATGTAAAATTTTATGAACGCCATGCCATGTTCAAGGCATCGTGAATAATACCGTAATGCTGCAATTTAGCCAATTTGGTTAGTTGGGAGAAACACAAAGAGGATTATTTCTGTCAGCGAACGCATACCATGAGTCTGATGACATGAATCATACATGTGTGGCCATATGACACGAAATGCCTTTAAAACACACATAATAGCCTAAAATACACAACTGTCAAGTGAAAGCAAGACTTTTGTGTTTGACACATTGTATCTGCAGTAAAGTGAGTTCTGATGAGTGTGTGTATATAATGAAATACTACATTAAAAAGGCAGATCCTGTCTTTGTGTTTTGTAGGATTTCATACATACAGAAATCAATTCAAATAAAGTGATGCATTCACAGAGTCTATCTGATGATTGTGTTTTCTTTTAACCACAATTGTGCATGTTAGTGTCTCTTGCTTTGATGGGGGAAAATAATTATGATAAAATCAATTTCTGCACACAATTCTTTTCTATTCCCGTCTCAACATAGCTAGTGTGTTAATTCAGACAAAGAAAGTTATGATATGTTACAGCCGTTATAGGCAAAAAAAGGGAAAAAATAAATCACAGATCTGGGGGAGGGAGAATAATTTTCAGAGAAAAATATCAGAATTTCCATGACTGAAGTTGTGAATTTAAGAGAAAAAAAACCTGTATATTCGCTGAGATTATAAAGTCGCAGGGGAAAAAAAAAAATCAGAAAAATAGTTTTTTTTGTCAAGGACCTAGATCGTGTCACTTTGTATGGCTGGATCAACGTCATCACACCACAGATGCTGCTGCTTGCTGTGTATTATGGTTAAGGTTAGATTAGGTCTCATAGTTTAATAATTAATGTTACACAGCAGTGTTTGGATAAAACATGAGACGCTACTTTTGCTAAAGAGAAAGTTGGAAGAGAGAGTCTCCGATGAGCTGATGTGTGTTAAAGTGTGTGCGGTGTCATCAGATGACTTAATGAAGGTAAAAACAGTGAACAGCAGTGTGTAACAGCACTGAGCTCTGGTGTGGCACTTCTCAGAGGCTGCAGATTTATCAATGCATCCGTCCTGCTGCCTTCAGATGATGCAGGGATTTAATGAACTGAAGGAGAAGCTTCTCCTATGGTCGTTAATGAATCTATGCCATAGATTCATTAATGGCAAACTTACGTGAGACGATATGTGATGAAGATTATCTGACGCTGTTCAACTCTGACACTGAAGAGGACGACTTCAGTGTCTTCAGTGCGCAGAAGAAATGAAGTGACAGTGGTTTGGTGTTCATTAGTTTTAAATGCTCAGGAGGAAGATAAATAGTGACGTGTGGCTTCATTTCATTTGAGAATGAAGCGACTTTAATAGTTGCGCAGTTGTGCTTTAACAGAGTGCAGGAGGACACTGTGGACACCGCACACTGCACAATAATGTTTTCAGTACGCAGGAGGAAGATAAATAAAACCATCAATGACTTTTCTGTTTTGTTTATCAGCACTTTTATTGCCGCGTTTGATGCTGCTTTTATCACGGCACTGTTCGTAAACAATCAGTTCAGTATATGAATAAACACTTATGTATCGGGGTATGTATATATCGGCAGCTTATAGTCCGGTGCGGTTTATATGTGGACAAAATATATTTTTAATTCAAATTTTAGTGGGTGCGCCTTTATATTTAGGTGCGCTATATAGCCCGGAAAATACGGTATTTACTGGCCATGGTTAGGTATTATGATTTAAAGTTAGGGATTTTTCCCTCACAAATTTACAACTTTATAATCTCAGATTTTTTTTCTCATACATTAACATTTAACCCTAACCCTAACCCTAACCCTGAGCTTTATTCTTATACATTTCCAACTCTAATCTTAGAAAGTCTTTTCTCGGAATATAATCTCCCTCCCTGGCTCCGTAATTATTATTATTATTAACTTTTTTTTAAATCTAAAATGGCCCTAATATGCCTTCGTTGATTTTAAAGTTTAAGATTTCTGACTTGATAAAATGCTTTCACTCCTTTCTCTGGTGTTTTTTTAAAGCACACTCCTTACCTCAGTGATAAAAGCCTTGGCAGTAGCGGGGCTCATGAACAGCACGGCTCTGCGTAGTGTATCCCTGTAGCGATGCAATTCCTCCACTCGCATAGTTCTGAACAGACTGGTGATCATCATGTTGATATTAGATTCCACCTTCTGAAGAGACACGTCCATGCCCTGCTGAGAGGTCCGATCCAGGAAATCCTCAATACCACGAATATCTGGAGAATGAGAAAATGGAGGAAGAGAGGTCACGACATATTTCCCTTTAAAAGGGACACACTGTATGTATTCATCTGCAAGGATGATGCAGAAAATTACAAGGCTAGAGATGGTTGACAAAAACAGGACTGAGTGTGTGTTGTGTATACACAAACATAAACAAAACAAACCTTAAGACCATCACTGTTCATTGTAGACCAATTTTATTCTATAGCTGACTGGTTATCTCCCTCTCTGCATGAATGAGCTCAGTAAGCATCATATTTGATGAGCTCTTAATGGCAGTGGATACTTGCCATAAACGCTTATGTATTACTCAGATTTGATCCTTCTTTGTATTAATAATAGCAAGTATTAATAGGATCTTTTTGTAAGTACATTCAATCTGTCAAAACTGAATACTTCTCTCTAGAAACTTGAATGTACAAGGCTAAAACACAGTAAACAAAAGCTTGTGGTGGTGACTCACTGAAAGTGGGAGGCATGTATTTTTGCAAGTACAGTCTGTTGATGCAAATACTTTAGTCTACTGATACAGATACTGATAGACAAAACGATTAATATCAACACTTATACCAGCATTAATGTTACAGTAAGCAATTAAATCTGCTCTAGATAGATAATGTGTTTGTGTGTGGGTATTGAAACAAATGTGTGCATGCAGAAGTATACATATACCACTATGTCAGAAGTATTATGACCAACACATGGGTGATCACAATTCATGTGTGTATGTAGTATACAGTATGTTTGCTATTTTTAGTCCGATGTAGTTCTACATAATTTATGTTTTTCTTATTAATTTGTTAGAATAACTCAGTGGTTCTGCTAGTAGCATCTGTGGGGTTCCTTAAGAATCTGTCCTAGGCCTGTTTATTTCTCCTGATACACGCTCTATCTTGTTCAAAACTTTGTCAGTCTTGTATTTTAAAATACTGTTGCTATGGTGATGACACTCAACTGCCAGACTAAAATAAAAGCGGTAAAAACACACATGGACAACACTTTTACAGTCTTTTATGGGTACTTTCAATAGCAATAAAAAGTGTCCCACTTTTTGCTGAGTACATTGTATATTCCTACTGGGACACTGGGACAACAATAATTCATGGCACTGTTAAGAGTTTTCGATTAAAGCTCCAAACCACAGTAATTATCTATAATAAGAGTTATTTTACATGACAACAAAACCAGGACACTGGTGTCAGTATTTTGCCTGCCTGGACTTCTTTTTTTAATGAGGTACATTGCAGGTCAAGGTAATCCTAATTAAAGCACTTTGTTTGAGACCACTGCTAATGATATCGCAGGATGTGTGTGTGTGTGTGGGTGCGTGCGTATGTATGTGTGGTTATGTAAAGCAACTACCTAATGATATATTTGATATGGAAAACGGATGACACTGTCGTCATTTCAAGTGTCATGGCGGGGCAATTAACTGGACTGATTAGACTTGTTAAGGGACAGAGACCTGGGTCGATGGTGTGATTGCATCAATGCTAAATTTTGGAGTTTTAGTAACATATTAAGAGGAGAGACACATTGAAACCGCATCGATTATCAAAGAAATGTATTTAAAAAGATGACAAACTGAATCCTGTGCATGCAAACACATAAAAACAAGGCACTGGCTAACAATATCACACAGAAAGTTAAGCTCGGGGAGCGCGAGACATTTTGTGTGTGGGTCAGATACAGTATCACATCAATAATTTTTCCCACATTGAGGAAATTAACAGGAAATGTCTCGCAACAAGGAAGAACGTGGCAGCAAAGTAATACGGTAGTAGTTTTTTCGCAGAAGGTTCAATTCTTTCTCTTGCAACTTATTAACTTCTGGACATTTTTTCCAGCTAAACAGCAGCACAGACATACATTACATATGTAGTCTGGACAACAGCAGGGCAGCCAGTCTGTTTACAACAGAGCTTCAAGTAGCAACACACCTGTGGGTATGTACAAGCATGATTTGCATTTGTTTGCATAAGAGAGAGAGTAGAATGTGATTGCTAGATTTCAGCTTTTTATTAACTTAAAGGCACCTAAATGTTCAAGATATTGTTTCAGTGGACCCACGTCACCTCTTGCAGTTTTTGTGATACTGTTGTTGTATCTTTGCATCTACAGTATGTTTGTGTGGGATGATGAGAAAGGTAGATTGGCAAACACTGAAGGAGATGGCATCTTAATGACCAAATAATATTGCTCTAATCTTTCCAGTAGCCAGTCAAATTTAATTGCTATCATTAATTACCAGTAATATCAATTATAACAGTAGTAATTACTGGTATAACTATATTATCATTGACAACACAATCATCACCACCAGTGCTGTGACTCCTAATGAGCTACATGACTCATAAATCAGCTGTAATCAAACAAACAGAGGCTCACATGTCTATACATACATACATACTGTGCATACAGATACAAGTCAATACAAAATAACAATAATGTGCAGTATTTATTTGATAAGGTCCTCATTTACCTAAAGACTGCAGGAACAAAAGTCACCACACAGTTTAACAGAGCTTCATTTGAAAGATGTGTTTTGTTCCCACAAAAAATAAAATATCTGTGCTTCAGTTTACAATGGTCCTGTCTTTCATCACAATAAAAATCACATTCACTTTCTTATCCTCATCAATAAACACCATAGCAAGTGCAGTCAGAAAGATGTATGATAATGCACACGCACACGCACACGCACACACACACACACACACACACACACACATTTACCGGTCCAAGCAGATTTAAGCATAGTTCCTAAATCTCCATATTTATCATGGCAAAGCCACTGTTGTTTATAATTAACGCTGCCAGGCTACATAAACATTTTACTTTTTCTGATTTATGTTCTCTCTGGTAAGAAAGCTTTGTAAATCTACAGAATCAAAAAGCTTTTGTCAACAGAGAAAGAACAAATTTAATCATGTAGAGAAACCAAACAACATATCACTTGTTTGCTTATTCTTATGCACACTATGCTTGTTCCCGTTTTCGTTTTACATTACAAGTTCATTTGTGCATACCAAAATGTCTGTGTCTCTGTAAACTCTGTCTTTGTCTGCACTTCATGTTTACATGTATTACTGTATAGTCCTCTTTGTTGCCTTGTACCTGTTAGTCTGCCTGTCAGCCATCCTCACTATCTATCCGCTTGCTTTCTGACTGACTGGAGGGTCGGTCTGGCATTATTTGCCATCATCAATCCTTTCTCCACCCTGGCTTATACGACAGGTTGTGTGTCTAATGCAATTTCCTTGCTCCAATCTGAGAAGAGCTTAAAAAACAAACCCAACTGTCTCCCTCCACATAACTCATTCAAACACACTCAGCAATGTATTTGTAAATACCTTGTACAAGTGCTAACATGTAACTATGTTTAGAATCATGGAACATATTAAATTCATATTAAAAAGAAGAAAATGACATGATAAATTAGAATAAACAACAACAGAGATCTTCAGCAATGTAGACAGACATGTAGACGATATATGGAGATCATGGAGTGGCAATCTGTAAGACATTCAAGTGCAGGAGTGTTTTATGACCATCACTTTAAGAGAAAAGGAAAAAAAAACTCATTGACTTTCAAACGTGAACACATCCTCGTCCAATTTTACACATTAATAGTCAAAAGCATCCTCATGCCCTCCATCAACGTTCGGTTGAGTTCCTGCCTCCTGCTGTTCAAAGGACAAGGCTTAAGCATGTGCTCCCCACTGCTGAGTGGATCATTGACTGTCAGCTGCTTTCCATCAGGGAGCTTCAGGACACCATAGCGGAAAAGACGAGTAAAATTGCCACCGACCTTGCCCATCCAGGCAGCCATCTGTTTGATAAACATTCCTCTGGGAGACAGTACCGGTCCATTAACACCATGGTCACCCATCACTTCAACAGCTTTTTCCCCAAGCGCTGTCACCTTACTCAACCACTCCCGAAGTCTTCCATGCAAAGACGTTATGTGCATCCTCACAGTCCCAGGCCTCTTCATCCTCATCTAATATAGATGATTATATTACCGCAGCCATGCTATTCGCTGTCACCTAAGTGGTTTTCGCAACATTTGTAAAAACTTTTATAGTGTCTGTATGACCCTGAGTCACTTCAGGCTTTGTATACTGTGTCATTTCACATATTTTCTTTTTAAGCTCAATGGTACATTAAGCCAATACACAAGACGCTGAGTTTTCTTCGAGTCTATCCGTGTACTACAATGTTGATTGTAAAATTAACTGTTGCAGCATTGTTACCTCTACACTGGTAAAGAACATAACATAGATTTGAATGATATGACAGTTTGTAAAGGAGCTCCAGCGATATCTCTACGAGGATGAGTAAACCCTTACATATTCACATCATGCATACTAACTGCCTTCTTAGAGCTCCATCTCCCCTCTTGTGATAGACCATTGTAGATTATTGCTTTTCAAGTGTTATACAAGTGGGACTGAAAAGTCATTTTGCCAAAAAAAAAAAAAAAAAAAAAGCCCAATCAACTGCAGAGTTTCCCATAATTCCTATTAAAACAAGGTTGAGGTTTGTACGGTTTATAGTGTGTCCCTTTACCCCCATTCGTCAGGCTTCCCTTCTTTCCCCTCTATCCTCCAAGTCGCAGGCTCAAAGTGAAAGCTAGAGTTAATGTAGTGTAGCAGCCAACAGCATGCAGGGATTTCACCTGCATGTACCGACCAGCTCAGCGGTACTCAGTCTGTGTTCAGAAACCTCCACTCCTGTCTCCCCTACTTGCTTTCCCCCGAATCCCTCTCTCTACCCTTGGCTTTTCATCTGAAACCTCCCTCAGTTTCCCGTTTGTTTTCTGTTCTCTTGGGCTGAATCTCATTTTGGGAGTGTGTAAAATCAGAGTTTTTGTTCCGCTGTGCGAGGCGAGCTCTGTGTCGTGTGTAATGTCCGTCAGTTTGACACTGGAGACTGATGTCCGCGTCCTATCAACAGTCAATGATGGTTCCTTTTTATCCTGAAAGGGATTTTTAACCACACACACCTGCTATAGTATCTTTATACATATGCAATCAGTGCCAAAAAATGTGCTGTAGAGGAAGCTATCATCATTACTCTCCAAGACAATGTAGATAATTTTAATGCATTTCATAACTTTTATGTGTGGATTTCAGGTAAACATCAAACATGTTTAGCCTCCCTGTTCCACTGTTCTCCCTCACGGACTGCCTCCACCTGACTTACAATCCCCATCTTCAAATAAAAGAGAAAATACCAAAGATTGGGATGGTATACTTAAACTTGGCATCTGACTTTACAGTTTCAGGTCTTTCTACTTCTGCTCTGTTTGAACTCTGCTCTTCCTGCCAGAGGCATTTAAAGCCTGGCCTTGTAACTTTTGTTAGAGTGCTGTTGGGGAACAGCCAAGCTTTACTCATAGTGACCTTAGAAAAATGTTCTGTGAGAGCAATTCAGCAGTATTCATTCATTCATTCATTCAATCCATCCATCCATCATTCAGAATAAAGAAGTTTTCCCAATGATGTTTGCTCTCCAGCAGGGAATGAAGCTTGACTGTCCATTGTTCATATCATAATGGAATCTATGCTGAGATTAATTCGTTTTGCTCAGTTTTCTACTGGAGTTTTATTTTCAGTAGTGTAAGGTATTGTTTCTGAAACATGATCCAGAGTTGATTTACTCTTGTTCTTCTTTTAATGACCAATGTGACCAAAACCTTTTTAGAATTACAATGTTTTTGTTTCATGAAGAAATGCAGTCTCAATAGCTTTTTTCTCTTTTTAGTCTTTTAGTGACCGATATATATAGTAAACATTACATCAAATTAAAATAAGAAATTGAAAGAAAAGAAGAAATAAACAATTTATAAATACAATTTGTGTTTATTTCAAAACACTGAATAGGCATTCAACCGTGGATATAATTCACCCTGCTCAATAGGAAAAAAAAGCATTTTAAAAGCATCATATTTGTAACTAAATGCCATTGTCGGGTGGTGTGATTGATGAGGAAAATAATCATTTCCAGTAGAAATGCATTGGTTTATAACCTAGCAAAGTTTAGAACTGTGTTTTTCTGTGCATGTAATCTCCACCCGGTTTTGTTCTGTTGTTAGACCAACATCCTTATCTCTTTGCTTTGTCTTTCCCCTCGGCCTGTACCTCTGGCTATCCTTATCCCTGCCCCAGGCGTTTCACTGTTGTATAGCTCAAAGGCAGTGGTTCTTAAAAATATGGATTGAGCCTCAACCTGGAATGCCAGCCTGTCTCCCTTAGGCCTAGGACAGGATAATTAATTTCTCAGTTGAAGTTGTGGCTGAAAATGTCGTACCAAATACCAGCCCTAAGAATGTAAACCTGAACTTTGGAAGTTTACCTCTATTTTGGAAATAAAATGCTTTAGGCCATCAGTAGTCTTCCTGACTGCCTATTACTCTCGAAATCATCTATTCTTTTAGATCTAAGTCCACATCTCCATCCACTTTATTTCACTCCATCTCGTCCTCCCTTTTTTCTCAATGCCCCAGGCTTCAAATTCCCAGAGTCCCCGCAGAGCGCTTAACCAACACTTGGAAAAAACCAACACTCCATAAAAGACTTGGCACCTTTTAGGTGTGCATCACCTTCCCCATTTCCCCAGTTTTTTTCTGGCTTTTCATCCCTCTGACACCACACACACCCTCTGCACTGCCTTTCATGGACCTTCTCTCCACTTCCCTTGGTGATTTCTTTCTTCTTCTATTTTCATGACCTATTTTGATCTTGACCTTTGATACTTGGAGCTGCTTTGACACAGTCTAAACGGCAAATACTATTTGATCAGTAGTCAATTGGAATGAGAGCTTTTAGGAGCAAGTAGTCTGGGATTAACAAAAAAAATCTCAGTAACAATATTGGAAATGTGGCTGCTGAAGAACAAGATGTTGAAGATTCGCTTCTCTAATCCTTCCACAATAGAACCTTGACTGCACTTTCTGTTGCAACAAGAACCAGAAGCAGCGAGTAGTGGACATCTGGTGTAAGATGCTACGCTGTTTTGCACACAATACTGTGAAACGTGACATGGAACAAAGAAAGGAGATATAAAAACCAACAAATGAAATGGTTTAAAGTAGTGATGCTCCGATCACCATTTTTTGGGCCGATCACCGATACCGATCACCAAAAAAATTGATCTGCCGATTGCCGATCACTGCCGATCAAAGAATGAATTTAAAATTTTAAATAATTAACTATAAAAAACAGTCAAAATCTTCAAATGTACAGAATGCCTTTATTTTACTGTAGCCTTTGAGAACAATATCCATGTCACCAATATCAACAATATCCATGTTTCAAAATAAAAATATGAATATTTCCATTCAAAATGTTTAAAACGTCGCTAATAATGTACGTCGCGTGATCGGCTTTCTGATCGGCATGTTTTTCCGATCGCCGATCAAGCTATTTTTAGACAATATCGGCCGATCATGATCGGCAGCCGATCGATCGGAGCAACACTAGTTTTAAGTTTTGGCATGAATTTAGTATGGTATGTAAAAACAAAATAGTGTTCCAGTACTGTAGATGCATTGTATGTATAATAAAAAAGGTTGGCCCTGACAGTGAACCTACCTAACCAACCCAACATAAACTTAAGGATAACCTTCTATCTGGTTATCCAGAAAAACTTCTCAGGCTTTGGTCTATAAACATGTTGGGGTCTGACATACGGCCATATCACTAATGCTAATAGATCCTTATATCCCTCCCTGCTTTAATTTAGTTTGCCTGTGTCTCTTAGTGCTCTCTCTCACCGTCAGCCTTTCATTGCTATAGATATTCTATCTCCAGTATCCTCCAGGAATGTAAATACTACTCTGGGGTAGCACACTTTTGTAAAAAAAAGGTTTTACACCCTCTTCAGTTGTTTTTCTGTTTATTTTGCTTGCCTGACTGTCTCTACACTGCCCTACCAAATATGCTATGCCTTCAGATCTCTGTCTCTATCCCCTCTCTGCTTTACCCTTTCTGTTTTACATTATATATTCACAATCTTTTTTTCTTTTGTTCTGAATATTTTTACTCCGGAGAAGAAATAAGACATGACCTCCCAGTATAAAAACGTGTAGATCTTTGGTGTTTGGCTTATGAGTGTGTGTGTGTTTACCTCTATTCCTCTGAATATGTCTTCATCATCAACTTTCCCACGTCTCTTTCGGCATTGTTTTTATGTATTTTTCACCCTGTTTCACCTCCCACCAGCCTTTCCCCCTGCAGCGTCTCTTGGCTTCACTACAGTTAAAATAAGACATCCATCCATCTTTCTATGTTTCTATCTCTCAATAACTCCTTGTTCTTTCCCCTCTGTCTCTATAAATGTCTCCATGCTTGTCAATTTCAGGCTCTCCTCTCTCAATCTCTTCATCCCTCACTCACTGTTATTCAAATATGGCAAGTCCAGGTAAGGTCCGAACCAACCATGTAAAAGGCTTGTGGATTTACAGAAGTTTGGCTCATTAACCGTTATTAAAGATATTTTACATATTGTGAATATTTTCAACGCTTAAACCATAGAAAGAAGATAAACTAAGACTAAGACTATGACTACTGTTTGCTCCACCCGTCAGAGTAAAATAATGTATTAAACATTAAAGCTATGATGATTTTTAAGTGATACGATAAAGTGATCAATGTATAATTTCACACTTGCCTTACAGATTCAGTATTTCTTAATTCAGTGCAAGTCAAGACATCTGAAAAAGAAAAATACTAGAAGTATCCTCCCTAAATCTGCGGCTGTACCCTTCTTGTTCTCAGGCTATAAAGCCCACAGAGACATCAAATGCACTCTGGGATTTTACCTACAGTGCGTCTTCTTAAAGTGAAACCCTGACATTTTTAAATTTCAGACAGATGTTCTCCAACAGACACTTCTCTATCTTCATACTTTAAAGGTCTATATATATGAACCATTAAAGATAAAATCAGATTTTGCATCTCTTTTATATTTTGCACAACAGCTTTTCAGTGATTACTTTTTGTTGTCTGCCTCAAGCATTTCTGTATTCAATGCCTATTTTTCCTTTCTCGCTTTCATTTCTTCTCTCTCTTTTGTTGTTACCCTTTTTCTGCTCATTAAATGCTGCACCCCTATCTGCCCTGTCAAGTATTTCTCTTTGTTCACACCTACAAAGGGGCAGATGGAACAAGGTGAGGTGACACTCTTCACTGTAACATCAGCAGACACACACTCTTATTCCACATATGAATACCAATGGTTGACATTTTCACACCTTTCAGTGTGTGACGGGAATAAAAAAGAAAACATTACTTGATAATGAGCAAACTGTTATCAGGAAGATTTAAGATAGGAGGGAGGGAGATTTTGTTTTAAACCATTAACCTGCTATTGTCTTAAAGTGGGCACCAGTTTGCTTGAATTTAATTTTGTATCTTATTTATGTTCTGATCAAATATTTACAAGTACAGAAAATACACTCAGCATACAAGTAATTTGGTTTAGGGTTTGGTTCATTGACCAATATGTCATCACTGAATACTTCCAAAAATGTTCCTACACTATAAAAATAGACAAGCTGTATTTGTGATGCCAATGCTTCTCACATAATTATCATTCTGTTTGTCAACTTGAAGCTAAATATTTATCTTTGATTAGGCTTTATCATTTTCACTCACTTTCAGTTTTATTAAACAAAGCATATTTGTCAGATATTTGAGTGGCAATATTGTTTTGTCCTAATAAAACTACCCAAGAGGTATCACACTTTCAGAACAGCTCTTACGTTCAGCTATAACCTTTTACTGTTGTGCCTCAGGCACCTCGTCATTGGCTAAAAGCAAAACTAAACAAATCACCTTAATGTCAACATAGTTATTACCACTAAGTGGTACTTACCATATTTGTTTGCTGTAGTTGTGTCTGGATTATGGGCAAAATACCTCAGCAAGTAACAACAATTTGTCACTCACATTGTACAGTGTGAATACAAGATGCCTGTGAAAAGGGTGCAAAGCAGTAAAAGCAAGAAAAGAGAATAAGCCAGAAAAAGAAAGAAAAAAGAGAACAGAATATGGAGGGTGAGAGAGAGACATATGCTATAAGAGGAGAGAGGGAGGTAATAGAGAGAAAACATGTGTTCTCAGTGTCCAGAATGCACCAGTAGAGCTGAAAATGGGGATGGGGACAGTTGCACTGGAGCTTCATTTGAGAGGACACACTCGACTGTGTGTTCTCTAAAGAACTCTCCTTGTACAGAGGCGGGGCCTTTTGGGAACACTGCTATCATCTTAAAAGGCCATCTCTGTCTCTTTCTCTCTCTCCCTCCCTACCTCACTTTCTCCCGCTCTTTCTTTCTCCCTTCTCTCCTTGAACTGGGGGTGAGGCCATTAGGGACCAATGGTGATATCTTTAAAGGGCCTTCTGTGGCCGAGAGAGCAGCGTTGCCAAAACCCAGAGGATCCATGTGCAGAATCAGTGGTCACAGAGCACAGAGGGGATAGGGGAAGGGTATGAACATATGTGTCAGTGCGGGTTTGGATTCACACCAGTTGACTGAACGTCGTTTGGCTTGGGAAAAAATGGTGTTCCCACTTTGGTTTCAAACCGGGTAAAGGTTGAATAAAAGTTTTTTTGAGGCATAAATGTATTCAGTGATAATTTGCAGGCAATAATCTGATTTCATGGTGGAAGCCTGCCCAGCAGAGGAAAAATATCTCACAATCAGTTGCTTCAGATTTTGGTTTATGGAAAAAAAGTTCAACCACTATAATCCTCCAGATACATGTCAGATTTAGATTCAATCTCTCTCTCTGATTAAGGAGAGATGCTGTCAGACCCAGATTCAGCATGGCACCTTGTCCTGACACAAAGAACTTTTCTTGCATGAAAATATTTCTTAGTAAATTTTTAAATGCATCGACACTCGTTTGATACACGTTGTTGCCTGGGGCTCGGGCTCTTACCACATCATTCATCATGGTTCAGTTTGACAGTGTTGTTGTTATGGCAACAATAAAGCAGACGCACAAAACGCCTAAAGCACTTTAAGATCGCTTTAACTGTTGTCTAACTATAATTTGACAGACGAAAATGATGTTTCCAAGTGCTGCTCAGCGTTGATTTAATCATGGTATTTACTACATTGACTTCTCAGGTGTGGGACTAGGTGTAGGTCACATTAGCTATTATTCAATATTCATTCAATATAAACTGCTTGGTAGAGCTCACTAGATTGGATATACTTTCATATGACATATTCAATACACTGATAAAATGCTTTAATACCTTGGAAGATTGAGTTTCAGCCTGCAATATGCATTGCAAAACAATTCCACTGCAGAGATCCTGTTGGAGATCAATGCATACAACACAGTAATTGTGGTAATTGACTGCAATGAGTGAAATGGAGTCCCATTATGGCTATAAGAAGTAAATCAACGCAGAATCACCAAAGGCAGATACCTATTACACTGCTCTCTGTGGGCTGAAACTTTTAGGCGTGTGATACTTTTGTTCACCCACCAATGAGTGATGTCACAGTTGATGTTTTCAATCAGCTGGAAATAGCAAAAGACCCGTTTTAACTCTTTAGGGTGTGATATCATACGTTTGAGCACAACAAAAGCAGTCTCCCCTGTATAATTCAGACTTAAATTAACATTACAAATAAAAGTGCTAGAAAAAAGATGGTGAAAATCTTGGAATATAAAATACAAATCAGACCAGCATAAACCTTTGACAGTATGATGGAATAAAATAACAGAGCAACTCAACTCACCTTTATGTGAGTTTATTAAGGTGTGTGCCCCTTCGAGAGGAATGACTGCGTAAATCGGTGTATCCAGGCAATCAGAAAAGGTCGGGGTCAGAAAGAACCTGATATGTACTGTACATGCACAGGGAACAACAACGCAATATCTCTGCAGAAGGAGGCTACAAGACCGGAGAAACAGAGTGGCACTTTACGAAAGGGACATAGGATGTTTTCAGTCTAATGTTAGAGTTAATGGACTGGAAAGAGAAAGGCTGAAGAAACAGATAGATACAGAGAGGGAGGGGAATGTGAGACAGCATACACGCAGGCAGACTGATGTGTCACTGGTGTAAAGACGTACGCGTATGCTTGTCAGACACGTAGTCAGTAATGGCTCAGGCAGCACTGGTCCAATCAGCTAGGTTTGATCAAAATACATTTTATAACAGTAAATATAAAATAGATACAGTCGTGAAAAAGATAGGACACCCCATGAAAGCCTTTGTCTTTCCCTCACTTTGAGAGATCGAGGTAATATAAGTAAACAAATAAAACTGGAGAAATGATTTGTAAAATGTAATTAATAGAAATGCAATTTTATTGTGAGGAAAAATTGGAGGATTTTGCAAGGGCTCGTCTTTTTTTTTAACCAGGCAGACATTTAGTTTGGTGTTGAAGTGAGATCAAAAGAGCTCTCTGAAGCCTTCAGGAAGAATGTTATAGATGTATATGAGTCTGGGAAGAGATTTAAAAAGTCAAATCAGCCATCCCAACTGCCTGGAAAATCATTTTTAAGCAGGGAACATTTAAAACAACTGCCAACATTGCCAGGTCAGGCTGTCCTAGCAAGTTTAAGAGAAGACTGCAAGATGCTTAAAGAAGTCTCCAATGATCCTAAAACGTCATCATGGGACCTACAAGTAGGTTTTGACACAGCTCATGTCAAAGTACATGCATCTACCATTAAAAGGAGACTGTACAGGTGTGACGTTGATGGGAGGTGTGTGGAAACACTTGCTGTCAAAATAAAAAAATAAAAAAAACATCAGAGCAAGACTAAAGTTTCCCAGAGACCACCTCAACAAAGACCAGGACCCTCTGGAACAATGTGCTCTGAATTGATGGATCCATAGTTAAACCTCCAACTGTGAAGCATGGGGGGTGGAAATGTCACGGTCTGGGGCAGCTTTGCTGCAGCAGAGTCTGGCCAGCTCTGCGTAACAGAATCCACTATGAATTCTTTATTGTATCAGAGGATATTTGAGGGCACTCTGTCTGAAAATTTAAACTGAAGCGGATGTAGACCATGCAACATGACAATGACCCAAAACATTCCAGTAAATCCACCAAGGAATGGCTCAAAAGAAAGAAATGGAAGTCAAAGCTCGGATCTGAATCCTATTGAGATGCTGTGGGTTGATTTGAAACGGGTCTTGCATGCAAGAAACCCTTCAAACACCACACAACTGAAAGAATCCTGCATGGAGGAGTGAGAAAGCTCATACAGTTATAGGAAACATCGAATTGAGGTCATTGCAGCCAATATTAAATATTTTTGTTCATTTTTTGTTAAACAAATGATAACAAAGTTGAATATTCATTGTTTTTGGTTCCGTTACATCACCTCCATCAATATATATTGTTTGAAAGAAGGTTAAATATTGTTATGTCCATACTTCTTAAAAAGAAAAAAAAAATCATGTGGTGTTTTTTTTGCATTTTTTTCACATGACAAAATAAATAAATATAAACTTGATTTATTGTTGACTGGATGTGTGTGTCGAGCGTGTTGTCTGATTAAACTGGAACTGTTGATATTATTTGTCAGAAGTCTCTGGTCCATCCTGAGCTGCCTTCAGGTGATATAACGTTACAAACAAAGATTTTAATATGTTATTTGAAAAAAGTTGGAGAGGAAGAAGCATTTCTGCCTCCATTAGCCTGGCCGCTTGCCCATGTGTGTTGTTGCAATATATTTTTTACCTGTTGTGTGTGGGTCGACAAAAATAGACCCTGCACATTGATAAACAGCTCAAGGACCCGGTTGACGCATGTTGGATAGAACTGTCTCCGGCAGAAAGACAACTAAAAACTCTAGTTATTAACTTGACAGGACAGAAGAAACTCTCCAGTGGAAACAGAAATTAAACTTTTAGTTTATGAAATACATTTTTTAGACGTCTCTGACGGAGCTCAGGATTTATCAGGAGGACGGCTGCTTTACTCCAAACAGTTTCACTGTATGAACCTGGACTGTGTGTTTGTGACCTTTTGGATGTGTAGAAGAACACAAAACATTAATTACCATTAGATCCTGACTGATCCTGTCTGCGTGTCAGGAGATTCAAATAATCGATGAAGTTACACTGCTGTGCCTTAAATAAGGCTGCAGGTCATAAATAAAATCAACATTTTTTTGGGAGGGGGTCAGCACCCCTGAATCCGCCAACTGAAATCATGTTCTCGTGACTATTGGTTCACACGCCCATTTATGAACCACATTCACAACTAAACTTGTATGTATTTCCCTGCACAGTCAAGGATAGAAAATCAAGGTGCTTCTTATTGATTTCTGTCTAAATTAACACCTCTGCTGTGTGGTTTTATGTTTAGTTGCCACTTACAATAAACTAGTTAATTGACAGTGCTGCGTGCTGTAGAACACCTTCTGTTGCAGATCCACTGCATTTCAGGCTCGGTAGGCTATAAGGAGACCGCTTTTGTGTATAATGTTGTATATAGCCTTTAAAGTCTGATGTACTGTTGGATGACCATGTGGGATAGGCGGTGTTTTGCTGTTATTTGCCTTTGTGACGCAGAACGTTACAAAGTGAACATACCTGTCATGTTAATTTTTATTCTTCTAACTTTTCATGAGTCAGTTTTTTCAGAAAATATGGCCCACCCTAAATACAATGTTTGCCTACGCCACTGATGCATGTGTGAGCCTGTTTCTAGGTTTCTGTGTATACGCATGTCCACGTAACTGTACATTCATTAGCTCTGTAATATCCTATCATGCTGAGAACTCATTGATACTGTTACTGCAGATAAATTCAAAATTCACACAACACTAGTTTGATACATTAGACCTTATATAGCTGTCAGCTCATGAGACTCATCTTCCTTACCTACTGCAGAGTCTCATTTCCTTCAACGTCAGTGACTGAAACAAGGCAGGGAAGTAACCAACTACTTCTAAGTAACACACTCAAATTAATCAAATTCAAATTTGTCTGCTTAATGAGCAATAGAAAAAATAACAGTATAGGTCAAAAACTTAGTGGGCATAAATTACCTATAGTTATATTTACACCATCGAGCAACTGTAGCAAATTATGACCAGATGGTCATCACAAAAAAAACCGACAATATAGGTGGAAAATTCAGCCAGCTAAAAAAAACACTGTATATGTTGTTTTTGGAGTCATTAAAAATAGACCTATGTGGTCATTTCATTATGAGGCTGCGATATAAACATAAAACAGTATATACAGTTTTATAATTATCAATATTAGGATATTATTTTAATAAGTACAAGTATCACTAATCACTTTCTCCTTACCAAAATTCGAATCGTAGAAGAGGATGAACTTCTGCCAGCTGTACTCAGTCACCACTTGCATGATGACCTCATTGAGATAGACAGGTGGCCGGACCATTAGGGTGTAGTCATCTGTTCCAGGGATGCGACCGGTGGGCGGGCAAGCGGAGCGGGGTGTTCCTGCTGGGGAGCGCTGGATAAAGAGGTGGGGGATGTGCATGGCGTCAGCCAGAGTCTGAAGGCTGCCTGCCGACATGCAACCAATTGAACTGACCAGAGCCAGAATACCACGGTTCATCAGCTCACAGGCTGGATGGAGGAGGAGGGAGGCAGCAGAGAAAGAAGAAGAAGGGAGGAAGACAGAGGAGAAATATGTTATTATTCAAAGCATGCAAAAGTCATTATTCCATTACAGTTTTGTTTTTACCAGGAGTCACCAGTAGTAGACATATCTGTAAAAAACCATTCCGTTTAATTATTTGAGTTCAGAGTGCACCAAGGCAAATAATTCTCTTTCTGCACCACTGCACCGACTACAAGAGATGTGGACATTTTTATCAAACTGCCTTTGCTTGTTTCTTGCTTTGCATACGGTATTTATTTTGACAACCAAAGCTGTTACTGTCATACACAACCTGCTGTGTGGTAACTAGAAACAGAAGAGTGTGAAAACAGAACTGGATACATATTTATACATTTACTTTACTTTTATTTCATTATTGTGTCATCCACACAAAGTGCCTAACCCACATTGGTTTAAAAGACACCAAAATACTCTGCCTTTCTCCAAGCGTGAAAAATAAAATATGCTACAAAAAAGGTCCTGATGTTTTTCATAATCACTTAATATCTCAAAAGACTCTTTTTCTTTATACATGAAAACCATTTCTCCTAATCTCTTGAAGACCACATAGTAACCTGTACTGGAAAATGAATGGCAAATAGTTCAAATAAAATAAGGATTTTAATTCCACCATCAACCCCCAACTACAAGCTTTAATTTGAAGAGTTATTAAAAAAGTTATTAACATAAATGGAAAATAAAGTTGGAGACATATCACCTCCTTGCCTCACATCAAATTGTTGAGAAAATTATCCAGTTGTGTATTTATTAACCTGAACATGTGCTTGATAAAGAGAAAATTGTCCATACACTAGAATTTACATTAAATATGTTCCCTATATATATACATTTCCCTATATATATATACACACACACATACATACATATATATATAATAAGCTGTTTATTCTAAATCCAGTTTGCTCATCCACTCCTCTCTGTTTCTATCCTCTCAAGAAGAAAAGTGAGGAATACAATTTATACACACAGGATCTTCTTTATTTTGAAGATGCAGGAATAATTTTAATAAGACTCTTGTGTAACTGTGTAGGAATGAAGATACTGTCAAAATAACACTTAAATAAACACATTAAACAACCTCGGCGACTTCAACACTTCATCACTTCCTGTAGCTTTTTTCAGTTTGCCTTTATCTATTACACTTTTTACCTCTTCCATAGAAAAGTTTGCGTGCAGTTATTTATATCAGCATTCATTTCAATTTCCATTAGTTTTATAATAATTATTTCCTTTGTACCCAGAAAACAAATCTGCAATGTCCTTTTCCCACCTCTATAATTATTTGGTAGCAGAACGACTTCTTTTATTACACACACAGTATTCATAGGCGAGGCACAGAAGATAGCAGCAGAGTATGAACATATTATGTGCTACATGTAAACAAATCTATTTCTTTACACTCTATAACATGAAAGAGTTTTGTTTCTGCATTACATCCTTTACAAACCTCAACCCTTCATTCCAAGCTGTCACATAGTGCACTGTGATTGACTCTATCAATAGATAGAGACATGACCATGATAAAAGTACATCTGTCGCCTTTCTATAAAACGTATGCCAGCCAAAATAATATAATACTGTGCTGTCAGACAAACACATGACACTTACAATGTATGATATGATGTCTGATAACTGCAACACCAAACCACTCAGAGGTGCACAGCAAGCTTTACTTTTTCTATTTTAATAAGCCTCTGAGGATGTTGCTGAATCAGAGTACACTTACTGATGCTTTTGCTTGTTTCCATCCACCCTGCACCGCCTATTTTCCATACTGATGAAAGCTGACATCTTTTGTCAGCAACACAATTCTAGCTATTCAATCAAAGTTAAGTCAGGCCTTAAGCATGGAGTGTCAGGTCAATGTCCACATCATTGATTGACCTCCAGGCTACTTCATGAACAATAATGCAATATAAAGGTAGATAGTATAGAAGACTATTTAAGTAGTCTTTGATACAAAGTGTATTCAAAGTTTTTAAAAGATGCCCTTCTCGCCAGAGAGAATATTCACAATCCCCCAGTTGTTTTTGCTCCTCAACTCTAATAAACACTGTCTGTGCTTATTTTCACCTCCCTTCCACTTTCCATCCTTCCGAGGCCTCTAGCCCTGTCAAGAACACCTCTACCTCCTACCCCCTCAACTCTCAACCCACTCCTCTGTTATCTCACTTCTTGTCCAAAACAGTGTTCACCTTTCAGCCCCAATCATTTCAGAGCTGCAGTATTGCAGTGATTTTCATTTTAGTTGCCTTATAGCACCACTGAATGTTGTCCACTGTCCTCAATTTGGAGACAAGTGCCTTGCTCGTCCACTACTTGTCTAATATTCCTTCTACAGCACGTTTCCCATTTACCCCACCAATCTTTTTCATCACCTTTTCTCACTAGCCATTTTATCCCTCATCTCTTATTTACCCTCATGATAAACACAAATATGCAACTCTCCTCTTCCCACGCTTTGATTCATCACTTCTTTATTCCTTTATTTTTTGCACATTTCTCTGCCTCCCTCAGGCAGCACTTCAATTCCCTTTACTCACATAGCCACTCAATTTTCCCTTATGTCCTTGCTCCCTTTCTTTCTTTCCTTGATCCTTATTGTAGCCCACACTTCTGCTCCCATGCTGGCTGCTCTTCTCTGTGTCTTCTATTGTGGGCTAAGCTAAGACTCAAATGTTTATTTCACTTTTATCTGACAAAAATCCTGTCACAAAGTCACTGGGTAAAAGGAAAGTGAAAAAAGGTTTAAGGACAGTACAGTAAACACACACACACACACACATATAGTCTACACAGATACACACATACAAATGGTGCAGTGGTACAATGACAACAAAGCCCAATAAAAAAAATAGACACGGTCAGCCTATATAATGCTGCGCGGACTAATCTGTCGACCCTGCAAAAATAAAGCTAAAGAAAAGAAAAAGTTTCCAAGAAAGAAAAGCTTGAGGAGACAGATTCATGGTGCTGAGAAAAGCAAAATAAAACATTGTGTGTGTGCATGTGTGTGTGAAAGGGGGAGAGAACATGAGAGCTATACAATATGACAGTATCTCCTGTGCCAACCGGTTTGCACAAAAACAACTTAATGAGTAGGATTTCAAAGTGGTTTGAGGATGAATTCTCATAGTGACAAATCCAACGTATGATTGTCTGACTATTAATTATAAATAACATTGATTGTGCATGCTGTTTAATTACATAGTTCAGGGATTATTGATTTAATTTAGATACATAAATTCAGAGATGCAAGTCATCCTTAAACTAAATACATGTGTCAGTTTAATTGTCTCGAACGGTCTGCATTTGTAAAGTAAAAAGCTTAATACACAACACACACACACACACACACATACACACACACTGTGGAGTTGTTCTGCTCAAGAAAGTCACAGTTTATAAGGTAGATTGGTTACGGTTGTCATTCCAGTCTTAAGCAGTTCAGAAGCAATAGCTAAAATATATGAACACAAAACTCATTCTGTAATTAATTGACAATATATTATTAGAAACAGCTAAAGGGTTATTTCAGGCAAGCAGTTCCCATGCATCGATGTAGATGATTAATGAGTAGAAGCTAAAGCAGTTTCAATCTCACTGCCCATCGTGCGAGTCTACATTTTGAGGAATTAATTAAAGTGTAACAATATATGATTAAACCTCACTAAGTCTCAGCATACTGTGTAGTCGTGGTTGTCATTTGTAAAACCAATGAGCCCAGGATTCATCAACTCTGTACTATCACCTTAATGTTTGAGCATACTGTATATATGCCTTTGGGTGCATGTAGGGAAGATACCTGTGGATTTATTCATACATTAAGTGCGTATGCATTTGCATTTCTTTAAGATTAAAACTAAGCTTAATATTTTAGCTGAATAAGCCAATCATGTGGTATAAGCTACATTATCCAGACCCTATTACAGCGGTCATGCTAACTAATGCTTTAGCCTAGCTATAGCGCATTAGCTTAGCATCATCAAGGCTTTGCTAATCCTCTACTCATTAGGGCACTTTGGAGAATTAGCGCCCTCATCCCCTTTACATCACACACTCTTAAGTCTGCAGGGGGTTCTCGGCACTCGGCTCATTAATGTGCTTTGCTAATGACTTAAAGGGCCCGTTGCGTTAACCCAGCCCAATGTTACATCACTCAGTTAAAGAGAGTGCAAATGAGAGGTAGTGATGCTGGATCAGCAAAACACATGTGTAGTCACTTTGACAAGTTTGACAGCAGCTACCAGAAACACCCTGTGCTTACATTATTAAAGGTGTACAGTGGCTATGAATTGAATGTTAATCTGTACAGATGGATGTTGTTTCCTCATACCTTGACAACAAGTGCAAACAAAAATGTAGCTAGCTATTTGGAATATTTTCACCGCATCCTAAACCAAATCATCCACCCACTAAGTCAAATTTACACACCACCACCACCATCATCATCAACCCACACACACCTACACCCTTCCCTTATATGAGCAGCATACTGATCCATGATAAATCATTGCAGGATCAATTTTGCTGAAGCAGCTAAGACCTGTCAACCTGTCCTGGAGAGGTGTTTATTTGAGGGATGTACATGTCAGTCATACAAACACAAACGTGCACATCCAAGAGTTCAGACTGGCAGCTACAGGGATTACTGTATGACTCGTCTAATTAGTTTGTTCATCTGCACCGTGTTTATTTGTTTTGCTGGTATGTCAGTAAGTCTCGGCATCATAATTTGAACATGACTTCTGATTTTATTGTTTTGAAATGCTTGATAGATCCTGTGATACCTAAAACCTCTATTGGGATCTCAACAACTTCCAAAATAAGATAAAATCAATTACTTCTTATGATGTTTTTAAAGAGCCAAAACAAAATGAATCAATACGTCAGCCAGATCTTGTTGACATGCAAACATTTTTGATGCATGTTCTGTATATCAATGGGTATTGTACATGTGTTGTCTGCAACAGAGCATGTTATTGAGCTCTCTCTCCAGCTTGTCGGTCTGTCAGAATAAATGGACTGCAAGCACTTCACCTGCACCCAGGTGTGACCGATTCTTCTTTCTATCTGTGTCTCTCCAAGCAGTTCTCCTCCCACCACACACACAAACGCACACACACATACACACTTTATCACATTGATACAGAGTCCTCGGGTTTCTGTGGCCCAGTGACTGAGGAAGGGAAAGAGAGGGGTAGGAAGCAGGGAAATCAATACCTTAAAAAAAAAAAAAAAAACGCCTGTATGCCTGTAGCTTCATAACATTTCTCAAGTTGGACAATAACACCCATGGGAGGGGTCTCAGGGGGGGAACCCCTTAGAAAGGTGCGATGAGAGATGGGCGGCAGTCGGAGACGGGGACCCTGGCGGTCCGACCCCCGGTTGCAGAAGCTGGCTCTGGCAGAAGTGGCTGGGGAGAGGGAAGTCTGGGCTTCCCTGCTGAAGATGCTGCCCCCGCGACCCGACCACGGATAAGCGGAAGAAGACGAAACGAAACGAAACGAAAGTTGGACAATAAGAGACTTAGTGGTAATGCTGTTTTACAGTAAATAGAATAAGATCTAATCTCGCAATACGACGCATTTCTAAATGCAAGGTAGTTGCTTAAACGGTGGAGACTACAGCTGCTAACAAAGGAGATATAGTGAATCACAAGCACACGACTTCTGCATGTCACCACCCCAATATTGGATTGGTTCTGGTTTTTACTCTTTAATCGTTTCCACCCAGTTTTAACAACAAAAGCTGGGATATTGTCTTCAGTCTCTAGTTGAGCGGAGCGTTTAGAGACTGACTTATGAGTCTAGAATAAGACAGTCTTCAGTAAAAATAGAATTGTTAATGTAGTAGTAGTGTAGTTTGTATTCTAGGCCTTAATGTCCCCATAATGTCCTTTTAAATATTACTGAACCAATACATTTAATAAGTTTCAAGTTCAAAAGAGTGAAGTACATTATGCAGAAACACATAGATTACATCTGAATGGATTATTAAGATCATCAGATATAGAAATGAGTAGAAATAGTAGTACTGGTGTCACATTGAACACCTGACAAATTATTCTCTTTGTAAAGCAATAAAGATGACTAAATATATAGACTGCTGGCTGTAAGATGAGTATGTGGTCATAGAGAGAAAGACAGAGAGCTAGTTCCATCCAGTGACCACAGATCTGTTATAGCCAACAGTATCTTTCTAAGACATGTGTGTGTGTTTCTGTGGGTGACCTACTGGTACTTGTGTTTGTGTATTGTCTCATATTGTTTCATGTATTGTTCCAGATCTACAGGTCCAAACTGCTGCCATGCATTGTGCCATTCACAGGTAAGCAGTGAGTAACACAGAGAGATGCTCACACCGCTGGCAGGCTGAAAATATGCACTTCACTATAAATATACATCTGTGTGTGTGTGTGTGTGTGTTGGTTTGCTGATATACACTCCTTGAGGGAATTAGCACTTGGATTAATGCGGTAGGGGTGGTAGAATGAGCAAAAGATAACATGCCCTTTTCGACTTTGTTTCTCTCAAAATGTATCACTGTAAGTTCTTTAACTCCTGGCTCTTCCTGTTGCTGAAAAATACCAGGCCGATGATTTCTCGCAAACACAATCTGTTCTTATTCCTGCCCCCAACGTGCCTCCCCAGCCCCTACCCTGTTCCCATTAACATTTAATGGACCCCCTTTGGTCCCTTCATCTTGTCACATTTAACATCATCTATTCCTAGCGAGCTCTAGTCTTTGTGCCCTGGAGATGTATACATCCTCTTTCATCCAGACTGTTTTTTTTTGTCTTCTCTGTAACTCTGTCCGTGCCTCCTCTCCTCATTCCCTTCAACTGCCCCTCGATTCAGTACCCTTTACCACTATATTTATCCAGTTACTGCACTCACCGTTATCACACTCGCCAGATGAATGCCCGCTCTGCCATTTTTCAAATCCTCATTTCTCTGTCTGTCTCTCTTTCCTTTTTACTTTCACTATTCCTACTGTCCTTCCCCTCTTCCCTGTCTTAAACATAAGCTCTTCTTACCCTACTCATCTGTCTGCCTTGTCCTCTTCTGAACTCCACCACTCCCGTCCCTCTATTCAACATGATTCAACAGTAATTTTCCTGTTTTTAGCACCTGTTGAGCATGACAGATAAGGGCCTATACTCCACACCTTGCTCTTCTTGTTCTTATCTCTTTGCCACCCATCACTGATCTCTCGTTTCTTCACCTTTGGCCACCCATCCAATCCATTGGGTGGGTGGCAAAATTCTCCATTATCTGAGATTGGTGCATGTACGGTAGATCATTCAGGGCGAGTTCATTTTTTTTCTCCTCCTGTTCTCTTTAGCATCATCCATTTATCCAGTCATTCATCCATCCATTAGCTAAATTGTTTTACAATTAAAATGTACCTTGTGCACTTTTACATCTATGTCTACTTTTTCCTCTCTTAATATTGTGCAGTGTTCTTTCCATCATCGAGCTGTCCTCCCGTTCTTCCCTTGCTTTAAAATCACGCCATCCAGTTAGTCTACAAGCAGAAACATTTTACAAATATGAATGTTTTGCTACTCCTTTACCCTATATTGTTTTTAACATAATAGTAATTTGATGATTTTTTAACTGACAAGATGCAAACAATATTGTCAGCAAACATTAATGCATAGTTACTTTCTATGTCATAAACTGAACAAAAATGAAAAAAATAAAAACATCATTGTGGCATCTGGCAAAGGTTTGGTAGTCAGTACTTAGTAACGCCCCCTCTGGCGGATGTCACAGCTTACAAATGTTTTTTGTAGGCAGCTAAGAGCATTTCAGTTATTTTATTTCTCCCATTCTTCCCTGCAAAAGACTTCTAGTACTGCAGCATTCCTCGGACGTTGTGCATGCACAGCTCCAACACCTTCCCACAGAAATTGGACACACAAAGAGGCACCAGCTGACATTTCCTAATGACAACTGGTAACATGCCTCGAGCCTAACGAGCTGAGAGAATCAGAGATTTCGGAAGTCCAAACTTTTTCCAGATGCCACAATTATAAAAATTAACTATGCATTGTCTATTGTTTGTCAATAATATTGTGTTTTTTCTATTTCCTACAGAGACTGTGTTTACAGCTTTTCAATTAAAAAATATCCGGACAATAAGCTGCTACTTTTTTCCCCATACTTTGAACCATGCGGCTTATACAGAGGTGTGGCTTTTCTATTAATTTTTCTTCAGCCCACAGGGGGTATATAATATTTTTACACCCTCACCCCGTCAAAATGGAAAACCCACGAAGAAATTCCTATGATGCAGCTTTTAAGTTGAATGCCATCGATCTGGCTATCCGTGAAGGAAACAAAGCGGCTGCACGTAAGCTTGCCGTTAGTGAATCTATGGTGAGACGATATGTGATGAAGATTATCTGAGGCTGTTCAACTCCGACACTGAAGAGGACGACTTCAGTGTCTTCAGTGCGCAGAAGAAATGAAGTGACAGTGGTATGGTGGTCATTAGTTTTAAATGCTCAGGAGGAAGATAAATAGTGACGTGTGGCTTCAGTGCATCGGAGAATGAAGCAACTGTAATAGTTGTGCAGTTGCGCTTTAACCGTGTGCGGGAAGAAACGGTAACAGCGATTTGGTGTTTAATGGTTTCAGAACGCAGGAGGAAGAAAAATAAAGTAACTTAGTTTTAGTGCACAGGAGGAGATGAATAAAACCATCAATGACTTTTCTGTTTTGTTTATCAGCACTTTCATTGCTGCATTTATTGCGGCACTGTTCAGAAATAATCAGTTTAGGTATATGAATAAACACTTATGGTACAAAATCTTTCTGTCTAAATGACTTATTAATCAGCCTGGATATTGGCGGCTTATAGTCCGGTGCAGCTTATATGTGACAAAACATATATATTTCATTCAAATTTTTGTAGGTGCGGCTTATATTTAGGTGCGCTCCATAGTCCGGAAAATACGGTATTTGTCAAGGGGTAACCAAATGTTTGCATACAACTGTATACCTATAAACAAAGCACTTGCCACAATATGTGACTGGCAGTTACCTCTTTATACACAATTTAAACTCAGAGTTCAGGAAATGCCTTCTATGGTCTGTGTAATCTGCTCTTCTCATCTCTTAAACTTTTTGAGTATTACTTCCACATTTTAAACCTTGTCACACCAAGTCTAAACTGAAGGAAATACAGTAAGGAAGAAAATTTTTTTTGCACCAAGCCTGGTGTGAATTTTTAAAGAAAGGATCTGCAGCAGAAGAAAAAGCAAAACATCGGAACACAGAATACCTCCTCCTGTGCACTATGAATTGGCAGAGAAACTCTATGGCCTTCATGTAATTATATTTTATTTTTCTCTCCTGCTGCCTGTCCACCTTTTGTATTATAGCTCTCTATTTCTCCAGATACTGATAACACAAACACCCACTCTCCATATTCTCTGGGTTGTCAGCATTTTTCTGCCATGAGTTTTTCCTCCAAGTTAAATGACCAAACAGGTCTTTTGACCATGCACTCCAGACCAATCCATAGGAGCGTTTTCAAACACGCCGCCTCTATCTGCAGTAATCGGCAGGACGACATCAATTGTGCTTTCCAAAACTGTTACAAATCACTGTTAAACAAGACTAGGTCAAAACCAAGAATAAGGCAGAACACTATGAAATGCTAGATGGCTTTTAATTTGTACATCGCCTGGTTACCATCAGACATGGACATAGCGGTATTTTTATTTTGTTTAAGTTTATTTATTTGTATTGCACTTTTACATACAGTCAGTTGTCATAATGCTGTGTTTGCACCAGATTTTGGGTGTAGACGATATGGTGCTGTTGTAAGATTAAGGCTATTTTTTATGTTATATATCATCGTATTGGCCCAAATATGAGATTTTACTCAAATTACATTTGAAAAAGTGTTGGTCGTCTTATATTCGAGGACTAAACAATTAGTTGTGTGTAGCCTTAATGTTGCTAAACTAGCGAGTGTCTTTATAGTGAGTCTCTTAGAGTCAGTCAGCCCTAAAGGTGTTTCCTTAGTCCAGTTTACCCTGCAGGAGTTTCTGAAGGCTTGTGTAATGTGTTTTTCTGCCACAGACTGAAAAACGAGTCCAAAGCGTCTTCCGACATCTCTACTGCAGAAAGAGACAAGCTGCTGAATACCACTGTCACAGATGACAAGACAAAAAGACAAACAGGCAGTCTTAGAAATGCTACCTGCCAGAGAAAATCATTTTTGGCTGCTTTCAAGAGCCTGCTAGAAGAGTGTGTGATAATGTACTAAGATGTATATTTAAAAAGTATTTTTCCAAAAACAGGTGTTGGAAAAGGATGGTCTTGTAATCAGGGTCGCCATTTTCGGGCCAATATGAGTATCTCACTTACAGACAGCCTGAATTTTTAATACATTAAGTTAATTATTAATGCTAAGTGTAAATGACCCAAATAAAGTGAGTCATGTGTGTAAAGTCTACATTCATAAATGTATTTGCTCTTCTATTTTATTGACAACGGGAACTTGACGTGCCTTATTCTGAAAAGATACTGGACACATGTAACGAGCGTGAGTTGACAAAAATTGACGACGGCGAACACATCCTCTCTTCACAAACAGCTGTTATTTGGATGAAATGACCATATTGGGAATCTAAACGGTAACTTTCTCACCTGAAAACAATATTAAAACTTAATTAATAAAGTGTAAGAGTACGGTCTGGTTCAGTTTAAGCACAAAAACTACTTAGGGAAAGATCATGGTTTTGCGTTAAAATGAAACGGGGTGAGGGGTAAAGGGACTACTTCCTTAAAGTCAGGCAACATTTGTCATCATGGCAACAGTAAACAACATGATAATCATAGTAATCATGTTTTCTTTTTAAAGCTGTCCCAGCTCACGGTTGGAAACTGGTACAGCGGTTTCCTGCAGCAATGGCCACTTTTTGCAAATTAGTATCTAGTTGTTTTTATTGGTTACATAGATTTTTACTGAAATCTAAATCTGAAATATTATAATGCACAATGATTAGACTTGGTGTAAAGGGCCTTTAATGTCTCTGGCTACTCTCAGTGCAACAGTTTTTACTCATTTCATGTTTCCTTGCTTTCCTTTGGCCATTTCTCCCTCCAGCATGATGTCAATCCATTCGAAAGAGGCCTAATGTTGTATATCTCTCTGTGTCCAAGCACTATCCGTTGTAAAGTCAAGGAGATAAATGTGTCCCCTGGGAAAATCCACAGCTCCTCTGTTTACAGCCTTGGAGCTTTGCTGCTATTCCTTCACCAGGACAGATGCCCTTCTCTTTCTCTCCTCCCTCACTTCTCTACACTTACACTTTATTTTCTTCCTCCAGATTTAGTGGGATTGGATTAGTGGCCTAACAGATTCTAATGTAAACAATAGGAAGCCCTTTTCCAAAAAAAGACACAACACATACAGCATGTTATTCTGTGTGTATATATAAACTGACTGTTGCCTACCTCCGGTTTCTCTCTCTATCTTTTTCATATTCTCTTTGTCAGCTAGGGTAATGACCCATTTGTCAATGCTTTAATCATATTTAGAGAATGGATTGGTTGTTGTTGCTGCTAATGGCTTGGTGTGTCTGTGTTTTCAGTGCTTGTATACACGGCAGATGTCATATTTCCCACTTGGTGTCTCAATTGCACACAGGTGTGTGTGTGTGTGCATGTGCGTTATTGTACATGTGATTCTGTTTTTCAACGTGCTTTCATGCCTGTGCATACGAGTTAATGCCAGTAAGTGAGATACTGAAAGATATTTTATGGCAGTACTCTGATTTATCTAAATAAATGAATGTGATGAGTCCAATTTAACGGGTTCTCAGCTGTTGACACTCTCCACACAGACAGGCTGACTGAGTGTCCTCCATAATGAAATTGGGGAAATGACTACAGATAATCATTTCGCTATTCATCTCTCCATCACACGTAACATTTGATCATATTTTGACAAAATGTTTGGGGGTGTTGTACCCCAATCACTCCGATCTGTCATTCTGAGTGGGTCAATGTGGATCTGTGTGGTATTCCACACATAATTTGTACAAGCGCAGATAACTGGTGGTGTTGATATAACACACAAGTGTCATAAATTAAACATGATATTTAGACGTGTTTACAACATTTACCAGTAGAACATATTCCCTGCTTCTGTACTTCCTCGCACCTGAGACAGCCTCGCATGTCGAGCGATGAAACTGCTTAATTAGCTGCAGCTGTAAACAGAGATTTGGATATAAGAGGATAGGAATGGATTGAATAAAAAACGATGAGAAATAAGATGACTAAAACAAGAAAAGGGACTGTAGAGAGCAAGTTGGGAATTTCATTTCAATTCAGAAGGAAAGTAAAAATGAAGATGGGAAAGGGGTAGAGAAGAGCTGAAGAGCACTGGAAAATGAAGGGAGGATAAAGGCCTGTAGAGACAGATACAGACAAATGCAAATCAGCGTGCAGGAGAGGGTGAAGGCAATGAAAGGAGGGAGGGAATGAGAGATGGATGAATTATGGAGAGACTGTGGGGAACTCCATAATGATACATGACTCTATCAGAGTTACTTCAATGAGAAAGAAAGTGTCTGCTCCCTCAGTGACAGAGGTGGGAAATGAGTGAGAAACAAAAGAGAGCAGTTGACATGCATGTAATGGAAGGTTAGAGTGATTAACCAAAATTAATTAATTGAATAATTTAAGCAGAAAAATACAATGCACTGAGACGGACGAGATCACAGTTGAATTCCTCTTAATGACAATAAACAACAGACTGTATGTTTGGTGCATTTCTATCACACTGAGCCACCAGCTAATTGATGCTGTTGTTTTAATTGGTTCATGCAGAACTCACCGTTGAGTCACACGAGTCGTTTTGGAAATATTTTTTACATCCTGATATTTTTTGCATTTGATATAGACAAAACAGCTCATGTACATACATACATATGTACATGTCTGTAAACACACAGACATAAACTTGTCTGGTATTTCACCCTTGGCACGTTACTGCGACAGGTTCATATACGCTGCTGTTTTTAATTGAAGGAATAGAGCTCTCCGGTGTTCATAAGCAATGGGATGAGTCAGTTCTGATACACACACACACACACACACACACACACACACACACACACACACACACACACACACACACACGCTCAGACAGCACTTATGTATGCATCCAGCTGCCCATGGCTGCTTGTATCAAATTCCAAATCCTGGTGCTGGCACACATGACTGTGAAAGGATCCTCTTCCCTCCAGGCAACTGTCCAGCACAACATGCCAGCCAGTGTCTTCTCTTCTGCCACTATAGACCTTTTGCTCTCCTTTCCCTGACTTTCCAAACAAAAATATCCACCATCTTTTCAGCCATTTCCAGGTACAGTTAATAAATAATAAATGTACTCTTTCCTCTATGCACTTCCATTGTGGTTAAATTAAACACAGGTCTTTCCTGTCCTATAAACTGAATTTCAAAATGCTGTTGCACTTATTGAGACTAGAAGAGTAAAGAAAATATTTAATACATATTATGTTGTAATAATACAAGATAATATGAACTGTGACCTTACCCTTCAATGTCAATACATGTTTCTTTTTCATGCATTGCTAGAATCATGTACATTACCGAAAGCAGAAATTCCAGTTCATGAATGTGAAAGTGTGAAATAATTGCCTTAAAGGGGATGTACAAGAGCAGTCAATGTAAATAATATATGTGTTGAATTTTAAGTTGTAGTAAATCGATCAATCAATACATAACCACTTGTTAACTGTACATTTACATAAAGAAATCCAAGCATTATGTAGCCATCGTTGTGGTCATGTGCATCATTCACTGCTCAAGTGAAGATGTATCTCATTAACAAGTGCAGATACACGCTGTGTGCCTGTCCTTTAAAACACCAAGTGTGGTTTCGAGTCAGTTGAATCAGTTCTGTGGTGTGGGTGGATAACCGAACTTGGCCATCACAAAGCTGTGAAGTGGCCCTTGTCTCAAATGAAATTTCTAACAATGCTGTTGTAAGTCCTGACTTAACAGTGGGTTGGAAATCTTTCAGCTTTGGGAGTATGGCAGCCTCCAAACAAACATTTAGAGCTTAGTCAACTTTAATGTGTTGTTAAAAAGATGGCGGTATAATGACTGTGAAACAGATTTGCACGTCCATACAAGTATGTAGGTCTATCAGTGTGTGTGTGTGTGAGAGAGAGAGAGAGAGAGAGAGAGAGAGAGAGAGAGAGAGAGAGCGAACAGGGGTTGGCCAAGACACTTTATTACTATCCAAATGATCAACTGAACATAAGCGTGTGGGTAGTAAGCTTACAGTAAGTGAAAGTGACATCATTAGCAGTCATTTAGCTTGATGGAGGCACAGAGATTATATTTTCACAACACAAGTAAAAGGGGAAAGTGTGTCCAAAGTTTGGTACAGCATGTGGAAAATTGATTTGAAGTGATCTTACTTTTTTTTTTTATATTAATCTTATGATCTTCAGTCATCTCCCTCTCGCACACATACAGATGTTGTGTGTACATGAAGTATGGAGATGTAATTACTCACTCAAGTGGACTCACACCTTCTTGGAAATGATGGTTTGAGTATGTATACTCAAGCCGTATGTACAGTACGTTCTCTGTGGCACTTGAGATAAAAGCCTCCCCATTTGGCATCGATGAAAGATCAGACAGAGAGACAAGGGCCATGTGGTGAAAAGGTTATTTGGGGTTATATCACTACTCAACCTGCCCATGATGAAAAGAGAGAGGGAAATGAGAGGGCTTTGAAGTGCTAGTGCCTAGCTAAAGGGTACAATCACCTTTTATTCTACAGAAGAGCCAGATAGAGGGAGAGCGTGGAGGGTAAGAAAACTGACAGAGAAGAGTGTGTGTGAGAGAGATAGATTGGGGGAAAAAAAGGAGATTAATACAGTCTGACACATGTAAGGTTTAGACAGAAAGAGAGATGCACACGGAGACACGAGATACAAAGACACATAGAATGAGGGAGACGTGAACAGACAGTGAAAAGAGACAGCAGGGAGAAAAAAAGAGATTAGAGAGCATCAGAGTAATGGCAGACAGAGAGACAGACAGAGAGAGATCTATGCTTTCTCTGATGCATTCCAATTGTATTTGCACACTTTTGCAAGATTGTGGATGTGACATTCATGCCAAGAAAGCACATTGAAGTGAACTGAACTGGCCCCACTCTGTCAGACAGGCAACACTGCAATTCTCATTGAAATCATTAGCAGAGCTGGTCCACTGCTGTGAATGTGCAGATATACTGAATGCATATCGGGTTTGTGACTACATTATAACTGCATGTGCATATGTGTGTGCCCGCGTTTCATAGAGACAGCGCATCAAAGCAGAAGAGATGCCAACAGCTCGCAGGTCTTCTTCAGTGTGACTTTTTAAACTGCAGCTGAACTGGATATCTACAGTAATACAAAGTATAAAGACACACAGACTGGTACACACACTTTACACACACCCAATGTCCCAGAAAACTAAATTGAGAAAAATATACAAAAGCACAGCAGCCAAACCCATGCCATCACTTTCTCAGTCTCTGTTTCTCTGCGTGCTTGATAACTTTTATGTTGCTGTAACAAGAATGAATGAGCTCTGAGGGAAGAAAAAGAAAATATGTACGCGCTTGTGTGTGTTTGCACATTTCTGCTGTGTGAATGTGTTTGCCACTGTGTGCTTGTTCCTAGAGCTTTCTTTCTTTCTTTCTTTCTTTATTTTTTACGTGCTTCTCTGTTCATATACTGAACACGCTGTGTGCATGGTGTGTGACTCTGCGTGTGTGCGCCACATGACAGATGGCAGGCCCCCCTGTGAAGACCTAGAGAGAAGAGAGGAGCAAAGGAACGGTGTGTTTCAAGTTGAAAAGAGACGGCAGGATCTGTTCAAAGTACTCAATAAAGCCCCTCTGCTGTCACTCCGTTGATCCATAATTGAATGAGCAAATGTTTATAGCCAATCACGCAGCATGAAAACATTTACAAACAGACATGCTTTGTGGGTATTTTTTTTGTGTGCGTGTGTGTGTGTAATGGCCTTCACTGTGTCTGATAAGTATCCATTTTCATTTAAGTAGCTGTCAGCTTTGGCTTTAATGATGCCGATGTGTATCCGTGATGATCACTGTGATAACTGTCCAGACTGTCAAGGTTTTAGGTTTTTAGCATAGACTGTTTCCTTTCTACTTTTTCTTGTCTATTTCTGTCTGAGTACTGAATGATGAATTGTTCACTAGCACATGTCATTCACTTCCACAACAACTGACCCTGAGCTTCTGAGTCAAATAAATGGTGTGAGGGTGTTTCTCTAGTGTGTGTGTGTGTGTCAGTATAAGGCAGTTTGTCACTACTGCAAAAAGGCAAGAACACAATTATTTCAGTGTACAATAGCTGCAATTTGTAAAGGTTTGAGATCATGGGAATATTGTTGGAGACATCTTTAAATAAATGTGGTCCGCTAACGTAATTGTGTTACTTATAAAAGACATTGTACAGTATATCTTTGTTACACTATACGCATTATAAGAAAAGGAAACTGTGTGTGGGTGGTTGTCTTGTACTAAAGCATGCAAAATGATTAGTGGATGAAGCATTAGTGTTCACATATGTACATGTGCATGTGTATTGTTGGTGGCTGTGTCTCAGCGTGTGGGTGTGCCTTGACAGTCTGTGCAGTTCAGGGAAAATGTTAATTGCATCGAGTGAGTGTGTTTTCATATGACAGTGAGTGATAGAGACAAGGAGAGAGAGAGAGAGACTCAGACCGCACTGAATATTGTCCCAAATTCTAAATGGACAGCATTTACATAGCACATTTATCCAAAGCAACAATGCAAGGCGCTGGCCTAATTATCCAGAGCAATTTGGGATTCAGTGTCGTGCCCAAGGACATGTGAACAGGAGGAGGTAAGGATCGAACCACCAACACTGCGGTTAATTGACAAACCGCCCGACTCGCTAAGTCTACCTCTCTAAAGACTGTAATTAGATGGTATTTGACATACAGTAGCAGCAATATTGTCTGTATTTGTGCAGCAAGTGCTACAGTATACCTCTGTGTTTCTATAGTCCTCCTTAGCTACTGCAAGAAAATACTGCAAGAAAACCCCCCCTTGTTTTTCACAGGTTCAGGTTTCCAGCTGACTGATACTTAGTACGACTTATGCAACAGTGACTGCGAACAACATGCAAACTGCTTCCACACAATGATGACAATACCAGCACTGTGCTGCTGGCAGCCTGGTGGGGACGGGACAAGAGACAAACCACCGCCGAGTCTCAGACAGCATAGTCCTACACATGGGCACTCATACACTGACACACAAACACACACACACGCCAATTAGTCAGACATTGCAGTTGAGCCTAATAAGGATAGCAAAGTCTCATTAAAAATGAAATTAATTCACCATACTGTGTATTGAAAGAGAATAACAAATGGATTTTTTTGGTGCTTTGTTTCTTAAAAATGAATGTGATGCGTTTACCAAAACACTGATTGCTTTAATGAGCGGCGTATTGCTGAGTGGTTGTTTGTGTGACCCTCTGACAGAAAGTAATTGACTTTGAGGCTAAAACCTTGATTGGAAATGTTGTCTTGCTGGAACACCCCTCCGGCAGAACTGAATTGGCAAGTTGGATGTTTTCCATAATATCTATATAGTGTAAAACTTTTTGGTGTTGTTATCCGTGAAGTGCTGGAGTGAAACGCTGCGTTTGTTTTTGCTTGCTTGTTGTTGTTTTTTTTTATCTTACTTTATTATGATTCTGCGACTAACAATAAACAATTAACAAAACAATTACACACAGATAATGCCAAACATTGTGGCAATATATAGTTTCACAGTATATACTGTAAATAACTTGTTATCCTCTATAGCTCCTTCGACATTCGTACAGGGCTTGTAGTCAGTGTATCATAGAAGTTCTGTGTGCACATGTTTGTGTTTGTATTCGATGTTGTGCGGGTATAAATTACAAGTTTCAAGTCTGTTGTTTCTTCTTCCATCAGTGTTAACAGCCTTATAATGTTGCTGGATGTGTTGCATACCAGCTACAAACCACCAACACCAGCACAGAAAGCTGGAGCTCAGTGAAGGAGAGAGATGACAACTGAGTGAGATGGCATCCAGAAACATTGGAGGACTGCAGGTGGGAGAGTTAGAAACCGAATGGCAGCTGTCCACATTTTTACTCAGCTGTCTAGCCTGCTGATGTAAACTCCCCTCTGGAAGGGTTGTCAGGAAAAGTCCAGCCGAAACAACTCAAGTTTCTTTCTTTTTTTTTCCACACACACGGTAATAAACATCCACTAACTAGCCTGCCTGCTACAGGTGTGCTAGCAATGGTTTCCAACTAGGTTGTAAACCTATAATGTAAACACAAACACAATCCCAGAATTAACCGTTAAAATTATATGGATGTTTATATATAAAACATTTTAATTTATAACATTTCTTGCAATATTAACTCACCGACAAGGCACACTAGTCCTGACAATAACTCAAATGAATTATAAATATCAATCAGGTAACTGCCCCTGCAGCTAATTATGCATGCTCCTCCCACACAGCTTGGAGATCATGAAAACTAAAACACACACTGCACACAACAATACAGCAACAGCTGCTGGAAAGTTATACAGCAGCACTGTGACAATGTAGTGAGTCACAGTGAGATGTGATAGGAGCTGAACAATGATGAGACATAGACATTTTTAAAAAGAAATTATGACAAAGAACGGAGAAATTAAAGGGTCAAGTATTTAGGTCAAACTGCCAAACTAGGCAGTGTATGAGAATATGAGGTTTCAGAATAATACACATTTGTGAATTAGTCTGGCGATGCCAGGCTAATTTGATTGTACCGCCGTTAACACATTTAATCAAGAGTGATAACCATGAAAACTAGTTAGCCCTTAATTAATTTGTTTTTTTCGTCTGTGTGTCATTTCTTGTTACTCAATCACTGACATAATTAATGATCCTTGATTTATTTATTTTTATTTCCATTCTGCATCAATGCCTTGTTCAATTTTACCTTTTTACATGTTTGTAGTTCACACTTTTGCAATAAGAGGGTTAAATTGTGTGATGTGGTTTTTTTTTAATAAAACATGTTTTCTGGATGTTTTAAGAATCCCCTATTTTTTTTTTATCATGTGTTGCTATATGTTCTGTGTAGAACTTGGACACCATGTCTTTCTTTCTGCTGTCCAGATCAGAATCATTGACGTATGCTGCATAACTTGTTTTACACATCACAATGTTCAGCATATTACAGAACAGGTTTGACAGTTGTCCAAGATGTTCTCACAAGAACACTGTGATCAGTGACAGGGAAAGCTATCGCAGTCTAAGCTATAAAAATTAACCACAATAATAAGGTGAAAAAAAGCCAAAGTTTGAGGAAGTACAAATAAAACAATCAAGAATGGATCACAAACAGAATTATTCATGCAGCTGTTCTGCACTAAAAAAGGGAGATTTTTTTGGCAAGTCTGGCTCAGCTTCTGTTTGTCTGATGTTGCTTCACCTAAGATTGCCTGTTAATCTAGGTGATGAAAATGTACCCTGTGCGCATAGTGGCGTTCGAATACTATATGGGGGATGGAAGGGTGTAGAGTAGATGATAAAGAAACTAACTGTGCTTCTAAGGAGACATCCTAATTTGTCATACCAATATCTTCTGCAAGCAGACTGTACACTTGTCACTTTAACTTAAGTCAGTGCAGCTTTTAAATAGAGATCAAAGAGACATATTCTGGGCTCTTACAAACACAAATGAACAGAACAACATATAGATACACATTATATATTATATAATACAAAACACACACATGCAACTACACACACACAGACACCTCCCACACACACACACACACACACACACACACACATCAGCATTGTGCAGAGTTTGTGTGTAACTGCAGCCAAGTTGACTCCATCCATAAAATGCTCCACGCCTGCATGTAACTGCTGTGTAGCAACACATTTCCAACTGTATCTTTCTTGTCTCAAGGGCATAAAAATAGCTTGATTTTTACACATTAAATATTAGCAGGGGATCTAATCTACATCATCAGTCTAAGTAAAATCCAAATGGACTATGTGGCAAAGAAAAACAACATTTGAATCCCAATATATAATCTGAATGTATAATATATGTAAATATATGAAATTGTGTGAGTGAACAGGTGAACATTTCTGAGGATGATATTCAGGGGAAAATGGACTAACATCACGTTTTCTAACACCGTGGTCTATATTCATTCAGCTACATTCAGGCCTCTAATGGAGCTCGCCATCATCTCTATTGTAACAAATGTGGCGGTGCTAATTTTGTATACGGTTTCCATATTCTCCTAAAGCAAAATATATGAATATAATTTATTTTGTGCTACTTTTTCTCTCAGCCAGTACTTATATAGTTTTCAATGTAAACATGTTGGCAGCCGAACTGTGTGGCCATGGTAACCATAGAAACCACAGTGAGGAAAATGAATGAGGGCACACTTGAATAGGAAGGTGTGTCCAAACCTTTGACTGGTACTGTATATACATTTTATTTTAGGTATCTTTGTATCTCGCTCCAAATTAAATGACCTAATGTCCCTATTATGATATCATAGATTACTGTTACACATGAAAAATCACATTGTCCGAAGACAGGTGATGCATTTTTTCCTCCAGGTAGCTGCAACTTGGCATCTACACTCACTGCGGTCAAGCCAGTCGCCTTTAAAATTGTGTTTAGTTTCTCTGCTACTACAGTAATATTACAGAAGCCTAAAGGCAAAGCTGAACGAACGCCTTAAGAATACCATAATTACTGCAGTAGCATTTATACAGTTATGTATTTCAATTAGCACCATTATATTTTGTCACATATAATGGTGCATATTGTTCATATTGTTCACATTATGATTGATGGATGAATTATCCTTTGCCTCCGGCGCTTTAACTTGAGAAATCAAAACAAATTACTTTGTCATGTTGTAAGTAGTATATGTAAGTGTGTATGTGCATGTATAATGTACTTGTTTTCATATTTTTGTGTTATAAGTGTGTTCTATGCTCTCTTAGAATCGAACAGAATAGACCTTCACTTACATTTGGTTCTAGTACCTGGTTCTAATACCTCAACTCTAATACTGACCTTTGTTTGTTGTTGTTTGACCCTGTTTTTTTTTCCTGCATCTCTATCTCATGATGCAACTGTTGTCTGTTTTTGCTCCCTTCCCAATCCCTACCACCTGTCTGCCCCCCCTCCCCAAAATCTCTCCTCTATAATCTCTCTCCCACTCACTCCCCTTTCCTGCCCCACTCTGAGAAAAAAAAGAAAAAAAAAAAGAAACAGACAGATGCTAAGGTTTAATGCTTTAATTTAGCTGGCTGTCAGCCTTTCAGTCTCTTTGATACTTGTACACTGAGTCCCATCGAAGACACTGTGATCCAATTTGGGCATGCTGGCATTCGCTCAGACAAACAGGGGTTTGTGAGGAAGCACAGTATTTTTTCCTCTGTGCTGTTTAAATGTGTTGGTAAGGGCACATGTCTATTTATTTCACTGCATGTATGCGAGTAGTTGCGTTAGAGGGCAGTCAGAGACACGAAGAGAAAAAGAGAGATTTGTCATTTGGCAGCACAAATTTCCTAGTGCACACAACGCAAGGACACACACACACACACACACACTAAAAATATACATGTGATTAATGCTGCCAGGTTAAGGAGAGCAATGTTTGAAATGTTTACAACAGAAGCAAGCTCGGCCCTGGAGGAGCACAGCGCAGTGTAATCTGGAAAAGGGGATCGAAGAGAGCGAAAATACTGTTAGTACGAAGAATGTCAGCAGGTGGACTTGGGATGCGTTCCATCAAAGGCCAATCAATCAAATCAGTTCTTCTAATCGCCTTTCAAAGTTGAAGACTCCCCACATGATAATAATCCAGGCCAGCTTCAAAGAGGAAGTTAACATTTTTTGTTTCCACAGTTTCAGGATGCAAATTTACCAATAATGTATACTCATATACAGCAATCCATATATTAATACATAAACAGCTTCTAAGGGCAGATAATGCCCATTTTAAAGATGAGACAATGAAATCCCTGCCATCAAGTACGTTATATGTACTGCTAACTTGAGAAATGATGATACTCTTTTGTGGAACTTGTCTAAATGAATTGAGCTTTGTTAAGTCTGCCCGAGATCGAGCCATTTTGCAGGGAAAACGTGCTTGAAAGATGGAGTTTACTCTAGCATTGTTTTTCTTTTTCTTTTTAGATCAGGAAAACAGAATCAGTGTCTTTAGGATGTCTGTATCCTTTTAATATGATAATTAATACACAACTTTAAAGAAACACATAATAACCTAAATGAGTACAGTAATCATATAAAAACATTTTTTTAAATGATGAGGGCTTGTTTTTAATGTAGTAGACCTATATAAAATGAGTTTATGCATGTTGAATCAGTATGTGCTATTCCACCAGCAATAACTATAAATAAGTACCATATACATACGTAAATCAGTATTCACAAAAAATGTAAATGATATTGTAAGAAATATGAAATGTTATTTTCATAAATAACAAGTAATGAAAACATGTTCTATTTTCCTTATAGGCAAAAAAAGTGCATTGTGCCTGATAAACCTGGCAAGACAATGAAAGTAGGAGGGTGGCTGTGTTTATGTATTTATGGCCGTTTCCTCAAGCGTCACTAAAAGCTAACGTCTTTATGTTCCAACCGATTTTACTTTAAGGTTTCTTTGTGTGTTATGTGTCCCTCCTACAAAAGACAGTTTCTACACTGCCACAACTTGTTATAACCAAAAAAAGGAACTTTTTTACCTTGTCTTTATAAAAATAAATAAATAAATCGTCTAAATAAAGTTTTTAAGCTTCTAATGGCTGACATACATATAAGCCCTTGTGTTGTTATTATGAATATGACAGCAGAAAAACAAGTTTTCTCTTTTAGATGTTGACATTAAGGCGGGAAACTCAAGTTAATAGGACAGTCCTTGTCCAAAACATCACAAGCAGAAGAAATGCTCCCAGCACAATAACATACAGTAAGCGTAAGATTAGTTGGACTATATGGCACCAACTACATCATTATCCACTGAAAGACTGTGATTCAGTTTGGGAAAGTCGACAGTTGCCCAGGGGCAGGTGTGTGTTTGTATGTGTGACAAAGTATCACAATGTTTGTAACAAGGAAGGTGTTCAAATGTCAATGACAGACAATCCATACAGCAGGCAGGAGGGAAGTAACACCCAACACATAAAAATGAGATACTAGAGGAACAGAGAAATAAACAACTTCACACTTGTTTCAAAAAACACTTCCAAAGCAAGAAAGGCTAGCAACTGTTGTCACAGTCAGCCTGTACATCACCTGCAAACCCATGTGCAAAGTCTTGCTGTCATACCTGCATCCTTAGTCTCACCTCTTTATAATCCGCAACTCTCTAACCAGGCCCAGCTCCAGACAACAGGGGGCCCTAAGCAGATCTTCCTTTGCCTGAAGCAACTATGAAATCAAACTATACACTCTAAAACCTAAATTATAAAATAAGGCCTGCATTTAAAAATGAAATACATAACAGAAAGCAGCTCCACCCACATGCCATACTCCCCTCACTGTGACACATATCCAATGCACCCTTATAATAAAGGCGGCGTATTTAAGTTGTCAGTTCTCCACTCACATTTTGCTGCATGCCTGTCGCCACACCGTTCAATGCTTGCTGCTAATGCTGCTGTACATATACTGTCTCTGAAGCCCCACCTCCACCCCTGCGTCCACCTATAGGCTCTGTCTAGTCTAAGTTAGTATCATCGCATACCACTCCCTGCTGAGTGAGATCAATGACGAGGCCAAACACTAATATTACATATACTATATTTAAATAACAATCTACTCCATGTAGGTTGGCTGATTGAACTTTAACTGACAAATCAAATGAATGTAATATGAAGTGTTGTTTATATTGTTGTAATTCTTATGGAAACAAACTAGTTACAAAAATAGCAATCTTATGGTGTCAACTGTGTACCCTTCTCCAAATAAGTTACTAGCAACATGTATGTGTATTACATGTATCTGAGTATACATACAAAGGAGTAAAAATGTATGCAACTGGACTTTTCTTGAAGTTTGGAGTTTCTCAGAGTTAAATAGGACCCACTCAGAGAAGGACAGTGGTTAGGGTTAGGGCTATAGGGTTAGGGCTATAGGGTTAGGGCTATAGGGTTAGGCGGCCAAGGCAGATGGCCGTTCACCAAGAGCCAGGTTCTGCCCGAGGTTTCTGCCCTTTAAAGGGAAGTTTTTCCTCGCCCCCGTCGCCAAGTGCTTGTAATTTTTTTAATTTTAAAAATGTGGTGGCCCTCCTGCGCCATGCGTTTGGCATACATACCATCCTGCCTTCAGATCTCATCCCTGGAAGTTAAACTGCTCTTCACCATCAGAGCAGGCCTCATTCTCTGGATCATGTGACCACAACGACTCTCATCCTAATTCACACCTTGAAGGGTGACTCACGTGACCCTTTGGAAATTTAGTTCAGATTGTCTTGTTTGTTTATATAAATCACTGGATGATTTTTTATTTGAATGCTCAAAAGTGATGAAACTGCATATGAACTATGATAAAAGCTTGCCTTTCGGGTTCATGTGCACCTCTGCATCATGACTAATTTATGGTATATGCTATAAAGTCACATGACATGTCCTATTATGAATAAAAGAGGGGCATTTGGACTGTGTAGCCTACAACCACAGCTGGGAACAAATAATGTGGACATGAACTATGGAAGTGTGAAGATAGAAAGTAAGATCAATTTCACAAAGTTTGTTTTTGATTTATTTGTTTATGGTATTTATGATTTTACCCTTGGCCTAAATTCAGCCAAATAGGATCTTTGTATATACAATGTTTACTATTTGAAGAGGAAGAGAGAACTGTTAAATATAAAGAGAAAGTATTATTTAATCGAGATTAGCTGCGGACTGATATACACACTGACACATACACACGCATTACCAAACACACAATCCCCTCCAGGCTTACGTCTGGCTCAGATAATTATCCAGAACCTTCTCAGTTTATAACTGACCAATTTAAGCATCCAAAAAGAAAAAAACAACTTTGACAAAAGTCCAAGTTGGCACACAGTCAGTCAGCACAACACTGACTGACCCTGGCCTGTAATGACAGATCAATCAAGCCAATTTCAACACGACAGCATGCTTTAAGTCAAACAAAGGACCATGTGAAAGAGTCAAAGGCTGATGATTGTGTGGTCTTAGGGCACTGGAGCTGTATTATCAGCAATAAAACAAAGTGCACAGCTCATCATCAGCACTTAATGATAAGTATCTTCATTTTAGGCAAATACAGGTTCTGAAACCTCGGACCAGGGAGGTGATTAATCCAAAGCATGCCACCAACTGGAAAGGTTACATATATAAAAAAAAAATAGATTTAGTTTAAATTAGTCTAAATTGTGGACAAAGGCCTGTGCAGAAACCTCAAACCAGAAGGAAAGTGACACAGCAGAAATTCAATTCAATTCAAGACACTGGCAACTTCAGAACATGGAACAGTTAAGTTATTTTTGAAACCCTGAGACTCCCTGCAACTTTATGTTCAAACATGGAAAATGTTTTCCGCCATTAAAAAAGTGCTAGACAAAAAGGAAATGGCTTTTCAATGTTGAAAATGGTCCAAGTACCAAGAGACAAACCTATTCACACTGTAGCACTAATATCTATCCATTTGGTGCTCTGCACTTCAATTTTCCTTTTCTCACTTGTCCGAGTTTGTCGCTCCTTCTCTCAGGAATTTGAACCTGTCATCCAGGCCGATGAGCTGTTTTCCCTCGTGTAGCTGAACACAAATCAGAACCATCATTTCATCATTTGGTAATTGCTCTTGGCTCAACACATTTTCCCATTTACTCTAATTAGGAGTGGCGTGTAATTGAATTAATTTTTCTCTCTCTAATCAATTAGCTTGTATCAATCAATGTGTCAAAGTTTGTTGCATGTTTGTGTTGGTGTATCAGTGTGTGATGGTGACCATAGTAGATCCAAATTTGTAACAGGGTTGAGCCCAATGAAAACTAGCTTTAGTTGTTATGACAACATCATGCTGAAATCGTACAGTAACCAAAATGATACTTTGCTGCTGATTGTCAGACGTGTGTGTGTGTGTGTGTGTGTGTGTGTGTGTGTGTGTTCTGAAGATGTTTAGCCGCTTGCTTCTGCTGCTGGACTACAGGGATGTCTGTGTATCCCCCTTGTCTTTCCTTTCACATATCCGTTCTTATTCCTTCTTTTCAGAATGCTGTAATGTGATTTATGCTTCTTCCACTCTGAAACAGACATTTGGAAATGACCCTGTGCTGTGCTTTTCTCCTTCTTCTGGTGGAATGAACCGCAGATAATCTAGACTCCTCTTTCTTTGCCTGCTGTGAAGTGAAAAAAAGAGCGAAGAGCTGAGCGCTGAGGAGAGGAGGGGAGGGGAGAAGTAAATGAGAATATCTGGCAGCAAGAACATAAAGCACGGCTGGTGGGTGTAGGAATGGAGAGGTACAATCTTTCATTTCTCTAGAGATGAAAGGCTCTGGTGTCAGTTGACCGCTAAAACAGGTGTATGAGACGGTGTGTGTTCGTGAGAATGTGCGCAATCATTCGTGTGTGTGTTCCCTTTTGGCCTTTCCGTGTTAGTGTGCAATAGGTCGATGAGACCTTTCAACCAACCGTATCTAAGACAGCAGCATCTTTAGCAGTCCGAGCAATCACACACATGCGCACCTGATGGAAACAAACTCACACCACCCAAAGATGAACAGGGAAACGCATACATCCCGGGTAGTTTCATACCCAGATGCTGCCATTATGTTTTGAATCACACTCAATAATAAGTGAATGAGCTTTTGAAGGCCACTGAATTACTTTCATATCCGAGAGATGGCTAATGGTCAGCGTTTTAGCTTCCAGGACACATTTCAATTGGCATTTGATTGATAAGACAATAACAGGTACTAAAAGACAGACGGCTGCCAGATGGACAGAAAAAAAAGTGCTATAGAAGAAAGAAACGGGCTGCAAATTCATAGTGAGCAGAAAAAGATATTTGTATCAATGCATATTACGTAGAAGCCAAATTCAGATTCAGTCAATTTAGTTTTTTTTATATCTTTGTCTTTTCCAGACCTGGAATAAAATTGTGTTTTGTATCCAAATCATTACCTGCTTAAATATATATCTAAAAACAAGATCAACAAAGAGATCTTGTATTATCCTTTGAATTCCTGAAGACGTCTGCATGTTCTCTTCTCTCCTATTCTCTCGTGTCCACCGCCATCCACCTCTCTGTCCACTGTATGTTTTCATAGCTGCTTTCTTCACTATTAGTACATGAGCTGAATCTTAACTTGATTGGGTACCTTATCAGTGAAAACACGAGAGCTTTAATTAAAAAAACAAAAACTTGCCACACATTACTGCACAGAGATGGCCATGAAGATAAGCTGTAACTATATCCGTGTGTGTGTGTGTGCATGTGTATGTGCCATGCATATATTTCCATGTATCTGTGCAAAAATGAATACATTTACTTGTGTGTGTGTGTGTGTGTATGTGTGTGTGTTATTTACTTGTGCGTGGATGTGTGCATGCATTACTTTCATCAGTAGCGTTTTAATTATGATAACACGTAATCATAATTAGTTTTATATTGCTGTGAGCATCATTATAACTTTATAAGTTGCCATGCATGCATCCTTCTCATGACAGCATCCAAACACGCAATGTGTGTGTGTCATAAAAATGATTTTACACACATTAGACGTGGCAACGATTCAATAATGATGTTGCATGTTCATGTTTTTTGATGCGTAATGGTTTTGATTTCTTAAGATCCAGACCAGTACAGATCAGAAATAAATGCATCCTGCTGTCTATCTTCATTAATGTCTCAAATGGTATAAAGGACAAAAAAAAAGTCAAGCCAAGAAAACAGGTAACGAGTATCTCAATCTCTCACATTAGAAAGCAGGTTATTGGGAGACATCAGGTTAGGACAGAGAACATGTTTATAGTATGAACACAAGTCCATTTATATGCAGATGGTCAGTAATTAATTTTCTCAGATCATTTGTACTAAACGTGCAGGGAGAAAAGTGTTCTTTTTCTTTTCTTTTTCTTCTTTCTTTTTTTTTATTAAAGGATTCATAATAATTCATAAAGTGCCCTAAGCAATTCTTTGTGAACTAATTTCTGAGATTGAAGGAGACATTTGCAGTCTCCATAGTGACACTGATACACAATGCCAGAGAAGAAAAGAACATGAAAAGAAAAGAAAAGAAAAGAAACAGCAGGGATTTCTGGCACAACATCACTTACTTCAAAAGGTGCACAGAGGAGGGGAAAAGTCTGGAGAGGTCGAAACTCCACAAACACTTGTAATACATAAAGAACAACTTGATTGCTACACCAAAGCATTTTGGCTTACTGCCTACTCCAGGGTCATAATACAACACAAACAACATTTAAATGAGGCCAGTAGAGTTTTCTTCAGAGAGCAAAATTACAGCTTCCTCAACTCATCTTCTTTAAACTATACACAAACCGATCAAATTATGAAGAAATAACTTTCAGGTCCACACATAGCACATATGGAGAAAAATCAATGTTGTTTTTGTGGCTGTTTGTCTGCTAAATTATAAGTGATGATTAGCTACTGTGCTCCATTGAAGGTACCTTTACAGGCCTCACTCTATTCTCACATGCATACTGCAGGCTGGTCAGTTAAGTAGTCTGGAGCAGTCTACATGGTGAAAGAATCAAAGAAAAGCACATTGATATACCTTTCCTAACACGACTGTGCGATTAAACACAATAATGCTGATTAGTAGAAAGCAGTTCATTTTGAACTATGTTTGCATGCATGCTCAGCATTTTAAGTAATGCTTTCCCTGGATTTCAGTAGTCATCAGAACATTTTGCTGGCACAATTGGACTCCATTCACCAGGGATTCATATTAGCAAAGTTCTACTGCATAGTTTCCTGGTGATTAGCGATCATTCTGTGGTTTGGGTCTGGTAAACACTACTATAATACTGAACTCATTCGCACATGAAAATCCAGACCAAAACATTGTTTTTTTAAGCGGAGCAGAGAGCACTCATCAGTATTATATTAGCTTTGGGACAGTTTTTCATGTTAACAATACTGATGAGGGCAATATTTTCATTTTTGAAATAGGTGCAGCTTGGTTTTTATCTCTTGTGACAAAGTAGCCTCATTTTATTGCATGTCTATGTGTTGTCTACAAGTCCTTTGGGACAATTAGTCAGCTACATAGAAGTGAAAATAGTCAACACATTAATAGTGTTAACATCTTAAGGACTGACAAGGTTTCACCAGAGACTTTAGTGTTTACACATTCACACCCACACACAAAGGCGCACATAAGCAGCTTTTTACTATATTATATATACTGAATGTCTGACAGACATTATAAACTACAACAACAAGCAACACGGCTTTGAGATTTCCTTATTCATGGAGAACAAGGAATGCCAATGTTTATTATAATGAAGAGGAAAGCATCCTGCACCCACATCAGAAGCCTCTTAAACCTAGGAGAAAAGAATGGTACCATATAATCTAAATGCTGTTTAAGATGCCTTACAATGCTGCCAAGAAACATTTCTTGGGGAAAACAGAGGTGCAAACACACAGCTTGACTCTGCCTCCTTTCCTTCCCGTGTGTATCACTCTGACTGCCCTGTTGCATCTTTTCCTCTCATTCATACTGCACGGTGCCCCCACTGTTTCCTTCTCCAGCTCACTGAACTCTGCTCCTTCCTCCACTTGTTTCTGCATCCCTCTCTCCTGACTGTCTTTACCTCTCTTTGGCTTCCCCTAACTCCCTCCAGGCATACACACAGTGTCAGCTCTTTCTCTCACTCTCACTCTGATCTCACAAGGGAGCACTCGTGTCCTGCAACTATTCCTCCTCACGGCTTATTTTGCTTCAGGCCTTTCCCTCTCTCCAGCTGAGCAACCGCACTTCTTTCCCTCCCCTTCTTTACTTTCTTCTCTCACCTCCCTTTCATGAAATGCAGTCTCTCTTCCTAATCCGCCCTTCCATAACATCAAGAGTAACCTGACAGAGAAGCCTTCAATCCTCAGATGTCCTCCTTATTGGAGTTTGAGTACCCCGATGACCCTGGGATCTACGTTGTCTGGAGCATTACTTCCAGGATCCCCTACTGAAAATTGCTTGCAGAAGAGCAGCCACACAAAGAAGAAAGACATCTTTTTAAGCCTATAGAGAAGCCTAATGGTAAGATGGGCCATGTTGGCTAGAATAGGAACACTCGAGTCCGCACCCAGAGCTCTTTCATTGATTGCACCTTTTCACCCTTGTATATTATTATTTAACACCTCTCAGAGGCTCTCTTTACTACCCATCTATTTATCTTTTTATTTAGTCATTCATATCTCAACATGAATGGAATGGCCTCTCCTCCCTCAGATGAGGGTGTTCAGTGCATGTTCTGTCTCCCTGGGTTTCATCTCACCTTCGCTCATTGTCATTGCCCCTACTTTTGCTTCCTTCTTTCCTCATTTCAGATAGAAAACTGTCATTTCTCTCATCACTTTCACACTGGGCTATTCACCCTGTATAAGCTTCCATCTGTCTCTGCAACCTCAAAGACGACAAAAGAAAGGTTGTCTTTCTCTCAGCTCAACATGCATCCCCACCCTGCCTGTCACCTCTCCTTTCTTCTCCTTCCTTCACTTGTCTCCACACTCATTTTAGCTCTCCTTTACAGCAATTTTTCTATATCCTCTCTTGCTTCAAAGCTCATTCACAATAGGTGTGAGTTCAGCTGACTTTCTCTATCTCCCTCTCTTGTCCTTTGTTCGTGTTCACACTCAGCTGGCCTCTTCTCCACCACTAGTTCCCACTTGCTGTGTCCTCTTCTGCACCTCCTGGTTATCACTCCTCCTTCACCGCTTCACCTCCTTGCTTCCCCCTTGCCTTCTTACACCCTTCTCTCGCTCTCGACTTCCTTCACCAGTGATCCTGACACTTCACACTGAGCTGTTTTCTGCCCTCCTTCATACTTTTGTTCCCTCATTTCCTCCTTCTGTCCCTCCCTCCTTCAGAGAGCAGAATTACACTTCAAACAGTGAATGATAGGGGGTCGGAAAAGTAGCTAAATGCACCAGTGTTCTGTTTCTGAAAAATACTTTTACTGACTCACAAACACTCCATTGCTCCATATCAGACCCTCCATTTCCCTCCTCTTTCTTTAGCAACACACACACACAAACACACAGTAACAGCAGACTTCACACTCCAATTTCATTCTCCATCTCTCTTTCACATGCTCTTCATCTCTCCCTCGCTCCCTCTTATCCCCATCTCAATAGTGTGGCCTCCATTACAATCATTACAACAGAGCCTCCATCTCTCTCTTTCCTCTCTTGCTCCTTTTGTATCATTACACAACGTTTTTGTTCCATTTTTAAGAAATAAGCTGTGTCCACCATCCGTCCATAAATGACAATATACCCTTGAGCAAAGCCATTTTCCACAAATTGCTCCGATTGTGCTGCTAATGGTTATACTGGGTCGCCTCCAGGTTATTGTATGTGTGTCTGTGTGCTAGTGCTGATTTGTCCTGTTATTTGTTATAATTAGAGTCTGTGTGTGTGATTATGATCCTCTAGGAACCTGCCCCATCTATAATCTGTAAAAATCCAGATTTCCAACATACATCTTGTGAAAAACTGGTAATTGATATTCCTGTGGAAATTGGCATGTCCATATTAATTTTAGCTTGTACTTCATTAAAAACAATTCTTGATAAGGTTTTGGTGCAAAGGAAGCCCACCTTTATCACCCATTCAGAAAATCAAATCAGTAACTTTGTACATTTATTGGGAAATGCGCCACATGGAATCGAAGCATTAGGGAAAATTCCTAAACTACATTAACCCCTGCAGGAAATTATAGTCCAGTGCGAATATGACTAATGCCTGCAAAGCAACTGCTATGACAGGGCATCTATAACACTAATGATCACTTCAGAGTTCCCTGGAATCTGCCTCGCAGTTCACAGTGAAAAGAGCTTGTGCTGTATTTATGAACTAATTATATTTAGATTGACCTCACCTTATCCCATACAAATAGTGCATAAACCATCCTGGTTTTAGTTAATACCTTTAACACAATCATTTTTTTTAACCCTTAAGCAGACACAAACACAAATGTTTGGCAAAATCATTGAGCACCAGCTCTTGCAGTGATGTAGTTCTCTCTTTTAAAGAGAACAAAAGTACAGGCCTTCAGGGTATGGAAAAGTACATTTAGGAAGAACAAGGCAAAAATTATTCATACTAAGAGGATTGTAGGTAATTTGCTGAAGTGCGTGTGCAGCTTTGTGTGCATGAAAGTATGCATGCTTGCTTCTGTATAGTTGGTAACGTTGGACATAAAGTGAGTTGTAGCAGATCCTTCACATCATTCATAATTCACCAAACTGGCAGAAGCCAGAAAGACAGCACACTAACACAAGAAATATTCATTTGAACTGCACAATTGGACCAGTGATATTTATGTGCATCTCTGTGTCCACATGTGTAAAGGGAATGCATATGTCACCCTGTTGCATAGTGCTGGAGTCAGTCATTGTAACCGGATTAATGGTTGACTGAGACAGAAGTCAATTTTCTCTCTAAAGAACAAGTGAGAGGAAACAAGCTTGATGGCCTGTACAGTATTTCTCTGCCCTCGTCCTTGAGGGATCATCTCTCCCAATCCCTGCTTTGGTTTTCTGGGGTCTACTCTTGCAGATTCACTCCACTGGGAGCTCACACAGAAAATAATCCCTTCTCCCACAAGCAGTGACGAGAATAAAATAGTTTAACAAAGCTAATTAAAAAGTGAAGATTGATGTATATGTTCATAGACTGAGGGATGGAGGTAGCAGAAAAAGAAGAGGATGATTTGTGAGTATGGGTTGCCTAAATGACTACAATCATTTACAACTTCCACACACAAATACACAATTGCACATACACTAACCATACACTAACAACACAACAGAAAAACAGTGTATAATACTGTGCATCCTCACTGGTGTCTGCAGACACATACACACGCAGCATAAATCATGATATATAATTTAATGAAAGGAAAGGCACACGAGAGGCAACAGTGCCATCACTGCAACCATGAATGCTTTATGGCTATTTAAACAAGTCAATTTCATGCTAACGTGACCACTGCTTACCATGCTAGAAAATTATAAACAACCTTCTGGTGTGGGAGGAGAGAACTGTGAGCAGGAGGCTGCAAGGGGAGGGAAATAAAGTAGATGGTGACACAGGACAAAAAGAAAGAGAGCAGAACACTCTCATTTGCCATTGGGGTGTGTGTGTGTGTGTGTGTGCGTGCTAGTTTGACAGTTGAACAATAATAATCATCATGAACCATATGAATTTAAAAAAAAAAAAAAAAAAATCATTTCTTCTGTCTCTTTCTCTCATCTAAAATACTCCACCAAAACAATGATGCCTTGATTGCACATTTACAAACAATATACAACCATGTTACTTGGACTTTCCTTTATCATTGCAGGAAGACAAACTGAGGCTCCTCAAGCAGAAAAATTCACCCACTGACTCAGAGAAGTAAGTGTGTGACTGGTGGAGAGAGCAGGCCATGGAGCCATAATATGACAGAGCCAAGCTTCATTCAAACCATTACACAGAAAGCCATGCACATTTCACGAAAGCACAGAGCTGGAAGAGAGGACATAGAAAGAGGGCCGAATTGACTCGATAGATATTCTCAAATGCAGTTAAGCAGTTATAAGACAAAATAATCAGATTGTTCTATTCTAGAGTGAATATTAGGCAAAGACAATTTATCCATAATATGCCTATCAAATCCCATTTAGGGATATTGTACTGCATAACGCAGCTCTGTGAGTAAAATACCATAAGGATTACATGAGTTCTTCTTGTTCTTCTTTTTCTCCCTACCTCTCCCGCTTTCACTCTCCCTCAGTCCTCTGGAGCCCTAACATTATACATCATAATGGAATATCGACAAAGTCGCTCCATTGTGCTTTAGACACACACAGTTCAGCCAATAGATGAGCACATATTCTATTCTAAAATGGGAACCATTGTACTTATAATGTGAAGGGGTGCACAGAGTATGGCATGGAGTGTATCTGACGGATCGAATATTGCAATCTAAACCTTATCATTGTGTGAGGCGCAGGGCGGGATCCTTGATGAGCGAAGCGCTCTCACTAAACACTGATTTCTTCGTCTCGCTCGTTCAGTCTCTGTCTGTCACCGTCCCAACGCTGAGCTCCCTCACAGACATGTAGTCTCTGTTCTTCTATCGCACCTTTACAGGCCATTTCAGTCTCTCTCTCTCTCTCTCTCTCTCTCTCTCTCTGCATATGTGTGTGTGTGTATATATATATATATATATATATATATATACGCATCTCTGTTTTGTCACTCCTCTCTCCATGCATATTGCCATGGTAACAGGTGATAGAGGCTCATTTTGAGTGGAAAGGTCCTCTGCCACAGCTAGGATGCTTTTAATTGGCCATTTATTCCAGATTCTGGCAATGTGACACGTGAAAATACCAGGTCTGTCTTTAATAGTTCCTTCGTTATCACCCTTTTACAATTAACCTTTTAATTTTCCCTGACTGAAAACGTTTACTGTCTATCATCATGTGGGGACATTTCAGTTACACAGCAAAAATACAGCAAATGCAAATGATACACAAAGTGATTTTTCCCTGAGTCCGTTAAAATATAATCATTGGTACGTCAGTGTTAACATGTAAATATGGTACAGATATATCTATATGTACCACATGCATGTCCCCGCTCTGTGTCTGCTAGTCATTAGTATTGACAGAACTCATGCATCTAATAACTTCATTCAATATTTTTTCTACAAATTGCAATAGGATTGAAGGGGAACTGGTAACCACAAAACGCCAGCATAGATCAATTGAAAGAAACATGTTTGAAAAGACGTTTGAGGGAAGCGAGGAAATCATCCTATTATCACAGTGACACGTGTCAAAGTGAATGTAAGCTGATGTGACCCTTTACACACGGGATAATTGATCCATTGTGTCTTGGCTTTCTTAACAATTTCAAAACTCACTTGGTCACAGTATCACGGGCAAATATGTGGAAACAAGGCAGTCGATTTATATAATTGTGCTAGCCAAGTAAAGAAAGGCTAATGATGATTGGGTCAAATGGAGCGATAAGTATTTGTTGGTTTCTATGGGTCAGTCACCCTCTTACAGAGTTAAGACATAAAGAGGACAAAGCCTTTGGGTTGGCCAGTAGACAAGAACTAACACAGAGAAGAAATATAACAAAAAATTAAAAGATAGGAAATTAGAATTTCAAGAAAAGGTCCATAATGGTAATGAAAAATGTATCATGTGACCAGCTTCAAATTAGAAATGGCTGGAGAGGGTTCTTAGTTATTACAATAACCAAAATGCAGAAAAATAGATGAAAACAAGAAGATAAAAAAGACGTATAACTGTGGAGATACTAGCAGTCTCATTACATTTAACTAAGATTTATACATGCTTCCACTTCTTCATATACTCATCAATATATCACTCTGTTGTGAAAAATCTGTTTTCATCTTTGAACTCCATTTCTGCATGCTGCGCATTCATTAAATACCTCCCTCCCTCCCTCCCTCCCTCTTTTTCTCCATTACTCCTTCAGTCATTCCTCAGTTTTTTCATTCCCTACAAACCATCCATCCATTTATCTCTTCACTTATCTATTCATCTACTCGTCTGCCTATCTATCCACCCATTTACACATTAATCTATCCATCCATCCATCTCTTTGCCACTTTTTTCATTTACTTCTCTCTATCTGAGTAAGCTGAAGGATGAACTGTAGGACTGAAGGATTCATAGTCACCCACGTTTATGATTTCCCTTTCACGTCACTGCCCCACCCAGCTCTCCATCTGTCTGTTCCCTGCTCTCAGCTTCTTTCCGTCATGTCGCCGCAACCTCGTCAATCATTCATTTTCATATCCATCAGTCTGTGCAAGCAAGTGTGATTATGTGCGTGGAAAAAATAGTAGAGAGGTCAGCGTTGTCATAGGGATGAGAGAAGGCACTAGGGGAGGAGCTGAAGAAAGGTATGAAAAGGATGATTTGGCATAAGGTGTAATAAGAGGAAGATTTATGGGTATATGGGTATATGTGTGTGCGTGTGTGTGTGTGTGCTCCAATCTAATTTCCTGTTACAAAAGTAACATATCCAAAGAAATATGACTAAGGTAACAAAAAAAGGACCGGGAAGATGAAAAGGCAACCAATGGGTAAAAGAGGAAGGGAAGTGAAAATATGCTTGCCCCTGTGACCAATAAACGAGTTTTACTTTTCTTTCCTTTGGTTTGTGCATTTTCTTCTAGTGTCTCAGTCAGTTGTTGATATATATCTGTTTTATTGTATTTACTTGTATTGAAATCCCCTTGTTCACTACTTGCTCTCTGCTTCATGTTTCCAAAAGGCACACACATGAACACACACATCTTTTAAAGAAATATTGATGACTTGAGCACCACATGTCTTTCTAACGGGTGCGTGCGAGTGTCGGTATGTACTATAGAGAAAACAAGTTGTTATGTCAGCTCAATTTAATGCTTGACTACTCCATAATCTTCAGTATGTCCAGGAAAGTGACAGTTATTATGTGTGTGACAGAGGCCACAACAGAGGTCACCCAATACCAGCTGCCAAGCAGATTAGGACCAAATATCTGTTATATGTCATCATTTATGAACATAACTTCCAGAAGTCATCTGAGCTATACCAAAAAATGCATGGTTTATATAAAATAAAGACATTAAACTAGGTCATATGATGGGTTAAACACACGTGTTTTGCTGGTTACATCGTTCAATATTTCATGGCATATATAATTGTAACATGACTCCAAATAAGCATTAGCTGTATATGTAAAAACGTGTTTTCATTTCAGGTTCCTCTTGGGTTATCATGTGACAGTGTCTTATTTCAGCCCTCTTCTTCCATCATTGCTTATAAGTCCTACAGTGTTTGTTTAGCTACAATATATTCAGTACAAGCATGCGTATGAATATTTTTCTCAGTGCATTAGTTTTATATGTTTACAGTTGGTGTGTGCTCCATTCTCATTGATCTGATTTTTTTCTTTCATGTCTTGTGTCATTTGTGTATGCATAACTGATTTTCAACAACCGGCATCCTCAGTATAGCGTTGCTCGAACCAAACAAAGAACAAAAATTACAAAAAATCAAAATGACTAACAATAAAGAAAAAGGCCTACGGACGCCACGGTTGACGAAGTTCTACTCCAGAGAGGTGGATGCAGTTATTGTTCTCACCTGTCCTGTCTGCACTGTGCAGTCCTCAACAAGATGCTGTAGGTTATACTTCCCTACTCATTCATTCTTAATGCATAATTTAAGCAGCCCACTCAGTCTCTCGTCCCACTGTGCATTTTGAGCTGAATGAGTGTTTGGCAGTCACCACTACTACAGACCAGACAGACCATGCACACCTCCCTGAAGCGCCAAAGTCTAAGTTCCCATTTTTACCAAAGTCAACTGTTATCTCTGTGTCTCGTGTAACTGCACCCCACACATCCTCCACAACTCTGTGAACATATACATTTAAATGTGTCTTTGACAGAATGTCAGCTGTCTGCCAAAGGGGCTCCTTGATGGACATCGAGCCCTGAACATTTCTTTTGTTCCATTTTCATACATTCATCATGACTTGATCATGCGAGTTACTCTGTAATAAAACTGAACACTTGAAAAAGAATTACTGATCTTTAAAAATGAAGTATACAAAAATACAGGTATAGTAACAAACGTAAATGTAATTTGTTATATCCACTCCTGTTTTCTGTTAATGCACATATAACATATACATATATATAATTTTGTTCTGTGATTTATAGTTGATTAACCCTTAATTAACCTTTTGTATAAAAATCTTAAAAGCTCTAAAGTTGAGTGATAATTAAATGAATTATAACTGGTGCAGTATATAAATTATGAAATCAAATGTGTCTATTACCTTCTCCCTGTGGTTTTGAGATAATTATTATCAGTCAGAAATTCAACAATTTGTGTAATACTTTATATCTAATTATTCATAAAATGCAATCAAATCACACATTACAAGGCAAAATTACTTAGACTGTTCACACCTAGACTACTTGTTAACGCTACCTTGTGGTTACTACGGCATGGGTCTATCAGAGCCCAAGGCTAAACCACTGAGTTGTACACAGTATAATCCTTCCTATGATCCTAGTCTGTTTCTCTGGGCAACGAGCCTCCTGAGATGATTTATGTATCTGTCTCTGCCGGAGTCTGCAGAATCTTGCTGGAGGTACAGAATGAGACAGCAGGAAAGATTGAGAAAAGAAATTTAATTTAATCACAAAATGTGTTTTTTTCATTTTCTGAAATCTTAACCATCTGCCTAGAGGAGCAGAGCAAATATAAGACAAAAAAGGATTAATCTTAAAAGTAGGTTCTCCTCTTCCTTATATCTATGTTAAAACAACCTATTGAGAAATAAGAGCATTTATGTAACTTAACTATTAGTGTAGGAGCAACACTAAAATCATTTGACTGTTGGCTGACTTTGCTCGATTCATTAGTATTACTTTCTAAGTTGTGCTGTCAAGGGTTGTCTTTTCTATTGTTTTCAAAGCTACAGCTGCTTTTTATCAAACCACTTCAAGGACAACTCACATGAGACGCATCGTCATACACAAGGACAATATCCAAATCCCGTTGTGTTCCGCTTCTCAGAAACTTTGCTATCCCTTGCATGGGGATTCTAAATCGCCGCTAATAGTCTTATGTGCTCCTAGAGGACACTGATGTGCTCTTTGAGTATCTAAGCACCCAAGCTAGTGGTATTTTTAATTATTTTTAGAGGCTTCTCCTGGCTCTAGTTGTGGAATATAGCTGTTGATACTTCATATCTGTAGACACAAACACACCGCTTGACTCTGGAACACAGGAGCGGCCAGTACTGGACCTTTAAGGACAGCATCTTAATTAGAGGTGATCCACATTTACTGCTCTGTATTGATAAAGTGAAGAGACAGATGCTGCTGCTGCTAATGCTGGGGGGGTGGCACGTCATTATTAATGCTTTGTTATAAACATGTCCAAATCCACAAGGTCAATTAATAATAATAATACTCAAATATTGAAAAAAGATGAACACTTACAAGAGTAATAATAATAATAACGGTGTGCATTCAGGACTCCGGGACCCTGGTTACTCTGCATGCTGACTAATTAGCATTACAGTAGCACTTACATGGAAGAGGGCCAACATACAAAAAATTAGCACCTCAATGAGAAATTAATATTCAAAATGTCCCCCTGCAGTCAAAGCAATGTGTCTTAGTTCCTTTGAATAGAGCTTTTCACTTTGACATGGATCAACACCTAATGCCCAATTACAATGTTCACATCCATCAAAAAATGTGCACTCACTGATAAGAAAAAACCCACATAATTGATCACAATTATATATTGTAGGAAAAAAAAGACACTGCAACTTAGTAGATACCAATCTGATGGCAATTACTTTCTAAATGCACTAAATGAGTCAGCGACTGACAAGATGAGTGAACATGGACATCTGTATAATATGTGATGATATTAAATGAGCCCTTATGCATTAAGATGTGTAAACAAGTACAACGGCTTGCATTTGTTGTGTTTGTTTTGCTTCATGACACCACATTAACATGTCAAAGAAAATCATAGTCACAGTACATAAACTCTCTATTGCTTCCTCCATGGACACAAACCCAACTCAGTGTTTGGTATCACCAGTGTTAAAAGCCAAATGTGGGATAGTATATGTCCATATATCATCTGAAATTTGGTTTTGGCATTTGGTTTCATATGACTGCAATAACTGCAATCTGTTTTCTACATCTATGTTATTTTTCTTCCTTATAGATGTGTAGTCTTTTCATACCTACTGTCGCCTGTATTGAATTATCAACAGTGAAAGAAGCTCACCACCACCCACCGATGCATTTGAAGATTGCAGTTTCATTGTGGATATTACCCAGGCTTTGCTTTGCCGGGCCAGACATTCACTGTGGTAGAAATCTTACATTAATTCATCTAGAGAGGTTGCTAACACCAACACGGGTGGACTGTTCTGGTAAACAGAGAAAATATATGTGTGGGGTGGATACATTTCTGGCAAAAACGTAAAGTAAAAAGTTACTCATGTATCTGACAAATATATACCCCACAGAATAATGGGATGATTGGTGCCTCTATATCAAAGCCTGACTGCACAGAGAATCACTGCAGAGTCACGGTAGCATTACACCCAGGATGCTAGAGTGCACACATATTGCATTTCTAATTAATTGGTTACAGCTTTATAAGAAACAGACTAAATCTATTAAAAATATGGTTTACCTCTATAATGAATTTTGATATCATCCACACTTACGGGAATTGAATGACTTAATTCTAGCTGCTCAACCAGATATATGTCTCCAAAGAAGAAGGTGTCGTGACATTTGTGAAGCAGTCGTAGGCTGTGAGTTGCAGAGGGTCGTCTCGCTTCGTCACTGTTGAGAATACTCGTTTTAAAGGAAGCCTGCTCAAACAACATGCAACCACTCGTTTCATTGTTTAGTGGGGAACTATATATCCTGTTGCAATAGCGACAGATTATCAGAGATGCACAACTGTTTCTAACTGCTTTGGAGCGACATTATGATGTTTCTCCTGTATTCTTTGAATTGTCAATTGTATTACCATTAAGATAATTAAGGCCTAATTTCAGTTGTGGTTTGTGTCATAGCACTGTGATGTCAGTCATTTGCGTCTTCTACTCATCGCTGAAAGTGAACACATGAAGCTTCATAGCAACGTCTCAATTTTCAACAAGCACCTGTATTCCTGGTTTAACTTCCAGTGCACTTCTGAGCCCTTTAATGAGTACACCCTTGATCCCCTCCTCTCGCTGTAATAATGTGAGAGTCGATGAGTGCATGTGTATGTTCAGCCTGGAGTAACGCTGATGTGAGGCTAAATGAAACTAACAAGCACAAAACAGCTTATGATCCGATATTTAGATGGAACGCGAGTGGAACCAAAATACTCCTTAAAGCACAGACAGGTTGACTCACTTTAATACCAGATCGTCTGAAAGCATAGTTCACTACCTGTATCTGCCCACTCCACTACCTGTCTCTCCTGTTTCCTGTTTGTTGCTCTCTGCAAGGCACTTTGCACACTGCCAGACAATGAGTCATGAGCTTGAACACAACTTTTACCCACAATCTTACGCACACACTGCCATATACACACAGAAACTAAGATGGAAAAAATGAAGATGAATAAGCCCAGACAGGCACACACAGGCGCACACTGGCGCACGCACACACACATACATACATACACACACACACACACACACACACACAGCAGAACATGCAGGTTTTACACAAAAATCCAAGCACACCACCTTAACCCAGATTAATGCTTGTTTGGCTGCACAGCCCAGTCACCCATGCCAGGATTTTCCAACAGCCAGCACACAGGTGCATTAGGTTAACACTTAATGCCATTCCAATGCCCTGCCATGATGTGCTGATGAAATAACTAACAATTCAGAAAAGCTGTCTGCACAATCACTGATTACATGTATAGTGGGAATTGTAAGAACATTGGAACTGCTGTAGATAACCCACCTATAGTAATGTCACATAGCTTCAACTTCATCTGAAGCTCCCTGAGGAGAAATAATATTTAAGTAATAATGCATAGGTACTGCCATGGGTGGAGATGCAGTTAACTATATTCAAACTAATATAAATTAGTTGCTGTAATGGGACAGGAATTAATCATGTACATTTGATTGAGCTCATTTTATGTTCTTTAAAAGTATGCAACCCACCAAGGTGCACTGAATGTTTTATAATATTTCAGTGAGGAGGGTACTGTAACCTAGTTTTTAGACATTTCATAATTATCCTGTTGAGTCACTGAAGTACTTGTTATCCAGGCCAGATTGTGATATTATAAGTCTAAATATTAACATTGTTAATAACATGACATATGTAAATGCTGCTTTTGGATCAAGATACTACATGGAGCACAAACAGAGGCATAGCAGTCACAAAATTATGGAGCAGGTATTGGCAGGAAGAAGTCACTGCACTAGATCACTGTCATTGTGAAATGCAGGCCCATGGAGCTGACAATGAGTATCTGCTTTAAACAGATGTACAGAAGAAGCCTGTATACTTTAGTCACAAATAAAAATATATAATATATATATAGACACCTAAGTGATTCTGATTGGATTGTCAGCCTGAGAGACTGATTTATTTGGTAGATGATAAGTTACTCTGGCTCTTTGACCAGGATGTGCAATGTATGAAAACAAAGCTACACATTATTCTACCAGGAAGGAAAACTGATTATTAGAGCATTAAGACATTGATGACTTTTGACAAGCTTGACAGGATCTGTTTCTGGCAGATAATAGAATATGTGATAAATATTTGCTAAGTATTACTATTTTGACTAGTTTTTATAAACCATTAAGGACAATGCTTTTAGAATAAATCTTAAAAATGTCAATATGTCTTAAAACCCATAATCAATCTTAAACAAGTTTAAGAGTTGCCATGCTGTAGCAGCTCTGTGAGGCTGTACATAGGCAAAAATATGCTTTGAGCTACAATCTATAATCTGTGTAGGATCTCATCTGGGAATCATGACTGTCTGAAAGAATGAATTTTATGGTGATCCATCAAGTAGTTATTGAGACATTTCAGTCTGGACTAATGTGGTGGACCAACAGACAAACAGATACACCAACATTGTCAAGTCATGTCAGACTTGAGAGAGAGAGTGGAAAGTGAAAGAGGCTAAGTTATCAGGCAAAGCTTAATTCCACACAGCTGGTGAGCAAGTGTGGTTGCCTGCAGCAACAACAAATTGAAAGGTCACGCATGTATTGAGATGCAACTTTTGATACACTCACATTACAATATTTTCCCAGAGTATTCTTGCACATGTCTCCCAGATCCCTCTATACTATACATTGTGGTTTTAAGATGTTGCAGCAATTACCCACGTACATCTTACCACTATCCATGTGAGAACAGAAGCTGGATAGTAATAACTGACCTCTCACAAGCAACGACTCTATGCTTAACAATTATGATATAGTATAGATCCGAAATAAATATTCTCTGCTTAGCCAAAAAATTCAATAGAGGAAAGGAGGAATGAGTGGAAAGAAAGACATTATGGAAGAAAGACAGAAAACAAGAATGAAAAAGAAAGAACAATTTATAACTGAATTATTCATAGGGCACTGCGTTGATTTGTATGCTAAGGCTTTAACCCCCGTAGAAACATCTATGGTCTTTTTATGGCATTTGCTCTATGAAAATGAATATTTATTGAAAAAGGTGGCATGTTTTCCTTGAGACAAGTGGAAGTTTATACTAACACTGTTTTACAGTGTTAGTATAAACTTTAAATTGCTTGAATACCTTGAATAATATGCTAGCCTGAGCTTCGTGTGTATATGTTGAAGTCTGTTTATGAATGAATTGCTAATCGTTAACTATTCTTACATCTTACCTATAAATCCTCATCTGCATATTTTCACTAAACAATAATATCCGTGTGCACAAAGCTATGTGTGTGTGTGTGTGTGTGTGTGTGTGTACATCCATGCAGGGTCATGTGTTTCTTCTGCTTCCCCATCTATTATTTAAGGTATCATACAATATTTATCTGAGGTTTGTCTCTCCGGTGCCAACCACAGTGTGTTCCCCTGGTGCCTCTTGACAACTCTGCCAACTCATCATCATGCAGGTTTTCAGGTTTTCTCAGTCAAAAATGGAACAAACTTTGGTTATTAAAGCTGAAGAATACATTTGGTCAAAATGTGTTTTCATTAAATCACCAAATTAAATCAGCTTCAGACTTACATACACTCAAAGTTGATAATTTCCTTAAAACAGGAAAATATTTCTGACGAAGATCCTTTTACTTATAATGTGTCATGTACTGAAACTAGAGTGAGGCAAAAAAATGACAATTGATTCAAGAAACAGTTGTTAGAAAATAAGATTTCATGACTCAATAACAGAGAACAGCCCAGAAATTTACTGTCTCCAGTTTTTGTCTCTTCTTTTCCACTTTGATACAATTATATCAAACTGCACTCCACAGTTAAAAGTTGAAAAGATTTAGATAACGACGCATCAGCCAGCCAGACACAAATACAAGGCTTTGTTTGAGGAAATGAGAATAATAATAAGGAAGAGAGAAAATATTCAATAAGCCAGAATTCACACTCACAAGTGTACTCAAATGTGTGAATGAACACAAACACATGCTAGCAGAACAAGTACTGACACACACACACACACACATGCACACGATAATAATAAATATAAATAATAACAGCATTGTTTGAGGCAGTGCCAGTTCACACAGTTAACGTTCTACCTTCAGGCTTAATTGCTCAATTAAATTAATGAGTTGGCTTGAGAACCCAGAGAAAGAGACATCAAATCGTTGCCATCCATCCCTCCAGAAACTGTAATTACTGTATAGAGCAATCTATACATCTCTCTATCCCCCCTTTCTCTCTCTGTATGTGACTGTTGCTGCCTCTCACTGTCACTTTTTGGAAATCAGTCACTTTTTAGTTCATTTCTGGTAACCGACACTCGATCAATTGAAACCAGTTTAGTTGAATTGTACTTCAGGGAACACAATTTTGGAAAACTCTCAGATCTTTTAATTGTAACTTTCTCCCAACATGCAACAGGGAATACGGGCTGGTTGTTATAATGAAGAGTAATGCACAGAGCTGTGTCCTCGTGTTACATGAGTCACTGAGATGTTTTTGATTCTCATGTATGCTGCTACCATGTACTAGAACAGTAAAATATTAATGCCCATGCAATTTATAATCCCTAAGCTCTAAACTAACAACAGTTCTTTCTCATGAATTCGAATGAGGGGTCTAAAAATAAAGGTTGTATGCAGTGTAGATTATAAAGCCCCATGAGGCAAATTTATGATTTGTGATATTAGGCTACAGAATATAAATAAAAATTGACTCCTTATCCCAGTGATAAGCCTTGGAGCCGTCTCACGGCGGTTTTATGGACTGACATGTTTCGCTTATATGATGCATCCAAGTGAGCTTCCGTTATTTCTAAGATATGTTTCCTTTAGGAGCATTTATACTATATACATTAACCAAAAAGATACAGATGTTTAATTAATTAGTAATTAGTAATTGTTTGATTGGTTCGAGATTTTCTAGATGTTTCGGCTTCATAAAAAACAGACACATTTATGTTACTGCTATTCACTGAAAACTAGAAATTAGAAAGCGAAACAACTTGAGAAATGCAACACTACAAATGGCTGATTTCAGTTAAGCCTTGTAGAAAAAGCATAATAATTGATTGTAAAAGTCTGTTTCTTATCCCAAAGCCAACCAACAGCTTCTTCTTTGAGGTAATGCACTAAAACCAAGCTAAGCATATCAAGACAAATATGCAAACAAGCAAATCACACACAAATGTGTTCACCAGCTCAGAGAACAAATTATTTCCAAACAAATCCACTTGCGGGTGAGTAAGAGAAGAGTAGAAGAGTATTTCTACCATGGATACACCTGTACGGTCCACTCTCTACAGAAGAGGTGTGATGCACAAGAGCCACTTCTGGGAGTGCGAAACATTTTTATTCTAACAAATTCTTTATAGGCTTAGTTCTTCCTTTCAACTGTTGTCTTTGAAGTTGAGTGTTTGTTGAGCTTTCTTTGTAATAGCTACCATTGCACTGTAGAAGCATGTAATCTGGACCTAGGAGATACACTTAATACCATTAAAAATGAAGCGACTTTAAGTGAAGAAAAGTGAGGAAAATATAACAGAGGTAGTCGTACCCTGCTGTTACATACACAGGAAGTTTAATCCCGCATGCGTACATCTGAGTGTGTGCTCATGGACGTCCCTCTTTTCCCTCCAACCTATAGAGTTCACTGGACGAACATACAGTACATTGGGCCAGTTGTTCAAAGCGCCTGCAGCTCTCAGACAGCTAAGTATGGTAAACACATCAGTCAGAGCACTTTACAACGCATGATTGTGTGCCTGCATGTGCGAGCAACTGGGGGGGGAGGAAAAAAAAAATGTGTGAGGATAATATAAGGTTCTCACCAAAACTCACATGGGAAGATAATATGACTCAATATGAGGGAGTCTTCATGTTGTACATATAAGTTATGTTAGTTATGGATGCAGAAGTAATTTAGGTGGGTCGACGTCATCTAAATGATACATATATGTCATGACTAATATTTATATTCTAGTTATAATCCACTTCACATTCATTGAGTTTTTGTTGTACTACTCTATATAAAAATATATATAGATAAAAAAATAAAAATAAAAATAATGTCATTAGATACATTTTTAAAAGTGACCTGGTTCAGTCAGTGGTCACCACACAAGGGTAATCTGAGGACTAATACTAGCTTCAGAGCAAGTTCACATGATGCACAATATAGAATGACTCCGGGCGTCATTTATAGTTCAAATCCCCTCAAATGCACACTGACAACAATGTTCTTCATTTCACCCTCTTGCACAGTATACACAGTTCACATCAAGGCTATCGTACTATTGCATTCAAGCTTGTTTTGCACATACAGTATAGAGCTATGTCAAAATTCCCGTTATACATTTTGATGTACTCGTGTCTCCACTAAAAGAAGCAAACAATCTTTTTCTCATTCTCAGTTTGGGAGTGATTATAATGGCGTTTATTTTTCTTTTATCACATTACATAGGATTTTTGAAATCTGTGACACTTGCAGTTAGCATTTGGTAGGTTAATCCATAACTTATATTGCTATCCTCAGCACAGTCTGGTTGGGGAAAAGAGAGAACTTTAGCTTTATGTATCCATAATACTGCCTTCCACTTTTATTAACAGTTATTATGCTGTTCTCTTCTTGGTTTCTTTTTCTTCCAGCAATCCATTTGTACTTCTTTTACAGAAACCTAAACAGCTTGACATGAATATGCATGTCATCAGCCCACACTTTATTTAGCTGATTATATAACAAAACATGCACACGCGCACACAAATGTGCATTCTCACCCAATACTATGCAACATATTCATCCAGCAGCATGGCCAATATGTTCTGCACAGAATCAGCACACACGCATACAAACAGAAAGACCAGTTTACCTCACTAATTACAGCCCATATGGCTAAACACACACATGCACACACACACACACACACACACACACACACACTACAATAAGAATTCTCACTACTTTATATTCCTCATTATGTAAAACATCTTAGTCATGTAACATCTGGCCCTACACCTAATAACAAGTCTACTGCCACTGATCAAAGTGTACGTACACAAGTGTGTGTGACATTATAATAATGACTTAAAGTCCATGAGGAATAAACTCTGAGCAGTGCGACTACCTGTCAGAATGCTCAGATCTCTGGAGAGCTTTAACACTGACAACACGCCTCATTTGTATAACTGACTCATCTGCACATAGAGAATGGTCAATATATGTCATGGAAAACATTTTAAATGCAAATTAGACAGCAGGGACTTATTACAGCCATTTGGCACTAATGTGCTCCATGTAATTCAAATGGGATTTTGGCTAGCATTTCAGTGTCAGTATACCTGCTGAAATATTGATAAACAGGTCCCAGGGATGTTTGAACTGTACATCTTGAGAGCCACATGAGATGAGGCATTTTGTCATTTTGGGAAAATATGCTAAAAATGCATAACAAAGGTTAACCCTCTTCTTCCTTTATGAGTAATGGGGTTTGTGTGCATATACACACCAGTCAGATTCAATATTCACGCTTGTGCTTGCATATCTATTCGAGATATTGTGCGCGTGTGCGTGCCCAGATGGTCCTATCCTTCTCCTGTCTTGAAGAGGCAGCCCAATGGCCTCATCCAGACTAATCCTAGCATAACCATAAACCCTTTCTATTTTTAAAGGCACACATGGCAGCATGGGAGAATAACTGGGAACAGTTGTAATCTTTATATGAATAAATCTGGCAGATGTGTTATTCAAAGGAAAATACAGTTTCTCAACTATAGCATCTCCGAATAACTCGCTGGTTATTTAAAAGAATCACCAGGGAAAGATGATTTCGAAGAGGCATAGGAAAGGTTGCAGGGTAACATAACGTGAATGGATAAAGTGGTCACTTAAGTGCTGTTGGCAGGTTAGAGTGGGCCAGAGAGCTGTGAGTTTATTGAGCGTTTGACAGGTCAGGTTCCCTTTAAAATGTGTCTTTTAAAATAAATCCAGGTAATACTAAAACAAAGATTCTGGGGTTGTAGTAAAAGGTTACTCAATTATTAGCAAAAGCTTACCTTGACAGTACCCAGATGTAATGTAGAGACATGTGAAATGAAAATGACTTTAAACTGTCCTTGTTTGCCAAGAAAATGTATACTATATTTGAGGATGATATGTTGGGAAGTAATGTAGGAATAATCATTCAGAATAACTTTTTATGACACCTCGTTGTTTGTCATTAGACAGTCTGGATGGAGTGTTTCAACATAGGTCATGCACACTTATTATTTGGTATTTGGGAAAATTAAATGTTGATATTAAACTATAAGGCAGCTGTTCTTCAGATCCTACTGTCTCCAATCAGGACCCTCTGATACATCACTGGGTGAAGCAAGATATTAAAACATTACAAGGAGAAGAGTGGTATTATACTGCAATTTAAGGATCATTAATCATTTCAGATTCTCAAAAAAATATGTAGTAGAGTGTATTGTGTATCGTGTATTTGGAGGAGCTAACTCACTCCAGTGGTTTCTCTGGTGATGGTTCATCTCACCTGAGAGTCATAATAAAGTGACTACTCCACCGCTGCTGACTGTGATGAGCCCTCGACAGGCTCTTAAACACTTGCATATATACAGTTATGCACACAATAATACCAACCTACTGTCTAACAGACACATGCACACTGTCATGGTCACGCACGAGGGAATGTGAAGTGAAGAGTATTTGCATTAAAAGCAGGCCTGTGCAAACACAACCCTACACACACAAAAATGCAAGCTCAGCCGCTTACACACTTCTATGTGTGTGAAAAAATACTACTACAAAAAAACCAAACTCAGATGATATCTCTCTCTATCTGAAACAGGAGAGGGAACAATACCCAAAGAGATGCACATAGGCAAACACACACATATGGACAGGCACGTAAACACGCTTGAACACACACGTATTCTCTGGCCTTACATTCCCTCACACCCTCCTGTGCCTTCTTTGCAGAAAATATGAAATAGCCTTGCAGTAGCAAGGAGATGTCGCTGTACATAAAATGACAGCAACATCTCTAAAGGCAAGAGCAGCCTTTTCCATGCTGAGAGAGCTGTTTTAGTTTCTCTGGACTCAAAAGAAACACGCACGCACACACACGCGTACACACAAGTGCATAGTGTAAGTGATGCCGGGGTCATCAATAGGGCATGTCCCTTTGAGGGATTACAATAACATATCTGCAATAGGGTTGAGACACAGATACTGCATTTAAAAGCTTGAATGTGGCCAAGAAAGAAAACGTGTATATTCTGTCACGTGTTGTAACTATGATCTGTTTGCTCCTTCAGTCAGTGATGCAGTGGGTGACAGGTGTTTGCAAGTAAGACTACCTTATATCCCTTAACACATTACAGTGAAATATATGATTTATTTTAAAGTTTTTATAGCTTATTAAAAATTATAACTTACATATATTTATTTTGTTTTAAGTCTTCAACCATTTTTTTTACCTGTAAAGCACTTTGGTTGTTTGAGTGATCAAGCCGCTGGAGTAATTATGACACAAGGCAGTTCAGAATACATCAATATAAGGTGACTTCCTTCTTAGGATCTTTCCCTAATCACTCTAAGCATTTTACGCTGCTATGAATCATTCTGAAAACGCTCTTATGGGTTGTTCTGGAGTGCAGGTATGGTCATTTAATTTAGAGGATTTTTCTGCATCATCATGTCATTTGTAAGGTCTTCAGTTGCCATGCTGATGGTGTTATTTGTTTGGAGTTTGTAGGGATGGGCTGCCAGATGTGGTTAATCTTTACTCTTGTTAAGTTTAGAGATTATCATGTTTACTGTAACCAATTGAAATGTATCCCTGGTTTCACTGATGACTAATAAACATTAGTACTGTTGCTGTGGTTACGTAAAGTTGAACTGACATTGTGTCCTGATGTCTTATGCTCGAGGTGTACCATCAACCAATCAGAAACCATTAGTTCAATGGAGATGGTATAATGTTAATAATAACAATGTAATTTATCCAGTCTGACCAAATGTCCCACAATCTAGATCACAGTTCTGTGCTAAATCTCTTGTCAACTTTAAAATTCATAATAAAGAAATTCATACGTAGGATGAGGACTGCAGCCTATTACTGGTTGTCTGATAGTTTATTAATACTGTTTTAATTGATGTAGATAATAACAGCTGTAAAAGTGCTGAAAGAGATCCAACCTGAGGTCCTGCTGTTCATCCATCCATCCATCAAACTAAGTGTGGGTGTATATGAGTGTGTGTGGGTGGATGGAGGACAGTTTTACCAAAGAGTTCCTGCTGTCCCTTCATCCGTCAAACTAAGCAGCATTAGAGGAAGCTGTGTGTCCCATCAATTATTCCCCTCAGCACATCTATTATAGATGACTGCAACTTAAAAAGACACTGAAGGACTGACAAGGCACTGAGCTAAGTGAAGACTCTGAGTTTGAGTGTTTGCTAGTGAGTGTGAATGTGTGTGTGTAGATGTTTATGTACAGGGACGCATTATGTCTGTGTGTACAGCTATGTGTGCCTGTACATCTATTGCTTACTGTGTGTGAGTGACAGATAGCTAAGTTAAGTTTGACAGGGGGATCTGAAAGGGGGAAAAACAGGCTTCCTGATTAGGTTATTTCCTACCCCAAGGCCAGAAAGTATTTTGACATTCAAGAAGAAAGACAGCTACAAGACATAATAATCTGCACTGGCTCTGTGCTAATTCTGAAATAAATAAATAAATAAATCTCTAATTTTCATGTGACCATTCTCAGATCATGGTGCTTTTTATTTTAAAATGTGTCTGGTTGCTCATTTTGTTGTTATATTGTTGTGTAAAAATCCAACAAACTAAAATACGTTGACAAAAAAAACAACAACTGTATATATCATATATGAATTAAATACTCATGCTCCTATGCCTGTTGAATGCAGATACAAAGGTATGACAAGCAACAAAGATCAAGAATGAATTTCTGGGAGACAAAGAGAAGTATATCAAGATAACATACAGTTGAAAACATACAACCGATGTCGGGTTAGATTCTTCCAATCTGTCTAAAGCAACTACTGACAACGGGCTACATGCATTTCTGTGATTTTGTACTTCTTTAAAGTTGGACGGCTTGGAAATATTGAAAAATTGAAGCAGCAGCAGAGGTTCAAATATGTTCACTTTTAGCCTTGGGTATGAGTCACGCTCCCAAAACACTGGATCCCACATTTCCCCATAATGCAATTTGATAGCATCTTTCAGACCGTGTGAGTACAACTGAAACACGAGCAGATACGTGGTCTGAGTAAACAGCTGTGTTGACTGAAATAGGAGTGTATCTGCTCCGCCTCACGTGTGTGAGATGGACGACTGAATAATGCAGCTGAAATGCTTTCTGTCTAGACATCATATAAGCACTTGGCAAATATCATCTATGACATGTCGAGTGAATCATATATAAAGCTGGACAACTGTATCTCTCCTACATAGTGTGGAGGGGGCGTGGTGCATCAGCTGCGGGAGAGAGGTGTGGGGAGGGCGCGGGAGAGCAGCGCCAGGTGAGAGTGATTGCCACACCGGTTCCCAGGTGGTTAATCACTCTCGCCTCCGGATATAGTGGCGTGCTGGACAGTGAAGCGGAGTGAAGCACGGCCACGGACACAGGGGCAAATACACGGACAAAGTCACGGACAAAGACACACGGCAGACGGCAGCACGAAGCCTGTGATCGGCTGCCGTGTTGGTGATTTATGTGTATTGAAATAAAGCGTCTAAGCTGTGAACAAGCTGTGGTCCGTCTACTCTGTGCTGAAAGTACCCACGAGACAGTGAAACTGTCACACAGGCTTTGCATTAGGTCAATCTGTTAACAGACCACTCAAACATTGAAAAGCTCACATCAACCCTAAAGGACGATCTGATCATATTCCATAACACCAGAGGTCTTATTAATAACAGGTGTGATTTCCCATGCAAATGTTGTGATCTATATCTATAAAAACAAACATGACGGGAGAAGCACTCCTGTAAGTAAACTCTAACCCATGCCAATGAACATTTTGGAGACAGGAAATTGGTGACAGATGCTGAGGTGTTGAATTGAAGCCAGATTGCATAATGATGCCTCTCACACATTTCATTTCACTTCATATCAAACATTAATTATAGATAAGCGTTCAAACCATCAGTGCTATTTGTACTTGTGGTGAGCTCTAAATATTCCATAAGAACCTATCGATTTTAATCCTCAATTTTCGGCTTTTGTTGCGTGCATGTACGCTTTTAGTATGGGTCCTATGAACTTTTTTATGAATGAGAGTCTTTGGTCTCCTGCAGTTCACCCAGAACTGATTCCTCTCTACACCCATCAGTCATTTAGATCCTCCCAATCCCATATAACCCAAAATATGCTTGCTCAGCAATGCCCGTCATGACTGGAACTGTTATTTTTAATTAAAAAAATTATGAAAAAGAAAATATCACACATACTGTAGTTAGAATCCTTCATTTAGATGCATCTAGATTAATTATGTTTGTAGTAATAGCTTGGCATCATTGTCAAAACGTTCCTTCAGTTCTTGGGTCAGCAACTTTTGTTAAACTACATTTTAATAGTTGTGCAACAAAAACAACAGGATGTACTTTCTTCTAAATCTGTTTACTGTAATCCAAATATTCCCCAGACATGGGTGGCTGCCGCTTTCTTTCACTGTTTTAGAACTGTGTGTGGTACAACACACACACACACACACACACACAGTGCACGCTCTCCTCTTTTCCCTCTCTCGCTCCCTTTCTGTGTCTGGTCCTGTCTTGTCTCAAAGCATGCCAGTGGCCATGTCTCTCCCCGTGTGGCCAGCTGTGTCACAGGTGATCCATCACCACAGGTGGAGGCTTAATATTGGACGAACCCTGTAGGCCAACAGATCTGACAAATCAGCTGTAAATGCCAGCCTTCAGCCAAATGCTCTGATTGGTTCTGACAGGCACAGCGGGCCTTATGCCAGCATCATGCCCCCTGGACCCCAAAAACCAGGTGTAGGCAGGTATGTGTATGTGCCTTTCTCTACTACATTATTCAGCACCTGCTGTTGGGGGTTTATGTCTCTGGTTTCCTTTCCCTTGTTCCCTCGACTCAACAGTAAACAGTATAGCGGTCAGCTGAGTGTGTGTGTGTTTGTGTGTGTGTGTATGTGTTCATGTTCTAATGTGTGAATGTCACCTCACACTGTAGCCTTTGTGTCCACATGCACATTCAGCGTTTTTCTGCTTAAAAACCCAAAACCAACTTTCTTATGTGACCTGGGCTTCTTCCAGAAAACTTTTCTGCTTACCAGAAGCTTTAGATGTTATTTCTTGCACATCCCCCGGCCAAAGTTAGTCAAATTACTGCGGCCATTATCACACTCAAACTTACCCGGCTCTTAATTATTTTTTATCACGGTCCCATATTACTCCACTAAGACATTATGACATACTGACATAATTGCATAAATATACAGGCATTTGTTTGTGTAGTGAGAATTATCTATAGATGCAATGTGGGACACTGGCTAACCTGTATGGGATTCCTTTACCCTACAGCTAATGATTTCCCAATATTACAAAATAAGGCAGTTTCAGGACACCCCTGTCTCCTGAAAATGATGCTTATAGTACCAAATTGTTTTCCCCAAATAGCTGTACATTCATGTACAAATAGGACCCACACATACATTTCTTTCTGAGTAACTATTCATCCCAATTCCTCTGAGAATACAAAATGAATCTCTTCATCCTTTGACCGACAGTGTTCAGCGCTTCGTTGTTTTCCAACCGTCTACCATGCATTTCCACATTTTCCATACATTCTCCCCACATTATGCACAAAGTGCTCAAATGTCAGTATTATGTATGGATAAAAAGAGGATCAAAGGCATTTCAAATTCATTTTAAAAGGCTTTCATCTACTGCCTTATCATTATATTAAGTTAAACCAGCCATGTTTAGTGCTTCCCCCTCATGATAGCCTCATAGAAAAAAAGCCTTAAAGCTGCGGGCCTATGATTCATCCATTTATGCTGACTAAAAATAAGCCTCTCTTACTCCAAGTAAGCATCCATATAATCCAGCCCTCAACATTACAGGTTAAAGACTGTTTAACCAGGCCAAGGACGACTGCATTCATGAGAAAATCCATGTGAAATTATTTTTTACACGATACCATATAACAAGAAACATGTCTTGCATGAGCCAGAGAAACAGAGAAAGATGCGGAGGTACTGGAGGTGTCCTTATACAGAGCCTACCTAAAGTGCGGAGGAAAGGATTTTTGAGTTTAAAATCATCTGTACGCCTGGCTGTACACCCTTTGACATTGACATTTGACTATTAAGTGCTCTTGTAATTTCAATTAAGTCTAACTTGGGAATGTCACTCAAGCACACTTCACACATCCTTCTCATGCCATGTTGTGTGTGTGTGTGTGTGTGTGTGGGTCTGTGTGTGTGTGAGTCAGACTTCAGACCACTCTAGCAGCAGGGGGTACCACTCATATGGTGTTAAACAGTTCTAACAGTGATTTGCCACTTTCAACAGTAATTTCACCATTTTCTTTTCACTGTTCGTGACCAGTCTTTTAAAAACAAAAGAATGTAGGGTGTGAAACTATGGATTTAGACCACCCACCAAAAGGCTTTAGTTAAAATAACTTCTAAATGACCAAAATTGACAAGTTGACAAATGAGTGAAGTGGAGATTGCTTAATGTCGTTTAGGTGATATTAAATGGAGGAGGTGGTGTGAAAACAAGAGACAAATAGAGAGAGAGAGAACATGTGAGGGAGAAACACTTTCATTTATCGCCTCTGTGCTTTCTTGAAATATGGTTAACATCCCAAAGCCTGGTGTTTCCATCGAGATCATTTCTCCTGCTCCTGACCAGAGGCTGTATTTATTTTGAAATATAGTAGCTACTGATTAATATTCATCCATATTGCAGGTGATATCATCAAATTAATGAACCAATAGCTAAAAAAAAAAGGGAAACAGATTTATACATGTTCAATATTCAAGTAAATAAAGTGTGTGCTATGAAGCTGAATTAAATTACAGACCTGTAATTCAACTTGAGACTTGTGTTAGAATATATATAAATATATATTATTATTTAAAGGACATATATTTATATCTGCCTTGGCCGCAGAATTCAAAACTGTTTGACTTGCCATCACACATTTTGACTATGGACATTTGATCTGTTTTTGGCTGAAACTATAAAGACATGACCTCAGTCACACTTATGTAATAAGACGAGAAAGCATGTTTAATGTTTAATAAATGGCTAGAAGTAAAAGAGCAGTCTTGGTGAGCAGTGTTACAGCAAACAGTTTTAATTGGTAATTGTTGTATGGATTCAGTAGAAGTCACCAATTTATCCAGCAGGTGTCTAATGTCTTCAAACCTTGATTAGAGAAGAGTGGTGACAATCTCACAGAGGGAGAGCCACTTAAAAATGATGAAGAAGAACCAGGCTCTTCCTATTCAAATAATGAATTTGATTATCATTTTGATTGGATTGGAAATAGACTTACAATTATGAAGTAAATGTTGATTGCACAGTGTAATACCTATAGAATAATGACACCATCTGCGTTTAGATTGGTTCCCTATAAGCCTCGTTTTTACTGCTTCAAACATTGCAAACTTGTCCTTAATATAAGACAGTATTTTACAAGTTATTTTATGTTCATGGCTACTTTTGGAAAGGTAGGGTTGCGTGTTCAAAACTGTTAAATAAACTGTTGGCCGTTGTGGTTCAAACAATATTACCACTAATACCATCTGGAAACACTAGGGGGAGACACGGAGGGAGTTGAAAAGTTGTCGGCTTACACTATAATTAGGAAAATAAAATATATATATATATATATGTATGTATAGCTATGTATATATTAAATGTACTTTTACTGGGATAACTATGGTGCATTGCAGTACACTCGACAATCATAATGTTGGTATTTACCATTTAACTGTCCTGCACTTTCAGCCACATTGTTCCTCTATTCTTTTCTATTTCAAACAACAGAATTACCCATAACCCCAAAGAACAAAGTGGAAAAAGTCACAGAACGATTGCTCAATAGAGACTTCATATTAAAGAAATAAACCACAGATTAAGAGAACTAGAGGGGCATCATGAGAAAACAAAACGATGGAGGAAAGAGGGAGTCGAGAGCCATGGTGGAAAAAAAATAGTGGCCTTGGCTTGGACAGTGATGCCAGAGAAAATCACAGAGGTTAAATGAAGCTGTGTGTGTGTGTGTGTGTGTGCGCGTGATTATTGCTGTGTTGTAGCAATGTGGTTACAAGCTGTCACATGTAAGCTCTGACATTCGAAATTTGAAACTCAGCTGCCAAAAATCATTTAATTCAAGAGCTATGATAATTAAAAATATCAAATGTGTATGACAAATGACATGAAAACACAGAAAACATGAGAAAATGTTAACTTTCACAGCTTTTTGATAAAATGTTATAGGTAATCGAAGGATTTAAATGGTCAGCAGTGAAACTGCTATACGATATGAGAAATTATAACAGAAAGAAAACTAAAGTGTTAGAAAATCATCTGGGGGTAAAATTTGCATCAGGCTCTAATTGGGGAAAACATCAATATTTTAATCTGTGTGTTTTTTAGCAAAGTATTCTCGTGTTCGTATTCTGCGACTAATGTTTTCAGGTTACTCATTCACAGACTTATCTGCTTTGTACAGTTTATCTAAGATTGCCAGAAAAAGGTTTTGTCACAATAATGTGGCCAGTAGATGAAGGATTAAGTTCTTCATTTCAGAATAAATCCGGATTTCAAAATTCCAGACTTACAGAGATTTAAACAAGCCTCCACTCACAACTGCAAACTATATCCACCGTGACTAACAGCTATCAAACAAAGACTGTAGACCATGGTAACTCATATCATTTGCTTGTGTGCAAACATGCATATTCATGCATCTTATACCTGTGATAGAGGTCACTTCAAATCATAATAACTTTTTTTTTATTATTATTATTGTTTATACCGTGCAGAATTTAAGTTTAGAGATGTGTGCATTTTGTCTATCAGAAGCGTAGTTCTAATTTTTTTGACGGTTCCCAAGATAAAAGCCACAACATGTCAGTGAAGATTAACTGAAAGTCTAATGAGATTATCTGTGAGTTAATTGACTAAAGGTCACTGTCTGCACTGGTCTCGTCAAACAAAGACAGTCTTAAAGTAACAGGTTCTCATAAAATGTGTCGAAGTAACTTGTGCAGGGTGCTGCATGCCTTTCACTGACGATGAAAATAAAGCTGTAAAACATCTTAATTTTAAGAAGCCTGTTGTGCATTTCCAATAAAACACAATTATAATGTACAGAGCTACATTGAGTTTGCTCATCAGTGATAATTATGTCAGATGATTAAGTAAGGTAATCACAGCGTGTCTCCAGCCAGTCTTTGAAAATCTCTTTCATGTGCACATGGAAACACGTGTGCACTTCAGTAACACCGGCCTTCAGTGTGTGTGTGTGTGTGAGTGTGATCTTACAGGACATTAAGTAAGGAAAGGGACTATATTAAAAGCTTTTGTCCCTTTAATGGATGAAGAAAAAAATGAATCAGGTTCCGGGCCAAAGCTGATTATGGGGATACCTGGTTCCAAAAAATTGTTTACATGTTTATCAACTCTTGCTTGTACTGGCAAATTGATGCTTAAATAGTCTTAAAATGACTGTACAGCAAACCACACACAAATGTAACTGTATGCATGGTCAGAGGTTCAACAGACTTATAATTCATAGTCGTCAGTGAAGAATATACTGTAGATATAGAAATATTTGAGTAAATAAAATAATATTGGTTTATATTGAAGTTTTCAAATCACAAGTAACAACATACGAGGGGGCAATAAAAGACACAAATAAATACAATGAAATACACTGAATTAACAGAGGAATAATAGGTAAAAAAATAAGGTGGAATATAATAGATTCTTGAGTCTCTTTCACAATGTTTGATGGCACGTGTGTAATATGTGTGAAAATACTTTTTAATAGAGTTTAGTGACACTCACTGTGTCAGCAAACACAACCAACCTATGACTTAAGGGAAGAATAAGGATGACATTCACACTTCAGGAGACCAACATCCTGTAGTCATTTCTAACCTTTTTCTTTAAGGAAAAAGTAGCCTATGTTTTTTCTAAATATATTTAAAAATATTTCAATATATTCAGAGTATAATAAAACAGTACAGAACAATGAAGGAAAACAGTGAACTTAATACCTGCAGGAAGAATGAGGTATTTGTATAACATTTTGAACATAGTATTCGCTGCAGATGTTGCAATGTATCAGAACATTTTACTTTTATATTTTTAGGAACTCTTAGGAACACAATTCTATTTCTATTTATTTTTTCACATCTTGTCCAAGCAGTCTCGCATTTAATGAGAGCTCTGAGCCTGTACTTCTTGAGCCAGTGATGGATGGGATGTCAGCTGTGATTTCGGTGTTAGAATTCAAGAACAACTGTGATTGTTTGTTTTGATGGTGACTAGAGCACTGAAAGCTGTCTGACAGGTACTTTGTGGCGATTGGAAAGATAAAAGTTGCTTGAAGTGCAAGTCGGTCTGATGACCCTGATCCCTGCTCATGTTTAGTGTAGAATGAAGTCGTTTAAAAACAAGAATTGGGCTAGATATGCATGATTTCATTCTCAGGAGGTTCTCCACATCCTCTCCTTTTTGCAAGAAATGGGTCCATCAACCATGCCTCATTTGCAAAATGTTAATATGACAACTGAAAGATGCTCCATGTGAGGGTGAACTTGAACCCCAGTCTCCCCGACCACACTTAACTGTGCTAACCACTCAGCCTATGGTCATTGACACGGAGGAATACCAACACCCACTTCCTAAATTTAAATAAAACCAAAATCATTGTATTCGGTAATCATAAAATCAAAGAGAAAGAAACCACATATAAATCACATTCAATCAAAAATGTCTAAATCTATTGAATTCCAACATAAAACTATATATATATATATATATATATATATATATATATATATATATATAGTGAGTTGTGGTCTCTCCGTTCTGTTATAGTTCCATACATTACTTAGTGTGTGGAGGTAAGGAGAGTTACATATAAAACCAACACAGATCTAATTTGCATACTACAGATAAGAGCTAAAGGGCATCAAACAGATCGTTATGAACCAATTAATGTAATATTTATTAATTCCCATGCTTGAAAATTTTGCGACTTGGTTGACTATAAAACTGCACAAACAAAGTACAAAGTAAAAAATAACTTATTGTCCACAAAACATGTAAGAATATATATGTTTAAAACATAGGACAAATATAAAGAATACATGTGTAACTGTTAAAGGGCTTAATTCATAGAATAACTGACAGGGAATTAAAATACTTAAGTATTTCACTTGGGAATTTGGGTCTTCTTTTTTTAAAAAAGTGAAATACCTGGTATGAGCTTGTTTTGGTGTATCAGCATGTGTCTGCTAATATGGCAGGTTTTAGAAATGATCACCAAACGCAGCTAAATCATATAGACTGAACTGTGACATAAGTTGATTCATCCACGAGTCTCCACAGTGAAAATATGCTACTATAGGCTGTTTTTTTTATCCCTGAGAAGCTGATAAATACACAGATGAATATCACCTCTACCTGCTCAAATGAAAAAGATAACCATCCACTGGAACAAGTCTCTTACCATGATTTGCTCCTTTTACTACTTGAAAATAAAAATATCAGACTTACTTCGACAGTACAGCTAAAATTAGAAGTAGTGAATACATGGCATATTTAACCAATCCAATCCAATGAAATGAAAAAATTGACAGGCTCCAATCCCAATAGAAGCAGTGATAGCCTGGTAATTACCTCAAACAGAGATTATAAATGTTTGCAAAACATATGTAAGCGTAAAAGTGCTTTGATTTCTTGTCTTCTTGTTTGTGCTTACGTGTGTGACCGGCATGTAAATATCATATTAATAATGCTGACTATGTGATGACTAAATGGTGTAGGAGACATGGACACACAGCTCTTACCTTGTTGGAGGGAAAACAGGAAGAGATGAGACAAAAAGGAAGATTCAAGGAGGTGGACGGGGGGAGGGGGGGCAGGAAGGAGACAAAGAGAATGCAGAATATTGTTAGATTTTTTTTTTAACAACTCAACAAAGTTAATGAATCATTTATAAACACACACACACACACACACACACATACATATATATATACATACATACATACATACAACATGTTAACAAAAAGCCCCACCCCATACACATACACACAGGTACATGAGTCATGGCAAATAAATATAGTGATGCCTGTGGCCGGCAGTCATAAATCCATGAAATAAAATCATTTCTATTGATATAAAGATATCAGAAGATGTAAACAGCTTCGTTGTGTCTGAGCAAACAAACAAAATGACACGTTTAAAGGAATAAATCCTTAGAAAGTATTTATTTTACGTATTGACAAGTTACGCTTGACTTACATGTTCAATTTTAGCATCAAGTTCAATGAACCCGGGGCTTCCTGGTCACCTACTGATTAAGACTCCACATAACTCATGTTTTTTTCTCTCTCTACACTTTCAAACCATGAAATACAGGCAGCCAAAAAATGTCACGAAAAAGTCTTATCCAATGAACCTCACAGAAGTTTTTCTCTTACACACCGATGCTGCAAAGGCCAGTCAAGTTATCATATTGTACTAAATGTACAAGGAGCAAAAAGGAAAGAAAATATAATGAAATACAAAAAACTTTTTTAGGAAATGGTCACACAGAGAAAGAAGTAATAAAGCCAAAAGTCACAGTGACTTTGTGCGAGAATTGGAATATATTCCTTCATAATTTGAATGCGAATGGAGACAGATGGCATGTGATTAGCCCAAATGGCCCAGAACATGTTGATGTTATTCTACTAATTATTGGCCAGTCACTTATTGCTGCATAGTCAAGATTTTCTCTAAGGTATTATATGGATTGCCTACAGTCCAAAAGTGTAATTAACATCAATGAATCAGATTGACATCATTGTGGCTAGTGTCCAATGAACCGGGAAACAAATGCATAAACAAAAAGAAAAAGTTTGTCATAGTGGGAAAAGCAGTTTATCGTGTAACAGCACGGTGAACAGTCAGTGCTACTAAATTCTGCTAGTGTGTGTCACTAAACAGCTGGTGCTCTTGGGGAGGTGCTCGAGAGGACACGAAGAGTAGCAGATGAAGTACAAGCAGGCATTGCTCATTCATTTTCCAGGCCTGGATACTTTTCAATAGAAGGCTGATGGTTTATGCTGGTTTCATTTCATTCAGACTGACTAACCTCACTCTCCTCTGATTCACTGGATCATTCCTCTGTCCCTACAGTCAGATACCTTCAAACATATTCCCCCTGCCTTTACTTGATGTGTTTTCATATCGTAAGTTTAAAAGGGAAAATGTGGACTGGGAATATGATTCCCTTTCCTTGCAGTTACTTGCTCCTTGCCTGTTTCTAGTGAGTGCACCTTGAGGGACGAGATGATGCAAGGAGTTATTCACCTTCTTTCTTCTTCTTCTGTCCCCAGTATACAAAGAACAGAGGATTGGGGACAAATAGGCAATGTTACCATCAATAACAAAAGAACAAGACTTTGATAATTCAATCATTCACACACTTACTGCGACAGATACCTATAGCTAAAGTGTTTTAGCCAGAAAGACACATTCTTTGGAAGAAATATCGCTTTGATGGAGGTAGGAAAAAAAAAAAACATCAAACGATCAGGCATGCTCCTTGATGTATGTGTGTGTGTGTGTGTGTGTCCAGGAATGCTTGCGTATTCACTAAATCACTGCATCCTTTCATGTAGTCAATCAGATTAACATTACTTGAACCCCCTGTCTCGTCATCGACTGCAGGTTTCGTATCCAGCTTACATGTTGCCGATGAAAGTCATGGATCAATGGTTTAATATGTGATTCACGCTCAGGGCAGATCACAAGTGACGGCACAGAGCTGCTTCAAAAGTGGATGTGAAGATACACGAGAACTCATGTGAGGTATGATTAGGTGCAGATAACAGTTTGGAAACATCTTCTCATTGTTTTGAATGAGAAAGTGTGTCCAAACGTTTGACTGGTACTGTATAAGTATGTGTGTTTGTTTAAGGTATAGGCGGGCATATTATGGCACATACGTAAGGTAAATATACATAACTAGTATGCCTAATTTGTGAGAGACTGCAATATGTAATCAGCCTTAGGGGAAAACATAGAATTATCTCCATCTCTTATACTACCTCCATAATTCCAGCAAAGCAATCACAGCAAGCTGATGTGTAAAGGCCCCATACAGTATATACATATGTGTATAATGCATGAAATGTATGTGGGCATACATAAAATTAAAAGATGACGAGTCAACATTGGCTTTATAATAAAATTCTAAAGTTAAAAAAACACGTTGCTGTTTTTCTGAGCTGCCCCTATTCAGCAAATCTATTTTTCTTGCTCATTGAAGTCATCAGTACATTTATTTTTTTATTTATCTTAAGCAATAAATTGAAGAAATATCCCCCTCCACTGGTTTCCTCATTTGTAAACTCACACTCATAATTGTCAATCTCCAAAAGAAGGGTCCATGAAATTAATTTGTGGGTGATTGTGATAAATGGTAAACGGGATAGGCCCTATCACATAGATAGGTATTGGTATGGAAACTGAATGGCAATGATGCAAAGCACACTGGCTTGTCCACGAATACCTGAGCAGTCAAAAAAGCACTGCTGTTCATTTAAAATAAAATTTTAAAAAATACTGTATTCAAATGCATTACAAGCAGCATAGAGGCTGTTCCAACTGGGACTTGTGTTAGGAAACATAAACATAAAAGGTCCATTACACCTTGACACACAAATAAATGCTTACTGAGTGTACGTTGTCATCATACGTGTGTTGATGTATCCTGTGTGCTCAGTGTGTTGTGAGGCTGTGCGATACAATGATACATATCGTGTGACAACAGAAAAACGTCTATCATCTCATATTACGCTGCTGTCATACATTTCATTGTGTCAAATATCACACTCTTGATGGCAACATGTTCCGTCAGTTGGACGAGGGTTGGGATGATGTCGCCGGTGGCCGACAGTCATGATCACTGAGCCCCTACCATCATAACATTGTAATTCAAAAGCTTTTAATGTACTTACATTAATGTAACGAGCAAAATTGTCATCAACTCGAGTACTCTGCTAGCTTTGTGAGCAAACAGCCAATAAGATTCATTTAGTTTGTCTGTCCACACAAACCAGAAAACTATACTTTAAAAATTATACTATTTTACAGAATTTACTATATTGTGATACGTATCGTTATTTGGATGAAATGACGTAGTGTATATCAGGATTTGAGAATTTTTGTCATATTGCACAGCCCTACTCTGGTGATGCATAGATAGATACATTTCCACACCGGCTGTATATTTCCTTTTCTGCAGCCTTATATTTGCATCTGTTACATGACAGGCAGAGCACACCGCGCGATGCGACAGAAATCAATTTATATCTCCACCAAATACATCGAGAATCCATCCATCCAAGCCAATGAAAAGTCATCAACAGAGAGAGAGAGCAAAGCAGGAAATAAGATAGCAAAGTTATTGAAAAGTTAAATCTAGCATGTTGATCCCATCCCACCGTCAGCCTGCATCAAAAGAATTAAAATCTGTGTCACACAAAAAGCACTAAAAATACTGAATGCTGAATCTTAAATGTTTTAATTATTAATTGTTCTGGCTTCTGCGTAAACATGGTCTCTTGATGAGTTTTACTGTCTGTTGCCACAGAAAGTGAGTGAATCTAAGTACAAAGAATCTCAGAGAGAACAATTAAAACGAAGAAAGACAAAAAGATGAAGGACAAGAAAGAGGGAGACGGTTGATAAGTTGCTCAACCTTTTCCCAGTCCACCAACAACAAAGGGTGATAATGAGTGAAAGCGAAAAAAATAAATAAAAAAAGGAATATTTGCCCTGAGCAGAGTGATAAGAGAGGGATGTAAGCGGCTTCCTGTTATCGGTCCAGCACACAGCCAAATGACAGAAAAAGACACACATGGATATACTACATGCATGCACACGCATATTTCAACCCTAATCATAAAAGCATCCGCAATATATCAATGGTGGAATAAAAGACTGTTTGTTTGAGCTGAGTAAGGAGTTTATTTCTTTTCTTTCCTTTAAAATGAGCTGCTGATATCTGACTAGGAGCTTCCTAAAAAAAAAGAAGCATCAAAACAAGTTTACATCTTGTACTATTTTGGAGAGATTTAAATACTTTGTTTGATGCCTGTTTCAGTGTGATATGAAAAATGTGCAGTGCGCTTAAAAAGAAAAAAAAAAGTGGATGGTTTCAGAGAAGCAGTTCCTCAGTTTTGGATTTTCACTGCTCTGAGCAGCATGTCAGATGCTACCAAACTATCCATCACACATACTGTATGTTTGCACTCAGAGGGAGAAAAAGGGTGTAACGTGAGATCAGAAGAATTAGGTATCGATCATTTTATCCTAGCGGAGCCTCAGGTGTACAGTTAAGATAAGCAGCGCTGCTCCACTGTAGAACTGAACATGCTCAAGTATTAGTTTCATAAATTGCTCCTTTCAACACAGATATTTCACAATTAACCCTTTCAGTGACAGTTGTCACTACAGTGGACAGTTATTCAAAAGTTGTTTTTTTTTTCCTATATGAATTAATCTAAAGCAAAAGAAAAATATTTTTAAAAAATAATAATCCTGAAGTAGGTTATCACAATTAGTGCATGAAAGGGTTAATCATTGTTTTAAATATAAAATTATGCTAAATGATCTTTTTTTTTCCAGTCTAAAAACTGAATTAAATCCAATGGATACAAAAAGTAATAAGATCAAGACATTAGTGCACATTATTTCTACCTGTCTATCTGCATTTTAAAGCTTTTTAAGAGAACCTTCTGGTACGTCAATAGTGTATGAGACAAACATATATCCATGTGTTCGATTGATCTGTTTATACTTCAGGGACTCACCTGTGCCAGTTACTGTTTAAGCTACTTCTTTAACAATGGCTTGGAAACTAGTTTTCATTTGTCTGTGACCAACCTTCGATGCGTCTAATGTAATAAGGCTGTTATTGAAAGTTATTTTGCCTCTAAACACTGATGTAAACTTGGTTATTATAAAGCCTTTGGGAAATAATATTGTATAATATAGTGCTGCTTCTGTCCAGCCTCCACAGTCTGGATGTAGAAAATGCTGTGTAGCAGGAATTACTTGTTATCTAATGACTGGAATCATCAATAATAGTAAATAATGAATAAATAATCAGAAACACATGGTACTCGTAAAAGTAGAATTTTGGCCAAGAAATTTTGTACCAAGTCAGTGACAGATTAGCAGGATGGGGACTCACCGTCGGACCAGTGAGTCTTGTTTAGTGGCATAGAGGCTTGTGGGTTTACTGTCGGAGTAACCAAAAAAAAAGACAAAGCCATAGTGGACTACATTTCGTTCAATAAATTAGTCTATATGTCAGGGTCAGTCAGAGTAGGTTTGGTTTGATTATCATCACAAGCTATCATTGTCACAGTTGTAATTGCAGTGGATGGAAGACCTATCAAAGCTATAATCTGGAATTGATAGCCATGGGCAAATATTTTCTATCCCTGCACAATTCACAAGTCTCTTGTTTTTAATGCACTGGTTGCATGATCAAATATTTGTGATGTGAGAGTTACCTAACGTTTATCATTCACAAACTTTAACCTTATTTGACAAAGAGACAGGTGGGAGAGAAATGGAGGCAAGTGGAGAAAAAGAGCAGGAGAGAAGGCACATATGACAGTGAGAGAAAACATAGACTAAGCACAGGCTATTAAAAAATAAAAAAATAAAAGAAAAGTTCTCTCAGCTAGGTGGTAAACTTTGCCACTGAGGTTTATATACAGTGACCTCTGCAAGTAGTTGATCAAAGAGGGATTATGTATGAATAAATAGATCAATAAATATGTTCTAAAGTTTGTTTTGCAGTCAAGTGTCATTCGATTTCATATTTTTTTTTTTTTTTTTGAATTACTTCTTGATATTCACTTCACACACGCACCATCCAGATACAACAGAACCCTTTACTCCCTCTACTGCAGTGCTTCTCAAATAGTGGGGCGATGCCAGGGGAGGCACGTGTGACCCTGGGGAATATGCTTCTTTTTTTTTTTACCGTACTAGAATAAAGTGTAATTGCACATCCACTACAGTAGTTGGCAGTGGCACTCTCATTGTCAGAGTGTGCTCAGGGAGTATTAACTCTGCCAAGCGCCATGACGAAGCGTACGTACCGTAACTACAGTGGGAGACGAGTTAAGACCGGTGTGTTTACTATGTCTAGATTTGCTGGCAGCGGACAGCATAAAACCAAATAAATTAAGGTGCCACTTAAAGACATTACAGCCCTTTTTATTTTTTGTTTTCTTTAATGTTATTAACGATATAATGTTATGCAGAGGTGTACTTATAACAGTTTAATAGACAAATGATATTTATAGTCGCAGCGGATGCTCTACTGAAAAAAAAAAAAAAATCCCAGAGGAAACTCTGGATGTGCATATGTGTGCATATTTTGACATGGTGCAATTGGCAGTGGAAGCTCATGATTCTGGGGGTTACTCTCTTTTGAGTGGGGGTTAACAGCACAGAAGGCTGAATGATAGATCCTTCCAACATTCAATGGCTGTTTGGCTGCAGAAGTGTATGTCTTTCCCAAATAAGTGTTTCACCAGCCAAATCAATCCAATGACAATTTGCTCATTGCATCTATTCTCAAAGAGCCAATTGTATCATATATGAAGAGGGGCTGACATAGAGATTCAAAGCTGATGATTTTAATAAGCCAAATTAACAGTTGAGCACTGTTGCCTCCTGCTGTATGTTTCTACAGTAGTTGCAGAAATGAACGCTGGTGTTTTGCCGGAATTGTATAACTGGCGTTGTGAGCTGATGGGATTTTTATGCAGACCACGCACCACCACCATCTGTGTTCACAAGAGGTTAGTATTTAACTAAATTCATTGAGTTTTCAGGTGTTTCTCGAATGCACCAAGGGAGTCAGCAGACCACGTGGAGCTGGGTGACTCATTCCACCAAAGAGTCTGGATCGGGATTTCATACCAGTGCAGTGATGGTGTTACCGGAAGTCTCTCATTTGCAGACAGGAGCAGATGGGAGGGAACATATGGTGTGATGAGTGATGGGTGCAATTTGATTGGTCGCCTTGGTCGAAAGCAGGCATCAAAGCAGCGAATGTGAGCTGCCACTGGGAGCCAGTGAAAGGAGACTCATGTGAGTTGGCTAAATGCTACTGCATATATATAACCTTATGCTATGTGAGTAAGCTCCTGCACAAATCTAAGTTTTTTCGGTTGTTATTACCTTTCTATTACATTGTGATACTATATTAATTCATCAGATATGAGCAGTCAGTCAGATTTGCAGCGTTGGCCTGGGCTTCGCCAAGACTGCCAACTCCCGGAGAAAATCCGACAGGGAAATAAACACATCCACCGAATAATTCCTCCTCTGACACAGAATTCAGAGACAATGCTTAGTCATTGGATTATTGGAAAATTGTGGGCGGTAACTGTGGAAAACGGGAATGACAGGTGGGCAGTGACAAGTGCTCGCTACAACTTGAAATGTACGAATAAGATTTTGCTGAGCAGTAATGAAGAGAATTCAATTAATGTGAGTTAAAGCAGCAAGAGAGGGCAGCAGAAATGTTTCCTCTCTCTTATTAAAAGGCCCTGCAAATGGGCTTTATCAAAAGGGGACAGATGAAGGGAGAGAGTGGACATGCACACCCGTGTCACTGTCCGGCTTTTATTAATCAGCTGAGCTTGACATCCCAATCACTATCTGTAAGACAATGCTAAGTCAAATGAGCTCATCAAGCCAAAAGGCCTTGTGCCCATTACTCTCAACCCCCACTGGCAGGCTGGTGTTAAGTGCTCATTAAGCTCAAAGGAAAATGCTCTAAAGAAAAATAAAAATGGTCCCCTGTGATTTCTCCTATTTACAATTGCAAAAAGCAGTGAGTGAGTAGTAGTAGGCTGCTACTGTAGCAACTCAATTAGTGGCTATGTGTGTATGCCTGTGTTGGTGTGGTGTGTGCTCTGTGTATCCGTGTTTTGAGCCTTGACAGATTGCCATATTAAAGGGGATGAGCTGTGAGGTCCGGCTGGATCGCTTATCACTAAGAACACATTTTTTAGCCTTTGATGCTGTGCAATTTAAATAAAAAATAATCAGTGTTTAATCATAGTTCTTGTGTTTCGGTTTAAAATACAATGTGTTGGTGTAGGCTTTGATTTATCATTGTATTGTACCAAAGCTGGATGCATGTATTTTACATGGTCAGGGCACATTGTGCTTTAATTATATTTTCCATGGTAAATGTGTTTACATCCTTTCATTTACTTAGTGATACATAGTCGGCTACACACATACATTTAGAACTGAAGTCACTTCTGCCATGTCTCATTATTAAATGGGAGACTGCTTTCATGCAATTGCAGTGTTCATCCATTTATGCAGAGCAGGAAGTGCAGCCAACAGTCTGCAGTGTAATGGTCTTGCAAGAAGTGTATTACTAAAAAACAGAAGGAGACCGGTCCTTCCTTAATGGTATCTTCACTCTCAACAATCTCCACCGGCACCATAAAACTTCTACCTGATCAATCACAGTTACATACACACAGACATAGCCCTGGTGTGTAATGACATTTTTGACGAGACGCACATCAGCTACTGACTCTAGAGTCAGAAGTGTTGCAGCAGTACGTCTAGTTTTGACCTTAATGTCCAGATTGATTAAAACCATACAGCTAATAAATACAAATGACTATAACTAGAAATGCTGGTTAAATCATATTTGATAGCTGGTCTAGCAAGAGGAAAAAAAGGTTTGATCTTGACTATTTGGACCTAACTATATTTTTACAATATATATTATTAAATCTGATTTGATATGACACTTCATAAACATTAATGAGTGACAAAAATACTGAACTAGAAACTTAGCAGACGTGATCACCCACTACTGTATATACCAACTGACAAAAAGAAAAGAGCCGTGAACTCAGTAAAGAAGTATCTCTCAACAGACACCATTAAAAAGGCTGAGAAAACACTGCCATACACAAAGGTGTGCAATCCAAGAGCAGCGCAGCCCTACATACATATACACACAGGCGTGTGTGTGCGCACTCTTTGCTATGGTGAGTTGACAGAACTGGGACAGCCAATTGTGAAGTTAAAAGACCCCATAAGGCACAGTGTCTACCACCCCATGTTTAGCGCTGGCGGCTGAACCAGACCATGCTCTAAGTAATGATGGCAGCATGTGGCTCACAAGGGGTGCTTTTAGCAGCTAGAATGTCTGCAGTGCAGTGGTTTGCCCTCCCGTACACACGGATACAGCATCAAGACACAAGTTTCAAGATTTCATGGGATTAGAAAGGAATGTAGTCTCAATTTCTTTCAAAAATGGACCCAGATGAATATATACAGAAATGCACTCTACATACACACATAAATACCCATAAATATCAATATAGACAAATGGTAGAGAAGACTATAATTAGAATGTCCTGCATACAACACTAATGACTTGCATGCATGCCTGTGTGTGTGTATGTGTGTGTGTGTGTGTGTGTGTGTGTGATAAAGAGAGAGACTAAGAGAGATTTTCACTGCCCTTAATTGTTATTAAACATGTTCAGTTTGCGTTTCCTCTGTGGCTCAAAGTAGCAATTAGCTGCACTTTAGAGAAGATCACAAAAATTCAAGTACTCCTACATTAGCGGGTGGGTGGGTGGGCCTGAAGCACATTAAGTGTCAGAGAGTGAAAATTGAATTTAAGGTGATGTAGCCTTACAGTATGAGCAAGACAAAGACTTTAGAGTTTGCAGGTCGAAATAATCATTTCCATGTACTTCATGAGTCACTACACCAACTGACTTCTTGCAGAGGCAGAACTGTGCTTTTATGTACATCAAAAAAAGTCTCTGGATCTCATTAGATTGTTATATAATATATATATATTTATATATATATGTGTGTGTTCAGCATCTCTGGTGCATTTAGATCCTGAACGGATATTTGTGGAAATTTTAGATAAAATTACGGTGGGAATATATTAATCAACTGGTTTCAGTCTCTCACAGTTACACTGCACTGCTTGACCACCGCTGACACCCACGCACCTCCCACCTCTATTGCTCCTCTGTAGGCAATCAAGTTCACAGCATGCCAACAAAATAGCAAATAGGTATAGATTAGGGAAAAAAAAAAAAGCACTTTGACAATAATACACCGCAGGCACAGAGCTTTGTAATGTGCCGTGTGCCATCACAGAGATTGCAATGTATGTAGCATTCACTTTGTAGTTAGAGATTCCATGAAATAGCTTTGAGATTGTAATTTCCTTCCATGGTTTGATGCGTTTCTGCATGAAACAGAGACAGAGAAAGTGCAAATTCAGCAAAACAGACACTGAGGTCAACTCTCACTCTACTAATGGATGACTAGCGTCTTTGTTATATCCATTTAAGAGGTAGGTAGAGGAGGAGAGACATTTTATCTTAGACAATATCCATCATCAGTGCACAGTACTGTCAGCTTAGAGATGGCGTCCATATGTTTCTTCTTCTGTGAATCATTTGTTGGGTCTACAGACTCACTGCAGGGCCTAATGAAAGGCCAAGACATAATTTAACAGAAATACTGGGCTTCAATAAACATGCTCACACAACGTTGGCACATATCAGTGTATTGATAACTGTATCAGACTTTCTTTCATTTGTGTAACAGCAATGGCCATAATTGTTCTTTTTACGTTTAGTGCTGATGTAGTTAGTTTCTCCTTCATAGGCGATTTACATCACTGACCTTCATAAGCTGATGAAAGCAGGAAGGTCATATTTTGAAATGTACTTGAAGCCCCTTAATGGCTCATCTGAAGTAATGAAAATTTCAGATGCAGTGCTTGTGTCAATAAATTGTTGAGAAGCTGAGATATGTTTAGTTTACACTGTTTAAGTTCATGTCATTCAGCAAACTGTAGTGAATATAGTAATATATGAAACTGCAAAGGGTTAAGGGTGATGTAGCATCGTTGATAATGCTGTTTGACTGAGGAGGGTTAATTACTGTGTGTTTTTTTTTAATCAAAACACTTTTAGAGAAACCGCACCAACAGATGGTGAGGGTAAAATATATTTATTTATTTTCACATCAAAAAAAGAACACCAGGCAATTAAGAGCGTCTGAGTATCTTTCTTCATAAAAGCAAACCAAAGCTTTGCATAACACACACACAATGCATATGTACGTCATCTGTATCGACGCCCAAAGAGACCAAGCTGGAGCTTTTGCAATATATTAATATATTATAAATAAGTCCTCTCCTGAATGACCCTTCCACTCGTCTCTCTGTTCAGAGTCAACATTTTTCTGACAGTGGTGGCAGGACAGTCTTGGATGATAACACCCAGGTGGCAAGATAAGACAGAACAGAGCATACAGTGTGTCCTGCACTGTCTCTCTCTCTCACACACACACACAGGTGTCAAAATCTGACATTAGTGTGGAATAAATAACATCATTGCATTCACCTGTTATGTTGTCAGAAAATCAAACCTGTAAAACTAACAGCAAGCAAACATGGTTGTCATCAAAAAGAACATTGTGAACTTGGATCGAGTTAGTTGGAGGTTCTCACAGCACATGTGCAGACCACAGCAAAACAAGTATCAGCTTCACACAAAGCAGCCAGCAGGCAACGTTTTAAACCGAGTGGGCTATAATCTGTAAAAACAGCAGTGTTATGCTCAAATATGGTTTTTAAGAGCTCAGCAGCACTGAAGGGAAGGAGTCGTGAAGTAGACGAAGGTAAACATTTCGCTACTGAACGTGTTTCTGCTCTTGCTTTAGACAATGAGAGCGTTTAAACCTCTTTTTTATCCCATAAATTCTGCTAAAATGTCAATAGACTGGACATGCAGGTATAAGTTGCAGAAAAAGACTCCAGCTGCCAGTTCATTGGAAGCACCAAGAATGCTGGTGGGCATAGAGATGGACCCCATTATTTAAACAAAATGACGGGTCAGTGAATGTCACACGACTGGCAAAGGATTCTGTACATGTAATTATGTGTCTATATTACTGTGCTCATTAGTTCTTACATCAGTTTATGTTAATTGACAACCTCGTGAACTAGGTGAACTAGCGCCTTCTCTGCCAATGTAGAGACACATCAATATTCCAATGGAGCGCTTTGCATCCTCACCTGTTTACAGCTCCTAACATCGCGCAGTGGAAATCACTTCAGACAACCGAGTCAGTACAATTTGCATATAACCTATCAAAGAGGTCTTACTATTGCACAGCTCATTCATATTCATGAGGCCACGGCCAGACAGGTGCCCTCATTGGCCCTGTCAAGGCTCAAACCCGCCTCTATGATCAGAGTTAACAGTTATTGGATGGCTGTTCATTAGCAACCACATCCCTGTTGAACCAGTTGCCAACGGTTACAGATTATTTTTCTGATTGCATGTGCGGGTGTGATTCAAGGCCCGAAACTGAAAGTGGTTTTAAAACGAGGTGCTCTTGATCCAAACTGCAAAGTACTTCAGCAGTGTTATCAGGGAGCTCATCTGGTACAATATACACGAGGTGTTCGTTGTTTCTGGAGCTTATTACTTTCACAGAGACTATTAATTTTAACACACACACACACACACTGTGCACTTTCTCATGAAATAACTTGAGTGGTTTGATCAATTGTTTTAATGATTCTGTCAAAGTCCTTCAAACGGCTGCCTCGACGATCTTCAACGATCACAAACATACGGATGTGACTGAAAGCACTGAAATGACTTCAAAACCACATAAATCAGAGAGTCTACATAAAAATCTGCACCTAAGAAAATTATCTCGACTAATGTAGACGTAAACAATGTTTGCAACTAAATCATCATTTAACCCACGCTAAAAGGGGAAACCTCAGCTGATTTAAGTGCTCACAGTCGTTTGGCTTTTGAGTTTATCGGTTGTGCGAGTATGACATTAATATTGACCTCATATGCTTTCCCTCCTGATAAATGTATTCCTTTCAAGTGAAGTGCTGAGTGTTAGAGCATAGCAGTCGAGTTGCCCTTAGACCACAAACGTGGTCATCGGCAGAAATGTGCAGACATCTGTTATCTGTGTGAATTAATAGCATCACAAACTGATTTTTACAGCCTCCAAATGTATTGATAATTTCCTAAAGCTTTACGTGCAAAAGCTTCCATCCGATGTCTGTGACACAACCAACGTTTGAGCAAGTTGAATACATTAAATGTTTCATATTTTGATCGTATGGGATTTAAGTTGTATCTCTAGTAACAGGACACATCTATGGTTTAAGAGCAGTAAGAGTTTAGCTTTGAGGTGCAAAGACAACACCAACTGATTTTATTGTAGATTTGACTTTTCTATTTCAGGACAAACTGTTAGTATCCGTGTTTGGATAAGAAAAATGAATGTTTTCTTTTTTTCGTAAAAGCTTTAACTGTCTAGAATAAAAATAAAAGTGTCTGGTGTGGAGGATTTATATCTGTGCCCGAAAATGTTGAATCAATTTCAATAAATGTCTGCTTTTATGTTACCATTTCAATCATTTGTTAGGGAAACAACTCTTCTTCATTGACGGGAAACATTTGTCTAATTAATGAATCAGTCTTATAAACCATAAGTTCTTTATAAAACATTGACCTCTGTCTGCTGGGCTCAAAGGAAAACCATGAAGATATTCATTGATATAGTGGAAAGTGGAAATCCCAGAGGCTGCTATTTTATGGACTTTAGGGCGTGTTTTGAACTGTATCAATGTAAGTATTAGTATTAGTATTAGTAGAGCATTAGTTTGGCTGTTTAGCTTCATTTCTATCACCCCCCACTGTGGTAAAGAGAGGTGAGCAGGGAGTCAGTTTAAAAGTGTGAAAGTCCTCTCTACCTCTAGAGAATTCAAGGTTTGTTCAGATAAAAAAAGAAGAGAAAGCATAATGACTTTATTAGTGATGCATTGTAATAAAAAATAAATAAATAAATAAAACGATATTCATAGAAACAGCCCGACTTAGCTCAATAAATCACAGCAGCTGTTGACAAAGTACAGCATCAACATTTACTGAAATGCCTGAGGAAGGTCGTCTGACTGTAACACTATATAAAAGGCTGGGAAGTGTTGACAGCGTCTTTTCCTTTGTTAAGTTCAGAGAAACAATTGACACTCAGATTTGTGTTGTTACAGAAGGCTATAATTTGTCTCCTGCCAATACAGGAGTGTTTGTGTACTTGTGTGGTTATATTATACTCTGCATGTGCTTGTCTACTGTGTGATCTACAACATTAGCCTTGAGGAAAATCAACGCAACTCGGTACACAGAGAAAAGCAAATAAAATGGGAACATTTGCATTTTCTTTCACCTGCTTATGCTACATTGAATATAAACATGTCACCACTGTAAGGAATATAATGTCTTCTGTCATGAAGATAAGCTTAAAAAAGACCCCACACACAGATAGACAGACAGATATCAAGAGGAATTTGAATATGCACAAAGCTCACTGCAGTACATACTGTGGCAGGACATAACAGTATTCTTGCCATAGGGGTACCATATCTTGAGAATATGGCCTATGAAATGCTGCACTATTACTGTACTATAGACGTACAGTGTAACAGAAAGGGCAAATGCCCTGTGCAGATGAAGCCATCGGTGTACTTTTTTATAGACGCTGCACTATTCTCATTTCTATGCTAAAAGGAAATTCTAGTACCTATGCCTTCCAACCAAGTAATCACCACACAATGTCATATCTTGTCACTGACCACAGTAAAGCGAGTATAACATGACTTTTCAAGGCACATCTTCTAGCAGTGGGGCCAGAGAAGTAACTGCGTAGCATCCATTTTAATAGCTTCTGTATGCGTATTGAAGTAGAATCCGTGCTAATTAAATAGTAACTGCTAAGCACCATGTAAGAAAGTAGCAAAAGTAAAGACAGGAGGAGACATGACTGCAATGCTCCCTTCAGAATAGTTATGTTAATATAACATAAGAGATGGACAGTATACAACTGACATGAGTATTTAAAAGATGACCCTAAATGAAAGATGCTAAATGACAGCATCACTTGATGTGTATATGAATGCAGTGATTCTACTTTGTTTCTGTTCATAGCTTGTATGGTGTGTGTGTGTGTGTGTGTGTGTGTGTTAATCATGTATTTCTACTGATTTCTAAGCTGCACCTCAGAGTTGGAAAAATGCCCCAAATGCAGAGCTAAGGGTAATCTGCTCTGTGTTCAATTTCATATCAGTAATACCATACATTGTAGGGATTTCTGAGGCAAACATGGGTGCTGAATGTCCTGATTATCAGCCAGGAATCATGCAAACTGCATATTTGATATTTAAATGTATCCAATCTTGAGACTCGTAAGCTCATAGTAAAAGCACTTAGGCCTTTTCGATAAACATGTTTACTTTTCCTATTTGTATAGGGTAATTGATTTTCCCGCAGTTCCAGCATAATGCATTTTGCTTGCCTTGACTATGCAACAGGACTCATATCAGAAGACTGTCACATTCAGAGGTGTATACAGTATATTGCCTGGGATAGGACCTCAGAATGTCCAAATGTATTATCTGTTCTGTTTTATTTTATTCCATAGATTTCTATTAAGTGCAAGATATATGAACGTATGTACACATGTATATATGAATACATGTGCCATATCATAGAAGTACTGCTAGGGTAAACCTGTTTATATCTTGTATCACTTCTCTTTTTCATTGGTAAAATGAAATAAATAACAGGAATAAAAGGAGCGAGGGGACACACAGCAGCGCCTGTGAGCCGGACTTGAACCGTAAATGCTGCCATTGGTGCCCATCTAGCACTAAACTCTAACCACTGAAGTGTCTTTCTTATTGCAGGAACACTAGTTAAAAGAATGTGATATTCTTGTGGGGAAAGTATATAATGTTTACTTTATCTTGCTGTGTACTTGACTGCTGTTATTTGTTAAAATGGCCACTTGAGGGATGAGGCAATAGACAAATGAGAGAGAAACCATGAGCGTCTTCACAAAAACTGCAAATATTCTTACGCAGTCTTCCTGAGAAATCCTACTCTAGGAGCAGCCTCTTTCTTTGTCTTTGTTCTCTTTTTTCCTCCCTTTTATCCTTTTTCCCTTTCATTCCTGGAGAATGTGTGGCTTCATTTCACGTCAGTACTTTTCTGTGCTCGGTGCAGGACTGATACCTGCAGCGAGCAGAGAGGTGATGGAGAGATAGCTATAGGAAACAAAATATGTTGGCCTTTCAAAGGTCATACAGCTTTAAAGTGTCTGTTCTCAGGTAAACGGATTTACGTGTGCTTCTCCACAAAGAGGCTCAAATTACTCTTTTACCCCCACATTTTCCTTATCTTTCTGTCGCTATCACTATCCCTTGCTCCTATTTTCACTGCCGTCTTCACATACTTATCTAGTTTTCTCTTTTCAATCACGAGCTGTCTTTGTTGATTTCTGTAATTCGCCCAACCTCTATACATATTTCTGCTTTCTCTCCGCCTGCCTTCGTTCTCATCTCCTCCTATTTCCTGTTCTGATGCTTTATAGAATTACTGACTGATAAGCAGTGATTAAGATGTTGGGATACAGTGACAGCAGAGCAAAGAGAATCATGTCAGTTAAATATATATAATACAATATAAATCAACTATATTGCACTTTTTTTTTTACACATTTTATTAAGAATGTGCATTTTGATATAGATGCCACCATTCCAGTCTGTCAGACAGATGGCATCAGTTCTATTAGTAGTATCTGTAGACTGTGGTTGGCACTGATGAGTAGTTTTTTCAGTCTTGTCTTTATTCAGAACCTACATTCTGGTTTTATGGATACAGATAAAATTTAAAATTATTCAGTTTTAATTCCTGTGTTCATTGTTCATTTACAGTATATCTTGTTATATGCCAAATATATGTCAAAAATCAGTATTTTTACATCTTCTGTCCCTGCAAAAAATGTTTCAATCGTTTGATGACTCAGAGGCATATTCTGTTTAAAATTCTTAACTTCTGTTTTATCAGCAGGCATGAGCTTTTTTTTTTAATGTAACATGTCTCAAATGTTCAGCATCTATCCATATCGCTAAAACATGGTTTCTGTTACAGTCTCATTTATTTTGAAAGGATGGAGAACAGCTCTCTCTCTTCTTCCTCTTTCTTTATTCATTCCCTCTTTTCTCCTTCCTTCTGCAAAGTCTACTTAATGTATGAACACCTGCTTTAGCTGACATTTAAGCAACATCTCATCATGCTGCCAAGATCACAGCTTCAATCCTTGTAGAAACATAGGGGCAGAGCTTGGATCCCCACCCCCACAATGCCAACCGCTCTTTCTGCTATTTTAATTACACAGTGACATTTACTTTTATGGGTTTCACCCCAAGTTACAGCGAGAGAGAGAGAAAAAAAATAAAAAAAGAATGAAAGTGCATGTGAACACAAGTGCATACAGCTTATAGTATACACACAGACTCTCTCTCTCACACGAGCACACAGAGAGAGAGAGAGAAACCTCATTGCTATAGCCCCGGAGGACGTGATTAAATGTCATATTTGTGCTGAGTCAGACACTCAAAAACACTATTCGAATTACGGGGAAGGCAGCATGAACTCTAAAGCCAGAAGAGACCAGAGCCTCATTAAAAGTTGGCTTGTCCAAAATTTAGGGTCTTCACAAATTTTGATAATCACCTATCCATTTTAAAAGCAACATTTTTATCCATGCAATGGTTGATTTAAGTCATCCCAATGTGTTCACTGCTGACTTGCATTAAAGTTACAGCAGCATATGCACATCTGAATTTCATTGAGTAGCGTTTTGATTTCGTCTTTATATATTGGGTATTTTTCGGTATTTGGGTGTGGTATTGATCACACAGAACACCCTCTGAAGCCCGTCTGTAATATGAACACTTAAAAAATAAACCAGAGAGAAAAGCTTCACATAATCAATTATTTACGCCGATATCACACTGATATCAATTTAGCCCATGCTGCCAATTTAATGAAGACATTGATCAATGTGGAAGTCAAAATGGGCCATTGTGGCCTTGACAGTTAAGACTGCGCGAGGAATAAGACAGTTCATAGAATCTTAATCGCAAAGAAAGTATCTTGCTCTTCAAACGTACCATATCATTTGCAAAATGTATCATTTTTAATGTCACAGACAAAATATTTGCTACAACAAATCTTAAGATTAGACGCTTCCACATTTGTTATCAAGCCTATCTGTCACAAAAGCAATGTTGCTACTGCAAATATTTTCATTTCATTCAATTCACCACCTGTCACTGAACAAAATGGTGCAGGTGGAGTTTCTCCCCTGTTGTCTAACACAAAGAAAGCTCCTTTTATAACCTAAAGTAAATACTTGAACCAAAGCCTTTATTTTTGGAGAAATAAATGTTAAGTCAGTCGTAACAAGTGGGAGAGATATAATTGTATATGCGCAACATGAGTCTGCCTCTCTGTCTGATAGCATGTCGGACCCGTCTGTCTGTCTGTTACTTTGATTGGCTATCCACACGTCAGCCTTCATCATTTTTAGTCTATCTGCATGTCTATCTGTCTATTATACATCCATTCATCTACATAATGACAGTACAGACTGACACAGACAGACATGCATACACGCAATATATGAATAAAAAAAAGTGTATTCAATCCCATCACATGGAAGTAACAACAATCAGATGCACACAAGAGCACCTGCAACCTCTCCATCTTTGTTCCTTGCATAGAAGCCGTCCAACTCATTTAAATATACATGAACCCACACAGACAGATACTGAAGTACCCCCCACTCACCCACCCAGACACAAAGGTGAATAAATGGTAATCAGATTGTGATTATGGGTCTTAGTGAAACAATAGAGACAATGGCCAAGGTGGGCCAATGTTTTACCCATTATTATAAAAGCTAATTTCTATCTGTGTAATGCAATAACCCACTAAATAAATTTCATTCTGTAGGTGCATATATGTGTGTGTGTGTGTGTGTGTGAGTGTGAGTGTGAGTGTGAGTGTGAGGTTGACATGGTCTGAATGATTAATGATCATTGTACAATACAAGATATTAAATGTCTAAAGGAACACAGATTGTACACCCAAAAAGTAATGAATTCTCAAGTAGCAGGTTTAATATTGACTACATGCCTCGAACATACAACACATTATTTTCTTTTTTAAACGTGTGTGTGTGTGTGTGTGTGTGTGTATAAATAATCCCAGGAAGGGCAGATGCGAATAATAGCTTTGAACATGCGGTTCACGCAATTAACTGTGAGCCAGAGCAGATAGACTCTACAGTCAATACCTCTTGTAATGCTGGCAAGGGACGTAAATAAAAAAGAAAAAAGGGGTTCTTCTGTGTGTCGGTGTATGCACACATGAGTGCATGTGAATATACTATCTAGGGATCTAGGCTTTGAGATGTTAATGGCTATGTGTTGAGGCGAGTGCTGGGGGGATATGTGTGTGCGTACATATCTAAATGCATTGTGTTGTTGAGTTGTGCTTATAGTAAGCATGGTGTGTAGAAAGTGCCTGAGGAAGAAGGGCCATATAAAAAAAGCACAAGAGCCAGTAAAACATCCAACAGTGTGGTGAGGAAGGTAATACAATTACTACGATTTAGACAATGCTGGGAGTGAGGGTGGGCATATTTATAATTGAAGTATAACTAAAATTGAACGGAAAAAAATGAGACAACGGAAACTAAAGATAATGATGGCTGCAGAAGAAGAAGAAGAAGAAGACAGAACATGACACCGTAGAGCAGAATAAGAAGAGGTAAGCTTCAGTACAATAAAACACTGCACTGAAAGAAAGACAGTGAAACACTTAAATCTTTACCCTTGAGGGACACAACAGCAACCTTAGTTTAACATGCACACACATAAGCAATCAATGTAAAAAAATAAATAAATAAATAAAACACAGCACACCGTCTCTCATCCACACATAAAGAAACAATCTGCCTCTATCCTCCACTCGGAGCCTTGCATTGATTGTTTAGAGCAGCAGGTTCTGTATTGATTTCCCTTAATCGGTTTTAAATGAACAATTATGGCCATGTCACCAGCTGTTACTTGCAGCTACTCCAAAACAGGCTGTCTATTTCTCTTATTAATAATCTATATACTTGATATACATAATTATTATAAACATAAGATATATTGTTGTGAGATTATTCCTCTTCCCTTTCTTGTTTTCTTCTTGTTAGAAATGAAAACATGCAGTGACATTCAAACGAGAAATGCACCAACACTGGGATTTGGAAATGCAGGAGACACATTTGCTGCTATGGGAGCCTGCCATCCTGTCCGCATACCCGTCAGCGTCTACGTCTATCTAGCATCCATCTTAACAATTTAATTTTCCAGGGATATATTTACATTGCTCTGCATCATATCAGGCATCAGGATTTTTTTTTATGAATGTCATGCACTGGCACTATTTCTTTCTCTCTATTTAAAAAAAAATATATATATATTTAAATTTATAAAATATGAGAATATAGGGAAACTACCACAGCTGATATTACTGGCTATATCTGTGGGGAGGTAAAGCTGAATAAAACGGCTCAAATATATAAATGCATTTCCTTTTAACTGATTGAGTTAAGTATTATTTGTCATGTGTGTCTGTGTACACACATGTATGTGCCTGTATGTGTATAACTGTACTTTATGTCTGTGGGTATGTGTATTTTGCGTACTGGATACGAGTGTGTGTGTGTGTGTTGTCTGTGGGTGAAAGAGAAAGAGATTTATCCCTCTTTCCAGGACCTTGGAGAGCAATTACTTCAGCAAATCAAGGTAGCCCAGGACCCAGTAACTGAAATAAGGTCTGATTGTTTTTTATTCCTCCTGTTGTTCTGTATTACTGCTCCCTGGTGACGAAGAGCGGACAGACACCGTACGTCTGGGTTTTACTGCTCTACCTGGCATTTCAAGAGAGAACTCCTTTGGATTTTTTTTACAAAATATTTTATATGCATTAAATCGAAAGGTTTCATATTAAATAGTCTGCCACCATCAATTGGTTTCAATTGCATGTTGCTAGTAGCAACCCCTGCTGGCACAATCATACCAGCTGCTGCTTAACATTCAGACGTTTGTCAAACTTGTGACTGAGGAAATTATATTTTTTATCTACCCCCCGTGCCCTTGTTGGAGCATTATCTGGAGGTACTTTTTATTACAGCTGTTTTGTGATTCTTGACTTGTTGTGACTGAGTAGAATTCAGCCTTTTCTATGATCAGCTTACTGCTAAGCCAAGATAGCAACTTCAACAGCTATCTGGAGTTAAAGATTACCTAATGCAACTTTACAAGTAACTTAAATTAAGCTACTGTTTGGATAATTGCTTTGCATTTTACTCTCTTACTTTTACTTGTGTGGACTTAATGTATACGTGTACTGGAGTAATTACAGTGCTGTACTATTGACTTAATACTGATTAACTGGTGTGACAACATGATTGATGTTTTTACATTCTTTATGAAAATAAAAGGTATATTATTCACCACAATATTTACTCAGGATCAGTGTAGGATGATCTCAATCATTAGAGAACTATACAGGTAGACTCACGACTCATACATAAGGGGGAAAAAAAGAAGACGGTAAGTATATCAGAGGAAAAATATTCCAGATGCAGGAGGAAAGGCTTTTAGTTCATGTTAGGGTTAAATGTCTGTCAAACACAATGATGAAAGGACTGAGCAGAGGATGAGGGAGCAAAGACAAGTGAAGGAGATGGAGATGAGAGGAGACTGAAGGAAGGGGGAGGAAGGGTGAGAGCGCTGTCGGGAATAAAGTGCAGCAGATAGGCCAAGAATGATGTGTGAGCAAACATAGGAAATAAAAGACCAAGTCATAGAGGGAATAAACTAAGCAATCCTTGTTTGTCATCCTCTCTTCTCCTCATCACACTCTCTCGATCTCTCAGTCTGTCTTCACTTACTTTTAATGGCCTCCAACGAGAAAAAAACCCACCTTTCTCCCCAGTCCTTGGGGCCTATTCCGTCATCAAAACCTCTTAACAGCTCAATTAAATTTCCAATATTTTGATGAACTGAGCTGCAGTCATCCCCAATTTCAAGAAGATAAATATTCTAAACAGCCATTTATTTTGCTTTATTGTAGAAAGTATTAATTTTAGCAATTACTTTACTTACTGTGTCATCAAAATAAAATAATCAGTGGTAACTTGGGGGTTTAAAGTGAGACATGATGTTTTCTCTCTGACCAAATCCTGTCACTAGAGCAGACATGATTTGATAATGAGGAACACTTATGTCCTCTGCCTAGTTCTCTCTTTGTGCACACACACACACACACACACACACACACACACACACACACACAGTGCAATAATGCATTGGTATAAAATCTGTCTGGCTGCATAATTTGCTCTCTCTCTGTCAGACTATGACCCCTAATAAACTCCAATACCCACAATTCCCTCTGGCCTCATGTCATGCCTTATTGGCTGCCTAATTCACAGAAAGAAAGAGAAGAAGGGAGACACAGGGAGCAGAAAGACCATTAAATTGCTTAAAAGAGCTAGAAGGAGAGAACGCTTATAGGAGATGCAGCACAGATAGAAAGAAATTAAAGGGGATCACCAAACTGTGAAGCATTCAGGGCACCGGGTAAACACATCTAGCCAATCAAGTGCAGACTAGCCAAAGGGGCCATATTATGACTGGCTGGTAGAAACAGGGTTACTGTTTGCCAGTTAATGCTAGGGCATGATTGTTTGGCGAGGTTTTCTCCTTCTATCATGTGCTTTCTTCCTCTCTCACAGCAACCCTTGTCCCTTCCTTCCATCTTGTATTACCTCCGGATGAAAAGAAGAGGAGATGAGACAGAGATGATGAAAGTGAAAAATGGCATCAGCTTTGCCATGGTGTACGGCTAAAGAGAAAAGGAAAGTGGACCAGTGTCAACTGTGAGAGAGGTTGGGGTTAGTTGTTTTAGAAAGTTGCCAGAGGATTCACTTGTTGTTTCATAGAGATACTAAGGATTACATTTCAGAAACATATGGGTAGATAGGACAATTATCTACAACATTAGAAGTTTCAAAGAACCACTTTTGGTCTTTTTTACCTTATACAACTCAAATACTCCCATTGTGTAGATCTCCACACATGGTAGTGAAATTTATGTCACTACAAGGCAAACTTGCTTTTCATTACACAGATTTAAGATTTTATTATCCAAGATCCATTGCTTCTCTTCAGATGTCTTTGTCTGTTTCCTCACTCACAGTCTCTAGGTATGTCCAACTATATCCGCACTGCAGTCTGTGTCATTGCACAAACTGCTGTTATGCTCATGCAGGGCTGCAAACAGTCATGTCCTACTTATGTTACACATGTTTTGCCAGCTTAATTTTTTCCTATAATAGTGTTTGCCTATAATATAGGCAAACAAACATTATGATACATGGAATCCTACTGCTGAAAAGACTTTGAAAGATTTATATTAAAATGTGTAAAATTGGATGATTTAGTAAATGTCACATGGTGACGTCACTTAATCATTTGACTTTTACATGCCAAAGTAAAGCTGACCTTCAAAGAAATATACATGAATAATCAGATGACACTGTAGAAACAAAAAAAACAACAAAAGAAACAAGTTATTTTTCCCTGCCCTTCAGTAATTCTTGGAGTAATATTGGAAATTATTCTAAATCAAAATGTGATTCAAATGAGCAGCAGAGTAATCAGGGTAGCATCCACAGCTGTGCCTTTTTCAATTGGCAGGAATTGGTTGTTACACCTGTTTTGCCTTGTAAACCAATGATTTGCTTAGCGAGGGTACTGGAAGGGCGTATTAATAGTCTGTAAGGAGTTTCAGAAGGAGGAGGACGGGGGTGAGTATGACTTCTCATCCCCGAGGAGAGCGGGCAGCAGTGGAGGGGATGATGCCAAGTATATGCTGCATCTGGAAGCAAGAGACAAGAACTGTGGGCATTGGATGTTGAGTGTCTGCCAGCTGACAATTGTTTAGCCCAAGAGAGAGACGGAGCAGAGCCCTCCATCTACAATCTGCTGGCTTTCTGAGATTGTGAGAAGAACAGAAGAATGCGGAGGACAGAGGAGGATGATGCCAGCTGCAGGATTCAGGAGCCTGTTGCATCAGCTGTGACTCATTTCGACAACATCTTGATATGTTTATTGCAAATTAGAACGAGGTTGTATGATGCACCTTAGTACAAAATATAGCAGTTAGTCACAACTAAATATGTCACACGCGCACATTTGTTCCTACTCGAAGCAACGGTACATCAAAGCCAAAGAGATGCACATGCTGGATAATAGGAAGAAATCCCTTGATAGAAAACGCAGACATTGGAAAAGATTTTATTTTAGATTTGCAGGAAAAAATATAGAGAAGGTGCTTCTGCAACTCAGTGTAGAGATAAAATATATGTTCAACCTTTTGTATTAAATTGATGTGAACTGTCTTATCTATTGTCTTACTTCTCTATTTCAGTGTTTATTTTTCAGTCTCCATGTTGCCATGCCCATGCTTATTATCTTTCTATTCGGGCTGTTTCACTCCCTGCCTCTCTCTCTGTCTCTCTGGTCTTTCATCCACCTTACCTTCAATCTCTTTTCTTTCATCCAATATTATTGTTCACAAACACTTACGCCATCCCTGCTAGCTTTCACATATTTAATCATGTTTCCATCTGATTCTTCATGACCTCACCATATACAGTGAGTGCATGTTTTGTATAGGGGGTGTACTGTATGCATGTGTGTTCACCTGTGGGTTTATTTTCTGTCATATGTTGATATGTGCTACAGCATAAAGGTCTACAGGGAGCAATTAATTGTTTTATTCAACTAACCCACTTGAATACTCCCCCTGAACATACGGACATGCACACTCATAAGTATGCATGCACACAAACACACACAAACACACACATCAGTCATCTGTTTCAGTAAAAACTAACCCTGCCGCATTAATCAGTAAGCTGTTCAATAACGTAATCATATTAGGGCTGATAACTTCCTCACAAGTGCAGCAAAATATGAGCACACGCCCCCACATTTGCATTCAGGGCCCTTGTCACTTGAGTATACTTCTCTATCAGTGGTAAATGTCAGCGAAAGAGGGCGGAGTGAAGAACCAGCAGTGTGTGTGTGTGTGTGTGTGTTTGTGTTTGTCAGAAGATACTGAATGAAGTGAAGAGCTGGCAGACAGTCCATAAAGGTTAATTAATATGGAGACAACTAGCTAGCAGGGGCTTGCCATTACACGGATAGATTTTTAATATACACGCACACACTCACACAGGCGTGAATAGAGGGTCTCAACTGACACTTCCCCTGCTTATATCACAAATATTGTCCAGACAGATGCTACAGTGTTGGCAACAAAAAATGGTCTACTATTATTCTACTACACTGTCAAATTAGCAGCATCGGTGCAGCACCAGTCAGACAGTATAAATACTGCTTTTCACTGTATATGAACACACATGCCCATGTTCACAAACAGAGGTCACTTTGTGGGTGTGTGGGTATTAGATGGGTCAATGTTTATTCAATTTGGGAATACTTATCCTTCTCTCATAGATCATTTTCTGTTCTGGTATATAAGAGATGATTATGCATCACAATATGTACCAAAACTCTTGCATATGACTGTGAAGATAAGAATAGATGCAGTCATAATTGATATTCAAAGTGACAAGTATGAATACTGTATGGTATCTCTGCTTTTTCATTATCTCCAATGAAAAAGCAGAGATATAGAACATTAACTTGCCATTTACAATGTTTATGATAATCTAACTATAAAGGACGGGATCTTTATCTGTCTGTATGTCCTTCGATTTTCTGCACAGCCGTTCGTCCTAACGACTTCACACTTGGCGGGTGTATTGCTGAGGGCCCAAGGACGCGCAGTGTCGAGTGTGAAGTTGCTTTGTTTGTTGAAGAGTCGATCATACTGGATGGCAGAAGAAGAGATGTAAAGATGCTGGTACACATCTGTTTATAATGGAGTTTAGCCAGCTTTGCTGTATTTCACACTGGAGCTGAGACCGCCAGAGTGAGAAACACAGTTGCTCTGCAGTGTGTTGCCTGTAATGTTGTCACACATATCCGGGGATATTTGTCATATATAATATAGTATATATATATATATACAGTTACTTTGCTTTCAACGGCTCCCAAGGTGGTTTTAATTACAGTATTATTTTTAAAACTTCTACCAGAATAATTGTGGGTGGCCACTGTACGACTGGGGCTAAGTGTTATTTTTCATTTTTTCATAGTTTTCATATGGCACAAGATGTGAAGTTGTTAGGACGTATCCAAATTCAGGATATGCTCTCACTCTCTCCTCACGTTAAATGATTCCCAGTTAAATGGTGGTACAGCAAGTACAGAAAACACTGAGCTATTACTAAAGCATGACAATACATTATCCACCACAGGGACAAATATCTGTTGACGTTGGCCCCATGAGATCACTGCTTTTTAGTTGCTCATTAATGCAAAGATCAAACTTGATTTAGGAAGAGGAACAGTAGTACATTAACTTAAATAACACAGAACCAAAATGAATCTTTGGCAGAGTCAACTTGTGAACAGTATTTCACCACCGAACCATTATTTATGAAGTGATGTCTTGTGCAATATCATCATCATCTGTCCATTCCATCCTCTTTGTTAAGATGGATACTCTTTAGAGTGACTCACAGCCTCTCTTTTAGTACTTTACTCCTCTCTCATCCCTAAACACTAAAAAGACAAATCCAGATGATGGACTGTCTATAAAAAGGGCCCCACGAATTTCACTGTATTTTTGAAATGCCAAAAGTCACAGTGAATCCAATGTTGGCAGCATAAAGTTGTGAGGAAGATGAAGTCTATTACTGGCTAGATACAAGATAAAAAGATAAAAGCCATAACTTCTCCCTGAAACTGATGAGTCATTCACCACTGGTGAGAAACTTCATCATATCTGCCATCTGCATGTCATTCGTTCAGCATGAAATATATCTTGTTTACTGAAGAACTGTTTTGTTGTTTGTTTGTTTTTTAAACTTAGGAACGGTCATCTGGTATGAAATGATGGTGGTGAGTCATGATGGATAAATGTGGTAAATTAGAAGCCAATGAGAGACGGACTCTGTTATAAGCCTGAGAGTTGTTTGTAGTCAGTGAGGAATAAGGAAGACAAGCAATGCATGTTCGCTTGTCTTAATGAATATCAGTACTGCTTATTAAAAATAATAATACAATAAATCAGTATATTTTGATATATTCACTTGGTTCAGACCTTGGTGAAGTATGCCCACTTCATAATAAGTGTAACAGTTCTTTTGACACGTACAGTGTTGGCAAAATGAGGAAATAATAGTAGCTGACATTGCTACTCAAATTCACATATTACTTCAACCTACACACAGCTCATCAAACACCCACTCTATCCATCTTTTACTGTACAGTCGTTCCTCCTCTCTGAAAGTTTCTTCTCTGCTTTTGACTCTCATGTTTCATCCACAGGAATCCAGAAAGGTTAATAATAAATCAGCAGGTTATTGAGAAGCAAGCCATGATACTTGTTTCTATAAAAAAACAATTCAAGCGATTCATAAAGGGAAACGCCTCCTAATCAATCGCTCCTAATGAAGCAGCCATCTTGTTTTCTTGTTTATTTTGTCCTATGATAAATGGGACTGTATGTTGACAAGTGAGAGCTGGTTCTACCAGCAATGTGAAATCCAATTCTTCACTATGGCAATGCTGCCATACACAGAAAACATGCAACTATATACTATAGTCGACTTTTCCGATGCTGGTTTCATCATAAAGAGTTCACCCTCAAGAGATTGTGCCGGGTTGTATTTTCAAAATGTCACAAAACAGATTTTTTTTTATACCTTTCAGGCGTTGATGCGTAAAGCATTGAGGTTGGCAACATTCGTTTATGACAGACAGCATGTGCAGGGGATGGTGAATTCATCTTCCTATTTGCTGTGGTTCTCTCTCCTTGTTTCTCATCCATATCTTTCATCTTTATTTGCAGTTCATCTTTTCTCCTTATGTGGTTATTTACTTTTTTTGAGACAGGTGCAACATTTCATATTTTCTGACACTATTATTATATTATTACAGTATTTTCATAGTCTGTACAATTCACTTGTAATAAGCAGCAGGTCTCTTATTTTTCATGTCCCTCCAATAACCAGATTTCGGCTTAGCAGCAGTCTGTTGTATGAGATGAGTTGGATGTGTTATATTGCAAAAATGGTGGACTGTAGCAGAGACGTGTAACACACGCATTATAGTGTTTTTAGTTTTTTAAGCCTGTAAAAATGACAAAAGTCACTTTTGCCATTACCCAAAATTATTACAGTATGGGTAACCAGTGAAAGATTTCTGGATATAGTATACCAATAATCCACACTTCTCATACAAACTAGCCAGTCAACAAGTGCAAAAATAATATGCTGACATCTAACCACCACTGCAATAAAGATCAGATTAGTCATAGAGGGGAAGACGCAGCCAAACTGAGGCTGGAAAATGCATGCCTCTCACAAAACTAGCTAGTCTGCAAATCAGCCAGCAAATGTGCCAGTCAATAAAACACAGACAAGCCAAATAATCAGCGAACAAGGCACTTCCCTACCCTGTAAAGATTGGATTAGTCACAGGGGGCATAGCTTCAGCCAAGCCACTGTAACAGCTGCCCTCCAAATTGGTAATGTCAGACATTTTCTGCAGTTCAAGAGGACCTGATATTTTTAGCTAACTATGCTTGTGGAAAAAAAATAATCATAGCTATTGCTAAAAAAAAATTGTTATAACTGAGCATCATTAAGCATTTGCTCATATTTTTACTGCTGAAGAAAATGAGGAGGAGGAATATAGAAAAGAAACCCAAAAAAAAAAGAGACAAGAACAATGAACTTGAATAATTAGATTGCCCTTTTTAAATGTGTGTGTGTGGTGTGTCAAGGCAATTCACCTCTTGCACTTGACTTCACTGAGGAAAGAGACAATTTCTATGACTGTCACTAAGAATTTTTAAATTCATATGAGCATTCATAGGGCGTAGTATTCATACAATGATTTCCCACACAGGTGGACTTGTTAAGTGTGCACTTATGTGTGTGTATAATACCTGAGAGAATGGATGAGAGAATCCTGCGGATGAACCTTTAGTTTAATCTTCATTTAAGATAGTCTTCTAGACCTGTATAATTACTTGCCAGGTGATAAAAGCGAAACCAAATGCAGGTGGATTGTCACTACATTACATCATACTTAGTGTTTAGGGTCATGTTCACATTTTACAAACATTTGCATAAAAACTATTTCTTTATATTCTTCATATATGAAGAAATATTCTCATATTCTTCTTGTCATTATGACTGGGTGCTTTCTATTCTCTTTAAGTTCAAAGAAATTTGACCAGTAGATTAAATTAAATAAGCATTTGTGGAAAATAAATCTGCAAACAAATTTAACGTAATTTATATTACATATTTCATTTGCACCATATATTCTCAACAAGGCACATTTTTATTTTATGAAAATATTTTTTGCAAGTTCAGACAAATGTCATTAATCATCTCAAATTCATTTACAGCGAATAATCTCAAAGCTGAACATCACAGAAAACATTACAGATCTCCTGCAGCCTTCATGCCACAGAAGTATAATAATCTATAATGGATTTTATGCCTCATTATTATTTCTTATGGAAGAGGAAATGGAATTGATTAGCTTCAATATTTTAGAAACTGAATACTCTAAATAAGCCACTTTGAAGATTTAGAACAGACATCTTTTTTCCGGATGTTTGATTCAGTATTCGACCTCAGATTGTTCTGGATTGTGACCCATAAAATTAAGGATAAAAGAAGCTTCATTCATAAGTTGTCTGGGCTCATCCTCAGGGACGGGGTGAGGGCCTGAGACATCTAGAGGGAGCTCAGAATAAAACAGCTCCTGCATGTTGAAATGAGCCTTTTGAGGTAGTTTCAGGCATCTGATTATAATGCCTCCTGGACGCTTCCCAGTGAAAGTATTCCAGACACGTCCAACTGGGAGGGTAACCTGGAGCAGACCCAGGACATGCTGGGGGGATTACATTTCCCACCTGGTTTGAGAACGCCATGGAGTTGGAAACATTTGAATATCCAGCAAGCCTGAGGGACTCAGATTTCCTTCTCAGGAGTTGAGGGACAAAATCTACACTAAAAGCAGATTAAAAAAAACCAAACATATTTCTGCTATGTTTGGTAACATTAGGCATAAAACCTTCTAATTTAAGCCGTCTCAATCACAACTTGATCTCAAAATCAAGCTTCAAAGCTAAACTGCTTTCACCACTGGACACTGAAATCAAACCTGTTAGCCGAGTGAAAAAAAAAATGCTTTCAAGATATATATGTCCAGCAACTGATAACCAGTACAATCTATGTAGCCAGAAGGCTTTTTTTTTTAAAAAGAAACTTTAAACAGAAACTATAAACTTTTCATCTGTCTCCTTCAGCAATCCCCCAGCATGCTTTGCTGACTAATATCACATTGTATTCACTTCTCTGTTTTATTTACTGTCTTATAAATACATAAATAAATATGGTCAAAACTGTTTTTTTTTTAGCATGCATTCTGTTTGAGAGTTGATGATACGACTCTACAGGAGTCACGTGGTTGTTTCTCTTCAATGACCCTATTCTATTCTATTCTATTCTATTCTATTCTATTCTATTCATGGGGACAAAGACAGAAACACAAATCAATACACAGCATATTCTCTTATTTTCCATTTCTGTTTGACAAGGTCACAGATATTTCAACCACAGAACAATCAGAAGCACCTACAACATGAACATGTCAACTCACAGATGATTTAATCTGTTACACTTGATCGATTAACCCCTGGTTCTGCATGTCAAGTTTTGTTCTGTGCTTGTGGGTTTATTTGTTGTTCTTCTGATTCCTGTTTGAGTGGCAGGCATCATTTTAATATCCATATAGCAATGCACACAGTAACCAATCCTCGGTCTAACTCACTTCTTTCAATCACTCCATCCCATGGACATGGATAGCGTGATGAAAAGAGAGGAAGGGGATTGTGGACTGAGCCTGAGAGAGAATAGACAATGCAGGGAGAGACGCAAAGCGAGAGAGACAGACAAGGAGTAAAAAAAAAGCTATCAGTGGCAAAATAGAGACAAAGGGAGAGCTTGAGAGACAGAGAGGGACTGAAAAGGGCAAACCGACAGGGAGAAAGGAGAGTGATACAGATTAAATTTTGCCTATGAATATTTAGAACGTGATCGGATCCCGTTGGCTTGGATTTTGAGCAAACTAAGAAGCCCCACAATGGTCTAAAATATACGACAAAGACAATAAAAGCATTTATTAGAGGCTATTATTTAAAATAGCCATGAGCAACGATGTTGTGCTCTGTTACCGTGAATATGGATGTACACGAATGCCCATATGAATATGCTGTTTTAATTGCTTGTGCATACATGCCATTAAAACAAAACGTCCTCAACTCCTCTTAGTGTCACAGAGGAACGGCAAACTGACTAAAATTCAACAGCACGGGCCTCTCAGCACCTGTAAAATCATATGACCGCAGGCGTCATAATGTACTTTTGACTGTTTGATTCAGAGAGGAGAAGCTATGTTTGAAGCAGTGATAGACACAAAGGCATCATTGAGAGAGACTGCAAAGCTTTGTAGGGCAGATGAGGGCAGGGTGAGTGACTGTGACAGGCCAATTCTATAGCTTACCATGACGATCTCACTGCTTACTCACTCACTTCCTTTTTGTTGCAGCCTTATTCTCCCCGTCAGTCTAATGTGCTCTTTCCTTTTCTATCTCCCCTCTCACAGAACAGCTCCAACTCTAGACCATGCTTGTTTATCTTTTCCTAATTCCACTCGTCACTCACTCCCTCTCACCAGACAGATCATTAGGATTAGGGCTCTGACACTGTCTATCCCATCAGATGCTGATCGGCCACAGTGGCAGAGTGTGGGAACCAGAAAATGAGCTCCTGATAGATAATAGGCTGCTCTGCGCCTTACATCAAACAGAAGAGATTGAGAGGAAGAAAGAAAGCGAGTGAGAAAGAGACAGAATTGCCTGACATCTCTTCGACACTCCTCTTTATATTTTAAGGACACTATTGTTCTATTGACAACATATCAGTGGTGGTGTCCACCATTCAGAGTTTTCCTTCATCAGTGCCAACAAAGTTGAGAAATGATGAAATCATATCCACTCCTACGCTGCATTCGATTTTACCAGTGAAACCACACCAGTAAATCCTGCTCGGTCACTTCATTTTTGCTTCAAAGCCTGTTTTAATACATTTTAGGCCGCAGTTACAGTAGATGAGGTGTATAATTTGCTGGTCCTTTTTTAACTAAATCATTGTGAATACTCAGTGTTATCTGATCAGTGTATTATGCTGTGTGTTTTATTCCAGATGCTCTAAATTCATCCTTAGTGTCTCCCAGCACATCACTCATACATTTAGCATATGATCATACTGTGCAAAGGAGACAAGGAGGACTTCTGAATGGTTTGTGATTAGCCAGTAAACGATAAACCACTAGCACTGATACCAGTTTGTGGTATTTATTGTATGTTTCAGAGCTTATGAAGTAGAGTAATGGAAATTCCATATTATCGCCTTACATTATTTTATAATGTCACTCCCAAATGCCACAAGGTTTCAAAATATAAGATTATACAAAAAGTAATCAGTTTAATCATAATATACAGTTATAGCTTACTATTCTGACTTCTTCCATGCACATACTATATGCTACAACGTTTCTCTGCAGTGCACTATTCAGAAAATATAACGGTGGGCTGATTGCTTAATTATGTTTTGGGTCACAATTAATCTATTCTTTGTTAAACTGACAAGTAAAGGCTAAAATGGCCATGCTGGTCTGAATGGGGACTAGGTGCAGCTAATGAATGGCTGAGCTTTAATGATGTTGTATACAGATCTGTGCAACTCTTTATGCACAGCAGTCGTGGATAAAACAGGGCTGCTAATGGCATACAGGAGAGCACAGTGTAATGAGCGGGAGCCATTGCACCTCCCAGCTGTGTCGTGCCAGCTGACTAATGTAGCGTCCCTCACCATGACAGTGCCAGCCATTGGCTCAGTATAGCCCTAAAGAGGAAGGTCATCTGTGATATGTGCCGTGGACAGATGAAGTCTGTTTGCAAACAGTCTTATGTGTCCAATCTACTGCTTGGAATATTTATACATGGAGGGACATATTGTACCACGTATGTGAGAAGTGGGCGAGAATGTCACCAGCTTACAGCGCAAATAAGAAAACCTGCAAATTCTGTTCTATTTTATATGTTCCAAATAACTGGATCAAAGTTTACTTTCAGATGCGCAGCACATAATACAAAGATGCTTTTGGTTCATTGATTTTCACTGAAGCAAAAAGCCAGCCAGCTCTGCAGATATTAAATTGTCTTTCTGGATAAACAAAGTGTTGACTTATTTTGCTGAATGTTCATTATAACTTTCTGCATATTATTAACTAAAATTGAATATAGTTTATGTATGTGATTAATCGCTAGAACATTAACTTCTGGATTAGGAATGGTTGGCAATTGGTGTAATAGTGAACCTAGATTTGCCATTGAATTCAACAATCTTCACTTTGGTTAATATAACGTGTCAGAAATACAGACATAGTGCAGTGTATTCTTTTAAAATCAGGTTTATCTAAAAGTCCAACGTGCAATTTTTAGAAAGATGAAATGTCGAAGTTAAATAGATTCCCTGTGTACTTCCTGAACTGTAAATAGACATAAAAGTGGGAAAAAAGCTGGTTCAAACCGGCATATGATGCAACTAGTACTGTATGTCACTTTGCAGCGGAACAAAGTGAATACACTGTAGGTGATACATATTCATCCTACTTTACTATATACTTTCATTCTCATATATGAATATGAATATATGCTTTAGTGCAGTTTATATTAATCAACCTGTTTATTCCTCATGTCAAAAATATATAGGTTTGAAATGTTGCTTCTGTCTGTGTGCTGCTGTCTCCATGACAATGGGAAGAGCCTAGTGACAGACAGATCACTTCATAGATGGGGATGAGATAAGTCCTGATAACACTCAATGTCTCAATATGATTATCCTACTAAAATCGAGTGGTGTTGATTGAAAGCACACAGATGTAAAAGTTTGCTAAGCATGAATGTAATCAGTTTAAATTATATTGCACAATTATACAGATGGTTTCATCCTGATATGTATATGTTGCCATGGGAGATGACTGAAAATCCTTGAGCATGTCTATTCAGTTATTTATGAAAAGAAGCTGCATAAATGTTTCCATTTACTGACAATGATCAAAGAGAGAAGAGATGTAAACATTAGACGCAGGATTTACAATCACTTAGTTTACAACACGACTACTTCAACCCATTTAGCAACTGCAGAAGGTACTGTTACAAAACATCATTAATGTCATATTAATACATGCCAAAACATCATCACTGAATCATGCTACTAGCAACACACCATCACAGGTTTTGCATCCCGATAGCCGAGCGGTTAGGACACATACCACATAGGCACAGATGCCCTGCCTAAATATCAGATTCTTTACGTCTACCTAAAGAAGGTTTAATTCATCTGTATTCAAGCTGGATAGACTTAAATGGACATGTATAATCATAATAAACAACTACAAGAAACCAAATGGACAACTTGTGTCCAAATGCATTTAAACGCCCCTATTCTGCATTAGCATTTTACATTTAACCCTAACCCTGATGTTCAGTGCCTTATCTTTTGTCATTTCAATATGTGACGCAATAACGTTTATAAAAGGTACCAGGTGTAATCAATCTGCTTTTATTATTTCCACCGTGTGGGGTCAAACCTCATCTCTGTTTTAAACCAACATGTGAGACTAAATGACAACTTTTAATAAAACTTTGCCTGAAGACCATTTTATTTTATTTTTCTGTGGGGAGACGTTTTTATTACCATGACAGTAATCATTACTTTACCTTACTCAAACGATATGTAACTTTAACCATATTGTCCACTTATGAATTATGAAGTAATATCCAAGTGAAAAATACTAAATGTTTTAATGGTGTATTCAATATGTTCTGTCTGATAAATGAATCTATAACGCTTGATCCTCTCTGCGGTGTGCTAAAACACGGCCAGATCATTTGTCTTCATCCCCCTCAGCACTGCCCATCTTTCCTCCTCCCACATGACCTTTATCTCTTTCTTATCTCACACCACCATTTGAAAGTTTAAACAAAACATTTGTGGCCCGATAGAATATATATTAAACACTGTGTGTGTGTGTGTCTGTGTTAAATTATGGATGTTCAGGTTTCGGTAAAGCCTTAATGTTTTTAAAAGAGGTCTCGCTGTAAAGGCCAGGGGCTTGGCTTTGCCTCGCTGATTCACTCGGCTGGCTGTCTAACACACACACACACACGGAAATGATCGTGTATACACACACACACATCCAGGCACTCCTCCCGAATTGCTGATGCTCTTGAAAGTAGCTGGCTCTGGGGTACAAGCAGTGACAGGAACGTGATGCTTGCTTGTGGTGTTTGTGTGATGTGTGTTTATAAGCCTCCGTGAGTTTGTGTTTCACTCACTGATGTCAAATTTCATCAAATCAAAATTTTCTTTCCACTCCTTAGAGCTGAATCTAGACTAAACAAACTTATACCCTTCTGTAGAGGCATTCGGTCTGTTGCTTCAATATTTCTCTTTAATTCTCCTGGCAGGCATCTTAAAGTTGTTTGTGCCATTTTCTGTTGTTTGTGAAAACTCCACAGGTCACCTTAAACTTCTTACATACAGTGAAAACACATTAAAATATGAAACACAGCATGCACAAATGTTCTAATTACCCTAACACAATCAAATACTGAAACTCCCATGAATGATTGTGCTTTGGCAAAGACTCTTTATCTGATTTATTAAATATATCTACCAAACAGGAGTTTATTTCAATAAAACATTGAAAGAATTGCTCCAGACTTCTTGTTACTACCCACCATTTCTGGTGAAAGAAAATGACATAAGTATAATTGAAATATCGTGCCACTCTATGGGTTATATGTATGCCAGTTTGAGGACATGCTAGGACTGTATGTATAATTTCATTTAGTAGGGGTGTGACGAGACACTCAGTTCACGAGATCGAGACGAGATGAGATTTTAAGAAAACTAAATTACAAATATGAATGCCTGCCTTTGTTTTTTTGTTTTCCGACGTCATTCGGCTGCTTGTTGGATCACAATTTAAAAGTGGCGGCGGCGTCGCAAATAGTTATGCATGTGTTTTCCGGCTGCTTGTTGGACAACAAATCTCGCGAGACCGATTTCCAACCCGACGAGAAATCTCGCAAATTTTCATCTTGCGAGATCTCGTCACACCCCTATCATTTAGTGATGTGCCACATTGATTGTGTCTGAGTTGCAGGATTGTTGTGGGTTACCATGACAATGTTATCGATATACTGCATCTCTGGTTGATAATCAAATTAAACGGCAATATAATAAAACGCAATTAATGAGCTCCCTGTGAAGTCAACGGGGATGGAAGAAAAACACAATCTTCAGACGCTGTAGTGTAATGTGTGTATATCTACACACATTGAAATGTTCATTTAAGTGACAGGATTCTCTGAAGGTTTTGTGTCACTCTTCCTCAAGTCCGACCAATTGCATAAGAAACCTCACACAGTCTTTTATACAGCATCACTTTAACCTCAACCTCCAAAATAGATGATGCATGCTCACAGAAACGTAGGCAAGCAAACACACATTACTGCTCTTCTTTCCTTCTACTTTTCATCTTATTATTGATATTTATATTAATTCTATGTACTAGTTTTATTATTTCGATTCTCTCTGTATCTTGAGCAGTGCAGCCCCACTTGACATACTTGTTGCACCATTTCTCCTCTCAAAGCTCTTTTGAAGATAGCCACCGTTATTACAGCAGGGAGCCTGTGTATGGAAACTGACACAGAGGATGTGTGTGTGTGTGTGTTTCTATTCACTGGGGAATACAGAGGTGTATCAGTGCAGAGAGGAAAGGTAAGTACGCTGTTCGAAGCCTAAGGGCATTCTAACACACACACGCAACGCACACACACATTCACTCACTCACACACACACACACTCGTACACAGGCACACTTCCCCAAACTGCTGATGCTCCTGATGTGCTCTTCTTAGTACACTACAACCATCTCTATCAATAAAGTTCTTTGTGTGTCAAACAGTGTACTGTAGCTTTGACACCTCTGCCCCTGTTAGAGGTAATTTGAGAAACCTGTCTAAAGTATTACCTAATACCCAAGTGCTACACAGCACTGCTTGCATTTTCTGTCAGAGCATCGCCCTCCGCCTCCTCCTTCCCTTTGCTGTTCTTCCCGGGAGAAAAGGAGGGAGCGTAAATACGTTGAGTCCATTTTTCTTGATATTCTCAATTCTGTTGCTCATAAAGGCCTCTTGAGATATATAAATTGCTGTAGTGCTCCAAAATCTGGTTGGAAAATGCCTGAACTGTCTGTTTCACTCTCTTTGGCTGTCTGTCTCACTCTCTGCTGCCCCGCCTCACCGTGCACTTCAAAAGTCAGGCAGAATGCACCGAGAGGAAGAAAAGGACAAGAGCGAGTAGTGGAGGAAAAGGAGTGAGAAAGAGGACGTGTATAACACTGCTTTCTAATAGTCACTCTATTGTTTGGGTGTTTGGAATGACTAAGCAGTACTGTGTGTTTTAACTGCAGGGATATTCACCAATATTATAGATGTAAATCATGTAATAACTATCACATGTTAATAATCATACAATCAAATTTCAAAACTTCCAACCTATTCTCACTCATCAAATACACAAACACAGAAACATGAGGTTTGTTTGACAGAAAGCACATGCTATGTCATTTGCATGCATTAATAATCATCATGCTAATTATAGTCTGCGTGCATGTGTCTGTCTGCATCTAGGGTTAACTGCGGGATTAGTGAGAATTAAATCTGTTCCTCTCCAACATGTAGGAGCCAGCAAGAGGATCATCAGTCTGCTATTGATTATAATAATAATTCTTTTTTATTTCTTCCCTCTAGCTACCTGACCTATTAGTTCAGGTAGCTAGATCTTTCCAAAATGCTTGTGTCAAACTGCTACAGACTGGGACGTGAAGCTCCGTCACATCAACCTCTACTTCGAACACTGAGTCTCTGTTGCCATCGTGGGTTGTTCTGTGGTCCAGAAACTGTTTGTTTTTCATATACTTTCGGACCTCAATTACAAGCATATAATCACACACACACACACACACACACACACACACACACACACACACACACACACCTTACTATGCTGTTAGGTATCAACTGTAAGGTGAAACCAAGTTACAAGTGGCACAGAAGCTTGAAATACACTGTATCTCATCTGAATGGAGAGAAGAGAGGATGACAAAGAGAGAAATGGAAAGAGATTGGTGAAAATATAAAGTCAAAGGAAAGAGAAAACAGACAGAAAGACAGTAGAAGCAAACAATTTAACAATCTCAGAGGAAAAGCTCAATTTGAAAAACAAACAATCCATCTGCATGTGTCCAGACTATCACACACACACACACACACACACACACACACACACACGCAACTGGGACTTCAAAGCAATGACAAGGGCCATATCTGTGCTCAGCTGATGGCACACAGTCGATACACTGGCATGTCAAACAAAACAGTGCATGGCAAGGGTGTGTGTGTGTGTGTATGTGTGTTGTCTTTGAGCGTTGTGTGTGACAGAAAGAGTGTCTGTGTTGCAGCCACAGCAAAAAGGAGTCAAGCTGTTGGATTTACCAGATAAGCATTCTGGATGGCTGCTCATGGCTGAAGTCTTGACTCGCACGCACGCACGCACACACAGACGCGCGCACACACACAGCTTCAGAGATGATGACAGATCTGGCCATGATGCACATGTGTTTCAGCACAACAGAGGTTTTACTCTGTGTAGCCACTCAGATCCAGATAATAACTTATTGGATTTGTTTGTGTGTGTGTGTGTGTGTGTGTGTGTGTGTAACTGGCATTTTGTTGCGACTATAGCCCATGGCGAGATGGATATGAAGAGTTAGATGTGTGAGTGTATGTAGTGATTTTAGTCTGAAGGCCAATTTACAGTTTGCTCTTCTCACACTTTTTCACGAAAAGAAAAGAAAAGAAAAGAAAAGAAAAGAAAAGAAAAGAAAAGAGGTCACATACAGAATAATCTGCCAATATGAGTCAACACAACATAAATCCTCCATACAACTAATTTTAACTGACTTGTAACTTTGCTACTCTTATTTTTTACATCAAAACAATAATTGAGATGTAAAGCACAACTAAGACTATTTATATAATATAGATTAAAGTTCAATAATTAAATGGGGCTAAATTATCTTTAAATTAAATTATCTAGAAAACAGATACAATCTCTCTTTATTTAGAAAGTATTTTATGTGGGAGTCGTTATTAATTACCGGAGAAGTCAATGATGGAGGTTCACCTCTGAGGAACTTCAATGAGGATATAACTGTGAATGTTGCACCGATGTGAAATATCACTTTAATTAGCCTGAAATGTAGTACGTGGCCACCCGGAGGGAAAACAGCGAAAAACTTTCAGGGCAGATGAAAAGCGTTGAGCATTGTGGCAGCTGCTTCATTCCAGCTGCAATCAGACTTCATAATGAATCAGTTGACTAAGTAACTGTGGCTCACTTTATTAAATGAGACATGGAGGAGTAAATGTCTGACTTAAAACCTGCATTTCAAATTCACCCCCAAATATAAACGTGTTCAGGCTTGCTCTTTTAGATAACTATAGAAACACTGGTGTACATGAACAAATATTATTTCTTTGAATGGATATCGTTTCTTTATAAACACTGCCATGCAAACAAGATTGTAGAAGCACGCACACACACACACACACAAATAAAAGCTACCCCTCCACACACACACCAGCTGCTTCTGTATTAAGAAGAAATTAATTAAATACAACCTTGGAATGGAGAACACTGCTGGTGTTGTCAGATTCATTTGCATCAGGGTAATGCATCTGCATGTTAAAAATCCCATTTATCTTTGCAACAAACAAGAACTGATTGTTTCATTTAGACATAAATGCATACATGAAGAAATGTCGGTACTTCTTAACTGACTATAAACGACATCTAAATCCTGAACTAATATGTCAAAAGCCGACGTGCAGGCTGGAATCTCTCTCCATAAAAAAAATAAATAAATAAACACAACAGAGTTTCTCTTACTGTGCTGGTATCAGTGTGGGAATCTTACTTTAAAGAAAAAAAAAAGATTGGATAACAATTCCCTCTTGGTTTGGGAGATAATATGAGTTGTTGTGAAGAAATGATAATCTCCTATAAAAAAAAATTATTTCATTTTTTTTTCTCTTCCCAGCATTTCTTATATCTTATTTCTCTGATGCAATAAGCCTGTCAATGTTAGATGAATAAAAAAATACAAACCAACCTTCTGATTGATATCTGGTTGTAGGTGAACACTTATCAGCTGCATGCAATGGCTGATCTTCATACTTCAATGTGTGTGTGTGTGTGTGTGTGTGTGCGCCAGTGATATCAGTCATAGACACGTTTGGGCCGTGATGGATCTGTTATAATACAGTTGATGGATTAAGAGATTATTGCTAGTGACACTGGCATTCTGCTGCTCTACGGGAGTGTGTATGTGTGTGTTTTCCAACTCAAAAAAAATATTGTTCAGACCAAACACTCCAGACATCTCCCCTTCTCTACTTCATTTCCCTCGTTGATCCTCCTGACCTCATTTGTCACTCCTCCTCTATTCCCCCGTATTTACCTTTTGTTTCCTCCATCATTTTTAAACGACATAATAATGACAATTCACCACATATCTTGACCTTTTACCCCCCTCAGCCATGAACAGCTATGTTTAAATAATAGAAACTAATAATGAGTTTCATTTTCACACATTTGGGATGTGACTGACTTGCAAGCTGTTCATTTTCTTAATGGTCATACAAATATCACTAAAAGTCAAAAGAAACTGACAGTGAAAGTGGGCCTAATTACCTGCCAGGATGCCTAACTGACTGACTTGCTGAATAACGAGCTGACCGAGGCAAGTGGTAGAAATATGCCTACGTGTAAAAGGTGAAGCGGCAGTGATGGAGAGAAGATGAATAAACAGAAAAACTGACAATATCCGTCTGTGTGTAGATTGTTCTCACTGTGACGAGGTGTATATGTGTGTGTCCATGTGTGAGTTGTTGTGTGTATGCTGTGTACTTTTTGTTAGGCACTTGGTATCTATGCATTCAAATATGTAGTAGGGGGGGTATGTCAGTATAAGTATAAATTTAACAGTTCCCCAGGCTATTTTCTCAACAATTCTACATCTATTTCTGTCTCTAGCTCTGGGGATAAATACGACACTTCCACTTAGCTCCAACAACACCCTATTTCCAGATACAAACTGACTTAAAATAGCGTACATCATAGCTTGGTAATGGACAAAGCTTAAGAGTTTGATTTGTTAGCCTTTAATAGCTCAAAACATATACAAGTATTTCATGGAAGAATAAAAGATACCACTAACATGTCTGCCCACAAGACCAACAAACACAGTCAGCTGTTAGCTTTTCTTCTATCACATGCTGCAGATTATATTTGTGGACTTTTATGTTGCGACAGTAAACCTGGCTTGCAAACATACATAAAGAAATGTGTCATTTGCAAATGCCTTGTTTAGATAGCAGTTAGAAACTTCTGAGCTGCAAAACCAACCAGGAAATGTTAAATAAAGAAATACAATGTCACTGCAAAATGGATTCCTTTAGGGCAACTTCAATTTCGTTGGATGACAGTGTCACAAAAAACTCTTAGTCATGTAGATCAGAACTGACGTGGAACATTTTGCCATGTTAGTTTTCCCATTTTAACCGAGTCGTGTTTGATTTTGGCTGTATCGTGTTTTATACAAGGTTATTTCTGTCTAGTAGTCAGACTCATGGTCCAAACTTCCCCTTGTTATTTCATGTCCAGGCTAACAAGCAGCTGTGTACATTGTCCCAGTATGTTTTACAATGTTTAATTCTGCCAATAGCAAACGTAACTAAAAATCCCTCTCACCAATTATAGCTTTGCATTAGCAAGATGAGGACATCATCATAAAGCTTTTGCTATTCTATTTTCATCTACTCTACTATAAGCCATATTATTTGCTTCAGCAGGGAACTCATTTCTCCTCAAGGGATCAATTCAGTTCATCTTATCTCTGGATCAACAAATAACACCCGTTTTAAGAGGGAAATGGAACAATCATGGAACATGACCTTATGTTCTCAAATTGCTTTAAGTGATTCCCATGAAAACGAATTAGGCCTTTTAGAGTCTGAGGAGTCTAAAAAACTCATTTGGATTCCACAGGCGGACAAGGTCCACCTTTTATGTGATATGTACAGTGTGAGATACAAGAGATGGACACAAAACCATGACAGCAAGCTCAATACGATGCATCACAAGAGTACTGCTATGAATACTGTGTTTATGTCCAAGCGGTGTCATTTAACTCTATAGATTATTTTTTACTAGCAGTGGTTTGTGACTAGGTGATACTATTTAGTTCATGACCTGCGCATTTATAATACATTATAATTACTATGCTACACTATATAATTCAAACCAGCAGCGACACCACTACTTGCAGCCTCACATTATGATTATAACTTCTTGGACAAAGTCTCAGCAAAATAGAGCATCAGAAGCTTTACAAAGGTTGCACTTATCATATGGCTGTTGTGTTGAATTATTTTAGATTTTACAGATGTTCGTGGTACTGTATGGTGTCCACCATCTGCTATATGTCTTTGTACTGTTGCATTATATAGCCAGGCTTTAAAAAAAAAGACCTAATTGAGTCATACACACATTTTCTTACATAACCTTATCTCTAACTTCAAAAAAGTAATTATATGTGGCTGAAATCACATCGCTATGGCAGTGTATACTTAAAAAGGATAGATGAATTACACATCCATGATGGGTAAGAATACTACTGCTATATTTGCCATGATAATTTGATTCTATAACAGCAGCACATACTCTGCAAGTGTATATATACATTAATGTGGACCCTGCTGTGTGTGTGTGTGTGTGTGTGTGTAGTAGTAGTGCTACAAACAATATATGCACGCCATGCACTATGTTCTAAACAATATATCCAGGCATCAATGGCTGATTTACTTCATATATCACAAGACTGTAGACCGCAAGGTAATTGTCAATTGAACCACGCTGACATTGAAGACATGGGTTAGCCTAAACCTGACTGACTGTGACAATACACTTTGGGGGCAACCGATGGTTGAAACCAAGGCGCTCTACCTCCTTTCTTTTTAACTATGTCCTTCAACAATTCCCATTTAAAGTTGGTAAAGTAACTGCAGTACAAAATCTAACACTAGGTCTGTCTCAAGAAACAAGTTGGCACAAGATGCTCATCACAATACTGACATTTACAACTGCTTACACAACACTCACACGCACACTCATGCCAACTTCTTACCTTTGGTGGAGAAGAGTGACATCGATGCAGGAAGGAAAGAGAGAAGGAGAAAGACAAAAAAAAGGAGATTAATTCATATTCGAGAGTTGCATCTTTCATTGACAATAGTAGATATTGGTGTGAGTCTTTATATTTATCTTTGCAAAATGTTGTGTGCATAATTATAGAGAATGACAGTGAAATGCTATAATAATGTATAGCAATCTTTACACATCCCACATATATGTATGCATACATGCATGTGCGCGCACACACGCACGCACACACACACCATATTGTTACAAGGAAGTCCGTTTATAAGGTCAACAGCAGAATGATTGTTCTCATCTCTAAAGTAAACCTTGAATTAAGAAGAACCCTTAACACACAAAATGTTGTTGACAGCCCACCCAACATGCCTCAATCACATTTTCAACACTGCATAGTGTAACATGTATGCATGTGTGTGTTCATGCCCCCACAAAGCACGCATCAGGCATTTGCGAGATAACCATCGATTTCTTCCTGAAACCTTGAGACAGTCAGACTAAAGGAAGGACTGAGTGGAATAATTGTTAATTTCCTGCTCCGCTCTACAGTGCAATGATAGAGAGGAAACTCAGCAGACGGACAGATGCGTGACAGACAAGGGGGGTGGGGGGGGGCAAGCAGATAGATGAGAGGGATAATTGTTGATTTCCTGCTATGGTCATGGCAGGTTGATAGACATTGTGGTATGTAGATTAATGTTTTATCCCATCAATGCCACGTATATGAGGAGTCATTCTGTTGTTCCCCTCTGTCCTCTAATCTTGCTCCCTCCATTTGTTACACTATGAGGTAACAAGAGATTCAATTAATTCTTCCTGATGTCACTTCGTCTTTTTTTTGTGCCTTTCCATACAACAATACTACTCACTAATATCTTAAAATCCTCACTAAACAATTCCCCGGCTCATACCTCCTGGATTTCTCTCTCTTTCTCTATGTGGGAGCGTGACTGTCTCACTGCAAAGGTCTTTCCATCTGTGAGCCTCTGTTCCAACTACTCTCCTCTCTCAGTGCAACAGACTCAATTTTGCCTGGATGCACTAACCAAGAAAGTCCAGTGAGAATTATGTGGTTTATTTGGCAGAATTGAGGCAGCTGCAGTGTCTCCAACTCTGTGTAATGTTGTGGAGTGGTCATTAAGCATGTGGATAAGACAGACTGTTCCAAGTCCTATTTCCTGGTTGTAGCTGTATGTCAAACTACTACAGATACACTCGTCAGTGTATCTGCCAAAAACTAACTGCAGAGAGGACTACTGAATGCCTGTTTGTACGCGTGAGAGAGTAATATATATATATATATATATATATAATATATAGAGTTACAGTAGGTGTTAGAGTGACACCCATGTGAGGCAGAAAAATAATGAGGTCCAAGAGTGAGTGAGTAGTGATTATTTGTTATGACCACCTGTATTTGTGACTGTGACAAAGCTGTACTGCCTACGTGTAAAACGAGTAAAACCTGTACAACCTACACCATGCAGGAGGATAATTTAGCTTCATTCCATTACTCTAATAATGAAAACATACACGTCGTTGACCTGAGAAGTAAAGCTGATTTTAATTCCGTTATAGCATTTAAAGGGTTTCTTTTTTTATCACATTTTAAAGACTGACAGAAGTGATGAAGGTCTTCCTTTCATCACTAAGGAGCTTTATAGGGATGAAAAAAGTATTTCAAAAGAGAAGCTTTTCAAGTGAGAAAATATATATACTTGACTGTATTGCAGTTGGGTGATCATTTGTTTTCCATCATCCCTCTGGGGAAATCTACAGTTGGGGAAGCAGTCTGGGAGTTTAACAAATAGCATTAGCCAATAAAGCTGAGCCTGCATCTTTCACAGTGGGATATTTTGCCGTTTTGAACTTCTGTGTGTGATTGTGTGTGTACTGATGTGTGGTCAATATTTATTCAGCATACAGCACATGCATATAAGAGGGTGTGTGTGTGGGTGTATTCTGTGGCAGTGCGTGGACATCAAACCACAGCTGTAAAGAGCTGATGTCCCTTTTAGTGCTGCTCTTATGAATGTTCATATACAGGTGTGACTGCAACAATGGACTCTATTTGCTCCAGTTCTCTCAGAAAGAGGTTCAACAAGGACAGATCACTGGCCAAGGTTAAAAGTTGATGTTACACATTCTCTTTGTTATCCTCTTGCTCACTTATATGCTCATACACAAGTGTTGCAACCACACAGCGTTGCTTTCTCTGATCTCCAAATAGTGTTAAGGGTGCACTTAAAAAATCGCTGCATACTGTATGTGCCAACACACTCATACGCACACTGGGGGTTGCCTTGAGATGATGAAACCATTTGAAATCAGGCTTTTTTGGAACTAATGATTATACAGAGAGTTCCTCTTCAGAAACGATGGACCCATACAGTCCTGATGTGCACTTTGAAACAAGATTTTTCAACAATTTATTGACTTTCGGGAAAGAGTGCATTACTTACTATCTACTGTCTGGATCGTATTAAATCATTTTTGCTCTCTTGTGCACATTTAAAAACATGCACACAGACACACACACAGGCGATACAAATCAACATAGTAATTGTTTTTATTATTTCCCAAAGCTATTCGGTCTTACCATCCCTTACACCATCTTAGAATGGAATCACATTTTAAGATGTGAGACAAAGAGGAAAACATCTAAATAAATACTGAAATACTTCAAGGTAATTCAAGACTTTGCTAACATTCAGTGTCTGTGGTAGTGTTCCACAAATGCTGCGTTTACAAGACCAAAGTCAAAAATATGACAGCAAGATTATTATATGTTTAGTTTAGAAGAAACTCAATGTCTGAAAGAAATCGCATCATAATTATAAGTCATTTAGTTTGACAAAGTTGGATCACTTCGGAAGAAACAAGGGATGTGGGATTCCCAACTCCAGGGCTAATGATAACTCCAAGGGCATTTCACCCTTTACTTCTTAGCTGACTCTGCTTGCATAAGTGTGTAGGTGTTTATTTACGGTGTTAAGATCAAGGTTAGCATCAAATCAATAACTTCCTGGGAACCTGTACACTAAGCAGCCTATAGATTGGGCTACATCAATCACTCCCATCCTCCCCTTCTTCTCGATTCTACACTTCTCTTTACTAGTTCAATCTATTTTTTCACCCACTGTGAAATTGATAGCCTTCATTTTCTCCTGAGCAGTTTTAGATGCCTTATTCATCTGGCTGTCCATCTAAAGACTTCTACTCTTTCTATTATTTTGTTCTTCTCTCTCTCTCTCTTCGCTTCTAAGGAGGGGACACGATACCATAGATAGACATTTAAAAATGACTGCACCTGTCACTTCCACAGCAGTTAATATCTCTTGGACCTCATCATTTCCTGGGTGGCATGGCAATGGCAATAATAATCACTATGTCACACTAACAGCTGTTTGGTAGTTGCAGTTCTGACTCTCACAGACACTCAGATTGCCAGCAACCGCAATTTTTCTTTGTATGGATTTAGTAGAACAGTCTCAAAACGCAAAAATCAATGAAGTCCTTTTTGCATTTTTAGGTACTATTTAGTACAACAGTGGTAAGTAAGAGAATTAGATACTGATATACTATACTTCACAATTAATTGCAGTAATTGAAGAGACTACAAATACATTTAAAACACCAAAAAACATAATCCACTGCAAACTAATATGGTTGCACAGCCAATATTTATGGTTTTCTGCCTCAGCATACTGGAGGAAAAATTATTTTTGTCACCTGCATGTTGTTCATATTAAATGTTTGGATTGTGATCATCATGAAACAATGTATGAAGGCTGATCCCAGCTGATAATAAGATTAAAACAAAGGCGGATCTGAGCGCATTGTTATTCCCTCAACTTCCAAGACCCTCGAGAACACATCATGGCGCAGACCTGTTTGAAACTAAGCACAGGCATCTATCAAGTCTTTATCGACCCGTGTCGATGTCTTTGAAAAATGGCCACCAGGAAGTGATTGATCAGCCAGCTGTAAGTGTAATCAATCGGTCTGATTGCAAGGATAACCAGCTTGGGATGTTCCTGATGGATGCTACATCAGGTCAGTTATAACATGCATGACATGAATAAATAATTTTAGATAAAGAACATCTTTATTCATTGTAGAATGTAATGAGTTTACGCGTCAAGGTTGAGGCAGGAACTAACATCCTCATGATCATTGAAACAGTCGAACCACCAACTCAGTAAAACACACATTTCATAACGTTTGACAGGGTGGACCTTTAAATCCAGTACAGCTCACCATCTTTCTGTCCTCTATTAAAAACACTATACAACTACTGTGTATGAAACAATTAAGGTTTTTCACCTTTAACACAAATGTGTTATATTGTCATATTAGTTTGACTTTAGATGAAGGAGCTGACCAGCAGTTACTGTTTGCTCTTTCAACACTGGTTTGCAGATGAGACCTTTAGTGAGGTCTAAGAGGTGTATTACAGTGCAGTGTCTCCAAGAACAAACACTGTGCTGTGAAGCTGCTCGTTTGTTACTGGGACTGCAGAGAAATTATCTCCAATATTTTTTCATATTATATTTTTCACAGTAGGAATTCTGAAAGGTTTATTAGAAAACACTGTTGATGACTTGGTCCTATATTGTTCTTCAGGATCCTCTCCAGACATGTATTAGAATATATATATAGAAATATTGTGATTCTGATAATTTGTCTGATATGTTTTTTCTTCAAAGTCCGATTTATGATTGTTAATTTGACCCATTACTTTTGGCCCCTTAAAAAGTGGGAGGCACATATACAAACTGTTGTAATTCCTACACCGTTCACCTGATTTGGATGTAAATACCCTCAAATTAAAGCTGAAGGTCTACAGTTAAAGCACATCTTGTTCATATTATATTTCAAATCCATTGATGTGATGTATAGAGCCAAAAAGATTAGAATTGTGTCAATGTCCCAATCCCACTGTGTGAACACTCCCCCGCCCCTTCATTTGGGTGCCTGACTATCATTTAACCTTATAATTATGCTAGCCCATATAAGCACAACTCCATTTTCTTTAGTGTGCCACTTAAGGCCATACCCTCAACTCCCACGTCCACGGTGGCTGTGATAATACCTCACATAGACTTACTATGAAAGGCTGTCTCAGTAGCTCCTTGTTATGCCACATCCACATAATCAGGAAGACGGTAATGACTGCCCCACACCAAGTCTTCTGTTTCCCCTTGGCTTGTTATTCTTAATTCTCGATCTCTTTAGTCAAGAAAATCTCCTAATTAACGACCAGATTACCAAACATACATTGAGAATAATGAGATTTGTGATGTTGTACCCTTGTATGAAGCATCTTTACATAATTGCTTTTATATTGCCTACAGCAGACTCTTTCAAGGTCTCTGGAAAAAGTAGCTATATTTTAAGCACTGTGTGTGTGTCATTCACTACACAGGGACATCGTTCTGGTCCAGTCATATATTCTGTCGGATAAAGGTCAATACTAACCATTACTAACATGATGATCTTAAGTGATTATCTAGACCATCCATCTTAATGAATGGAGGTGTAAAAAATTGCTGTCTCAGGCACTGTTTCATGTTATAAATGCATTTCTGATTGGCCCAATATCATGCTCATCATCCTTCTTACTGCTTTTAAAGCCATGAGCCACTCACTCAACTTGTTAGTAGGAAAATGATATCACTCATACCCAAAAAAGGAATACATACATCATACAATCATGAAAGAGGGGTGACAGCTACATTTAGGACAGTGAATGTCCATTATCAACTGACTTATTCCACATGCATTTACCGCTTTTTATAGAAAATACATAGGAAGCCAACATGTCCTGTGTGGCTTCAGGCTCTTAATCAATATTTTGTATGAAGTATTGATGAATGTTTTAATAAAATGTCCTCTATCTGCAGTCAGCAGCACTTGAGAATAAACCTCTAGCTTTCATCTGTATTTGTAGTGTGAATGTGTACACATATGGTAAGTATGCATGTATGTGAAGACTTATTGCACATATATAATGGTGAATGGAGGGATAATCGCTTGAAGGGGATGAGAGGTGATGTCCAGAGGGAGAGACGGAGAAAACACTGTGCTCAGGAGGAGAAATGACCTCTCCACCTTTTTCTCTCTGCATCTCTACCTCACTCAGACAAAATGTTTCCTTCTAAACTGTGCAATCTCTTTGTGTCTCTGGCTCTACATCATTGTCCCTTGAAACCACTCACCCTCCCAAGCCTCTCTTCCCTTGCAGTTCCTTGCCTGATTGCCTTTCCATTAAATCACTGCATTACAGCATTTCCACATTTCATACTTGTTTTAATCTTTTAAGAATCAACTGTCCTCTCCAGTCCAGAAACATTTACGAGGGTGGCCATAAAGGCTTGGATGGCCCAAACAACTGTTCAGGGACTTGGTCTCTCATGTCAGCCCTTATTTTATGACAAAGGAGGAGAGGAGAGAGTGGGGTAGAAAGATAAGAGGTGGAAGATGGGGAGGAGGGGAGGCAGAGATAAAGGCGTTATGCATATGAGCATGGTGATGCGTGTGAGTGCTTTTAATGCACATCAAGCTACCATGATTTTTGGGGACTAAGTGAGTTTGGTAAATGGGGATTTAAAGGGGGCATATCAAGTGCATTATTGTATAACTATATTTTATCGGCCTCTACCGGAATATCTTTGCACGATTTACAGTAAAAAATAAATAAATAAAATAATAATAATCATACACTGGTTATTTATGCAGGATCAGTCTCTGTCTGAAACAGGCCGTTTTAAATCCTGTCTCTTGATGCCCTCCTAATGAACCTGCTCTGCTTCTGAGTGGTTAGTTTCCAAAAGCTGGACCTTGGAAATCTTCTGCTGGCTCTGGAGGTCACATAAACAAACATCAGTAGCCAGATTTCTTTTTTTTCTCTTTACTCAAAATGTCAACTTATCAAATACGTCTCTTCAAGTTTGAGCTGAAATCTGATCTGAAATATGCGAGTGGACAACATGAACAAACTGTGGAACAACCTTCACCATCAGTTTGATGGTGAAGGTTGTTCCACATATCAAATTTTAACTCATATCTTTTAATTACTGATTAATGTAATTAGCAGTACTTGTTACTAATAGTTATTAAATATGATCAATTATAGTAAATACAGATTATACAACAAAGAGTATAAACAGAGTAGACCTGACCGGGCAACCTTGTGGTCCAAACTGTTAAATTACAGAAGAAAACATTGGACAACAAATGCTTGTACTGTTTGTTAACATTCAGTTGGAGTAATATTATCCTATTATCACTGGCAACAGTGTATCATTTAGTGTGGTAATTGCTGCTGTTAATTCGTGTGCATGAGAGCTGTGTTGCATGGAATATTTATGAATCTGATAACAATACTGTATTCAAATTATCTAGATGAACAATCTCCTTTTTCATAAACTAAAATTAAGGAGAATCCATAAGGATGCTACACGCACACAAAAGCAAACACAAAGTATGGCTATAGAAATAATCCCTGATAGGGACGTGCAAAGTTTTAGTTACGAGGTGAGAAGTGGTGTCACTGAATAATGTTGGCATCATTTAATGGGTTTACATAAACTTGATTATAACAGGGTGCATGGAGAAACTCAAATTAATGTTACTGCCATTGGGTGATTGGTGTAAGCATAACTAAATTAACAGGGCATGGTTTAATCGTCCATCTTTTAAGTTGCTTTTACCACCATGTTCTGTATATTCCATAGATTAGATTTTCATGGAGGCCAAGGCCTGAGTCAGCTAATTGTTGGCATGAGAATTAATCAGATTACAGTAAAGTTTTTCCGTACTATAAAAGTTTAGTTATTGCCTACTACGTAGAATTATGTGCAACACTGATTCCATCAAAGAGGCTATAATATGCTAAACTGTCACAGTATGTCTTTTTCAGGTGTTTGTTGTCTGCTTCTCTCTTCTTTCTATCCCTCAGGTGTCGCACCTTCTAGCGATTTTGACATTGAGCCTGCAGTATAAATTTACACTCACACACACACAGATATGCACACACAAATGACGGCACTAGATACAGAGTCAGCTTCTGCGACAGCCAGCTTCCCTTCTAGTCATAAATAATTTGGGTCTCAATATCAGTGATGCCTGTAAGAACCCTTGACACTGGAACATGACTTTTTTTCTCCTGAGCGCAGACCTCTGAGAAGACAAGACACCCACCAAGAAAAGCAAGACATGAATAGCAAATCGCCTGCCTCATCTCAACTTTATAATCTCTCTACTTCTCTGCCACCTACGCAATTGCCCTCTTTTTCTGCTTTTTGCTCTCTCTTTATCTCTTGCTCACTGGGGAGTACGGCTGTATGGTCTGATTGAGGTGAAAATGTTACGCACGTACAAACTCAGAGCCCACAAAGGAATTCACAGCATGTGTTGGCTGATTAAATGTTAACAAGGTAAACAACAACAACACATAGCCTCAAAAATAGACAGGTCTTAAGAATATTTCATGTACATTAGTGACCTTGAAGAAACATATCTATGTATTTATATTTATTCTGAAGATGCAGTCAACATGCCTGTCATCTCTTGTCTTTTTTTAATTTCTGCTTTCTTTTTGTTTTGGTCACGAACGTGGGCTGATTGTTGGGTCAGGTGGTGGGAAATGCATGGTCGAAATATTTCATGTGTCCATGGAAAGCCAGTCAATCCAGAAGCACTCTTTAGCAGCATTTCATTTTCATAACATGTTTCCCATCTGGCTGCAGGGAGCTAACCGAAATATCACACAGTTTACTCTAATCGCATTACTCTGCTCATAGAGCATTCACACTCGGCGCCCAGTGTGAGGCTCCAGCCTTTTGATGTTCTACATTCGCTGACTGCAAGGCAGAGAGCTTTCTGACTGATAGTCTGACTGAAAGCATGAATGAGTGACTCAATTTAGCCAACCACCTGACTGTTTGACTTTGAGAGCAAAAGTTCAAGTAACTGTCTGACATATTGACTTATGGACTGTCTGTCTAACTCAATGGTGTAGTTCTAATAAACCGAGGGCCTTTTGTGGCACTCTCTTCTTTCAGACACAGTTGTGATGCGTTGTGCACCATGTGGTGGATTTATCAAGCAGATGCACCAATCAGCAGTCACAGTTTAGATAAATATCACAGTGGAATAATTGTTATAAGCTAAATCAAGCATTTAGAATGTTACATAAAGTAAAAATGGGAAATATTTTGTAATATTTTACCCAGTATTGAAAAAAGCAGATTAGTATTTATGATGAAGTCCAGCTGCTCATTCACATAATCCATCGGTCAGAAAACATCTGATATATACAAAAATTCATTTGAATTCAAAAGTATTCTTGGCTGTCATACTGGCAACCTAAAACACCTCTAATGCATCATATTTGATTAGCTTATTGCATGGTTGACCAACCTCCACAAACTACAGTAACTCAAGCTGATGGATAAATATAATGAAGTGTATTAACTTCCACTCTAATCTAATGGAGTAAAATTAAAAAAGTCTCTGAAAATACTGAAAAGGACCAGTGCATAAGGTCCGGTACTTACCTTCCACCTGTTATTCTGATGTGTTTGCAAAGCTTTATTTAATTCACTGCATAATAAGACATGCATGGTCTTATGAATCCAACTACATATCGAGTCTAGCTGTATATATAATGGATGAAAGGTAAGAAAATGCTACAGCCATATGCATGTCTGCTTTCCAGCCCGCCTTGCTGTACAGTGTAAGTCATGACAAAAGCCCTTCATTATCTAAAAATTTAAATAATCCTTAGTATTTATTTTAAATTAATGAGCTCCTTAATGACCACGTGTGATTTTTTTTTTCTTCTTCTATGAATTCAAAAATCAAATCCCCACAGAATTGCTTGGTTAAGCGGATATGAAAATGACATATATATAAAAAGCTTCTTGAGCAATTAAGACACCTTATTTAGAAATTAAACTATGTACAATGCTTAAGCACTGAAGCAACCCAAATCTATGTCAATTCCACATGATATTAACACATCATTCACAAACAGCACGCTGCCAAGTATTTGTGTCTAAGGCTTGATGGACAAATCCCCTGTTGGCTAGATCTCTACAACATAGAATTAGAGTAATCCGTATATATCCTTCAGTGTAAGTGATACTGCATGTAATCCAGAATTCTGCTTTATCAGTGCCAATTGAAGTCTTATATTCACTTTCTACCAATGCATAGTCCTCAATGAAACATGGCTGCCTATTTTATTGTTATGTTTATAGACAATTGTTCTTAAAATAATACACGCCTTATCATGAAAGCACACGCTGTAGCATTACCTAATGTAGCAATTTTTATTCATGGAAAGACTTGATCTGAGACAATGAACTGTGCTTGAGCTGTAGTTGGTGCAATGCTAGCGGCAGCCAGTTGCAGCTGTTCTGTTTTCTTCTTGTTGTGCGTTTGTTGTGCTGTTTTAGGTTGTCATGTTAACTTTTCCTTCATTTCACTTTACTTGTCTTCACTGCAGAGAAGTGAAAGTCAATATTTAGAGTCTGGGAGGAGATTTTTTCTCTTTCATCTGTTGCCCATCACTTTTTGAACATGGAAACTATGTCTGTAGCTATGAAGGTATAGTTTACACTCCAGTAATTACACTGGGCAACCTGTCTTTCCTACCCAGAGCCAAGCCTCATACCCAGACGTGAATAAGAGTGAATAATACCACACAGTCATGGCATCAAGATCAAGAAAGAGATACAAGCTGTGTCTTACCTACTACGTATCAAATGTATCTATCAAATGAAATCTGACAGATATGTGTGAGAAGTCAACAAACATTTATACGTTACACCAAGGTGTGTTTGTAGGTGCAGGGGAAATCTGGGTCTACATCAGTATGTTTCAGACCCAAATATAGCACCTTAGCTATGTGTTCAACCATTGTGTCTCTATATTGATATTGATGATTTATATATCAATATAGAGGGACACACTTAATCATTCTTTACTTTCTCAAAGACTCATCTTAGTCAGCTCTGAAGGGGATGCTTGTAAATGTCTGTATTCCTGCTGGTTACTAAAGGCGTCTGGCACGGATCCATTCTGGGCCTTTTACTGTCTATCATTCATGTTGGTACTATCTGTTCTCGACTTAAATGTCTAATGCATCTTCATGCAGGGGATGTTCTATGCTGTGCTGCTGATTGCAACTTTCTTTTGAGGGATCCTGTGATATGCTCCAATATATCCAAATTACAATCATTAATTGATAAATAAAACAAAATGTTTGCTGTTATCGAGATACAGCGACAAAGGCAACTAGAAATTAGTGCAGATTTCCATTTTTACTGTGTTAAAATAGAGAAATAAAGTGAAAGAATAGAAATGTATCCGACTGGACTACATATTTAAAATTAAACAACATATAGACAACTTATAGTCAAAAGACTGACACAAGTTTAGCTTGTTTGTAGAAACAGGATTGTATATTATTGGAGCTTTAAGAGTAAGAGTAAGAGTAAAACTGTTGGTACACTTCTGTACAAAATATGATCAAATCTGCTAGATGTCACTGTAATTTCCCAGTTTTTGGGATTAATAAAGTATATCTATCTATCTATCTATTGGGGAGCCTTTATTGCAACATGAACTTACACATGCAGTAGCTCTGTGTCTATACCACGAGAATCTAGCTGTATATCTGTTACTAAACCACTTTCATTATGAGCAGTTTAAGCTATTCATGAGACATTTTAGCTACACAACCCTTCTCCAAATGTCTGTGCTGCCAATATGGCACCTAGACAAATTGGCTTCATTCTTTCTTTTGTTGCTCTCACCAGTAAACGGAGACAAAACAAACCCATGCAACGTTTTTCATTTAATCCATTGTCTGTAATCACAGAGCTTCTGATAAAATTGTGAATCAGATAATAAATATACTACAAACGGTGTGTAAGTTATAAAGTATACATGTTATATAAGGGAAACATGTTTATATACATTAAAACACAGAATGTCACACAAATCTGCCTGTAAGATTTGCAGATGGAGTTTTCAGCAGTGAAGCAAATCTATTGTTTCTATGATTGACCTGAATGCCCCCAATCTGAATTGCCATGGTTACTGCACACTATAATAATCCCTATTTAATCAACTCTCTGGAATAAGAGGGAGTGGATTTTTTCCATATGTGTGTGTGTGTGTGTATATGTATTCAAGTTACTTTCTCTTTCAAAGTAATTGGACTCTCAGAACACTAATCAAACTGTTTCTTTAGAAGCTATTTGCAGGGTTAACGTATATGTCGCACGTGCTACGAAAAAAATCAGTGTGTGATGAATGAATTTACCACAGTAGCACTATGTGATACTGTTTTGTTAGAGACATAGTTTGTTTTTTGTGTGCTTGCAGGGTTTTCTGTACCCTTATCAGACTTAGGTGCAGTGCCTAAGTGTTTTTTTAACAGCGCCATAGCTGAATATACAGAAGAAAACTATGCTGAGAGTCATTTTTTGCTATCATGATGAACACTTCTTGTCTGCTCTCTGTGTTTGACCGGAGGCGACAACTCCATACTTGCAAGTGCAATTAAAACTTTGCAAGTAAAGAGCCAATAAGGGCAATTTATCAAAACACACAAAACAGTCCCCTCTTTAATAGGTAGACGTTAGCCAGGTAGGTTTTAAGTAAGTGCTCCCTCTCTTTCAAATTAATAATTGTTCATCAATATGTTAAGTTAAATTCTATGAGAGTACAGTGTTTTCCAAATAAATAAGTCTAATAAGTGTCTAAATGATACATAGGCAATTACTAGAAGTTATTAAGTCATCAATATCTCAGTGTGTAGCACCTTAAAGCAAAATACTGGATATGTCACATCAATACATACATGTCCCTGGGAGCTTTTTTTTTTTTTTTTTCTTTTCCTCCAATGAATTTTCTTGAAAAACTGACAAAGTTGGCAATTCAAACCCTTGGAGTGTTAAATAATACTAAGAATGTATTAAAGAAATGAGCCAAATCATTTAATGAGCAAGAGAGAATTCCTTCTGTTTTGCACCATTAAAAAGGGTCCATTTTTATTCACGGGGAAAACCATGTAACAAACAGTATCATTATTCACTCAGAGAATAATGGGAATGGAAGATATTCCTTCCCCGAACATAAAGGGGGTCTTTAACAATGACAGGCCTTGCCTCATATGGAGCTGATTCATTTCGTCCGTATGCTCATAACAGTATATAAGCGAGAATTGACCACCTCATTGGTTTTTACTACTTTGTAGAAATTACACGGCTATTTCTTTAATCAAATTTACTAACCATCTTTTACAGCAAAATGGTGGCATGTGCACTGGGCTGTAGTGGGGGTTCAGTCTCCCAACTTCAATATTAGACAGCGTTGAAGCCATCCAGCCAAATCAAGAGGCGCTTATTAACCACTGCAACAGCAGTATTAAGTACTTCTCATACTGGCAATATCTCACTGAATCCATCCACATATATATCAGCAAAAAATATACATATATATTACCAACAACTAACAAACGGTCTTATGATTAAACATAATGAAAACTACTCCCTTTACTATAACCATTTATCTTTCATATGCCATTTATTTAATGATGCTTTCTGTATTCTCAAATCATGTCATATAGACGTTAATACTATTACTACTCACAGGCATCATTGTTTTGATGGTTTTGAAATTCAACTGAATTTATGAATCCATTTTAATATTCAGGCCTGCGTTTTGTTGGTATTTGTCATTTCTGTTTATTTGAGAAATGTGCCTGACAGTCAATGAGCTTAATGGAAATCTGCAGTTCACAGGTTCAAAGTTAAAAAGGTGCTATTACTATTACAATACTACTTCAATTAAAATATACTTCCTTGGTGTGATATTACATTTTAATATCCATTATTCCTATTATTTCACGTCACATTGCCATACGTTTGCTGAAACAACATCCGTGCTGCTGCTACTCCTACAGTTCCATCGTTATTTCTATAAATCACTTCATTTATTCCATAAAAAGATCAAATTAAACACTGTATGGGTGGTGAGCATTTGCACAAATCATTACTAACAGATTTTCTTTGAGTCTAAGACTGGATACATCATTTTGCAGTGGATACACAGGGGCCATTCACTGATGGTATCCCACAGATTTAAAACTAAAGAGGAAAACCACAGGCAGCACACAAATGTGACAACACACACATACACAGAGTATCCAGAGAGGACAAAAGCAACAGGAAGTGTCCTGGTGATTCAGTGAAGAGGGGGAATACTGTTCTAACCTTTTCTCTCTGCCTTTCTCCCTCTGCAGGAAATAAACGATGACTGAAAGAACCCTTGAACCCCAATTCAGACTTGACAACTAGAAGTCATTCAACATTTTCTCCACACACACACACACACACATACACCCACACACACACACACACACACACACACACACACTTATGTCCATGAGGTCATCCACAAGGTGAAGAACAGTAACTATTTAATAATACTCTTGTTTTCCCAGGAGATCTATAAAGTCTGTGTATGTGTTGTGTGCATGTATTTGTGTGTCTGTGTGTGTATGCATGTATTGATTCAGACTCCTTCAGTCTAACTGGATAATTGCCTTTTAACCGTAAGTCATGACTGAAGGACACTGTGGAGACTTGTCATAAAGGGAGTGAAAAAAAGGGGAGGAAAAAGAGAAATCAGAGGAAAGAGTGACAGTGATTGGTAGAGAGAGAGAAGTCATAGAAAGACCAACAATAAGCCAAGGTTTGCCTATTACTCCGCCTCTGGTTTTATGTTAGCTTTCAAAAAGGAAAAATCAGCAGTGGGAAGAGAGAGGGAAAGACATATTATATATGAATTTCTCTGAAAAGCCATTTTGCTATTCCTATATTTTATTCTCTGCTTACTTGTCTTCATTTATTTTCATTCAAATTGACTTTTTTTTTTTAAGCGTTTCACCGTCTTTCACTTCGATTGACATTTGTTGTCTCTCTCAGCTCCATTTTAGAACAGTCACACTTTGTGTATGCTGGCTTTAGAGGAGATCTCCGACATGTTCGGACGTCTCACTGGTCCATCGAATGTTGGAGGGCTAGAAAAGCTTCTCTCTGAATTATAACTGTTCAAATGTGCTGCCTGTCCCTGCACTGATAGGCCAGATGTTATGATATATGGAGGCTGGTAAATGAGAACACAACTTTGACCTTGAAGTCTCCGCTTTCAACAACATCCAGATGACTTAGTGGCTAAAGGGTTATCTGTGAACAGGAAAACCCATGTTTACAACGATGACAATTTCTGCAGATCTACTTTATACAGCAAAAAAAAAATATACTGCAATGAAAATACTGCAAAACAAGTTTGATTAAAAAGTAAATTTCCCCTTTAACGATCAGCCTAACACAAGACACAAAGCGACAGTGACAGCGTGCACCGCCAGTGAACATGTGTTGCACCATGACCAATCTGCTTACAGTAAAGCAACCAACATGCCTCTAAACCGTAAAATCACTTTAAGCTCTCTAACACACACACACACACACACACACACAGGACAAAGGACAATCTTGGGTATAGTGGAGGGCAATGATATGCTAATTCTGCAATGTATTTGCCTTGCATCTTTGTGAATGTACTCCTACAGACACACAGATCAGACTGCAGTTACCTATTCAGTATTGTACCATTTCAACAGACAATGCTGAAAAAGAATGCAGATGCTGTGTCACATGAACATAATACTAGTCAGACCACTAACATGCGAGTCCAATGGGTTTTATGGAATTTAAATTAGACCTGTAATTGTTGTATAGATTAAAGGCATGGTGGGCTGTAAATTAACAAGGTCACATTACACCATGTGAGGACAATTTAGAATAAATATATTCTGAAAATATGCATATTACCTATCGGACTTCTTTGTTATTGGAAAGATAAAGAATTTTTAATTGACTCTTCTGTTTGAGCTTTGTCACTTTGGTTCAAAAGTAGCCTCATCCTCTTATTGGGTATCAGATAGTGGGAAAATCATTAAAAAAGCCTCAGCCCTTTGCGGCTGTCCAAGAGATAAATGCTGCTGCTTGGTGGGAAGAGGTGACAAGGGAGCGCGCGAGCTCAAGGCTGACCCTGTAGTATCAATCTTTGCAATGTTTAAAAGTTTCTCAAGGATATGAAGAGTTGTTGCACACTCAGTTTTGGCTGCTCTTTGACATTTTAACATTTTAAAAGCCCGACCACACAGGCTTGGGGAGTTTGGCAATAGAAATTCAAAGTGGCAACAGGGAAAAAACAGAGGCAAGTTGAGGTCCTGACTTTAATATCACAATATAATTATATGATTTTCCTGAAGAGAGAAAGCACTGATGGATATATGCATCTACTGTAGCTGCTCTTAGATTTTAATGTAAGAATTTTGCAGGTGGAAAAAATGTTCCCTTCATGTCTATAAAAAGTATAAAAACACAAATCAGTACTTAACTGCAATGTCTTTTGTGGCATCCTTGCTGATCTTTATGTACTAAAAAGTACCAGTTTCAAAAAGGTTCTTACAACTGGTAATTGACTGTTTTAATGAACACTACAGTAGCAATGGGAATCTTGCTTGTATAAACTGTTCTTATACTCTCCAGCTATGTTTTTAATGTGGGAAACAAGCTGTTTACTCGAGTCTCATTAAAACACGAGTAGTCGCATAAAGGGATGGAGCATAACCAGACCCGAGCTCCATTATGGGTCCCAAATCACTGCCACCAGAGAGATGCTGTGCTTACGATACTTGCCTGTGTGGAAATTCTCCAATCAAAAGCCAAATATGCTCTCTGTAATAATAACAATATACCTAAGTATAGTGTTTTCAATAGGTAGGCCCCTCTGTGTTTTTTTGTTCTTCACAGGAAGGTCAGAGGATGCACAAGTCGAACATTGCCTCTGCAGCTGTTAAGCTGAAGGACACTTTAATGGGGCAAATGTGACCGTGCTTAGTTCCACCTGCTGGCTTATAATTATCTCAACACCTGAACAGAGCATTTAAGTCAACTTCAACGTAGACAGTTAAAAGAGTCCCATTGCCATTTTGAGTAAGGATTCTCTCAAATGCAGTCTCTCTCATTTCTGTTTCTCCATCACATACATATACACTTACATCTCAGCATAGTGTAGCATTGCAATCTCTTCCATTTCCATAAGCCTTTCACACACTTCATACGGGGGAGTGAATGGAGTAAAGGGAGTAAAAAAGAAATAAAAACAAACAAACTGTGTATATATGTATGCATTTTGTGGTATATGACAGAGGTATGTATTTATATATATGCATAAATTAAAGCAGTGAAACAAGAAGGAGACACTAATGTCTTGCAAGCCTGAGAAATATTACCCATATTGCATAGTGTAATGATTTAATATGATATATTAAAATTTGTAATATGAAATCATAATGCAATAAAGTGCCCATTAGCTATAAAATGCCAGTGGGTAATCTGATAACCTATCAAATCCTGTGTAAGTTTTTATAATATTAAGTTAAGTTTGAGGTTTTTTAAATGAATAATATTGTAATGCTGTAACTTTAGCATATTATATACTTAGATATTAAAAACATAATTTATCTGGATATGTCAAACGTCTTATATGATGAAAACTTCTGATCAAGTGTTCTGTTATGAGTGTGACTAAACAGTCACTAATTATAATGGTGTTAATAATAATGTTTTGATGTGTTATTATGACATTACAGACTGGAAGGATGGCTATTAAAACTATACAGGTCAGATTTTTTTTTTTTTAAATTCAATTATTTAACTGATTCCTTTATGTTATTTTTTTATGTACTCTTATAGTAATATATTCATTATGAGAGTTTAATAACAGTGTGCAATTATTACAGCGGGTAGCAGAGTTATTGCAGTGGCTACCATATAGTCCCATGTGTAAGGCGACGTAATGAGCCCCCATATACTCAATTCCAACATTTATTCCAACATTTAAAATAAAACCTGTGGTATTTCAACCTGTGGATTATATACCATCACTAATAGTGGAGTAATATTCAGGTAACCAGGAAAAAGAGAGAGCTGAAGAGAGATATTATGGGATGGAGTGACAGAGAGACACTGTTATACATAGTGACAGAGTCAGAGAGAGTGTGATGAATATCTAATGCAGTCCTGTCTAACACAACCTCACTTTTTCAAGTGTTATTTTAAGTGAAGGACCTTCAGATAAATACAGTATATCGTGAACTGTCTCAAGACCTTGAATAAAAATCATCCAAGAAGCCCTACAAACTATATAATAACTGTTGTTAAATAGCGTAATCAGCCGTTGGTCCATTAAAACCTCTGGAGTTTCATTTGTTTTGTGAGTTGAGCTTCTCTGGCTGGAAAAGGCTAGAAGATTATCCTGGAAAAACAACAAGGGTACAAGTGTAAAGATACCACATCACTTAGAAGACTCTCATAGTATTTGTGTGTATATGTATCCGTCCTTGCAGGTGTGTGTCTGCATTTGTGATCCCTGTGTCAATGTTCAAGGTCCACTTTGGTAAATGGATGTGTCAGACGTGTGAGTCAACACATTCCCTTGTAGACCAGTTCAGCCATCACAGAGAGGACTCTAATTCTAAATGGTCCCTGCATGAAATGAGACACAAACACATTAGGCAGGTGTGCTCAAATGAGTTATAGTGTGTGTGTGTGTGTGTGTGTGTGTGTGTGTGTCCGCCCAGTGGGCAAGACACAAAATGAGATATTTTGTAAGGGTGAATGCACGTGGGGCATTTGTCTGTGTGTTAAGGGGAGCCAACGTTACACCTGTTTACGAATGCATGAGGTCAGTACCCGGTGAGCGCAATCATCAGGCTCTTTACTTTTGAGCACCGCCATCTCATCTCTATTGCCCGCTCGCTCTATCCCCCCTCCCCCACACTTCCATTGAGAAGCACATACGTCTCATCTTTCTAACCCTTGGAAACCTGACAATATTTGCTCTTACAAAAACAAGGTGTATTTTTGTTTAAGAAATATTTTACTCCCATCTATAAAACTCAAGATCTCAATCCAAGATAAAATTTCACAAAATGAAAGATATTTCCTGTTTGTACATAATCAACCATGCATAATCAAATTACAAATATAACTTGTTCATCTAAAAATTAGTTCATCTTATAACTAGATGTTATCGTGAAACAGTTGCAGGGCCTCTGAATTACAGCGTTGCTAGGCAACATCTTGTTAAAAACAGTTTTTCACAAGGTTGGGCTCAGAGTTGATCCTGAAAAGTTTTGAAATCAAGAGAGAAATAAATTTTACTGACTGCTCATAAATATTGAACATACTCAACCTATAACTATAAAAAATTGTTACAGTCAGATGACTGTATATTAATCCACACCTTCCAGCCTATCCTGAGGAATTTTCAGTGGCTGTGGTATAAAGACATAAGCTACTTTGAATGGGAAAGTGTTTGAACTTGAGCCAGAACAGCTTTAGAAGTAATAAGTGCCCTGAACCAGAAAATGTACCTTTATGTTCAGAATACCCTCTGAGTGTTCTCCCAATTATCCATGTCAATTGATTCTCAATGGAGATGTACTCTGATGTAACATCACAAGACAAATACTTTTCCTTTCTTTTCTTGCTGCTATCGCAAAAGCAGTGGCTCGTACAATATTGTACAACAGAAAAACATAGTAGTAATAATTGAATGCACGTATTGAACATATGTTTCACATCTTTCAGATCATGTAGCACCAAGCCAAACATTTCTTATCTCCCAATGAAATAAAAGCAGGTGCTAAATGATGGTTATGTCCAGACTAAAAATCCTTAAAGTCATCTTATCTTCTTGCCTACGATTTTGTCTCCAGCCTCTGAGGGGACCCCATCCTCTACATCAATGTAGAGTTAATCTAATGAGTCATTAATAGTGAATTGACAGTATCTGTCCCACAAACCCTCTGTGTCCTCTGAATATCATGCACGCATGAAGGTGACAAACAAGATGGGATTTTGATGACAACAGACATAAGCCATCTCCACGGGTTTCCTGCGGGTTTCTGTTCATGGTTTTGTGTCTGTGTCCGTTAGTGTCTGTCTGCCTGTGTGGCTCCTAAAGTGATGTCATGTGGCCGAGATCCCATAGTCAAGGCTGCAGAGGCTGTTGCCATGGTTGCGCTTCTGAAGGCTGTTGTTTCACAGCAGAGGGAGGGAAATAAACACTGTATAGAGTGACTCATCCTAAAAACAGCCCTCTTCCTGGTGAAGCCGCACAGTATGACAGTTTGTGTGTGTGTATGTGCGTTTGTCTCTGAATGACTGTGCTTCTACATGCAGTATGTGTGTGCCCCCATGTGTGTCTGTGTCTCTGTCAGCCCACCGTGTAGACAGCTCAGATAAAAGAAGATCAGAAAGCACAAAAGACAAGAAGACAGAAGTGACAGCAGGGAAAAGTGGGAGTGAATAAACAGGGCAACAGATGAACAATGGAGGAGAAGGAAAGAGAAATCAATGGAGATTGAGACAGAGGAAAGGGGACAGAAAATGAGAAAATAAGAATGTTAGAGACAGAAACAAAGAAAGGAGGCTAGGAGCACTCAACGCAGGAGGAAAAAGCACATTGAGCCATGAAGGTCGAGAGAGAACGAGAAGAATCAAACAAAAGAGAACGAAGAGCTAGTGCTGAAAGCTCTGTACTCACTGATCCTGTAGGGCACACAAACACATACACGCCCCCATCGGACAGAACGGTGCTAAACCACTGAGTCACAGAAACATAGCTGCCAAACCTGCCAACCTGCAGGGCATTATCTAGTTTAGAGGGCATCCTGGCACACAGAGGGCCAACGATGAAGGCATTACAGAGCAAGCTGTTGATACAGAGCCAAGAAAATGCCATTTGTATTACATTGACCTGCAGGGTCCGAGTTCACAAGTCAGGTCAGTGACTTGAAGTCCGATCAGCCATGAAGGTTTCTTAACTGGTGAGTAAGGAAATATAGATATCAGCTGTCAGTGAGAACAAGCACGAGCTAAATAATTAAACCAAAATGTGACATTTTCATTCATACCCAGCATATTAATTTGAGGCCACCAAAACATAGCAACTATTTCTGAGAACATGAATAGTTAGAGGTGTGATATCATTTCACAGATCATGCACCAAACATTATTTTCCCCATCTGACTTTTTAAGGTCAACCCCTGAAAAATAATCTTGAAATCGCTCAGTGCCACTGCATTTCCCAAGCTGTAACCCACTGTGCTATAGTCAACATAGTCAACCGCAGGGTAATAAGAGAGATTTGCCTCTAGACAGACCATGCTGGGGTTGAATTAGTGAGTAGCTGCCAGAGAGGTACCAACACAGAGATGTGTTGGTTTGACCTGTCTCAACCTTATGCAGCACAAGCACCCCGGTGGGCAGGCGTTATCATACAACCTCATCCAAGAGGAGGCCAACATGTGCCAGCCTAGCATAGGGCAAATGCGGTACTGCGGAGAGAGAGTAAAGCTGCATGTCCACATGATATAAACAGCTTAGCCTCTGCCAGCGAGGTGCCGCTGTGTGCCAAGCTAACGCAGGGTAAGGGCATGCCAGGGAGGTGGAAACCTCTCTACATTTGTCTGTAGCTAAATATGCCACAGGGCAGAGACAGACTGGGCACAAACAAGAAAACCTCTGCCAGGGAGATGCCCACCGAGGTGCAGGTATAATCCGATACTGGTAGGGACTTGAGGCTGCGGGACAATAGCTGAAATGATCATTTTAACTATTTTTGTTGCAATTTTAATAGAGTAGATAACTAATTCAAATGCAATAAGTCTATGAATCTTTGAATATACTTTTTTTAATCACAGAAGACTACAAAATAAATGCTTTGATGTTGCCAATGTATAAGCATTATTTTATAAGATATATAGTTATCTTCTACTGTGCCTCGTCAGCCTCACAATAGTGAGGTACAATAACAGGCAAAACACAACAGACTTACACGCTGTTTGTCTACAACGCTACATTATCACAGTTTAACAGAGACACAGAACTGGGCAACAAAGTAAAGAAGAGGCCCTCAGAGATTTGGCCTTTATGTTGTGAGGAACTGCCAACTGTATAGAGGAAGGACAATTAAGCATTACAACAGCATGATGGGTACCCCTTCCTGGGAGCTTGTACAGTTAAACACTACAGTATAAACAAAGTGGCGGCAAAAAAGGGGCTCGTGAAAACACACCGTACGATTTAATTTACCTGCTATGAGAGAACAAAAAGTGTTAGCGCAATGACTAAAGATGTTCTTAATGATGGTAATTTCTTTAATGTGGTCGAGATCATCAAAGACAGATTCACATGTGAATGTGCACACGAAAAGGCATTTACATTTTTCATTTTGCATTACTTATAGTGTCATAATTCCATGCCAACCACACTGAAAACGCCAAATTGGCACAGGTTAAAACATGGAGAGAAAAGGTTATTCTTCAAACACAAAGCACAGCAACACAATAGAGATGCCAATGACCTGGGAGGAGAGATAACATGCAAGCTGACTTGTGACTACAACCTGGCATGAAAAGGGGCACCGCAGGGCAAATGTATTGACCCATCTGTACAAGATGGAGGGAGATGAAACTGAGGTAGTTTAATACATCACGAATCAACGCCAGCCTGATACTAAACACTGCTGTGAACAACAACCAGGTGGTAGAGAAAGGTCAGTGAGCTTCACCCATGTACGTCTGGCAGAGAAGCGGAGACCACTCAGTGTTTTCCTGTCCCAACCCGCCATTAACGGGATACTCAGTGTTTCTATTTACATAGAGATGCACATGTTATTTATGAAACAGGTGCATCGGTCTGGAAGAGCAGCTTGCCCGTCTTCTGAAGTGCACCCTGCGTGTTATAAGCAAAGTGTGCCTCTCTTCATAATGCATATGCATTTAATGGAGGATCACAAAAATGAGAGGTGGAGATGTGATAAGGAGTTGTTTACACACTTTGCTTGAAATGGAATGTTCACTCAATGTTTTCAGGGTCAAGTTTGGCAAATGAAAAAGATATTTGCTTCATAAAAAGTGCAAGAACATTAAAGGAAGGTTGCGGTGGGAAAGAGAAAATTTAAATAACCCATTTACTGAAGAAATCCCAATAACGGCAGCAAACGGCGAAAGAGCACCAAACGCATATCCAAGGTAGATAAAGTCAATTACATAATAATCGCAGTTCCTCGGAAAATAACAGGAATGATAAACGGCTTCACTATCAAACTGTTCATATTTTAAACCTGAAACGCTGTGTTGAATTTCAAAGCACGGAGAAAACTTTGGAGGCTCAAAATGAAGCTGTGTGTTATTAAACTTAAATCTCCTGTTGTGCTACTTCACCGAAGAAATTTAATTGTTTTAAGTTGTTTCCTCTTTCGTGTCTTTAAAGTTGAATTATTGACATCCATTATATTGAGCTTTATGACCCAAAATTATTTAAATATTACAAGCTATGCATTTTGTTTTCTCCTCAAATGGAGTTTTGCATTTTATCTTTTGGCATCATTACATTTTGAATTGCTTCATTTACCTCATTCACAATAAGTAACTTGTCCAGCTGGCTGACTGCAAATCCAGCTGCTGCTTTGATAGAAATAACACAGTTTGTATAGTGTAATTCAGCCCAATGCAGCACCTGAAACTTCAAAAAAATACTGAATAAAATTTAACCGACACCTTACTAACACAGACTCAACAAAGCTCAAATGTTTGAAGCTCGAGAAGCATAATATCTTTGCTTTTAATATTTTTAGCTTTTATTTCTAAACAGCTGTTAGTGATATTGTGTCCATCCGCTGTATGTCTTGGTTTCTCCCATGGCAGTCAAATTAACAACAAGAAGTATGATGACACGGTGCTTTGAGGCATATCCCCACACAGAAGCATTAGCTTTTCACACACAAAGCTGTGATCCTGCTAATGAGACACATATGGACCTCTGATCACCATGGGTGTCTCTGACATTCATCTGCCCCAATGCTAGCAGTCACTTAACATTCCCTGACAAGCAAGCGACTGCATGTGCGATTGTCTTGTGAATGTAAGAGAAAGATGAAGAAAGGCTGGGAATATTTGTGCGCATGTGTAACCATCACTGGACTGAACAGTGTGGATCTCTCAGCCAGTGCTAATCACTGCTATGAACCACTGGCCGGCACCCATTACAAATTTTATTAAAATGGCTTTTCAAACATGGATAAAATATTCAAACACAAATGAGTCAGAGGGGAAAAAAAAGCCTGTTGCTCGTTTTGTTTATTGCGGGGCAAGTAAGAAAAGAAATAAGAAATGATGCTGTGGAATGAGGCTTAAGACGGCCGGGACGCCGGCCAGCTTGACTGTGACTGTGATTGATGCCCACGATGGACTAAAACACTTACACAAACAAATCAGATAAAAGAATCAAATAAGCATAATTGAGTCCGTGGATAGTAAAAAGAAGTAATGTCATGAAACATCCATCAGAGAAGGACACAGAAAAAAAAAATACACTGTGAAAGTTAAAGGTGGTCTTACTGATATTGATTTATCAAAAGGGGGTCAAGAGGAAAGGACCACAACATGCGACACACTCCCCAAACACACACATAGAAACAAATTGAGACGTGTGATTGAAAGGTAGTTTCATTGGTATTGATTCGTGAATTAGCTAATGGGGTGAATGAGAAATGGAGGATTTATTAGGGGAGGCAGAGAGAGCAGATGAGGGAGCACAGCTGCCACACGTCCATCAGACCCACTCTGGGGTAGTAATGTAAATGACCGTGTTGTATGTGTGTGTGTTTGCTATTATATATGATTTTGCATTTGTTGTGTATATTTGTGCGTTACTGAAAAAGCCCTGCACCTTTATCACTGGCCATTTATCCATCTGCCCATTTGTCTCTCTGGCAGTTTGTATGCGAGTCTAAACATGCGGTTTTTAAACATGTTTGTCCATTTACAAACCAAACCAACCGATTCAGTTCTTGTGTGGAGGACCAGACTGTCTTTGCAGTGTTTATTTCTAAATGATGGGTATGTGTCAAATTGATGAAGTGTGTTGAGCTTTCAGGACCAATGCAGTTTCCCTTCTCTGTCATTATGAACAGGTATAAATTTTAATAGAAACTGCCCATCCAATTAAAACAACTTATATATACATTCAAGTGACAAAAAGTCTTCTAGCGACTATTGTAATTATGACTGCAGCAAAGGAGGATAGCAAATGACGTTATTGCAGAGCAAAGAGTGAGGGGGAGGTCTGGGTGGGCAAGGTAACGGGGGAGATTGCTGTCCGTTTCTCCTTGTCAACCATGACAACGATTGTCCTTCAAATTTAACCATGTGGTGGTTGTTGTTGTAGCCATGACAAAGATCCCTTTAATCTTTCCTTTATGTTCAGTGATCTTTTGTGTGTAGATGTTGACATGCATGTTAAAAAGAGAAGACAAACCGTCAGACAGATGGAGAAAACAGTGGGAGAGATTGTTTGCATCTGAGGTCTGATAGACATTTGTACCGAATGTTCCTAATAAGACACCAAGGGTGTAAAAGTGGAACACTTCTTATCTCTCCAACTGTCTGAGTGTCAACACTTTTCCAAATCTCTACAGCTGGAGGTAATTTTCATCTGCATATAAACAATTAAAGACACAAAAAAATTCTGAGATGTGTGGATTATGAAGCTGGTTTATGAAGGGTAGCCATTATAAAGTGAGTCTTGACCTGTTGTAACATAAGCAAAAGCTATGCTATCGTTTTTTAGTCTTTTAGGAAAATTTTCACCATCCTTCTCTTCTTCTTTTATCAACATCGTTTCCAGTTCCTATCCATCTCTCATCTCCCTCTCACACACATACTAGCAATCCTCCACTAATGCTCCCTCTTCCTCCTCTGTCTAAAATAGGATTCCCCGAGATAATCAACATAAATTTTACCAGGCTGTTAAAAATAGGCTGCAGACATCAAGCTGGAAACACTTCCCAACAATCTAATCAGGACTCATGTTTACCATATTAGTGGTTGGTATCGGTGCTGTATCTGATACTACTAACCCTGGTTGGCCCTATTTTTTCTTCTATCTATACAATAGTCATTTCTATTACACATATATAGGATTTAATAACATGTTGTGCAAAAATATGTGTGTGTGTGTTTTAAAATAACTACACAAGTAGATGACACATTGCATTCAAGAAAAGCGGTCACATCCTATTTTAAATAAAAGTAGTATTTCTTCTTCATAACAGTCATCATTGCAGTTTTTTTTTCTATTTGCATAAACCAACGTATGATTTACTTCAATATTTGTGAGTACCTGTGAGAGTATTTGTGGAGCTATATGATGTATAGTAATGTCATATGATCCTATTACAATATGCAGCAGTTTAATAACAGGCATGTCTGTTGGGAGATGAAGGGAAGTGTCTGTGTGATTGTCTTAGAGCATGCTTTGAGATACACTGATCCATTCTGCATTGATACTTACTAGTGAAATTACTAGTGACAAGGACTAGAGTACAAGGGAAACTAACATAGAAAACTGGGGATACATCATACGTTAGATACTTTTAACCAGTGAGCGATGGCACTCAAATTCTTAAAACATCTGTCATTTGATCACAGGTGTCTAGTACAAAAGGTACAGCGTGACTGATGCTACTACATACAGGCATCACACATGAACACATACACGGTGTGTGTGTGTGTGTGTGTGTGTGTGTGTGTCCATGGTCACTTACCGTATGTGCAGGTCACAGCCTGAGGGCTCTACAGCACATAAATCAACTCCACCTACTCCAATACATTTAAGTGGTATCTTGGCAACTTGAAACAAAAGACAATAATACAGTGGCTTCAGGGAATGGTTTGTAGAGCTTGGTATTTTTCAATTAGTGTCAGAGCTTTTTGTATGGCAGCTTAAACTGATTCCAACAAAGGGAGGAGAACACACATTCACACACGTGCAGGACACATGTTCAGTACATGACAAATGAGATTGTATTCACACAGGCTGCGAAGTAAAGCCCAAAACACACACCTTCAGTGTGTAGATTTTAACAAAATGAAAAAAGAAATCCTACTCAAGACAAGACAAGACAAAACACACACACACCTCTTCCAGTTGTGGACGAGGGAGTAGTGGTGCCTGTTTTATGGCAAAATATGAGAACTCATCAATCATTGTTACGTTGTCTCCTGGGAGGGAGGGAGTGAAGAAGGGTGAAAGAGAGAGGAGAAAAAGAGATCTGTCTGCGATAGAGAAAATGAAAAGACAGGAGCAGAGAAGAGATCAAATAGATGGTTGACATATGTCTGTCAGAAAAGCAATGGAAGTGAATAGCTGTTAAAGGCATGGTATAATTGTAAAGTCATACAAAAAGTGGGCTTATGGTGCTCATGTATCTTTATTTTAACCTTGTGTTAAAAGCAGGCTATTAAATGAACCTTTGGTTGTCATTGTTTAATATTGTGAATGAAGCAGTGAATCCATTCCCTCATTAAAGCCACATAATGAATATGTGGCTATCTCTGTTCAGAGATGATGCAGGCTAATGTTTAGATGCCAAGAATCTCTCTGGTGGAACCAGCCTAATGAGTGTAACTTGGGTCGCCCTGTTTGTATGATTAGCAGCAATCGTTTTTTTATATAAAAAAAAAAGCTCTAAACGGCCTGCCTTATAGCTTTTATTAAAAACTCACTGAGTCAGGAGTCAAACTGCAAAATGGAAAACAACAACAGCCATATAGGATACTGAGTGTTTTCTTGCCATTTATCTGGCTTATTGACAATTCATTTGATTATTTATGGAAGATGTTTAAAAAGCTTGAAATGTATGTATAATTAACTGTAAACCAATTGATCAGATCAAAGAGATTCAAACGTAGGGACGCATAATAACTCATCTGTAAAGGGCAGTTAGTCGAAAGCAAATTACTCACTAGATAAAAACTAGATAACATCAACATAATGGGATAAAAACCAGATCAATTTGATTAAGCAAAATTTGCCCATGACTACAAAACACACAACACCTGCTATTACTTTACCTGGGCAACCCAACCATTTACAACCTTTTAGGAGTACTATCAATGGCTGTTGTGGTTTCTGTCTTGGAGAGAACAGAAGCACAAAATGCATTCCCCTGATCCACAACCAAGAATAAGCTGGATTTAAAGGCAATATTCTAGTCAGAGTACCTTACACACACACACACACACACACACACACACACACACACACACACACACACACACACACACACACACACACACACACACACACACACACACACACACACACACACACACACACACACACACACACACACACACACACACACACACACACACACCACTGTTGGTGTCTCATCTGTTAACATTCATCAGTCCCTCCTGGGTTTGTTTCAGTCTTTGGTCTTAAAATTCAAAAGTGCAGCTCATCTATGGTATCACCGTTGTGTAACCCACTTATAGTGAGTGACCACGCCCCCCCCACCACACACACACACACACACACACACACACACACACACACATTAACCGTTAACCGGGACCATTCATCACGGGCTGACAGAAGACAGTAATGACTGAGTGATGGAAAGAGATGCTGAAATGGAGAAATGTAAAGAGATTTAAAAAACAAAACAAAAAAACAGAGGAACCTGATGGGTTGATTTGAGCTGCCATCGGTACTTTGACATTCTAACAATTCTCATAACCAGGTCTTCTTCTCATAAAAGAGAGACAGAAAAAGACAGAGAGAGAGAGAGGTAGTGAAGAAGAAGATAGAAAAGAGTAATCATGGCTGCAAAAGGTAACAAGGAGGACAAGTTGGGAATGGATAATGAGAGGAAAGTGTGCGTGACCTGGTGATTATATCCAGTAAGAAGACTTATTGAAGCAGTTTCCTGTTTAAAATCAGTGTTTCTGCAACGCTCTTCAGCAGATACAGGACGTTCGCTCAAATGTATGTATGTATGTATGTGTGTGTGTGTGTGTGTGTGTGTGTGTGTGTGTGTGTGTGTGTGTGTGTTGCAGATTGATTGAGGTGTCTTCATCAGACAAGACAAAAATATGGCAAAAAGGGAAAGAGAAATAATCAAATAGACAGAATGACAGTATTGATTATTACCTACATTTTAAAAGCAATAGGCTTCGTCAACCATTACACATCTACTGCGAACACCAGAAGGAAATTAAAACAGAGTCGTATTTCCATTAGCAGTGTGGCAGATTCTGTGTTAAAAAAAAAAAGTGTGTTGACTCCATTTAATGCTGTTCAGTCAGTTACTCTCGATTATCAAATATGGTCTACATAAACACTAGAGAAGTGTTGCTCTGCAGTAACACACTGCTCTGATGAAGCAGGCTGGCCATGGCTCTAAATGAACGCTCTGCCAAAATGTCTAAGAAATTCACTGAGCCATCAGCTGATGTATTCATTATAATGTAATATGGGATTACAGTGCATTCAATGCTGTTCTACTGTAGTTAACTTCAGGCACTAAGGGTGATATTTACTACGATGTGCAGCACTTTTTAAGGGACTGAACAATTAAATTGTGTGCGTCCTGATTTATAGACATAAACCAGCGTGCCAAGTTTTTGTACTGTTGAAATGATAGAAAAGCTGTACTGCTGAAACCTGACCTCATGCAATGTGTATTTTAAGATGTTCCTGTCCCAAGGCTCAAACTATGGGAGGAGGGTACTTAAGTTTATAAAAAAAATTGATAAGTATTTGATTTATCACTTCTGAATGACCACTATGAAAGAGGAAAAAACTTCTGAAACTTAGTGGCAGGGAAAAGCTGGTGTAAAATTTGCGGCACTGTTTTAGCATATGGACTATGGTCAGGTCAAAAAAATGTCAAAAGTTTTACCAAAAATCCCCCACACTTACTTCCATGAGTCCTTCAGTCACTTGTTTTCTGCTACACAGCATTATCGTGACAACCTCTAATCGGCTCAAGTATAAGGCATCATTAGCTTACTGGAGGAAAATGAATGTCAGCAATACGCAGGCTTTTACCAAGCAATGAGTGACATGACAGAGTTCGAGGTGCATGGTTGTCAACAAACTCTAAAGTATCCAAGCAGCTTTTCTAAATGTTCATAAATCTAGTGGCCATATGTCTAGAAACACGTGGACTAAACACACAGAGAATCTTCACTGTGATCCCATTATTTTAGTCATTCACTGTGGTAATCAAACTGCAAACAGCTGTCTCAGCGTGATCTAATGTGTCAATATGGTAATTGCACAGCGACCAACCAGAGCCTGTGACCAGAAAAGTCAATGTGCCGCAATTAAATCAACATTAGTGCTGCTTTGTAAGAGCTGTACTCAAAGAAAACTTGTGTGTGCAACATCAGTTTTAAAGTATGTCGTCATTCCACTTCTTTTCAATCTTGGCATTATTTTCCTGTCTTTTAGAAATAATGTTCATCTGTACTGATTAACATATCATCACACCCTATCACACTCAAGTATATAATCATTACTATTGATTATGATCATTTATCAATTTCAAAGCAGAGATTTTGGGAGGAAGACACCTTTTTACAAAAGGAAAGACACGCAACATGAGCTTCATCCTGTCATTGCAACTGCAACATAAATCCTAAAATCCTCCAGCGCACTGGTAACAGTGAACATGACTTTCCACTCTGTACTACACAGGTCTCTTCAGTAGGCCGTCGTACATGTTGCCTTTCCACATATTCCTTCAGTCTGTCCTAATTCATTTGGTTTAGCTTGACATCTTCCTACCAGGTTCAGACCTGACGGTCCATTTGAGACTTTGACAATGAGCCTCATTGTTCAAGTTCATTGCACAAGGGAACCTGGTGAACATTTTCTCTTCACAAATACATAAACTTTCTATTTCAGATAATGTAGCAAGGCATTCAAACAGTGGCGCATCAAACAGCATTGATGGCGAATTTCAAAGAACTCTAATAGTATTTTTAGTGTAAGAAAGTTTGCAATCCAAACATGGTATGAAGCTGTCCTAAGAATCTACTAAATGACATCAAGGAACCTGTAGCTGCCGATTACACATGCACATCAGTCGAGACATTTTTCAACAGTACATTAATAATCATAGGATGTTTTGCATTAATTGGCTCATTCGTCAGGACTCACTCGGTCATTAGAAAATCCTTATTTTCATCTGCTTTCTTCGTGAACAAAATATTGGTTAGAATTTAAGGGGAACTATTATACTTTTCCTTATTTTCAGTCATGTTAATATTAAACGTGGCCAAAGTTTTAAATAATGAAGTAAATTTATGTAGAAGTAATCCTTGTGAGCGGAAAGACGATTGTTAAAATAATAATTGTATGTTTCAGACAGACTCACTGATTCCAATACAAACAATAGAAGAGAGGTCTATTTAAATACGGTGGGTGGGTACAGCAGACCTCCAGTAGACCTGTGACCCATTTATGCTAAGATGACTAACAAGGCTCATTCTCAAGCCAAAAACACCTTTGACAAAGTGGAGTCATCATCACAGTACACCTTTTCATACCATGTTTCTATTGGTTGTGGAAACCCTGCGATTTATGAGTTTAGTCATGTTTTTCAAATTTCAATTGTTCACTGCCAGAGGTCATTAAAGGTCATCAGTTACTGAATGCCCTTTAAATGGGACACACAGCCATAATGTGATTTGGTGACTAGATATTGCAAGGACACAATTTCATTCTGCTGTGGGCATTTATATTCTTTATGCCTGACTCTCGTAAAACAGTAAATGTAAACATAGAACTGTCTTGGAGGAAGACCGAAACGATCTGAAGAAATCAGCTTTTTATATTCATGTGTTTTCTGTGACTCTTGGTGTACTTGTTTGTTACTTTTCAGTGGTGATGTGAATTCCACTTTACAGTCTGGTTTGTTGTGTTGTGCCATGTGTTCGGTTTGAGCTGTGCAAAGTCTTTTTGTTTCCTTTCTGTTTTCGAAATCTATGGGTTGAAAGGCAGCGTCTGAATATTGAAAATCATGCTTCCTAATCCTCAAGCATTTGAATATACAGACGAGGGAATGAAGTCATACACTCGCACACATGCAGCCACCTAACAAAGACATATACAAAGAGAAGAAAAGAGACCAAGAAATGCACAACTACAGACATATCCACAATCTGATTATAGAGGCCATGTAGGAAGGGGGGGGCATGGGTGCACGAGCTTGGGTTAGCTGGTGAGACAGAATAGACGAGTGGAAGAGAGGGAGAGAGGGAGGGAGGGAGAGGGGGGAGAGAGAGCCACAGGGCCAGAAGGAGAATGAATGAAAAATCAAGAGTAAGAATGAAATACAGGGTGAGAGGGAGAGAAATATTGGCTTTCAGTCTCACACACACATGCCACATGCTCACACACACACACACACACACACACACACACACACACACACACACACACACACACACACACACACACACACACACACACACACACACACACACACACACAGAGGCCTTATTGTGTTTTAATGCAGTTTAATGGGGCCCATTCTACAGGCTTGGGGAAAAGCGACTGATTCATTACTATGCTGTACACGCCATCTTTCAGAGCTGAGGCAAAGAATTGAGAGAGAGACATCGAGAGTAAAAAAGTTAGCATGGGAGAGAGAGCGATAGAGAGCTAGAGAGAATGAGCCTGCTCTCCCAACATTGCCTTATATTGGTGACCCTTTCTTTTTGTCTCGTTTGGCCTTTATCATTTAGCCAAGGTTCCTCATGCCTCAGCTTGAGGGGCCACACTGGTGTATTTGATCCCATGTACATTAAATTATGTATGCTTTAAATTAAAGCAGATCGACTCTACTGGCACTCTTTAGGCTACATGATTCATCTCTGCATGTATGAGCTTATATCTTTGGCTACCTGTGCTTTGGCGCTTAGTAATGGCTACACATTGGACTTTAGTGACCAGTATGTCAACAATGAAAGCCAAGGATGGCTTTGTCACGCTTCACCTGTGTCTGCCTCCGTTGTCCCTGCGTTATCACCACCAGACATGTTACATCAGCCTTGGCACTGAGCATGCTGCTGTCAGCACAGTAAATCCACCTGCACACCTGGACAGCTCTTCCAGCCATTCAAGGGTAAACACTGGTGGGAGCTCTTTGGATGCTCTCACAGTGTTTCATTTGGACTATGGCAGCAGTGCACAGTGTGGTGTGACCATACACTTGTCTCCGTCAACCCTCCCGTTGTTCTACGTCTGCACACAGAGGCACACGAGGGTACAATTGATCAGATTACAGTTGTGGCACCAGGGCCAAATAAAGAAGGGTAGTGTCTGGGCAGCAGCGTAGCAAATGGAGACATCACAGCTCTTAGTTTCTTTTGATTTCAAGCATTAGACACTTGTGTCTGAAATAATAACTGTGACATGAAGACCTACATTTTCCCTGCCGCTACACTTTGTATCTCTACTAACCAAGATCAATAGAGGTGCCCAAAATCCAATCCAGCGATCGAAAAGGGGCACATCACAGGAAAACCTCTCTTCCTTCTTTCCATTTCTAAGAGGGCTTGTTGGGAATTAACCAGGTCAAAGATAGCATCCTCCATCCTTCAGAGCTTCTGTCTAGACAGAAGTTAACACATCCTTTTGGCTCTAGCACTTCAACATGGAGGAAAGCCAGTCATTGTGGTTGGCAGAGCATTCTTGGATGATTAATTAATCCTCTGAGTTGGGTGGAAGTTTGTTGCAGGGTAAAATCTCCACTCTCGCCATGTAAATGTTTTATTAATGCTGTTACTCAAACAGTACACCTGTATGAAATGAAGCAGTCTGACATTTCTAGGTTGCATTTGTGTTTCCCTAACAGTGCCATCTCTCTTGAGAGGGATTTGTTGAGTGTCAAGGAAAGATCTATTGCAGGAAGACACTGTTCTATCGACGACTAAATGGTACTCATTGGTTGTCATGCAAGACTGGCTCTTTGGATTCCTACACCCCATAGGCCAGTCAAGGACCAGCGAGAACAAAAACAAACCAAAAAAAAAAAAAAGTCAATGACGTGTTCCAGAAAACTGTCTGCAATAATGTGAAGTGCACACAATTTTAAGTAAATGTGGTTAAATTGCTAATATTTCTCTGCATGTGGACAAGTCAATTATTAAGTCAAACCAACATATTGTATATACAAACAGTACCACACCAGGGAAGGAATCGTCAATCAATATAGCTGCTAGCTTTTGAAGATACTTCCTGGTTATTGGTGTTGAACTGATAAAAGTCACAGGAATGACGTGCTATATACTGAATTTTAGGGTAGATATTCTATATGAGTAACCCACCATAGGGATTAATATATCCACTTCATCATTTCTTTGCCAGGCAAGATTAGCTTACTGAAAAGCCACAAGGAACTGGACAATCTATTAAAATGGTCATTTTTTCTTTATTCAGGAGAAATTAAATTGATGTCTTGCAATGTTTCCCCAACGTGAGACTCTGGACTCCCACACGTGTCAAAATGTTAAAAATTATATTACCTTGAGCTTGAATCAAATAGGATATGAAAATGTAAAAAAAAAAAAAAAGCTTCAAGGCTTTTCGTTGCAACAAATCATGTGAGAAGGCAGAGAAAATACAAACAATTTGTTGGCATAGTTAAACAAATGTTGCACACACTGTATCCCAATATTCTTAATCTGTGTAGCAGGGTTGAGGCAGGAATTATTTATTTTTTACATATATTTGTAATTTTTAAGAATAGATTACCAGATGTATTCCTTATAACCTGATGCAAACTGTGCACAATTTGTGTTGCCAGACAGACATTGATTTGTCTAAAAGTGTAAGCATTATATGTTTATTTTTAATCTATGTCAGAAAATCAATGCTTTAATTAATGCACACACACACACACACACACCATAATACCACACAGGCAAATGCATGTGCGCAGGAGCTGTGCATATTACTGCCTCAGGGAAACACACACACACACACACATGCACACAGGCGCGCGCGCACACACACACACGCTCTCATCTCTCTCGCTGCCTCGATTTTCCTTCGACTTACACATAATACAATGTATAGAGTGTAATTCAATTAAGCGATGTAGAGTGTGAGAGCTAGCTGGTGGTTTTTATGGACCCTCAGTTTAAGCCATTCATCTCGGGTTAGGGATACTGTAATTTATTTTTTATCTCAAGACCGGAGCTCCGTTTAGGCAAAGTTTTAAAACCGTACCCTACCTCCTCAAACCCATAACCCAGTGTTCAATATCACTATGACAATATTGTTAATATCATTGGTATATATTTAGCCTTACCCAATGATATCAATATATTAATAATGTGTACAGGATAAATGGATTGATTTATTTGCTGAAAACCAAAGGGCATTTACAGTTCAGCCTCAACAACAGGCTATAAAACGTGTAATTAAGTATCATGCTAGGTGCAAATAACTCATTACATTATGATCCCAGTTTCATCATGCCTACAGATTATTGTACTTGGTGCTTGCAAACATTGTTAGTAGTATATGATAAAGAACCTGTTTTGTGTATGAAGACATACACAAAATCGTATTTATTGCATTTATTAAGGGTTATGGATAAGAAATGGTTTATACATATATCAGTATTGTTTCCTGAGCAGCAACAGTAATGTTTACAACAACAAAGTCATTATATAAACTCCATAATTCATCTCTGGAAACAAATTGAAAAAGCCAATAAAATAAATATTATTTCTGACATTATTGTCAGAAACTAGAGGACAGAGAGTAGAGGTACCAAAATGTTAAAAAAAACTACAAATAAAAGCAGCCCAAGCTTATAAATACCCTGGGTTCACAAGGTTTTAGAACTGGTTCCAATTCGGGGGGCATCCCTAATGTTTATGGATTCACATATATCTGAAAGACCCACTTGTCAACCTATTTGTATTCTGTACATGCCAAACTAGAGAGAACTGAATATCTGTAAGAAAAAGCCAGACATCCTTCCATAGATCCGAGAGCTGAGACGAGATTCAGTGACAGCCAGCAGACGTCTGGTATGTGCACTGCTTATGATCAACATTTACTTCCTTGTTGCAGAAATTCATGGCCCACATTGAAATCAGATAGATGATAGATTTGTTGAGGACATCTCGTTTGTTTGTTTGTTTGTTTGTTTACATTCAGAGCCATATGTATGTGAAGTGTGGTTAGATGAGGTATCGTTAAGGAAGGGATTCTTGGCCCCTACTGTCACTCACGGGATCATCGTTCAGATTTCACTGTTGACCAACAGTAGTAACGCTTGAATGAAGCTGCAGGAAGCCACATTACTCAGTATAAGGACTCAGTTGTTTTCACATTCACTTTCCTGAACTCCTTTGCCTCTTTCTTTTATCCTTGAAACACCCCTTCTGTTTGAATACCCTGGGGGGGTTGCTTGCTAAATTGCCATCTTTGGTCTTGAAGTGGCGGTTAAGCTTTGCAGCTTGTACAGTATGTTACAATTACATAGTGCAGTGTTTCTCAACGGCGGCATTTAGAGAGGATCGGAGGGTGATGGAAGCAATCGTTTTGAAAGGGGGGCGTTGAGGTGTTCTTGCGGGGGTAGGTGAGGTGGGGGGGGTGACCTACACTCAATCCTGTACCTGAACACCGCCAGACATACGAGGCGATACGATAAATCACATCAGCAGAGGACCGGAGGAATGTATGTAACTCAATATTTCGATGTCAGGAATATTACTGATATAATATACTGACATTTTAGATTTCTTTCTGAGTTTATAAAAATAATGACTTTACTGATATGAACACACTGCTGCTGTAGAAACAATAACAATAGGTCCTGTTCTTTATCAACAGTACTGATAAAGAACAGGACCTATACGATAAAAAAAATAACCACACTCATAGGAGCAAATCACAGTTCAAATACCTTTACTATTCCTAGTTTCAGCAATAGTTTGTGGCTATTATTTTTAATGGCACACAGTGCATTTTTTAATAAATATTGTAATAGTCCAAATGTATGTGAAAATGCATTTTTTTTGTGACTGCTGCTCTAAAAGCCATATGCCAGATACCTGTCAATGTTCATGACCTGCCCTTCTCACCCAAGCAATGCAGCCTTGAGTCGCTCTGGAACAAAAATGTTCACATCACCTGCACATGTGAATGTTTACTCACCTCGAACTTAAAACCGAGGACCTGAAACTTTAAGAATTCAACATTTTTATTGCGTGGGACAGTGCAATGGTGGTGTCTGCCTTGGAGAATTTGTAATCAATCTGCAGGTGCTCAAATGCATAACGAATTAGGGCAGCTGGTAAAAATGACTGAGCTCATCTGATGACAGAGCATTCTGTGGGTGCAAACAGTCCCTCTCCCATTAAGTGCTTGTGGTCTCTACCAGGACAGTGATACAATATAAATGAATTAGTAGCTACACAGGATTATTTCACACAAAAGAAGGCAGGCTGCCCTTTAAGAAGGTTTATACCAGGCACTATTCTCCCAAAGGAAATTTGTGATAAAATCAAAGCTTGATGGATGCCAAGAACATGCACATACACACAGAAACCAGAAAGCCATTAATGTTCAACAGACAACACATCAGAATGCTCTAACCACGGGGGTCCCATGATAATACATGTCAAACACTCTGCCCGTCCTCACCTCACCAGAGTCCCTCTCATCTCTTTCCCCAATCTCTCCTCCTTCATCATCCACTGCTCTCTGCCACTCCACTTGTCCACTCTTGCCTTTTCTCTGTGCTCCTTTGTCCACTCAGTCATTTTTTTTCTGGTCAGTCCCCTTCTCTCATACTCAAAGCTCCTACATCACCTCCCTAGACCTCTATTACCAAAAAGGAAAAAACTATGTCACCGTCCAACTATCTGTGCATCCATCTCGACTATTTTCTTTGTTATTTATTTTTTCTCCCCTCCTTGCATCTTCAAACCATCCTTCCAAATGTTTCTCTTTTCATTGTTGCATTTTTTTTTTACCTTGCTATGACTTAAATGTCTACTATGTTTCAAGTCTCCTCTCACTTGCTCTTATCTTCTTCTCTGTTCGTGCCTTTGGGACATCATTGTATGCCTGTCAACCTGAAGCATTGTGCCATTGTCACCTGCTCAGCCCTGTTATGTAACTATTCCAGCCACTGTGATGATATGATTAGATGCTCCTATCGCATTATTCATGAGGCAACGCTCAAGAGTTAACATCTGAAAACCAAAAGGTAGTACACGTCAACTTAAACCTCTCCTTACCTTGCCTCATTTCTCTCCTCATGCCTTTGCCATGCCTTCTATGTCCTCTCCACCCATCACGCAAAATTTCCTTCCTTAGTCCTTTCATTTTCTCCTCCTCTATTCTACCCATGTGCTCCTCTTCTTTTACTTTGTCTCCTCTTTTCGTGTCTTGGGAATGTAGTGTCTTCCTCCTCCTTTTCCTCTTAGCACTCACCTTCTATAACCTCTCAACCTTGTTATTCTTCCCTGTCTTGTCTTTCTTTCTCTTTCTCTCCCTGACTCTCAGAAGACCTTCTGGCTAAAAGGTGTGAAGGAGGAACTAAGTGCTTTCTCCTGTCTATAAACAACGTCCTTTATGCCTGTGTGGCTTTGGGCCTGCCTGGCTGTGGGAGGGAAAGAAGGGGGGGAGATGTCTTTAGAGATTTATCCGTTGTTCAATCTCTTTGTCTCAAATCTTCTCACACATTCTCTTTCCCACCCTGTCACCCACTAGTGAAGGACTGACCACCAGCAGACTTGAGGAAAAAACAATAAAAAGGGTGCAATAAGACCAGAAAGCGAACAGCTTTTAGTTGTCTAGGGACACTAAACACTTCATCTGAGAGAAATTGAATGGCTGGTCTTTAAAAGGAGAACAGTAAACATAATTTAATTCAATTTTGAGATGAGAAGTCTTAGACATTCAAACAAACAAAAAAAAAAACAGCAATGTGCTGACACGGTGTAACCAATGAGAAGAGCTCTCAGTGGAGATTTCCCAATTTTCTGAGGACTTCAGGGCTCGAGATTTTTGCTTGAGGGTAGGGCGAAGAAATACAGTCAGCAACAGTAAATACAGGATAAAGACGTCAAGGTTTTTTTTTCAAGTAAAGGGATTCTCCTGAGGTCTGCTTCAGGCGTACTGAAGACTTGGACCTTGAAATGAAGGACTTTGAGTGCTATAAATTAATCAAGGAAAAGGAAAACAAAATAGAGTCTAAGAGAGTGAGTATCTTAGGGACAATCCTTATAATCTTCAATCTTAAAGTATTTTGGTTTGTTTGAGTGAAGAGGACTGGCCTTGTAAACGAAACAGGTAACACAAGGCAGAACAAACGACAAAAAAAAGGTTCAAACAATTAACACTGTGAATGTAACTAAAATGGAAGAAGTCTCTGTCTGTATATACGTCATATGTCTTGGATGCCTGTTTTCTCAACGATTGATCCGATCGACTTCACTCTTGGTGGGCTTATTGCTGAGGACGCAAGGAAGTGTAGTGTCGATTTGGTGAGTGGTTCTCAGCAAAATGAGTTATAAACTTCGAATCTTCTGCTTCACTTCACGTGGAGGAAACATGGACAGCACCACACTGAGACTGCATTAACTCGCCATAAAAGACGTAGCAGATGCATTTAGGTTATGACACGAATAAACTGTGCCTCTTGAGAAATCAGGTATGGGGATTTGCATTTACTGAGGGGCATTGTGAGCAGAGAACATTACCGTATTTTCCGGAGTATAAGCAGCTACTTTTTTCCCCATACTTTGAACCATGCGGCTTATACAGAGGTGTGGCTTTTCTATTAATTTTTCTTCAGCCCACAAGGGGTATATAATATTTTTATACCCTCACCCTGTCAAAATGGAAAACCCATGAAGAAATTCCTATGATGCAGCTTTTAAGTTGAATGCTATCGATCTGGCTATCCGTGAAGTAAACAAAGCGGCTGCACATAAGCTTGCCGTTAGTGAATCTATGGTGAGACGGTATGTGATGAAGATTATCTGAGGCTGTTCAACTCAGACACTGAAGAGGACGACTTCAGTGTCTTCAGTGCGCAGAAGAAATAAAGTGACAGTGGTTTGGTGTTCATTAGTTTTAAATGCTCAGGAGGAAGATAAATAGTGACGTGTGGCTTTATTTCATGGGAGAATGAAGCGACTTTAACAGTTGTGCAGTTGCGCTTTAACAGTGTGCGGGAAGAAACGGTGACAGCGATTTGGTGTTTAATGGTTTCAGTACGCAGGAGGAAGAAAAATAAAGTAACTTAGTTTTAGTGCACAGGAGGAAGATAAATAAAACCATCAATGACTTTTCTGTTTTGTTTATCAGCACTTTCATTGCTGCGTTTATTGCGGCGCTGTTCAGAAATAATCAGTTCAGGTATATGAATAAACACTTATGGTACATAATCTTTCTGTCTAAATGACTTATTAATCAGCCTGGATATCGGCGGCTTATAGTCCGGTGCAGTTTATATGTGACAAAATATATATTTCATTCAAATTTTAGTAGGTGCGGCTTATATTTAGGTGCGCTCTATAGTCCGGAAAATACGGTACAACAGCCAGATCCCAAATAACTAGCTGTTAGCGATGACTACACATGTAGTAAAAAAAGGCTACATATAAAAGGTAAAGTAAAAATTATTTGAATGAAGTTCTGAATAACTGGTATGGCTCTTGGTGATTCTAGTACTGTAGTACTATCTATCTATCTATCTATCTATCTATAGTCAAAAATTGGTTAAACATTTTGACAGCCTTTTTTTTCAAGTGATACTTTTTGTAATTTTCCATACTTCTGATTTTATTTAGCTAAAATGTGAAACATAACAGGTTTTAGTGTGATTCAAGTGAAATTCTAAAATGTTGGGGGGTTGACAGAGGATGAAACTTATGTTATTCCTTTCCTCTTCTTCTCTTGACATCTCATTCGCTCACATCGCATCCTCTCCAGCTATCTCTTTATGTGCTTGACTACAGCTGGTGCAAGGTATTCCATTAAAGTGCTTCTTATAGCTCACTCCTGCCTGACCCTGAAATTTTGTGGTTTGTGTGTAAGTGTCCGTATGTGCAGCATGAGCATGTGTGCACAATCATGCCCTGAGGAACCAGTAATGCTTCCAATAATGTCCAAAAAAAGAAGTGAAATGCTCTTCTCTCTACTCAGCCCCTCTCTTCTCCTCTCCTCTCCTCTTTTTGTCTCTCCCAACCAGTCTCACACCCAGGTGATTTACACACATCACCCATTTGTCAAGGAGAAACAGAGTAGTTTGAGCTATCTCTATGGTAACTGACTGACAGCCTGTCAACTGGGCGTCAACCATCAGCCAAAGGGAAGCCTGTAATCATATCCCTAGTGATAGATGTGATGGAAGTGCAAAACTTGGCAAGACAGAGAAAGAAAGATAGTTAGGGAGAGGTAAGTGAAACAAGTGGCAATACACTGCAAAAGAAAACAAGTTTCATGATATGTACGCGTTTTCTCCCGTGATACATATTTAACGGTGCAGCAGAAATGACTACATTTGAATTTAAATCAATAGTAATCATTGTATAATGGATGAAAGAGATCTCATAAGACACCATGTTCCTCCTCCCTACCTGCTGTTTCACCTCCTTCTCTCCAATATTATTTAATTCCCCTGTTCCTCTGGGTGTACGTTGGAAGCAGCGGTAAATGAAATGAGACCACATAAGGACACGTGTGTACGAGTAACTGAGTACATATAGAGAGAAAAGCGGTTTGGTTTGTCTGGCAGTTGGCAAAACAATTAGAAACTCCCAATAGGGTGAAAAAGGCATGAACACAAACACACACTCATAAACCTAATAAAAGTAGAATCAAACAACCTTATCCGCTGGAGTATAAAAATAGAAAGTAACTCCCTTTTAAGAGCATTTGGCTTGGTTGAGCGCTATTTGACCAGTGGACAAAACAGTCAATAAATAAATAAACAGCACTGATATACTGTGACAGTGTGAGTGCATAAACACCAGCACACACGAACACAAACGCACACAGTAAGTACAAAACCACCCCGCTCTAATGCTTGTGTTTTATTAGAGTCATAAACTACACAGGCAAGAAGCAGTCAGAAAAGTTCCTCCTAATTTGATTTGATGTTTTTTTGGATGTAAAGTGCTCTCTTGTGGTCTCACTGCTGTTATTCAGCGCAATTGAATTCACAATTGTTTTGGCACGAGAGCTGACTGTATCACTAAAAATCAAAATACATGTTTTAGATTGTGAATTTTATCCTCATTGACACATCAGTGTCTTCATAATTATGCATGGAGTTGTGTCTATCTGGATAAATGTCCAGACACACACACACACACAGGCACACAGTTTCCTTTCCCAAGAGTGCCCGGGGACAAAGAGAATAATTCATCTACTGAGTCTGTGTGTGTGTGTGTGTGTGTGTGTGTGTGTGTGTGCCTTGTATATCTGGGTTGTGAATTGGAAGAGAATCACACTGATACGATGGCTTAAAAAGCTAAATGAAGCACAACTTCAGAACATGCAACACACACTCACAGACATGCGATCAGTATCCAGATGTAATATGGTTTACCACACGGTTCACAACACCTGAGCTGTGATCTTGTAACAAAGTTGTTGCTTTTCCATAAATACAGCCAAAAGGGAAAATTTAAAGGGGCATGCTACCGAATTGCGGAATTGAATTATTCCATAAACAAGTATAAAACGTATTATAAAACAGGTAGTTAAAATCTCACAATGTGATTGGGTGACAGTCGTGATATAATAAACATATACTACAACTATGACATTTGATGTTCCTACAGATCTATTTTTAAGTATCGCTCAGCGGCTGGAGTTAAACTGTTGCTGCAGGTATCTGTAGGTAGGCAGGGATGACATAGAGCCACCAACCACTGTCTCTGCAGCACAATGGTGCAAAAGCTTTGAAGCAACAGAGATCGAGGCTCTGTCATTTCAATGTGATGTAGTAACACAACCATGAACTACTGAAATAAAAGCAATGCTGCCAGAGGTGTATAAAAAATAATTTCCTGATTTGCTTATATCTCAAACTATAACTACATATTGTGTGCTGCATTGTAATACAGTGACAGAAACGCCGGGGACTGTCATTGCCTCATCAGTGCATGTAAAGGTATATAGGTCACAGTACTATATGTCCATCATCATCATCGCATGCGAGTTCACTGTGAGGGGAGGAGGGAGACGGTAATGTCACACCGAAGATATGTGTGCTGTTTCACCTTGTCCATCAATTTCTGAATGTGAATTTAAAGTTAGTGTTTCATGTGGAGTCTTAAGGAACTAAAATATTTATTAAAAAACCAGGAGAGAGAAATGTAGTTTTCAGCCAGACAGAACAGAACTGATTTATAAAAGAAGCCACAACAAAAATAATTTCACGGTGATCTTTTTCCATCTGCGGAGAAGGACTGTTTTTGTGTATTCAGAGAAGGGGAAGCTGGCTGTCAAGCAGCCATACACACTGACACAAAGACAGAGCGTGCTTTGGTCAATGCTCAGTAGGGGCAGGAAGGAAACCTTTCAGTAGAGATGCACTTCTGACTTGTATTCAAATGACACTGTCTATCTATGAACCAATCAACAGGCCCTCCACCAACTGAGCTCTCACACACACACACTGGTTGGATCTGGTTTGTCCCCAGCTGTCAGCTGCTGGACTCCATCAGCCATACATACACACACAAAAAATAGCATCATATTGCCTCTTGCAAAATGCCAGTGTTGCCATGGATAACCCCCCCCCCCCTCGATTGGAGGGTTACTGAGGAGGTGAATTGTTGCAATTCATCAGTGAATGAAGACAAAAACTGAGAAATGTAAAAAGCTGAAGGAATGGAGAGGTTACAGGATCTTTGCAATCAATTTAGCCATGAGGAAGGATAAATCCAGAGAAGGATAAGAATGTCGATGCATCAAGGCCACCTCAGTATTAATGCATTTGGATGTGTGTGTGTGTGTGTGTGTGTGTGTGTTTGTACAGTTGTTTGTTTAGGCAGTTAAATAAATGGACAAATGAAGGTATGATGGCAGCAGGAGGATGACGTCCAGGCTCTAAATGATGGAGCAGCCTTAGAAAACGAGATGTCTTTGGTCTCTATGGCAGCTAACGAGAATGCTCTGTGCATTCACATCAGAGAATGCAGACAAAGATGCGGAGGACGGACAGAAACATGGAAAGGGGAGGCAAGGAAGGAGAATGGGGCATAAGACTAAATTATATTGGCCCCAGTTTCCATGGTAGCTAATATCAGTCTGCTTTCTATGAATCAAACTGCAGTGTGGGGAAACAGAAAGTGAGGAAGGTTGAGAGGCAAATGAGGAAGACGAGCCCAATGACCTAAAAGATAAATATGTGGGTTCTTTTTCTTTTTTAGAAATAACACAAGGTCAGTTTATGCAATCGTGAAAACAACACCTAAATCGAGTTTTGCACGAGAGAACGGGACGTGCCACTTTGTCTTCCAAATTTATGGACATTCCTCTTCATATTCTGATACTGGTAGGGATCTGGCTACAGATTTATGGGTCAGTTGGTTGAAAATACTGTATTTTTCAAAGGATTAAGAGTTCCCATCAAAGCCAAGCATCATGACTAATCAAATAAATCCCTTTTTCTTCTCTTCCCTTGGGAGAAGTACAAATACACAGTGGAAGAACGTATTATCATAGGATCTCAGTTAAGCCAATTTCAACCTGCATATATGGAATAGTTTTCATAATAATCAAATTACTCGTGTTATGGAAGTGGCCACTCGTAGTGGTGTGGCACTGAGTGTAAACACACAACTGCCCCTCTTGTGATAAAAAAAATATGTCTGTGAACAATGAAAAATGATGTGATGTGGATGATTATTAGCATGCAAATGTGAAAAAGGAAGAAAAGAACAAAGAAAAAAGAACCGTAATTCATAAATAGTCTGTTTCTTTTTTTTTCCAAACCAGGTATCTGTAGGTTGTGTTGAAAATCATCCACAAACACTTTAGAGGGACCTGTCTACTTAAGTTATCACATCACTGCGCAAAAGGTCAATGGAAGTGCCACAATGCTCCAACCTAATAAGATTCCACTTTAATTTGAGATTTTAATACAAGAACAAAAACAGCCTGAGGCTCTGATCAGACAGGGACCCTTTTTTTGCAGCCTTTTTGTAATTATTTTCAAAGAGAGTGAAGTGTTCTGCTTTCTGCCACGTGTTTTTCCGCTTTATGTGTCTCAGGATTTTTGGGGGAAAAAAAACAAACAAACAAAAGAAAACATTAACATAAAGCACTCAACGTCATGCATTATTCCCTGCTGCTGGACCACTGGAGCTATATGACTTGACAACCTGTAGTTACTATGATTTGAACAGAAAACAGCAGGTCTGCAAGTGCAGTACCTGATATGTTGAGTAAGTTCTTTTTTTTAATTTAAACTGTATTTATAGGTACAAATCTATAAGTTCACTTTACAGCAAAATAATTGTTAAGGACAGGTGATTCAGTGGTTGCCTAGCAACAGTTTGCAACTTGCAAGAATGACTTAGGGTCAGTTTGGAGCCTAAAACTAAATTTGTGCCATGATTAACTGTTATTCTTTACAGTAAATTAAGTAGGGGGTCAGTAACTATAGAATATATAAATGCACGAATAAAAGTAAAACATAAAAATTATGATTATGATAAGAATTTAGTCAAATACATCATTGTTATATGGATTTAATATGTAATTTGTCATTTGAATCTCCTATTCATGTTCACATTTATACATATGTATTTCACTTTATCCATTAGTTTGATTTGTTTTTTTATTTAAGCATTTTAAATCTTCCATAAATAATGTTCAGCAAAACAAATCTCCAAACCAGTGCTTTGACGTTTTACTGGTACCGACTGGTACTATTTATATTTGGATTACAGGCCGAGACTTCAACAGAGGACGGGGTCTTCTAAATCTTTTAAACGGCACATTAAAGTTTCATGATCAGGGAAGCTCATGTAACGTTGTGTAATTCTGAGGAATAAATCAAAATGCCTGCAGCATGAGACTTAAGTCTTAAGTCTTTGAATCCGAAATGAAGATTTAGTTGATAGATTTAGACCGAGAGGGAGTGAAAGTCAACGCTAGGTAGATTAAGACGATTTGGGTTCCATGAGTATATGTTAAATTCAAATTTTAAAAAGTGTTGCCCTTTTTAGTATTAAGTTTTGTGTTTATCAGCGTTTACATTACCACAGTGTGCACGTCAACATGATGAAGTCTGATTTAGTTATTCTTATCACACTCATGGAAGTGTTTCTCACAGCCTGAAGGCATTTGCTTCTTGCTGACTTTAGCACTACACCACATCGTTCCTGTGAATGCCAACCACTCTCTGTCAGAACAGATAAATTGAATAGACAACAAATCTTCTAAATATATATTTCAGTCATTTTAATCCATTGGAACTTTAATCAAGAACTTAAGAAGATGGAGCTTTGGATGGAGATTTTTTTTTTTGTATACAACCCATTCTGCATTAACGGACCTGATAATCGAGCTTTACCACTGCTGAATTTTTTCCACACAATTGTTTTTTGAATATATCAAGACTTTACATAGAATAATAACTTGCCAACAAGCAGCCGGAAAAAAACATGCATAACTATTTGCGACGCCCCCGCCACTTTTAAATTGTGATCCAACAAGCAGCCGAATGACGTCGGAAAACAATGACGTTGGAAAACAAAAAAACAAAGTTAAATAAAAGTCTGTTGTCCAGGCATTCATATTTGTAATTTAGTTTTCGTAAAATCTCGTGTCTCGTCTCGTGAACTGAGTGTCTCGTCACACCCCTAGAAATAACATGTTTGCTGCATGAAGAAAGGTCCAAGTGATCTTGATTGATTATACATATTGAGATTGAACAACACTGACCACAAGGCGAAGTGAAAATTAAATGGTCTTTGTCTGCCTGCATTTCCCTCATTTGTAAATTGGATTACTTTTCTAGTTTTCTTGGTATGTGGTAAAAAGATTGCATGCCTCTGGTCGTTCTCTAACACCACAGTATCATATGTGTGTTTTTTCTTCAACCCTGTCTATTAAGTATTACTGCAATTAATGTACAAAAGCAGCACGTGTTTAAATCTCACCGCAGATCCTGTGAGAGTTGACCAATGTGATACGATTACAGTAAGAATTGATTTAAACTAGCAACAAAGGCTAGTGCAGCAGCTTTGGTGTAATGTTTTTCACTGCAGTTATATCCTTGGAAAGATCAAAATTGGCAAATAAACAAGGAAGGTTTCAAAAGGACTATTTTAATAATTTCTCTAACTATTCGCTGTTTTTTTCTGTTGAAGGTGAAGCTGTGATTGTGTGCAGCTGTTGTTGCTGTCCGTGGTGCTGAACCTCAGCAGCCATTTAAAGAACAAACCAAAATAACAAGCTAACTTTTTTTTTGATTCACTGATTCATTCTGTAGTCTTTAAACAAACATCTGTAAATGAATAATAATTACAATTTTCACAATGTCATATCTTCAGATAGCTTGTAACAGTATAAAAGCCAAAGTATATTCAAGCTATAACAAATACGAATATATCATCACACGTTTGGTTGATAAATGACTTGCACTATTCTCATAAATGACGATTCATTGTCCTTTGCTCCTCTAATTGTTTTAGCACCACTTTACAGGTTAGGGTTGGGACATACATGTACATACAGTCATGGATGTCCGTTTTGTCCCCAGGAACCACGTTGGGGAAATGCTTTGATTTAGTACAGATTGTTGCAACTGTCTACTCTGTATACTGCGAGTAGAGCCATTGAGTAGATGAATCATATGCTTAGATTAGTCATTCAGATGCACTGTACCTTTAGGATTATTTCTTTTAGTCCATTAAATAATAGTTATATTAAATGAATCCTGAACTTGATGGAGACTCCCACAATGTTTTTTGTCTGTTTTTTAATCTGTGTGTGTGTGTGTGTGTGGCAGTGTGTGCATAAACGTAGCTGTGTAAGACTAAGCTGAGATGAAAAATAAGCTGAGACAACTATTGAGTTCTCTCCCGCCTGTGGTCTCCTCCTGCTCTCCATTTCCTCGCCCCCCACCTTTCCATAGACTGTTATCCAATTAGGTGATTCTCATTGCTTTAATCGATGGAGACATGAACAGGCTCACACTGACACGCATACAGACACAAACACACACACACACACACCACACACAACTTCACCCATTCCCTAAGTAATGTCGAGCACAGTTACTATGGGGATGGAGGATAGGGTGTAGAGAGTGAAATGTGAATATAAGTGACAGGAGCAGATCTACAATTAAGTGCCATGCAGGAGGAAGAAAGGGAGGGAGGAAGGGAGAAAGGGTGTGTGATTTAATCTAAGCTCCTTTACACACTCCTGAGACAACCCAGTGCGCACACACACACGTACCCTCACTCACACGCTCACACACAACCCTCATGGCGAAAAACACAGTAAATCATTTGGATAAAGCCTTTAAACAGATAATTCTACTTGAATTAAAATGTAGTTGGACAGTTCAATTGTAATAGAGTCTGCATTGTTAGAGATACGGTTACTGTGATGTGTCATTTTTTATTACTTGCTTCAGTATAATGATTCTCTTGCTTCATGGATGACAGGATTATTTTTAAGAAAACAGAGTGTTGTCCTAATGAAATGCTGCAGATATGTAGAGTAGAAACACAACATGTGGACTTTCCAACACAGGATGCCCTCTCAGTTCAAACTAGTAATTATTGTCTAATTACAATGCATTTTCTTTTCTCTTACAGCTCCACACGTGTTTCATCTATGGGTCAGAGAGTGAACTATACTCGAAGAATAAGTGCAGAATCCAAACTAGTGAAAACGACTGTCACTACTTAGTTTCAACAAACACTAGCAAATATATATATATATAAATGTTAAAAATATTAAAATCTTTTTAAGCGATATAAGCAATTGCCTTTTAATTCTTCCTAAAAGCGCGCCAAGTAAAGTGACTGAATCCACAGACAGAGACAATTGATTTGCTGGTCAGGTTACCAGCTAGCCAGACAAATACACAGATAGACAGGCAGATAGGGAGACAGGCAATCAATTCATCAGTCAGCTAACTATACAAACAGACGGGCAAACAGGAAGACCGGCAGGCAGACTGGCAGAGAAATGAGTCAGGCGGTCTGTTCAGTTCCAGGCAGACAGGAAGACAGGAAAGCATTCATTGTGCCACCCACAAATTTGGACAAAATCAGTCAACAGACTGAGGGAGTTGGAGGACTAGAGTCTAATCAGTTGGTGACGGAGAAAGGAAAAATGAGAAGCCAGTCTGTCATTGCAAACTCACTCATTGAAGTCCAAAGCAAAGAAAAAAAAAATAATAATAAACAGTAACATTTAATCTGTTCTCACTACATTCTGCAAATATAAATGCTCTTAAGAAAGTGCTTAAACTCAGCTCCTCCCACTGAGCCTATTGGCAGCCAACAATTTCTAAACAAACGTTGTGACTATGTCTATATTAATGAATTTGATGTATGAGATTACTGAAAAAGAAAATGCACAGTCAACAAAAAAGCAAACAAACAAACAGTGAATTAAAAAAAAAAAAAAAAGGCTTCAAATACGAACCATAAAAAGATATAAACCGACACATACTGCGGGATTCAGGATCATGTAGTTGGGTCAGTCCCTCGGACAAAGAGCAAGCGGAGCATTTCACACAATACTGATATTCTAAATCAGACGTTTGACAAGCAGGCTGCACGCTGTCCTCAAAATAAGGAAGAAACAAACAGCTATGTAGCTCACGTACACACAAGAGTCCACAATAGAAGTAATCAGGTTGGGGCTTAAAAGAATAATAGCCTATATGGACTGCCAAACAACACAACAACAACAACACATTGACATACAGCACATCCTCTGAACTAATATATGAAAACAACACTTACAGTTTGGCCACAACTGTTTGCTACCAGCATTCAGCCTGCACAGCTGACTGCAATGCAAACATGCTCATGAACGTAATCTCTCTACTTTTGCAGTCTGCGTATGCATGAGTGTTGATAATGAGTCCTTTGTGTTTCACTATCAGTTAATTAAATCATCGAAGGGATACTAAGTCCTGGCATTTTTCATGTTGCCTCTTTAAAATCCATTGATTTTAGTTTATCTCAAGTCAATAAAACAATTTTGCCAAGAGTGTAGAATAGTTTATTATCTTCCAGTTTACCTTGACCCTTTCGTATAATACTGGACAAACTGCTGCTTTGGTCACATTTTTTATATTAGTTGTATATACATGATGGTGGATCTTTTTTTCTGCCTGCTTCTTAACATGTATGCCTTAATGATAACTTCAGATAGATGTTGCACAGGCTGCCATGAGGCAAATTTCATTGTGCTGCAAGCGTACTGCAATTCTGTGCCTTAAAACTTCAAAACTTGTACTTAAATTTAATCAAAAGCTACTCCCTAACAAGTGTGCTTATCTGGTTTGTTGAACGCGATTTTAAAAATTTGAAATAAAGCGTTAAAGCTTATACACAAGAAAGGTTGTCTGTGTGGTTCAGAGGAAAAGCTTGAGACGTCTACGATATGTCACAGATTCATAGAAAATATTTTATAATCAATACAGGCTCTCCGAGGCTAACTCTTGTTTTTGATGTGATTTCACTGTAAAATTGCATCACTTTAAAGAAAGAAAGAGCGCCACAGGAAGGGAATTAAATACCAACAATATGAATAATGTGCTGCTGTAGTCGCCTCTGCTGATGCCTGCTGTATTTTAGTTAATTCTCTTTTCATTCTGAATTAATTAGCTTGATGATTCCTAAAGGCAGCCAGCCAGTCATAAAGGCTTACACACACATGGATCTTTGGGCTACGATCATCCCGTTTCATTTTGTGCAAAAAAAACTGGCTGCTCCATGAGAAACTTACACTCAATGCAATATGTTTCTCCAATCATGGATACCGGGGCATATGGACTGCAGTTGTATCCATCTTTCCAAGATATTGATGTCCTGATTGTCAGACTAGTCCGCTCATTCCTATCTGTAAGAGTGCTTCTTGTGTTAATGCATCAATTAAGTGCTTCCTTTCAAACTATTTTGTGAATGGTTGCGTTTTAGAAAATGTTTCTGTCTACACTGAAGAAACATACAAGTATGTGTCGACACTGACATTTTAAAAAGAAAACCATTATCATTTTTTCATAAAGAACCCTGGAAGAAGATGATATGTTGTGGTTTTTACCTACTTCACAAAGACTGTTGAATGACTATGAAAGACAAAAACAATTCCATAATTAGCCAGCGTGGTTGAAAAGAATGTGCTTGACACATCCTCTGTGCTGTCAAATGAGTCATTTGCAATGCAGGCAATGCCAATGCTGGTGTTGTTCTCATTTATAACAGCATTTTGTAATTTGCAGTATTCCAGGAATACAATTTTACTGATATAAAACGCATGTGCCATTGAAAGCTGCTTGGCCAGTCAGGATTGACTTCTTATCATCTATGACCACAAAGCACTTCACAATGATCCGCTTGCTCAGTTTATGATGCCCTCTGGTCGTGAAAAAATAGACTAAATAAAGATAATTCCTACATTCATTTTGAAATGGCACAAGTTTGAAGTTGTAAATCAATTCTTCTGTAAAGAACTCGCTCTGAAGTCTTTACATGACAAAGTGATATTGAGTTGGGAGAAGTAGGGAAACAAGTCATTTGTGTGTTGAGTGTGTATGTCCGCCTCAATGGGCATTTATTTTGTGAATGACTGCCTTGTTGTTACGTATGATGTTATAAACGCTGTGCTTCTGTGTCCGCTGACTGAGCTGAAAACCAAATTGTTGTGAAATAGGTGACAGCCTTTTCAATAAATCTGTTTCTAAAGGTCTTTCTTTAAAATCAATTTGTCTTTGTCATGTGGCAAAATAATTCAACAACATCTAAGGGTCATTTGATAAAGTACTCAGATTAGTATGTCAACTGAAACTATTCATTGTACTGGAGCATTACGACAAGGTTATTGACCTCATAACCATATATAAGCTCACAGTGAAGTGTCGGTGTAGAGACAAGCCTGTTGATGTGGTTGTAAAGCAGCAACTACATTATACAACTCTTTGACAGGGATGCTTTTTGCATATCCATACATATGTACACAGGGGTGGAAATCAGCCATGTAGACTGGTGTACCAACTATTTGATTAACATGTATTGATATTCCAGTCAATTTCTTGTCCAAACTATATTTGCATGAAATAAACTGTCAACTAACTTGTCTGTCAACCAAAAGTACATGAAAGTAAGAAAGAGTGAGTTAATGAACAGGCTGATTTTTGGACAATTTGGTGTTTTTACATGGAATCATTTTTCATGCCTCCATATTCTCAATTTAATTTAAAATATATATATATATATATATCAAGAAAGAAAAACGGGGGACTTTGAGAGACTATTATGGTACTGTACAATATAAACATGTACAATGTTTTTATATAATATGCATAAAAACAATAAATAAAATGTATAAAGCCTTTCTCAGCCTTCTACACTCATGTGCTCCACTTTTACCCAATCCATTTTTTAAAGAAAGAACAAAGGCATCCATTCATGCTATTATTAAAACAGGAAAGATTTGAGTTTTGATTAAAAATGACATTTGGACATACTCATGGTAGATTAGACACTGTTCAAAAACGTGTGAAAAGTTTAAACTACAGAGCTGTACTACTTATTTGTTGCATGTCTCATCAAAAGTGAAACTTAGAAACTGAAGGGATGAATGTTGAAACAGGACTTTTCATTTCAGTCTGAGCCAAGCCCAGAAGCACACTGATTTACTCTTTTTAAATATACGTATTTATGACAACACAAATATTAAACTCCAAGTCATGTAGTATCATCACCATACCTTCTTGCACAGCCTGGAAGGGGTTGTTCCCGTCGACAAATTCCACAGAGATGGTGATCTTCTCGGTCTCCAAGATCTCGTTGTTCAAGTTGAGATCTGCCACTGCAAGGCGAAACACCTCGTCATCTTTCCGTGCTGACTCGTCAAAGATGGCACCTATCAAAAAAAGGAGGAAGCGGAAAAGAACTTTTACTCAGCAATATGGGATATTTGGGATGGAAACAGATTTTACAAAAAGAATTACATATGGTCTACATCAGAAAACTGTGGAAGGTCCCATGACACCCAAGTTTACACCTTACATACAACATTTATCTAATATTTATCAAAGTACAAAAATATTCCATTTGATAACATAAACACATATTGATCATGTACGTACTACAAATGTTTTTTTCATCTAGTTACTGTATTTCAGGACTTTACAAGTGAATAATGTCTGACCAGCCTGCAATAGATTACAATTCACTGAGGACTCTGAGGATGCAACATTTCTTCAAATTTGGAGGGAAAAGAAGCGTTTGTTCTGTTACAGTGTGCTCAGTTTAGAACTTTGGGCTTACAGGAGCCGACCCCTGACTGGAGACCCAGCATGAGAAACATGGGAGAAGTGACGGTGAAATAGGTCGACATCACTGCTCATTCTAAGGTCAAACGCCAAAGGGCGCACTGACTCTGGACAAAGGAAAGTGGAAGAAGAGGCTACAGTTCCCTGTAGTCAGTATTATTCATACATATGAATGTCAACCTGCAGCGTTAGAGTCACTGTGTCTGAGACAAAGGCAATGTAGGACGTTGACTGACTGGTACAGATTTGGTCAGTTACACACAATTAACCATGTGTTATCCTTTCTCCGTTTCTCCCTTTTTAGTAGCCTCTCATTTCAACCCGGTTTATCCCCTGAATCCTTTGCACCACTAATTGCGTACGCCAGTGCAGTGAAGCACTGCTAACTGTATTCCACTGACAAGAAAATAAGCCTTGTGTAGTATTTTGTGTGTGCGTGATCAAGACACAGGTTGCAAATCCATTAACAGCCAGGCAGGCTACATTGGCTGAGGGCTGTTTTGTACCACATTTAGAAGACTGTAATTGGTCTTGCATAGTTCAATGAGTAGAGTCTGCTACTAACACCGCAAAGGTTATGGTCCAAATTCCCAGCGAGGCCAACTTGTTGAAAATATTCTGTCTTGGTAGTACAAAGTGTGTTAAATGAATCCTGAAAAGAGTATTTATCCCTTTAATCTGGTGAAAAGGGTATTACAAGGATGTGCCTGAGAAATCCACTTTTCTGCTTATTTAATTAAAGTGTTGCTTATATCCTTTGTAGGTCACAATCAAACAGCCTAAAAAGTACATTTAACTGACACAGAAATGTGTGTGGATAGCATTCCTGTTTTACTTTCACTGGCCCATTTTAAAAGAAACTGTTGATATTTAAACCTCTGAAGGATAATTATTTTCAACACACACTTTTAACACAACCCCAAAATAAAATCCAACTGCTGTCTAGCTAGGAGCGCTACACGCTAACTGCCTCTTCATCAAAACGCCTCATGAAATATGTATCCTTCAATAATTTGATCCATCAGCATTTGGCAACTGTAGATGCCCTCATACTGATTGAGTTGTTTTTATAGTTATGCAGTATAGATGAGGGGAGACACGTGGGCCTGGACAAAGTGATAAAGAGTAAAACACAAAGACTCATTAACTATTCCATTAGAGATAAATTATGAATTGGATTCCAATCAGTTTGAAGATGATGCTGCTAAGGGAGGATTTGTAGATATTTTAAACTATCTCTGTGACACAACAAGGTTGCCTTGTGCATGTCTAGAGGACAAATGCATAGAGAATAGAGCAGAAGAAATCAGACTAAAGACACATGTTAAAGGCTGCAATATATAGTGCATATACCACTCTTTGTATATGATTTCTTGTGTCCTTCCTTGTTTTTAAGGGAGGTAAAGTGAAGAAAAGATAGGAGAAAGAAGAATGAGTGCCTGTCTGCTGGTCCCTGCCCTTTATTTCGGAACAACACCATCAGTGCATACTGATTTAGAAAGTGACACACGGAGACGTCCATCTATGTGCACAACACACATAGTCCATCTTCCTTCCCAGCAATGTAATAGTGAGCACAAAGGCAAACGTCACAACATAAATCAACCAGGAAATAAAAGCACACGATATTTACAGACGCACAAGGGCAAGACATACCCAACACACACAGTATGCGGGCAGCCACACAAAATCACATACTTATTCCCAAACCATACAGCATCATCAACAATGGTGGTCAGTTTGAATGGATGCAGCATTCAGAAGAGACCCCAAATTGTTTGGTTGAAAGGTATTGATCAAATGTCTGCCTACCTGTCGGTCAAGTGTTTGGTTTACATCTCTTAGTTTGCTTGCATTGATAAACAGGCGATAAATATCTTGTTTGTCTACTTAGTGCCCCGTAGGATGGATGAAGGATGCTGGAGTTAAAAAGTAAAACGAGGAGGGGAGTGTGTTGTCACTAGGAAGCGCATATCACTGATCACGCATAGCAGTATCAGTTTAGCATCTCAGTAATGTTAGTTTTTAGTTTTTTTTTAATGGTATTTTATTTTAATTAGAGCAAATCGTCAGTTCATTGTCAGTTCATTCCCTAACCCCACCTTTAAACTTTTTGTAAGCACTGAGGAAGGACTTATGCAAACAAGCTGCATCTACATTAAATATTTCCAGCATTTTTCTCTTTGTAATTTTAAAATTGTTAAAAACATTACCTACAGTGGTGCCATCACCATAGTCATAGTCTCTTTGATATTTAATTCTAATGCAAATGATCAAAGTACCTAAATCACTCAGCAGTTTCCAAAACAGGCACACAAAACAACATGGAAGGATAGAAAAAAAATTACATAAGATGAAAGGATGATAATGGGGTAAAGAGTTAATTTTTCATTATGTATACATCTTGGGTCTTACGAATTAGCCTAACTTGCTGTGGAACACTGAGTCATGCACTTTATTACATAATAGTCCTGTTTCCATGACAGTAATCTAACCAATTAAAGCCGTTTCTTTTTTAACATTTTATATCGTGGCAGAATATGAAGATAATACATCGTTTTCATAAGCGTTGGCCCAGTTGGCCTGGAAACGGAAAACATGGTTCTACCCTTTTTAAAAAGGTACTTTTTAAAAGGCTCAGCCAACCAAATAACTATAAAATCAGATAATGACATTCAGGCAGACAAAAGCACATTGTTGAACACACCAAACACAGCTCAATTTCCTTATTAAATGAACAAATTAGGATGGCACATCCTCCATTTCAGAGTTATTATGTTCCCACACTCTATAAAGAGCCAGTAATTAAGCCAGCTCCTTCTCAGGATAACCATTCAGCATGAGTGAAGGAATGATTTCATTGTTAAAAAAAAAAAGGAGGTCATTAAAATGACAGATATTAAACAGTTAATTGACTGACAGTGTTCAGGTTGCCACCTGTTTACCTTTTTTTTTTAAATAAAACAGCTATGAGCTCCACCAAATCCCTCCCATCTGATTCCTGTCTGTACACCTGCCTCCTGCACTTTTACTCCTACTCACTCAAACTCTTCTCTATTGTTAAAATCTACCCTCTCTCTGTCTCTCCCCCTATTTCCACATGTATCCTGCTGCGTCTCTTTTACAGAGAGCACTCGAAACATGATACTGAACATTTCTAAGACACAACTACCAGGGATCATTCTTCTGTCTCGCAAACAAACTCACACACCTGTTGTTGAGGTTGCAGCCGATGACAGTAATGTGACAGGAACACTGACAGACTGACAAGGATAATGACTACGGAGGTGTACACACACACACACACACGCGCACGCACACACACACACACACACACACACACACACACACACACACACACACACACACACACACACACACACACACACACACACACACACACACACACACACACACACACACACACACACACACACACACACACACACACACACACACACACACACACACACACACACGGTTGATGTATAGCTGATTTGTGACAAGGCTGGACCGAAGTGTTGCCATCTCAATGTGATGATGAAAGCAAGGTGGCGCTGAGTGATGATGGTGATGAACGGGGGAGGTTATCGGCATCCGATGCCAAATGTACGCACGCACGCACGCACGCACGCGATAACACTCAAACATGCTGTTATTTACAGCAGTGATGTGAGAGCTGGAAGGGAGTGCGTTTTGACACTTGGGAGGACAGCTTAAAATGAATGTGTGTGTGTGTGTGTGTGTGTGTGTCTGTAAGAGACAGAGAAGCGGAGGGTCGAAGAATAAATGACCACAGGAGAGCAGAGCAAGCCGGTGGCGCATGATGGGGGCAGATATGAAAACAGCTCTAATATTATATATTACAGAGGACACAGGACGATAGCAGGACTCTTGATACAACAGCAGATATACTTAAGATGCTGAATCATCCCTGACAATCTCTGTCCACGTTATTCTGTGTGTTGCACAGTATGAGCTGTATGTATGAGGAACCGATGTTGTATGCTTATTATGTTAGAATGTGCAGGGTTTCATATTGGAAAGGTATTTAAAAGTTCTCTACACGCAAAAAGCTTTGTTAGCAGTGTAAATATATGTGTGTAATATACCAGCACTCTATATTTGTGTGTTCTGTGGGTTGCCTCAGATTACAGTTTATCCTATAGTGTATTAATGGAGAAAAAAAAGGTAACCTGATTTGTCCAAGACAAATCTCTCTGATTTTCCTACTTTTTCTTACCCTCCTCCCCATCTCTCTCTCCTCCCTCTCCTAACTTTCATTATAGGTGTGTAAATTCATTTCCTCCACTGTTAAGGAGGCGAGCAGCCAGGAGAACTGCAGTCATAGTTCAGCAGCATCCCTGTCCTTTGTCACACTGCCACACAAAGCTTTGCCAAGGTCGCTGCTATCTCTGCCATGTCTCTTATCCCTGTCATACCTGACTTATGTTGGCGTTCTGACTCTTTCCCTCCTTTGTAGAGACCTACTGTAAATATCCTGGGCTTTGCTTCCTCCTTCCCACACAAATAAACACCCTTTGAGTCGGCGGAAGATTTGTTTTGTGTCCCCGTTCATTAGTCAACAAGCTGAACACAATTTGTAAATAACCAATTTATCTAAGACATGTTTAGATTCAGTCCCTGAATGCAAATCCAGCAAAGTGAAGGGAGAACAAATGACTGCGCCGGTTTTTTTGTTTTAGTTTTTTCTCTCTTTATGCGTTTCTCTTCATATCTGCTCTTGGCCAGTGTTGGCCAGTCCAGCTAGTTTGTAAACTACAGCTGACTCAGCTCCAGCGGCAGGGAGCCAGTTGATTAGTCCATCTGTCTGAGATAAGGTATAATTAAATAATAATTGAGGTGATGGAGATCTACCTTCTAAATGGACACTGTTGTATATTCCTTGACAGCGTAAGCACAGTGGTTGCTGCGTTATGCTGCTCCTCTGCGTTCTCCCTTATTATTCCTCCGTTCTCTGAATGTTCAAGCAATCCTGTCGACTTCAACTTCCGTTCTCCCTCCTTCTCATTCCCTCTCCATTTCACCCTGCCTCTCACTTTTAACCTTTTCCCCCAATTTCTTTCACTATCTGTCGCTTCTCTTCTTGCTTTTAATATAACAACCTCAACTCATTTTCTTTGTTCTGCTGTTCTGCTTCATATTTCTCTTCCACCTATGCATTGCACTCCTCCTCTCCATCACTCCTTTGCCATGCCTTTATGCCCCCCCCTTCAACCTCGCCATTTTCACTTTCATCATTTATCTCAGCCTCCCTCCTTTAACCCCCCCCCCATCTCTCTCTCCTGTACATCCCTCTCTTCATGCTGCTATCTACCTAAACATCACATTACTCGCTCACTCTGCTCAATGTTCATCCTCTCTAACTCTGTCACTCTAGCTGTGACATCTAAGTAAATTCGCCCTGGCTTGAAAGGCCTTGAAGGCATGCTCTGTGTGTGTGTGTGTGTGTGTGTGTGTGTGTGTGTGTGTGAGTGTGAAAAAGGATGTGCTGTATTCTGTTTTAGTTTTCACCATGAAAATCAGCATGTAAAGATCATATTCATATTCATATTCATCTTTACTTGTCATTGTGCAGCTATGCAGTTATACGCCTTTCTTACATTGAGAGCCGTTCCCTGTTGATACATTTAAGTGGTTGTGGAAAATTTCAACATCTGAGGGTCAGGTGCTGAAAAGCATTGTATTCATGATCTATATAAGAGTGCTTGAACAACTAATAAAGCAGGACTTTCACAACAATGTGAGCTTTCAACTGCATTACTATGCAGTGATTTTACCTTTGGCAAAAAGAGAAAAAATACAAGTAAATGTACACTATGGATTACCTCCCACTCTTATGCTTATTCTAAACTAATGAATGGAGACAATGCCTGTGTGAAAATTAGAGAAACTAAAATTAAATATTAAGGCACAGTAAGATTAAATATGTGCTATTTATAGTAAGTTGTTATTCTGAGTTGAGGTATTAAGGTAAATTAAGAATGATGTTCACTCTGTATGTTTAATGAATTGTATGATTTCTCTCTTTCTCTGTCTCCTTGAACTGTCAGCCCTCGCTTCATAGAAAGGTTTAAGTAATGGCATTGAATTTAACAACCTGTCTTGTGGGAGGAAGTTGGTACCGTCATGCAAGGGGTGATGAGAAACATATTTCTGCTGTGGGCGTGATGGCTTGCACAGATCTGTGTATATATAAGACCCATAACTCGTTGAACATGTGTCTAGTCTCTCTGATGCCTTCTGGTTCAGAGAGACTAGACCCTGTCGGCCGAACAGTATAACTCTGTATTGCGTAATTACTGTTGGTTGTTCATTTTAATTTGACTTGATATTCTACAATAAATTCCTGAAATCTGAGTTTGAGCCCAGTGTTATTAATGAGTTTGCTATTTCGTATTCCACACCACAGAGCAAAATACTTTTATGCCTCAACAAGTATGCTGCAACATCAAAAAATATGTTTTTGTGTTCTTTCATTTTCTTTCAAGTGTAAACATACCAAACTGCATGAAGAGTGAACCCTCAAATCTGGTCTTAAAGCAAGAAGCCAGTCGTTTTCAAGCACCACCAAGTCTTTGAGCACACTCTCCTGATTAATGGCCAACATTTTGGAGGATTTTGTACACATCATAGATGTCGTATTATATTTCAGAGAGGGACAGATTTTGTAGGATTCTGACCCTTATGTTGTCCTTCCCTGCAAATTGCGTGTCTTCATCATCTTTATATTTTTATTCCGCAGCCCTCATCAACCCACATTCACAAACACTTTTTTTTTTCTCCCAGCAACCTCATCTGCTATCCTCTGCCACCCTTACCCTGTATCTTCCCGGCCCTCCTTTCACTCCCACCCACCACCCTCTTCTGTTTTTTCCTTCATCTCATCCCTTCCCTCTCTTCTCCTCGCCCACTGGCTCTTTTTCACCCCAGTTTGCTGTTACCCTCCTGTCTTCCTTGTGCTCTGCACCCATGACAGATTCAGAGCGGTGCTCTGTTCATCATGGCTAAAGTAGTTCAGTAGCTAAATAGTCCTCTTTCCTGTCCTTGATGATGCTGCTGTGCTCCTCTGCTGGACAGATGTGCAGACACATACACCACAAGAGTGGCACACGGGTATATTTCCTTCAGCAGATGACCCCTGATCAATACAGCAATACTAATGCATCAACACTAATGCACTGAGTGTGTCTTATCTACTTCTTTCTCTTTCATTAACTCTGTCTTACTAATTTGCTCTTTCTGTTTTATCATCAAACTATCCGCCCACACAGAAGCAGAGTTAGTGCTACTCCCTCATTTCTCCTCCATCACGTCTTCTCCTCTCTGTCTCTCTCTCTCTCTCTCTCTCTGTGTATCAGTTTTTTTTCAACCCCCTCTCTGTGTAATCTTGAACCCTCTTTCCCTTCAGGCTTCTCCTCAGTACTCTACCGCCCCCACGGAATACCTTCTGTTCCAAACCTGCACCCACCTCGCTCATATTCATCACTAATACACACACACACACACCGTGTTCATTACCAGCAGTGAGCAGTGAGTCAGTTAAAAAGTCATAAAGAGCATAATAAAGCTCCTCTATCTGCAAACCTATTAGCAATGGGCAATCCGAGGGGTCACACAAGCAAGCATGAATGCACTGATGCGTTCACACATGCGCACGCACACGCACACGCACACACACACACAAATACACACATGTACGTATTGTTCACACATAAAAACATGCAAGGTCAGCTGGTAATAATGGCGTTCTAATGAATGCTAGTGTTGCATTACTAGACATTCATTACAGAGACAAGGCATCAGTCTCAATAAGCACATGATAGATGGATGTCAAAGAGGTGCTGTATATTGTGAGCGTGCACGCACAAGGTTATGATTAATTATTTATCATAATCAAAAACTCTTTCATTTTAAGCTGTGCAAATTTGCCAGTGATTGGATAACGTGATACAGGGGAAAAATGTAGTCCCAATTATCTTCTCGGGGCTCTCATTTGGGATGACAGAGAAATGTTCTGCAGTATTTGAGAAATCCTGATATTTCTTTGACGGTATAATGGCGTGCTAGCTCAGCTAAACAAGCTAAAAGCAGCTTTCTGTAAATATTCTCACTTTAGATTTGCAATGTGGTACCTGTCTAAACTTCACTCAGTATTATGATGTCAGGAATATTATTTATGTTCTTGACATTTTAGATTAGTTTCCAGTGAGATATTCTTGAGTTTATATAGTGACTTTGCTGTTACTGCTCTAGAAGCAACATCGAGTTATATTTAAAATATTAATCATGTTCTGAAGTATTGATGAACAACTGAACCAATAAGGGTAAGAGTAAGAGTTGTAGTATCGTTAACGACGAAACCCATCCCGTCGGTATGTGTGTGAGTGACAAATTATATCATGTTGGCGAGTCCAGCTTTCATTTGAGAGTTATCATGTATGCATACAGGCACGATCACAAGCAGACCGCTCACATCAGCCCGGGCCAGAAGCTGCCATACTGCCAGCCAAATAACCAGCCAGAGGAGTTCATTCAAAAGCCAGCCTGTCAGCAGAACCCCCCCACACACCCACACACACACCTCCAAGTGGCTGTTGTTTTATTCATCACTGCAGTAAGGTGGGTGGCCCTCACAATCCAACACCCACAGAGTGGCGTACATGAGCTGTAGGTGGTGAAGTGCATGTTTGACTGTGCATATATGTATTTAAGTCTACTTGGGATGTATTTACAGTCTGTATGAGTGAGTAAAATGAACATCACTTCTCTGCATATAACAAAACATGGATGGATGGGTGCTGTACAGTCTGTGAGTGAGATGTTGTTTCCATATGTTTGCATGGCTCTGTAGTGTTGGGTTTTCAAATGAGTCCAAATCTAAATAGAGAGGTGCTTGATCTTTCTTATTACACCCATTTGAAGCCGTCAGTAGTAGTATGAGTGGCGAATACTTACTCAAAGTGGCTTTAAGAGAGAATTACAGTATTTAGCAATGTCTGAATAGTGAACATGCAAGAAAAAAAGTGTAGATACTCTCAGAAGAGGTAGAGAGGATTTTCAAAACCAGAGAGGAATTCTGCTGATCCAATCCAAGGAGTATGGGTTTAATTCCTGTCTCGCAGTGACGATAGGACTCGCTCACTGTACAGGGAACTAGAAGGTGCACGGTCCAGAATGAGGTCGGTCAGGTAGGTGGGTATCGTGTTAGTGGCCACTCTGTAGTCAAGTACTACAACACAATGTGAGAAGCAACAGGATAATAAAGAATAATGAGAAGTGGAGTGACATGAGCTCTTTCTGGCTGGTTGAAGACCAGACGTGCTGCTTTTGCAGAGGTTGCAGAGTGCGTGCTGGCAGCCCTGCCAGAAGTCTGTTATAACAAGAAGAATGATACAACAGGGTGTTGATAGACCAACAAAACAAACAAAAATGCTCTTCACTGACATGTACCAACTGATGTGATGATATTCTTAAACTGAATACTTTTCAGTTAAAGGCTGGGGTGGTGCAACACCTCATGCAATGCATTGACCGGTGAAGTACGTTCGCACAAACCACAGCCAGTAGTTGTCGAGTAGTTTTAAATTGACCAATTCATTATGTTAATTTGCTTGCAACAGTGTAGAATGAAATGAGCTGATTGCAGGTGGTGCCAATGACTTCATGCTTATGCCTGAATGGACCCTCTGAGCACCATTGTCAGTGAAAGATTTTCTAATATATTTTATTATTGCATCCCCTGGCAAATGCTTCCCCATTATACAGTTAAGTAAATTAGTCAAGGGGGTCAAGTTCAGGCTAATAATCTGTGTTGCCACTACCAAAGAACCTGAAAATTAAATATAGTAGTGTCATCTAACCCCCTTGAAACACATGCACGCACCAACATGCTAGGTAGAGTGGAAAGCTTGGGCAAGAGAGTGGAAATACAGTAAAGAAATACGCAAAGAAAAGGCACATATAGGAGTAATGTGTCCTAATCCTAAATGCTCCATTTCATAATTTATAAGATAATCATGTGATACACATGGGTCTTTCTGAAACTCAGTCCCTTGAATAAAAATAGCCTGTGAAAAAATAAATAAGCACCCTGTGTCTGCAACAATCGACAGACAGAATTATGTCGGAGGCATATTCATTTTGAGATTAGTGTATTTCCAAAGCAATCTGCTATGCACCACATGCAAATTAGTCCAGGAGGTTTGCATTTGAAATTCCAATCTGCTTTACCAATCTGTTTCGAGGGCAAGTCCTCTATCACATTTAGATTTAGTCTTTTTGGAGTGCTTTGATAAGTTCCTTGACATATTACTCAGAGGGAATTCACATTTAGTGCAAATGACAACCCTTGAATTTGTAAAGAGAGCCGAGCTTGGCAAACATGGTCAGAAGAGTTGGACGTCCTAAAGTGAAAATGTGGAATCTGTTTACCTCGTGTCCATCAGAAACATAATACACGGTGCAGAGAAGCAGAGGAAGTGATGCCACTATGAAGGTATACACTTACATTTTAGTTGGCGTGTTTTTGATATTATTGATTGGGTAGCTTGACATAGACCCTATCCTCTGCAGTGCTTCGGCCATGTAATGCTGGCCACTTAAATATTTAAGACTTCCTTGTGACACTGTTGACATAACTGCTTCTGGTTTTAAGCACCGACTGTCTGGTCTTACGACTAATTTCCCCTTTAGGCAAAAGATACCCCATATCTTATCTTTTCTATTCCACCAAGTCAAATCATGGTTCTCATGCTACAAGACATGTAAGATAAGTAGCCCACTTTCCTCAAGCAATTTCTTCAAGAATAACGCCTCCACTCAATGTCTGAGATACCTGCAGTTTTACTCTTATTCTACCCAATTTTGAGCCTGAGGAGAATTTCAGAACAGCATTGAACCAAGTGGTTGGTTGGAATGAATGTCAGTTTGTGAGTTTAGCAGAAAAGCTACACAGAAACAGACGAACAATGAGACTTATCCAGGTTAATTTGCACCTTTCACTCGTCGTCTATTATTGCAACAGCTGTAAGGAACACTGCATCGGTGAAAGGTGCCCGTAAAAGAAATTGATTGAACAACAGAAACAGCCATCAGCTGTCTATGAACATCAGACCAACAGTCACCAGTCTTAGAAAGATCAACGGCCATATTTACATCCGATATCACAGATACAATGGTTCTAATCTCTCAGTATTCAACTCTTTTTCACCGCATGATTGAAGCAACACAATTAGGTCACCTAATAGTCTTTTTCAGGACTGCCGACCTGTAAAATATATATTTTTCCCATTATTTCTTACAAATTGATTTGAGAAAGGAAGCTATTTTGCTCTCCAAAATTGAAAAATTCAAGCTGTTCTAACCAATAATAATTCCAGTTCTCGTTACAGCTCCACCAGATAATGCACTCTGCCTTTCACAACATTTGATTGAACTCTTCTCAGTTCTTCCTTTCTGCCTCATGTCTACAGAACAATGAATTGGTCATCATTATTTCATTATTGCAAATTGTTAAAACCAATATCAGTGAGATTGCCTCTCAGGTTCTCTCCACTGTGACCTGATGCACATCTTTCACCCCATTTATGGGTTTAATTTCACTAATTTGACAAAACTAGATGGTATTTTGGAGGCTGCTCTGTTTGCACTGATGGATTCATTTTCTTCACCAGACTGAACAACAGGTGCAACAAAAACAACAATAATTGCAGAAAATCAATTTGTCCTCATAAGAATGTGTTTCCTCTCCTTCTCTGTCTCCCCCATGTAGTGTGATTCCACTTAGCAACTAATTAAGGCGGATTAGAAAACTGAGGCATCACTATCAAATATTTAATTAACAAACTGTGAGGGAAAAGTGTGCAAGTTTATCTACTTTAGGTCTCCATGTACTCTCTGTGGTTAAAGTTGAACAAGACAGTAGGTACCAACGGTTAGACGCTGACCTTACAGCTCAACACATTCCTTTTGGTGCCTTCTTTAATGACTAAATTTGTACAAATTACTTTTAAATATTGCAGGGGAAATGTTATAAGAAGCAGCAGCAGATACTAATTAGGCAACAGGTGCTTATTTTATTACACGGGTGAACATCAAGCCTCCAACAGGTCAGTAAGATGACTGACGTATAGAAAAGCACTTGTACTGCCATTGTGTAAATTGTGCAAACATTGTTTTCTGACTTGATAAGCAGCATGTTAATTCATCATTTCTAATTTTCAGTTTAGATCAGGTTCAGATTTAGAACCAGTTCTCAATATGCACATCCCTCTTGTTTTATCCTCTCTCTTTGTCTGCCTCTCTCTGCTTTTCTCATTTATTTCCTGCCTATAACAGATTAGTTTAGCACTTTGAACTTGCTCCATAATGCATAATGGCCAGTAAGCAGTGGCTGACATGAAGATGGAGAGGAGATCAAATGAGAGAAAAAAAAAGTGAGCTATGGAAACCGGAGAGAGGTGGAAAAACGGGGATATTACTCGAGAGATTTATTTCTGTTGGTCTCCTGAAGGACAACAAACTGCAACTCATGATTCAGGTAAAGCATGATACAAGCGAGCAACTCGTAGTGCATGCATTGATTTTCTTCCCCTCTCTGTCCACAACTTCTGTCAATCCTATGCATTTCTTTCTCTCCAGCTGTCCAACTGTCAACACGCATCAAAAGAAACACGAGTAGAGAAGACTGTGCAGGGAACGACCACGAGAACAGATTATTAAAAACGGTGGATAAAAGTGAAAAGGTATTGAGAACGTGGAAGGAGAGACACGAGGAAGAAAGACGTAACATGAAAAAGAGAAATGTAGAGAGGTGAAACCAGAGTAAAGGAGACTGTCAGACAGTAAGAGGAGGAAACGAGAGCCTGGAGAGAAAGAGGGAAAAACAGGAAAATGTCTTCTGCGAACACCTGAGGGAACACGAACAGGGAACGGATCCATACAGAACCTCCCCGGGGTCAGCAGAGTAGTAAATCTGTTCTCTCGGATAAGAACGTGTGATTTATAAACCCTGCTCTCGGATCCATATAAAATATATACAACTTAATCGTTATAATACTATTATTAATAATATGTGATTAATTTTAGTATATATTATAATATATAGTAGTATATAAATATAGAGGTAATATATTATTATTAATAATAATAATAATAATAATAATTGATAATACAACAGGCATGGAGTTTTAATTTACAGATTTACACACGTTTTTTTTCTCAGCTCCGTAGATCTGTGCGTTAAGAAGTGTCCAGACAGAATTTAAGGACAGTGTCTCCCCAGGATAATAGCAGACGGTGAGTCACAAGCTTTAACGATACTGTGAAACTAACCTTTAAATGATGCACACAAAGGCACTAACAGCGGTCCATTCAAAGTGTAACTCTTTGCCATATATTTTTATTTTGACACATATCTGGCATCATCCAAAGACTGAATGATGTTTCGAAACAAGCATTAATCTAACATCACATTTTATTTCTTGATGTGTGTGTATGCATATTGATGTTTCCATGACATGGCTCAGCAGGGACACATTATTTGTTTATTTCAACCAGCTATTAACAGTAGGGTTATTATATTAGTAAACTATAATTTAGCCTTTAAGAGCAAGAAAAGACAATATTTAACTATATCTATCACAATAGTATAATAACCACATTCCCATTATACACATTATATCTCATTATCACATTATATCTCATCTAAATATGGATGCTCAGTGCAAACCTGGATTCATTTAGCAATACTTGCAGTGGAGCTTTAAACTTTTAAAATGTATTTATTGTTTATTTTCTTTTAGATAATGTTAGGCATCTACAATCTCTCCGTATGGCGTATGATTAGCTGCCAAGGCACGGAGCATCAGGGCAAACTGAACCTCTCTGTAAAGACTGCATGTATATTGGTGTTGACTTAGCCTGAGGGAGCGGCCCTTAACTGACACTTCAGTTCAGATAGTAAATTACACTGTAGAGCCAGAAGCCCATTGAAAATATCAGAAAAATATATCTTTCAGGATGGAAGAGGGATGACTATATTTCCATAGCTGACATGTGGGTTCGTCAGTTATTAATGAGGCATCTTGAATAACAAATCATACACTCTGAGTGACGCTACTAAGGAACTTTACAAGCGAGCCTATACTGGAACCACAGTGCTTTGCTTTCTATAGTGAACAGAACCAGCTGACGAACTTGTGTTTAGTACCTCTGGAGCAACCTCGACTTACATTAATTCTCAGCCATCCTCTGTCTCCATTCAGTATTTTAATGGATGACGGTGTTCACGTGGAATCGAGCTGCCAGCGCTGTAATGATCTGATCTGAGCTGTATGTGGGAGTGTGTATGTATGTGTGCTGAGCTACATGCGTGTAAGTTTGGTGTGTGAGAGATGGTACGTGGTCACGAATCTGAATTAGTGTGAATATTTATGTGATGAGGGGAGGGGGAAGGTGTGAGAGGTTAAGTATATGGATATGTGTGAGTGAGTTAAGTGAAGTGAACCCTATGCTAAAAAGCTTCTTCCCCTTCTATCTATATATATATATATTTATGTATTTGTGGGGGTGAGGGGTTCAAAGCAGACAGTGTTCTCATTACACAGGGGCTTCTTTAAAGCTCAGCAGGGGTATAAGCAGTCATGTTTGTACCACCTGGTTATGTGCACCCACTCATCATGTCCACTCTTTGAAGCAAGAACACTTGTATCACATCGTTTCACCTCAGAACCCAAGGAACAAACAACGTGTTCACAATATATCTAAAGCTTGTTGTGATGAATTGGCACAACAGCAGCGCCCTTCACACAAGGTCAGACTTTGCAACTGTAGTCTCTTGGACTGGCAGTTCGATCCTTAAGTGTGTGTGTGCTGCCTGGTGCTTTAAAATCGAGAAACAACAAGTTATTTGTGTCGGTTATCAACAAAACAAACTCAAATATTCCAGTGCAGCGTAGCAATTTAGCATTAGTGTATTATCCAATACACAAAAACTCAAAATAGGCAATTCTGAGGGTCCTCGTGGGAATCATCTACAATACTGTTAACAATGAAAAGCTGATAGTTGGTTTTCTATAAAAAGAATCATCACGTGTTTTTTTTTACTCTCCCAGATAATGATAACGATCCTATAGGTTCACGTTATGGCCACCAGTTTCAAAATCACCACTGTTGCTATGGCGAAGAAGTCAGAGAGGCGAACCAGAGCGATAATGAAGTCAAAACGCTCTGTAGTTGCTGAATTCACTCGAAACTCATCCAGAAATTAAAACTGAAACAATGTGATCTTGAGCTTCCGCCCACATGATCAAATCTTAAGCTGATTGGTTGATATATATACACACACACACTCTTATCGAGCGATATAAAAAATACCGCCGTTAATCTATTATCAAAACTGAGTCCTGGAGCTGGGTCCTATAATAAGCAAACTGATGACTTTCAACGTGATATTTTAGCGCGGATGTATAAATAGCCGAATTGCAATGTAGGGGGGGAGAACTGGTTTTTGAACCTCTACGCACCTGTGAATTACTGAACTACTACACCAAACGTGATAGTCTGTCATGGATGCAGCCACGAAGCCGCAAGGCTTGCTTCAGGGAAAATTCATTTTTAAGAAGCTTCCTGATGGTGGCATCAACAAGACAACAAGACTAAGGTTGTGTTCACCTTATGCAATGCAGAATTGGTTTACTGTAGGAGTTCTTCCAGTCTCAAATACCACCTGAACGCAAAGCATCCTGTTGCTATAAGCAGTCAGTGATACATTTTGGCTCCTGTTCTAATGCATCCCCTGTCTTAAGAAACCCGTTCTCAAAGACTTACTTTTGGTCAGTACTTAGGTATTTCGCATTCTGAACGAGCCATTTTAATCTAGATCAATCTAGATTAATTTCAAGATTCCAGTGAGATTAATCAAGATTAAAAAAATGTATCTATGCCCACCACTAATTTTACTTTTTACCGCAGTTATACATCTCTGTACTGATGATTTAACTGGGAGAGTTTCATGCTGATTCAAGCCGTAGAAGCGCTCGGACTGTGAGTAACCCAACGTTCTCTATGGGGAAAATGAATGGGACTTTTACTTATAGCAACTCATAGTGCAACTCTATGACTGAACTGGTCAATGCTTTGTGATCTGCAGTATTTAGACATATTATCTTGAGGATGAGCAGATTGGATTTGATCTATTACCACCAAGTATGCAGGAGAGCTTTAACAATAGAAAGATTGTAGAAAGAAGTACAACTGTATCAAGATCTCTGGTTTTCCACAATAATGTGAACTTCTCGTAACCCTTTTGCTGTCTCTCTCTTTACTTCTCCATCTTATTGAGTTTTTTTTTCTCATCAGTCCTGATTTTAGCCCCTTCTGAGTCATACAGTCTGACTTCCTGCCAGTTTCCTTTCCTCAGTCTCTTTGCTTCTTCCCCTCTGAAGAACTGTGTTTAGTTTGCTCCCTTCCCTCACTGTCCCCTGTCGTCTTATTTTTAACACAAGGATCCAACAGAACTGAGACGATTAGGAGTTTTTTTTTCTGATTCGCATCACCAAGACATGAGAGAGGTGAAGAGAAACCAGACCCGATCTGACACAAGCAGACAGATTCATGTCAGACACACTCTGCTCCACTTTCATTTGCTTCTCTCACTTTAGCTAACCTCATCTTTGCTTTTTTCTTTCACTCATGTTTCTGTAGCCCTTTCCCTTGTTGCTTCATATGCCAACATTTCTCAATATACCAACTTAATACCTGACTGTACTGTAAGCCATTTTAATGTGTATCCTAAAAAAGTGGATATGGATAAATAAAATACATACATAATCTATGCATAATCCTCAAATCCAATATAAAAAAGCTATTTTCTTTGCTATGATGTAAACACTTGTCACTGTCAAGCAATACAGCTTCTTTCTGCAGTAATGAAAAGCTATTGAAGGGGATATTAGAAATGTAAGTTGCCCTGATGAACCATAACTGTGATGTCCTGTGACTTTATCACTAATCATTCTTTTTGTCACTATCATTGAAGGCAAAAAATGCCAGGTAAATAATTTTCTTATTACGATGAAGCTTGATGTCACAATAGAGAATGAATACAGGTACTGACATTTTCATTTCCAGGTTTACCGTTGGAAGAAAAACATTTACATAGAAACTACTGATTCAAATTCAAAATGTCAGTGTAATACAGTGTATTGAAATGTGTCTTAGTGACATGATATTGTGGCTACCTGTAGCCTCAAATACTGTACCGACTACTGCTGCTTTATAATCTCCCTTCACTATGACCAACTTTTTTACTTTTTAGGGGAGACGCTCATAAAAACGTTATTCTAACTGACATGCTGAATGACGCAATGACTGAATTTGTGCATGTAAGTATTAAAGAGTATGTGTGTATTTGGGTACATAAGGAGAGAAGACAAAGGAGAAGCAAAAAAAAGACGAGGGAATGGACACAAAGCGTTCACTGAGAGATGCAGGAGGAATGATGAAGTTCAGGGGTATCTAATGGTGAGTGAGATGCAAGGCTGGACTGAACCAAGACAGTGGACTGAGGGAGATAGTGTGGGTAGAACAGATTTTCAGCACAGATGCTAGAAGCGAGATACAGTAAAAGCAGCAGTAGTGTGGAGAAAGAAAATCAGGAAGAGAGAGTGTGTAAAAGTAAAGGAGATATGGAGAACAACAGTGTGTTATCCGCCCACCAAAGTGTCCAGCTTCATGAGTCAGCTTCCAGCTGCACACTGGATCTCCCTGTCGCTATGGCCCACGGAGCTATTTTTAGCATCGCAGACCCACCCTCAAGCGCAAGCCCACACACATCTACAGTATATGCGTACTCACACACAGACACAGTTGCAATCAGGCACCCCAGATTCCTGCTGTCAAGTCACAGATTGCCAGACGAAAGAAAGAGAGAGAGAGAGACATGAAGATTGATAGAAAAATACAAAGAAAGAAAAACACACACACAGATAAAAAAGCTAAAATGTAAAGACGGATGCAGACAGTACAGTGTGTGTTAATTTCGGGTGGGGATAGCCCAAATTGAGGAAATCCTTCGGGATTACAGGAGCTGTAACTTTATACTGTGACTACTCATATAAAGACAGAGCAAGGTGAAGCAGGGTGCTATAATTAGTCAGTGTGCTTAACTGCGCTGGAAAGCAAAGAGGGAAGCGAGTCAGGGAGAGGGCAAGACCAGCTCATTTAGCGACAGACAGATAAAACCGAACAGAGTTCTAATTAGCTGGTGTAATGCACAAGGACAAGTCTGGCTAAAGAAATCTCTATTACAGAGACGCTGACAACTTCAGATTTTGCACAGCAAACTTGGCTCCAACTGCAAACCTACATTTGAATTCAAAAATATGCCTGAAAAAGGTCGGAGTATACGCCAGCCATGTTGGACTGCAGCCATGGGGCATATGGAAATCATATTTGACCTTTAGCATCTAAAATAAAATATTTTCGGTTCAATGCTATTCACTAGCTAATTGCTGTCATATTTCTGCTAGTTCCCCGAGCACATTTCATAAGAAACATTAACATTTAACCAAATAAACATAAATCTATCATATAGAAGTTTTTATCAGACAGGATCAATATGTATTTTATTAAATTTGAGCTCTAACAGGATAAGTGTGTAACTATCTAAAATCAATGCAAGCTGAGTAGCTGCTTACTCAGTAATAAAAAGCCCAACTGGTTACATCTCCCTGCAGTTTTTGAGTTAATAGGCAAAATCTCTCAACCAAATCAGAGTTCAAAGATGTTCCCAAATCCTCCTACTTCTCATTCTCACATGAAGAATCAGTCAAAACTTTATTTCTGTGTGTGTGTACAATGTCTATGAGTGTGTGTGTGTGTGCTTACGAGACCCCAGGCAAAACATCCCAGATGATGTTTCAGAAACCCTAAAAACCATTTAAAAAGTAGAAGGCAGCTCATTTTTTCCCTTGCTGCACCAGAGAGAGGGAGGGAGAGGGAGAAAGAGAGTGACCCAGTTAGAGAAAATTTAAATAGGGATTCCATTTAGAGGGCCACATTAATTGGAGCAGATGCCTTCTCAATTATTAAGAGGCCTCCAAGGGTGTTAGCGCGAACTAAATTTATCCCGCACGGTTTTGACTGGGCTTGTCCGATCTCATACAGCATCTGCAGACGGAGGGAAGAAATATGCATGGTGTTTCATACACCAGTGTACACACGTCACAGAAGCTGAAGCTCACACACACACACACAAAAGGAGACCCAACTGGCACTGATGAGGCCATGCTTTCTGCCCAGTGGTTTTACTGATAGACATACAGAAAAAAAATGAATGAATGAAAGTGAAATATGTGAATGGAGACATATGCTCAACTCTATCCAAATACGCATACACAGACTCACAAACTGCTCTGAAAGTATTCCCTCGAGAGGAGACACAGTCTAAAATAATTTCCCTGTGAGTCAATGGCCCATCTCCCTGGCTCCATCGCTAGCCATTTGAGCCATAATGGTTTCCTAGTTTCCAGCAACCTGTGCTGTAATGAACCAGCAGCCAGAACACTAGCCCCATGAGGGCAACACAAGAGCCCTGATAGGAGCATTGGACAAAATGGAAGAGGAGGGAGCGAGCGAAGGAGAGAGAAGCAGTGAGAGATAGTTCTGCACCATTTCATACATTTATTAATAACCCTTCTTCCCCTGTGTCATGAAAAAGGAAAATCTAAAGAGATTCAGAAAATGACAGGCTCAACACTGACGTGAAGATGATAAGGGATTTTTTTTTTTTTTTTTTTCCTGAGTTAAGATGAGAACAGGAGTGAGTTTTTGATTAATTCATTGTCTCAATGACGTAAGCTGGCTAAACGGAGCTGTAAATAGCACACCTCTACAAGAAGCAATTTAAGTAAACTTGAGGCATCACTCCAGAGAAAATGCCTCGAGGAACGCTAATGAAATTATTTTGTTTTCCACTCTCCCTTGGCTAATTTTTCACAACCGTTGTGCACGAATGTCAGCATTTTAACAACTGTTAACCCCACTGGATGGTAATGTGATCTGCAAGAACATGCAAACATTTTTACAACATTCTTCCCGTGTTTGTCAAAGATGAATCAATGCATTCAATTTCTGTTCATTTTTTGATGCGACGTTTGATTTGTGTGTCCACTCTGATATGAAAGATGTTAGTTGTGTCCACTACTGCACTTAGCGCCTAAGCTACAAAACTACATGGTGGTGTGGTGCTCCAGTAAGTGACGTCTGCCTGCACAGATTCAAGATAGATCCTAAACAACCTAAGAGCCCGGTATGATCGATCCACTTTATTTTAAGAGGCACATTTTTCAAAGGCTCTCTGTATACGTTTACTTTCTGTTCTGCCACTTGCTGAGCCGGCAGCATTGTAGCTAATATAGTATCAAACTGGAATCTGATTTATTGTTTGTCACATTTGGCTGACTTTCTCATATATTGTATTTACGTATTTACAGGATATTGTCATGGATAGCTGGGAGCCCATTAAGTATAATTAAATCCCTCCAGACTGTGTTGACTGGGTTGTATTGTTTTCAGCCAACATGCTATAGATAGAGAGTGAGTATACTATTTATTTCTTTTAAATATATATAGTTTGTAGTTATATTTTGTAATGCCCAGCTCCAGGCAACGTAAGGAGGGCTCCTAAAGTAAATGTTACCTTGGGCATCCTGTTGTCTAGAGTCCTGAGTATCCAGCTGTGTCATCTGCCAAATATAGCAGTGAGCCAGGCGATCACTGTTTGGTACTCAGCATCAAAGAGAGGCATTGGGGTTACAGCAGACTCGTGTCATTTCAGATTAAACTGACTGAGCCGTATGGGGAGCACAGTACAGTTTATATCTGAGAAAACCCATGGATGGATGAATAAATGCAAAAATCAAATACATAAACTTGTGGCAATGCATTTCATCTATAATGTTAAACGCTTTAATACTATTTATAAGAGTTTAAGATCATGTAATGTGGAAGTGCAAGGACTTCATTAGATCACTCATCTTATCCAATCAATATGTCGATAGAGACAGAGAGAGAGAGAGAGAGAGAGAGAGAGAGAGAGAGAGAGAGAGAGAGAGAGAGAGAGAGAGAGAGAGAGAGAGAGAGAGAGATGCAATAAAAATACATAATTACTTAATAGTAAGCATCATGAAATCCATGACTGATTATCTGGGAAAAACAGCAGCTAATGTAACTGCAGAAATGTTTGACTAGCATGTCAATGACTAAATTGTGTTCTTTGCTAATGGCATACCACGGGGAGTTCAGTCAAGGTTGTTAGAAGTCCTTTTGTTATTAATAAATGAGAGAGGAATTATAAATATTTTCCAAAATGAGATGAAACATCTGTGCCTCACGCTGTTCTTATCAGAAAACGAGGTGAGCAGCCGTACAGACCCAAAGCATGATGCGCAATTTAATGCTAATTTTCTGCCAATTCACTCCATGCTGCTCATTACATAGACAACTGGCACTCCACCTAGATTTATAGAAGCCAATTAATCTGTGTCAGGGAGGTGAACACAAAGACAGCGCGAGGGAGAAGGAAGGGCTTACACGCTCACACACAAACGCACACAAAGTTTGTCGAGATGAGAGATAGAGAGACCGCCGTTGATAATGAGGCCAATGTGAGTCAATGTCTGAATGTGAGAAGCAAAGTTTCCTGGCTTCTCTCTGGCAACGGTTAAAGGTAGAGACGGAAGCAAATGAAAGTCTTTCACACCGACATGCCTGCCTTTAATCTAGCACACTCTTATTTTACTTTTTTACCTTGTAGCCATTTTTAGTATCTCACACTCGTCTTAATCCACTTTCTCTCTCTTGCTCATCATCTCCTCCAGCCCCTCCCATCCTTTGCCATCAAAGAGGCGTCCCACAGAGTGGGGAATGAGGACGAGGTCAGCAAAAAATCTGGGCCATTCACTGCCTCTACTTTAACATCTACTGTCCATTTTCTCTCTCAACTCCTTCTCTCCTCTTCTGGACCTTGACCCATTCCCCTCCGTCACATTCTGCTCCCCCTCCTCCCTTCTCCTTCCCTCACTCCACCTCTCCTACTTCCCATTTTGGAATGATTGATGACTATGATGCTTTGCTCTTGGGCAGTTTATTAACTTCATGGAGCGGGGCTAGATAGGCAGAAGGCCTCACTCTGTCTCACTTTTTTTTCTCTCCTTCTATACTTCCTGCTTTGTCGCTGTCCCCCCGTCCTCTCCCTCTCCTCCTCCGTCCATCAACCTCACCTCTATAAGCCTTTACCGCTCTCCTCTTATACTTCAACTTTCTGCTTCTGTCCATACTTCTTCGATGCTGGACAAAAACAAGCAGCTGAAGACGATCAATGTTTAGCATGGAGAAATATATCTTGGCACATCTGTGTGTGTGTGTGTGTGTGTGTGTGTGTGTGTGTGTGTGTGCGTGCGCGTGTGTGTGTGAGTGGTACGGCTGTAAATTTGCTTTATGTTGTCGTTACTTACTAGCGAGCAGCAGGAACACTTCATGGGAAGCGCTGGTTGCGTTCAGGACATGTGAGTTACAGCATGGCGTAAGAACACATTTGTTGACATGTAAATGCTGCACATACAACCGTGAATATATATCGACACATCCTGACATTTACACAGAGCAACATGCAGCTCATACATGCCTATAGCGCATATGGTCATGTAATGTCATATTAAGGGAGACAGAGGGCAGATTGACAGGCTGGAAACAAATCGCATTAAGTTATTGTGTCCATTGCAGTTTGTCCTTGAAACTACCAACTTGTTTTACTGTGCGCGTGTGGGGGATATTTTATGTATGCATCTGTTTATTATTTATTTGTATACTTGAAAAGGAAAACATAAGCATTGTATATCCAATCAACAATCTGATGCTACAGGTCATATTATCTAAAAAAAATAAAATAAAATAAAATAAAAACTTTTGTCTCATCCTCACAGTACAATTACCCAGAAGCCCTGTCTGATAGGTTCAGTATAAGTAGCTGCAATAATGTTCACAGCAGCTATAGTAGGAATAATGGTTATGATAATGGAGGTTTTCACGGGCCATGGTCAACCTGACGAACTACTACGCTACATATTTCATCTCAGGTTAGAATATGAGAGAGAGAACAGATAGTGGAAAAAAAAAAGGTTTGAAAGACAACGTCTCAACAGATTTATGGCTAAAAAAATGGGATGAGACAGAAGCCTGAAAGGAATCCGAGTGTGAAAACAGAGACGAGTATAAAGAAGACATTAAACCTCTTCATTTAACAGACTAAATGAATAAGTCCGTAAGCCTAACATGAGCACCAGAAGCCTAATGTAGCCATGACTAGTATCTGTTCTACTTACTAACACATGTGAGCGTCTCCTTGTTACTATAGACCACATAACAGAGAGTGACTAGAAGAAGAAATGCCATCCATACTGCGGCACCCTGCCAGGTTTTGCCTCTTTGCAGCCTGCTGTTGGCTTGCACAATTCTTGCCATTTGCGGTCTGTGACTCTCACCAACAAGCTGTTCATCACCCACTCACTCCTGCTGTGTCATTTTTTTCTAATTCGGCCACATTTAAAGTCACTCAACTTTACCAAATCTAATCTTTAGACTAATGGTAACGACAATCTGATTGTTCCAGTTTTTTGGTTTTTTTTAGCATAGCAAATATACAGGATCGACTAACTGTTAAAGCGATACAGGCCAACTGAATGCACAGCATTGTTTTACCGTAGCAACTCTCAGTCTTTCTGTGTGTATGTGCATGAGCCTTACCCATCCTTTATTCCCTGAAGAGTGTCTGGTGTATGACATTGGGTTCTGTAGATAAAAGCTTCTGTCAAACAGTATATATATATAATTATATAATTTTAATACATTAGAGATATGTCAGGATTGTAAGACAGGCTGGCGTTTCATGTCCAATCCCCTGACAGAGGTAAAAGCTACTATTGAAAACAAAGAGCATCTCCAAGGCTTTTCTACTCTTTGCTTGGTCTGCATTGGGAAGAGAGAAAATAGAAAGAGACAGCCAAAAAGAGGAGGGGGGAAGTGGGTGATTGAGACCGATACCCTTTTTCAGCACCAAGTCAATGACACGGCCCCCTGCTGGAGATCTCTTACACCCCCTGCCTCCCTCTTTCCTGCCTCCCTCATTTGTTGAGACTTCATCTCTTCGTTCAGTCCATACATCAGCACTTCATCACTGCACAGGATCACTCCCCTCCTTCTTTCTTTGTTCCATCCAAATTATCTCCCTACTGTTTCACTACTTGCCTTCCAATCTTATGTTTTCTTTGTATGTGTCTTCTGTGTATTATGGAAAGCTGTTATTTATCGGTACCTCGTATTTTCTCTGGTGTCTTACTCTCTTCACTGAAGACCTAGTTTTGTCCTTCCACTCCTCAGAAGCTTTTATTTTCTGACACAACCTTGAACCTCTCCCCTCCCTCCGCATTACTGATCCAAAATGAACAACATGTGCGTGCATGCACACACACAGACACACACAAAAATCAACACTATTGCTATTATTTTTCTGCCTAATTAAATCACTTGAAATATGTGTGGAGTTGTTTAATTTATGCAATGCTTCCATCCCAAATCCTCCAATTAAAGCAAACAAGACACCAAAGGATGTGCTTCCATATTTACATTGTGTTTTTAAAACTGTCTTTAAAAATATCACAGCAACATAATAACATCTCTTTTTTTTAAATTCTATACTGCTCGTATGGAAACCCTGTGGCTCCAAACGAACCCTCTCGTGCTGATGTAGGTGGAATCACGCGGTTGAAGTTGTGTTTATGCAGATCAGGTGCTACAATTTTGGTACTTGCTCTGGCACGAGAATGTGCTTGTGTTTTGGCCTGCAGACAACCTCTTATCACAGACACAAGCACCGAGAGCAATTTTCATGGTTTTAGTTGGCCAACATTCACACACAGACTTGTCCAAACTCATTTCAACCCTTTCAGGTATACTACCTCCTGGTTTCTTTTGCTGCCAAGGTGTGATATTACCACTATGTCCTTGGGCAGGAGGGAACACAAAATCGTTTGCATTTTAAATACAAGCGACTGTAGTTGGGGCGTGCATCAACAAACAAGGTGGCATTCATAGTGACATCAGCAAAGGTCGCACTCTTCAGCAATACAGCAAATAAACAATTAATAGAGAAGATAACAGCGACTCGCATTTGCTGCAGGAAGGAAAGAAATGAAACAAGTGTTATGTTTTATGTTTTCTTAACACACAGACAGTATTTTGCAAAAAGCATACCTAATTTTGTGGTTTTTTTTAATAGGGTTCAGTAACTTACTTACTGAAGCTGTAAATAGTTTTACAGCTGTTTAATAGTTTAGGAAAAAAACTGATGCCTGTTTACATCCTTTCATTAATTAAAAACCAGACAAAATAAGGTGACTGTAGATGCTCAGTAGAGTATATTAACAAATATTGACAAACATGGCTATTTTATTTTTTTAAAACCCATTTCCATGTGCAAAAACCTCAGTGACACACCTGTCAGTCATGTGTCTGCAACATGAAATGAAAATGTGTTACTGTAATTTTAAGGTGGATTTCATGGCTGTTGAGAGACGTGGGAAGACCAGACAGCTGTGTAGTCGGTGTAATCCCCTGATAAACCCTCCGCAACATAAAACTGTTGAAATCATTTTATTCTCTCTCACTAGATTCTAAAAATACATCTCGTGAGTCAGTCATGATATCGACTGCAATCTTTCCCTCACGCTTCAGTTCCAGTTGTTCATAATGTTGTTCCCACCTGCTCAAGTATAATTAACATAAAGCTAAACTAATCTTAGTTTGAGTCCAGGGAAAGACTGTGGTCATTGTGTTAGATAGGATGTGTACCACATCTTCATCCTGACTGAGCACTATGAGCACAGGCTCTGCTACCTCCCTCACACACCCACATCCAGCCTTCTGTACTAGTGCTGCAACACATGAAGCTCTCCGTGATGTCAGTGGTGGCCAAAGAAAAACGAGTTTCCAATGCATGCTGACTTTTGTCTTCATCACAATATACATCTTTCATGTAACGCACATCAGGTTTGCTTAGGAGCAAATTTCAAGTTAAGGATTGTTTTATTCCAGCAACTGTGCCATAATTGTTATTTTATTGTATCCGTTTTTATGACTGTTGGGTACATTTACTATCTATATAGTGACTCTGAAAGTAAGAGAAACACTCTCCTCACTTCTGCCTTGTGCTCTTTAACGTTCGATTATCTTAATTCCATCTTCTGCTTCTTCATTTTTTCCTTTTTCTTTTGCCTCCAAACTATTTTGCCAGACCTGCTTTGCTTCTCGTCCTTCCTCTCCATTTCCACTCGTTTTAACTTTCTGCTTTATGCCATTGGGCAGCCGTCCTATATTTCCATTCATCCTTACACATTCCTCGGAGTCTAAAGAGAGAGAGATGATCTGCACATCACACACATATGCACACTTAAATCTACACACCACGTCCAACTAAATATAAACTAGAATCACAGAGCTTTACCTATCACATTACACACACTATACAGTTGACCGTATTCCCATGCAGTTAGACTAAATCCATAGTATCCAGATTTGTGCTGATTGGAATGAAAACGTATACATGGTTGGTTGGGGTCTAAACATACAGGTTTAGTCTTGCTGCAGTCAGAAGGATTTAGAGTTGAAAAACAATGAGAACTCATCCTCACAGCTACAGCAGCTTCACCTGAGGTGATTACAGAAGAAATGCGCTAAGTGTGGAGCAGAATTGAATTTGGCTTCAACATATAACGATCATGCATTCTTCACCAGGCTATTCCTACCTGACCTATTTATGACTGGTTGAGCTGGCTTTTCTTTCCTTTCCTCTCTCTCCGTCTCTATTCCCACGCAGGAATTCAAGGAACAGACAGGATGATGTAGATTTATTTATGTGTTTGTGGATTAATAAAGCCATTGTTTACCATAAGACTTAACAGGCTCACCTCTAGCTAGACCTAATTTATTTCCACATGTGTGTTACTGCACACATAGGTCCCAGTGATGGGTTTCATTTGCAGTCACAGTGGAGCAGTTTGTATAAAGAGACAATTAACACTTGAGGTGGAACTGTGAAGTGAAATACCACCTGACCCTCTCAACCGAGGGTACAGCAAATTGAAATGTTTTTTTCAGCAGCTAACCCTTCATTTATTCATCTCACAATGTTGCGTTGAGCAAAGTGATCGTCTGCAGCGGCTCCCCCTTCAGGGTCAGTTGCAGTTACACACACTCAAACTTAGGATCAAGCCACCGTCTTGTACTGTGGCATCTGAGCTGCTCCACCAGAGCTGCTGAGGGTTAAGAGCCTTTCTTACTCAAGGGCATCACTGCAGCAGAGGAGTGCAGGATTCATTCAATTCTCCCACCCGAGAATTTTCCCTTATAGGTTCAAGGTTTTGATATGGAAACCTTCAAAAATTGATTTCACAACAGTTAAGGATGAGACAGGGAGAGTCTCCAATATAAGGTCATACACATCGAGTAACTGTGGGATGGGAGATGTAAGAAGTAGCCTTATTGTCTGGGTCAGTTTTGTAGGACTAAATGATATTGTTGACTAAGAAAGGATTTTATGAATGGCATCTATAAAATATAATTGATACATTCTGGGGTTTTTTTGCAAAGATAAAACTTAAGAGCGCTGTCTACTTAGGTGAATAATACAACTTTAGCGAATAATCCCAATAAAACTGATATAATAAAATGTATTATAGGTGAAGTTTTCTTCTTCTTTCAGTGGGGAATTCATAAAACCAAAAGACTTCTGCAGCTTTAAGGAAATACTGCTGAGCTCTAGTTCTGTGCAGCAAAGTCCCTGATCAGTAATGAGGTTTGAAATTGTGATGAAAGAAAACCAAGTCTGCTGCATTTACTTGTCAAAATTTTTAATGTCTTCATCCTGCTAGTGCTTTTTAAAAAAAAAAAGATACACTGCGATTTCAAAGTTTATTTCTTACACTCACTAGTTATAACCCTGCAATATTTAAATGTTTCATAAAGCAGAAGAATGCAGTGGTTTTATCTTGCCATGATTTCCTTACAGCAGCTACTTTGTCTGATATTTCTCCAACTTGGAAAGTGATCAAGCTCTTTCAAACTTCTTTAAGAAATGTGACTTTGCTTCGAGGCCAAGGCCCTGCACGCTTTTTAAACACTGCTGGAAATGCACCATTGTGTTGAATGTCTTTTCAGCCAAAATATCTCGCCATGTCAACAAAGAGCAAGGTTTGAATACTTAAAGAGGATTTAAGATGCTGTAATGTTATTTTCAATGATCAACGTTCATGATTTGCCCTCGGGGGTGGGGAGGGGGAATCGTATACCAAACAATTGTATGAAATTGCAATCTGATTGATGGTTTTAATTTCATATGTTTGTATGCGAGTCATTTTAGGAAACGTTAGAAGCACATAAACACGCGCGCACTGCAGTCCCAGAACTATCGAGCCTGTCTGCATGTCCTTTAGATATCTATAGAGGCATCTTTATAAAGCTTTTAAAAACTGTAATTTATTTGAAGTGGAAACTTGTTCTGCAGATGGCTTTGTATAATCCTCCAATTCACTCGCTTGCTGTACTGTAAAAAGGCTTGTTTATGCTGCAGATAGCGAGAGCCTCCGTCCACACGCGGACGTCTCTCCTTCTGTGTGTCTACCTCAACCACCACAAAACACACAAACAAATGCGGCAACACACTTACACCTTTAATAAAACATGTCCTTTTGCCAAAGTTTTCACCTCCACCACCGTGCCTTCTGCTCTGTCCATTTCCACCTCTTTTTTTTGTTTCTCCCGCATGATATCACTTGGTCAACCTGATCCTATAAAAGATTCACAGACCGTTTACATGCCTCAAATCACAACGCATGCATTATGTAGTGTAGCTTGGGGGTGTAGCCCTCCTCCCCCTCTGCACTTTGCTCTCGTCCTTCTTTCTCTCCCCTTTTTTCTCCTGCCCCTCATGAATTCAAACGGTTTTTATCTGCCACTTACCATCCTTTTCTACTTCTACCATTGAAAAGCCAAATCTCTTACTGTTTTTATTCTCCCTTCATGTTTTTGATCCCCCTTTTCATGCATCGCTGCTTCCGGTGATTCCCCCAAACGCACCTCCATTCTAATTCCCTTCCTACTTTCCGTTCTTCCTACTGCTGGAGGTGAAAAGTGGGACTTTTCATACTGCTGCATCGTGAAAAGCTGGAAGCATAAAGCCAGACCTGCAATTCTGTTTTTTGTTTTTTTTCCACTCACGTTGTTGATCCCTTCTCAGATCTTAAATCTCTTTCTTATCTCTTCTCCGTTTCCATCTGTCCATGTCAGTGAGTGTTTTTACTCAGTATGTATTGTTTTCAACATCATGATTTGTCATTTGTTTAACTTCATCTCCACACTGGCTCAACTTTAATTGCTCTGTGTATAAAACACAATGAGAAATACGTCAGTCAAAGCTAAAAGACCCTTTCAGCCCTTCAAATACCAGTTAGCATGACACGAATTCTCTTTATTCTCAACAAATGTTCACCTTCTGTTTTTTTTTGTTTTTTTAATACAGACACACACACACACAAAGTATTTAATTCAGGCATCTTTGGAGAGAAACACACTGTGAAAAGTGATATCATTATTTAAGGTTCGAGCTACGAGTAAGGACCAACTTTGATTTACTACACTACATGACAGCATTATTAAAATTGTTTTTTCTCTTTTATTAAGGATAGTTTTGGCAGACTTATAGGACAGCGATTGTCTTTGTTGTCTTTGCTGTGACTGATGAAGATGACAGTAGTGACTGTGCTCCCCATCGCCTCTTCTACAGTATATTTCTTCCCGTCAATGACAGAAGCTTGTAATGAAAACTGCAGCAATCATTACATCGGCCTCAGCTGACCCAGCCGGAGAGAAACTCTGAGTTACATGAGACGCATTAGATATTCTCACTGCATCTGATGTTCTTCTCAGGTTATACACAAGTGAGTTAGGTAATTTACATGCACAGGCATACACATATGCGCCTGGTCAAGTGTTCCCACACATACACATTCGTACTTTATTCTTGTTGAAAATCATATTATATAAAGCTCAAACTAGGGTGTCTAATCAGACCTAAACTCACACACATACACACACCCAACATAGAGACACAGCCCTAGATATCAGATCGGGTCATGGAAGCCCCAGATAAACGCAAACTGCTAATCAGGCCAACCAAAATAGAGCTCATCATCTTTAGGTTGAAATGAGGTTGAGACTGAGGTTATCTTTGGCTGTCCGCTGAGCAATCATGGAAAAATCCATTTGCGCCGGAGAAGCATTGATGGTGTCAGTTCGTAATAACTTAAATGTGCTATGCAATGTAATTACATGATCTGTATCAAACTGACATTATTGCTCGAGGCCTCAGGTGGTTAACTTGTACACTTTGGGAGAATGGCTTAAATTGCTTGAAATTGAAAAACTGAGCCAATAAGCGTGAAAAGTGAATACGGTAAAACAATCAATTGCTTAACGTGGAACTTTACTTGTCTAATGATTTTTCTGCTTGTCTAATGCCTTTTCGTGATATTGACATTATTATGAAACCATTTGTCTACTGTTGAATATGTTGTGAAAAGTTTATTAGGTACATCCAGCTACAACTAATGCAGTCTAATACAACAACCCTGCTATAAAAATCACATCCTTATAGGATGGATAATGTTTTTGTTGAATTAGTCACTCATCCACATCTCATTTACATTAATGAGTAGAAAACGCCTGTTCGATATCATCAAATATGATCCAACAGTACCACAAATCACAGGCTCCAAAATAAACGTTCAGTTGGATCAACACATCTGTAAAACAGGTTGAAAATTATGAAGGTAGGATTTCTTACTTGTTGTATTAGACTGCATTAGTTTTAGCTAGGTATACCTAATAAACTGACAACAGAGTGTAGTGCTGCTGCGATGCAGAGAAATAGCTCTACTCCAGCTTTTTAAATGGCTCGAGACAAGCCAGAAAAGGGCAGGGATGTCATGAGTGTAACCAGTAGGCTATTTATCACTATTATACAATGTAATCTGCAGAGAAACTGGCAAAAAAAATAAATGGTGATTTGTCATTGTATTCCAACAGAAATAATAAGGCTGATGTTCAGAAATATACAACACTCATATTGTATGTCCGATTGAATAAAATACTCAATTAACCATGAAATATTTGACCTTTGATTTGACAGAAAATCCAAACACCTCGAAGCTGTGGCTTCACAGTGGTCTATGAAACCTTTTTTTTTTTTAACAAGAAACACTGCAGGGGGAAAAAATAATGATATGAACGGCTATTTCCTTACAAACGTGTCCATTCATGTCACCTATAAATTCCACTTATCTGAAATTAAAGGTCATAATACACCATATACAGTTTGTTTCTTGCTTCGACCAATATTGCATTATGATGATAAGATATGCTCATCATAATGTTCGGATAACAAAGCCTATATATGGTGACATAAAGGGAATAATATATTACAAAATAAAATAAGGTAACTTAAATCCTAAATTGCTGGCATGCTATTAAGGTTGTTTCTTTTAAGTTACCTAAAACAACAGATTTATATTTATACTTTAAGTCATGTTTTATATTTTTCCACAGACTACAGCGAACAGCGATCTTATTTTCAGTCGGGAGAGACGTTTCTTGTAGTGTGTGCTAGCATACAAAGTAGTGTAACTTTGTATGCTACAAAGTCAAAACAGCACAAGCTAACTTATCTGCATGATAAGGACTCCGACACATGCATAAAGCAGTCTAGTCCATTTGTATGTACAGTATACAAATCCACACGGTGGCCCTCTTTGATTCATCTCCTTTCAGAGAATATTGGTTTGGTGTGATTTACTACAGTGTTGTGCATCTTCTTTATGTGCTCGCTATGAGGAGGAACATCTGGGAATGACGTATGTAAATGAAGGATGGACGGCTGATGGTAAAGAATAGAGAAACTGAGGTGGAGATGTACTTCATGATAGGGAGCTCTGAGGTGAGGAGTCAACGCTCAACCACCAACACTCTCAAAAACACCCGTGGGACTTGCTCCAAAACCTCCTGTGTCAAATAACACATGTTCAAGGCTCTTACACTCCTTGCTGCACTTTCTCCTCCTTTCAATCTCCTTTACTCATTCACTCAGCCTCTCTCCGTCGTCTTCTTTTTTTCCTCTCATTCTAAAGAGTGATTCATCCATTAAGATTATTGATCAAAACAATCAGAGAGCAACAGAGAGAACAAGAGAAAAGGAGAAAGAGAGAAAGAGTTGAAGCTTGCTACTGAAAGCCTACTAATCTCCCAGAGAAATGCAGACAAATTCCTCCACTAAGTGCCTGTCAGAGTTGAACTGGTCCTGAACTTATGGGAAGAGAATATTTCTAACATCACAGAATAATACAGATCCATCTGGAACACAAAGTATTTTGTAGTATTTTTTTTTTTTTAACCCTTGGATGCATAACCTACTAATACCTGCACTCTTCCATGAGTGGGGTCAAAGATGACCCCAATTAGAATCAAATTTATTATATTCTGAGCAACAAAAGAGTGATATAAGTTTTGACATGTTCATTTATAACTTTTTATTCACATTTTAATCATTTTATGAGGAATACCTCGAATATGAAAATATAAATATTTTTTATTTTAAAGATTTTTAAGAATAACAACCCTTGGGGTCATTTATGCATCTAAGAGTTAAGAAAAAAAAAACAAAGACAATGTTGCTGCTGGTGCTTTTTTTTTTTCTCTACACTTTCGACACTACACTACACTTACTTGGTAAATGCATGAAAACAATGCATAATTTTTGAGAAGAAAAAAAAATGTCCACAACATTTTGTGTACACTCCACGTGTTTGTGTTTACTTGAGCATGTGTAGATGTGTTTGTTTTCTGTTATAAAAGTGACAGTACACCAACAGGGGACACGTTCAGACAATATACATCCCAGTTTGACTGAGTGATAAAGCTTTCAACAGGCTGCCGTGAATAATCCATTCCATTAACGTTCCCTCTCTGAGGCCAACAATGCGTCTCCTCAACTATGACCAGCAGAACTTCATTACTTCTTATTGTGAGAGAGCCAGGCTTCCTGTAACAATACAGCAGTGTGACCTTGACATCTTGTTAGAGCTAACATTAAACTTTATGGGCACCGCCTATGTTGTTTAACTATGTCTAAGATATATATGGAGTCCACTCATATGGATATGGTTGGAAAGGAGGAAGGACGAGGGGGAAGTCATGAGATCACAGATAGTTTATCTGCTGCAAAAGCCTGAAGAAGTGTTTAGCTGTGTGAACTGAAATCCAATTTGTTTTAAAGGCTTATAGACCAGTGAGAAGCTGTGAATTAAATGCTGCCATAATACCCCGTCTGCTTGTCCGAGGTGACTGGCTATTAGCCATGTTGTATCGTTTATGTAAAGGTGTAAAAATCTCCTGGTGAATAAAAATTTGAGATACAAGATTAACAGACTATAAAGCTTTCTTGTGATTTTGGGTTAAATAAATAAATGTGCATGTTCTATATGAACACTCCAGTCCATACAATGTAAACCATGGAGAATTATGCCTCAATTATTGTCAGATTTAACTGCAGGTAAGATTATACAATCATCAGTCTTATGCTACATCGCATAACATGTAATGAACACGAGCCTTTATTAGTCTCCATGCCTCAGTCCCACTTGTTCAGAGCAATCAGTGAAATGTTGGCCTGTGAGTAGGGACTTACTTGGCAAATTAAAACACCAGCACCAGAAACCAGTAAGAAGTCTCTGCTATTGTTAAGTTGTCAGCCAGTACTATATTGAATTTATATCACACGTGTGTATGAGTTTATGAATATTAGATTGACGCTCTCACAGAGAGACAGATCGAAAGCCGATTACACATTTATAACTTTGGTGGCTTAAAAGTGAAAAACTATCTGTAGAAATAAAAGCATGAAGTTGCGGGTGGTGTGTACTTAAAGACCATCATCAGCTACAATGTGCTAACTGAAGCAATAAAGACTCTAATCAAGCCACAATCACAAAGGGAACAAAGCAAAGAAACCATCATTTGAGACGCAGCGCAATTCCAGACACACGCCTTCACTGAGTCACTCCATACTGCAGTGAATCCAAGGGCAAAACCTGCACAGATTCTGTGTTGAAATAGAAATAACATTTGAGTCTCAGAGCTTTCATGAAGCTGTGATCAAAGCCCACAGAGCAGCGTGTTGACAGAAGAAAGCAAATGTCAAGAAATGTAACAATTTTACAACACATACAGAGCTGAGGTGTTTCTGTTATAATTGTAAAGTCTTAGAAAATAAATCTGTGAAATCTGTACAATTTGTGTGTACACAGGATCTTGATTTTACCGTTTGCAGGTATACTCCTACTGCAATGTTGCACAGAACAAGGTTCTATAAAGCATGTTTCATGGCTAAGAGAAAACCCCTGAAGGACAATTAAAAAAAAAAAACCTGCATACATTGCAGTGCCTGAAAAAGGCAAAAAAAGTGTTGGCATCACAAAAGGAGTAATGGTTGCATTGTAGTCAGTTGGTAGAAATAAAGTACTGCCAGTGAGTGAGACAGTAAGTAAGTGAACAAATATTGCATGTATATGAACTGGGTGATAATGAGAAATGGAGAAAAACATTAACTGGTCAGTGGGATGAATTTTAGTCCCTTTCGGCGTGGCCTCGCTCCCGTCATCGCTCTCTAAATATGGAAGCTTGTATTCCTGAACCTGCTTGTTAGTCTGACAATACATGGATAATAATACACAGGAAACACACACATACACACAGGCCGACTCTGCTGTGGATGACACGCGGTTCTCAAAGAGCCCCAGGTCTTATTGAATTGGATTAAAGGGAACATGTTTTTACATATTTGGATTTGGTGGAGCTGTAACAACACAAGTGCACATTTTGCCGAGACATTCTGTGCATTCAAATAAGACGTGAGGACCAAGAGAAAATTGGGAACTGAATCCTCTAAATAAAATTCAAAGGAAAGAGAAAAAGGGGGGGCCTGCCGTCTTCCAAGATTTAGAATTTCAGTCACTTGTTGTTTAGACTCTCCAACTGCGTAATCTGGGACTGGCACACAAAGATGGGAGATTCTGGGCTGCTCAAGCATTTATCACGTCTCTCTGAAGAGGAGATTTGGTGAATTGCCTCGTAATTCTTTTGAATGACTTGTTTACACAGATATGAAACAGTCGGTAAAGTCAGTCTTTTAATGAGTCAGTGTGTGCTTTAATCTGCCTCATTGATACAGCATTTCACTTCACAACCAAGGAGCAAAAGGAAAATCAAGAATTTATTTTATTTATTTATTTATTTTATTTATTTATTTTTGTGAGTGCAAAGTGTAATAGACAATATGATTTTCTTTGTCGTTTTGTGTTACAGCACATTGCCTGAGACTGAATTCATAACATAACTCCTCAAAAAGTCACAAATGCCTGAGTCTGACTGATTGAATCTGTTTGTTTGCTGTTCACAAAGGTTATTAAATTACTCAATGGTCCTTAATGAAAAGACTTAAACACATGCAATTTTAATTATATACACTAAAACCCATAGTGATACTTTTTATTACACAATAATCTCGCCGCCTGTCAGCATATAGTTGTAATTACAGACTTAAAGGCTCATTGTTTCAAATGAAGATGCTATTGAAAAGCTGGATAATTGTGCCTTACGGATTAGGGGAAATGGTTTCCTCAAAAGGGGAATAATATGTCACTGTGTTTTCTTTCTCTAGTACTTTTAATAAGACTTCTCATCGTAATACTAATTGAGAGAAAACAGCTTGTTCACTTGAATACTCACTTGATACAAGGTCTTTATTGGAGTATGCACCGACTATAGAAAAACAATCTTCAGCATGCGACGCTTTCACTGTGTTTATTGACTTTGAGTTCTTTTTGCTTTAAGCTTCATTTCTGGAGCTCGTGGGAGTGTGTGTGTTGTCATAAGTGTAAGAGTGCAAACCAATTTGGTGACAATCAATACAGATTTACTGTGCTTTGTTTCTTTGTCATCACATTGACTCTTGTCTCTCTCTCTCTCTCACACTCACGCACGCACACAATATGTTATCTGAGTTTGTTGTTTTATTAAAGACACTGTTGAGTTCAGCACAGAATCAGATATGATTGTCAACATCTGTACCAGCTCGTCATTTTTTCTTTTTTAAAGGATTGTGGCAAAAGTTATTTATTTAGTCAACTGGTTTGTTATGATAGCAGACTCGGTGGTCATCCTCATCTACCAGCATGACCGCACTTCTCTGCTGTTCCTATTTATAACGTTTCATTGTACTTTAGACATGTGTTAAATATAACTCAAAGTGGGTCACAGGCCTACTTCTGAACTTGGAATCTAGGGTGACGCCGAATATAAAATCCTAAAACTCTTGATATATGGATAAAGAGAGTAAAATGAATGGGGGACCTATGGCGAGACTGTCAAAGTAATGAATAGGGTTTTTAATGTGCTCTAGATGAAAGAGTGAACATGTTGCCGGGCTGCCACACACACACACACACGCACGCACACACACACACACACACACACGCTTAAGTTGCTGTTGTCGTTGCTACAGTGCCTCTACTGACAACACTTGCCAGGAGGATTACTGATCAGTAAAAAGGCTTAAAGACGCACTGATGCTGCTTCTACAGTGTACGTGCATATTTGTCTCCTCCTTTTCTCTGAAGCTTCTGTGCACAGATATCAGGTCAAAACAGTTTTTATTATTTATTATTATTATTATATTATTATTCAATTTAAATTTGACATGTTTGTATTGCTTCAATTTGATGGTCTAAGTCCACCATGGCCGTCACATAAAATTTATATAAGATATAAAATATCTTGTTGTGTTATCTTAGGATTGTGTTTTTTGTTGAGTAGGAAGGTGATTGTGAGCAGAGGTTTTGTTTGTTTTTGTTTTTTCAGCAGATCGTGTTGCAGCCAAACTTATTGAGCTGATACTCACACTGTGTTTTACTGGCAGGTTACCACAGAATCCTGTTGAGTATAAAACAGGGTTGATGTCGTATTGTGTCAGTGTTAATTTGTTGTTTAATCAATGACTAAACAGCACTGATTTAAATCATTTTAAACACTGATGGTGAATCAATATGACCTCATAGGGCAAAATGAATGTTAAATAAAAGTGTTTTTTTTACCATTGTGGTGTAGTTACATGAGAGTCTGCTACTTTTCTCCAAGAAAATAAACAAGCCACTTATTCAACTGTCTGGGCTGAAATATTAACTTAATTAAAAAGGAAGCTGCTACCGAGCAGGAGGTCAGACAAATGTAGACTCTTTTTATTTAATGGAGCGTACAGTTTTTGATGAAGAAAGCAAAATGCATGATTCAAAGTATAGTTCATTTGGTGGAACATGTGCAGGCTATTAAAATTGCAGTATTTTCCAAAAGAGACAACTAATAGAATCCTGATTGGCATGTGGTGAAGTTAGGTGTGAAGTTGATGTCACTCTCCTGTCAGATGTGGGTCAATAAATGACCTGTCATCAGTCAGAAAGCATCTCCCCCTCTTGCAGAAACTGCAAAACACATTTGCAGGATTCTGATTTTTTTTTCCCTTGTGCAATGAAAATGTACACATATATTCAAAAGTAGACTATGAGGAATATCAGACTGATGGCCTGAGTTTACCTAAATGAAAGGCAAGCATTCAAATACATTTTAATTGAATGGTTACACAATCAGCTTGGATCTAATTCAAATGAAATCCAAATGGTTATTATGGGAGGCTGCAGTGTTTCCTCTCTGAACTGATTTGTTTAAATCTAATCTATTTTTGTTTACTCCCACTTTATCCTTCATTCCCCTTTGTCTGCTGTTTACAGTGTTTTACTCACAAATTAACACAAAAGGTTAACTCAATGATAACCCAACTCTGATTTTTGCATCTCACGCTGCACCGTTATTGAGCTGAAACTGTCATGGCTCCTTTGGGAAGCACCGAGGGCACAGTTTTGCACATCTGAGCCCGTCATTAGATAGTTTCACAGAACTGTCAGGCAACTTCTGTTCAAAGAGAATCCACTTTTATGTGTTGCATGCTCACAGCCATACCTTAAACACTGAACGGCTGGGCAATATCACACACACACACGGGCAATAAAGCTGTTGCACTGTCTATATCCAACTAAAAAAGGTATGTCAGCCAGTGTGTTCTGACAGCTTTTCGTGACTCGACACCACTGTGGCTCTTGCTGCCTCATTTCATTTGCAGGAGGCCTTTTTCTTTTATTCCATCCTGTCCTCAATCATTTCCTTCTACCTTTCTATCTCATTACATCCTGTCTATTTTCTGCACAGTTTCCCTGTTGAATTGTATCTGCCTTTGTTTACTGATGTCTTTATCTCTCTACCCCTGCTTCCACCAGTCTATACTCGTATTTCTGTCCTCTTCAAATGTCCCTCTATCCATCCTATATCATGTGAATCCCTCTGGTCCTTTCAGTCTATTATCCGCCCCTCATTCTTTGATCCATGGTTTTATCTTTAGCTGATCTTTGCTCTGTCTATCCTGCCTGATATTATCTGCATCTGAATATGACCGACACTGACACTCACTTTATTATCTTCAGTTGTTTCAGTGGTTTCTTTGTTCTGATCTTTCTTTTTTGAGTGTTGTGTTTGGGTCTACCTTTTCATTCGAGCCAAATAAACTAGTTTAGTCCTTCACATTAAGTACATGTCTCTGGGCATATGTATGCATATATGCACAAACAATCACAAACTGACATGCACTCATCTGTCCTTAAAAAGAAATCCATAAAAGTGGAATAACAACACGTTAGACTTCTATTCACCAGCTTTACGGCGCCTGTCTGGACAAGGCCAGACTGTGTATGTCCTGATATAAAACGCTTCATTCGTTACATTTTACAGAAAAATGAGAATTACTTCCTATCCACCAACAACTGATAAGCATACCAATTTCAGTGACAAAAGCTGCATCTTTGTTTATGGAAACTGGGAAACTGCCATCTACCATGAATAAATGTCTATTCAGAGTGGTCGTCTGAAGTGTGTTCTTTCCATCTGTGCGGTAGATGTGACCTGCACAGGAGGGCACTCCTTTCAAACACACACAACTACAATTAAGCAAAGAGACAGAATCCGAATGAAACGGTTTGTCAAACAGTTTTTGTCATTTTAGCCGACAGCCACATTACATGCATGCTCTCTCTTTCATTGCCTTCCACGTTTCCTTGCATCTACTGTCCCATTTGGCTTCTGCAGTGAAATCAAAAGCCCTGTAATAAGATGGAGATGCTGCCAACTCCAGTCATCCCTCTGGCTCTGACAAGCAGAGAGACAGACAGGCGTGCACCCAGGGTACCGCACACGCGTGCGCACGCATGTCTACACAATGCTATAGAGGGTACATAAACACAAACAGACACATATTGATAAAAAATGTCAATATGTTGAAATTAAAATTACTTCTTGCACAGGTTTTCAGCTTTTTACTAAAAAGCTTCCTTCATTGTGTCATTGTGGAGGCCATTTATCTGTAATTAAGTAGACCGGGAGGACCAGTTTCAATATTACAAATCATAACTCTGCCTGCACTGCACAAAAAAAACAAACACATGGCTTTAATTGTATATGTTTTACCCACTAACTACAAACCACGTATGGTTAACATAACTGACTTTTACAATGATTTCCTCACTTCCAGGTGCTGGTGCAAAACGCAAAAGTGATACATCACAGTGAATTAGTTGACATCTATTCAACTCTTAGAACAAGGGCGATCATACTTGCGTCATAATATATACTGTAACCATGCAACACTTTACAGTCATTGGTGAAATGTGACACTGCCATCATTTACAATGGAACTAGCCTGAAACTGTGTACTCTGGATGAGCTCAATACTTTCTATAGTACTGCAAGCAAAATATATCTTGAGACCACTGAATATCCCATCCTTATCCCCAACTTATCACATCCTCAAACAAACAAAACAACACACGTCTACAAAGAGTAACGCATACACACAAAATGGCAGTTCAATAGCCCGGCTGAGAAGCAATGTTCCTCCTCTGATCTCAAGTCGGTACGATCCTAATGTGACAGTTTCAGCAAACAGTAGGTCCTGTGGGGATATGTGGGGCTGCACGCAGCACAGTCAGAGAGGTTTGGTCTGTCAGCAGGGAAATGTTAGATAACTTCAGATTAAATAAATACAGTTCAAACAAAGTCACGCATGGAAACACACAAACAGAAATATACACACACATTTACAGGAGGTTCAGTCCACCCATTAGTCTGTTTAATGTCGGGACAATTCAATTCAAAATTCTCACTGTAAACCAATGAAACCACAATTTTTGTCTTCATATGTGCATGAGCTTGTACTTATGTGTGCTTGGCACAATTTATAGATTATGTGTCTTATCTTGTGACTGCATATTGTGTATATGCATGCCTGTGTGTTTGACTGTCGAAACTTTTGTAACATGAACTCTAAATGAACTTTGAAGACAGATCTAACCGTCACAAGTGATGGACAAGCTGTCATTGAAAGATGGCAATAAAAGAGGTGGATAAAAAAATATCTTCATTAAGACCAATGAGAGTCGGGTAAAAGGAAGAGAACGCGTCTACAATACTGTCTCTTCTGAAACTTGTTCTGTGGTCCCTGGTGAACACAAATGAATGACACTGTTTGATAGACCTGAACTTGTCAGACAGCGGGCTGTTCAGGGACTGATCTTGGATGGATGGCTACAGACATATTCATAATAAATATCTAGAGACAATATTTAATCATAATAGAGCTGTCACTGATTGATGGAATTAAAAAAAACTTTAGTTGGTTGTAGAGGCAGTTTATTATTATTTCTTTTATTGAATTCACACCTCCCTTCATACAAAAATCCAGTTTCCACTGACAAGTACCTGGGACTGCACACGGGTACCTTATTCCCTCCTAACAACTGTGACCTGAATATGTCGCTAGCTATTCTCACATTGCTACAATGCTGGTCACCAAATGATGAGCTGCTATTTCAAATCAAATTGTGGATGCTGCCACAACTGCTGCTCTAAGCAATTCTACATCGTATGGTTTTCTGCCAATGCTATTCTGGGGATCCACCAGTTAACATAACCAACTTCCTTTCAGCTTTACAGTCAAATTGTTTGATCAAAGAGTTGTATGTGTGTGAGAGAGAATAGTTTACTCAGAAGACGATAAGGTGATCAGGTTCATTGAATGATTGAATCAGTGTTTATAATTACACACCAGTATTTGTTTTTGCTACTTACGTTTTTGCAGTAATTGCTTCATAGATTCGAGTTCGATGGGAAAGTTGTTATTTTTTCCACAGATACAGAAGTCGTAGGGTGGTCAGGGTGCATAATGAGGATGCAAAGCGCAACAGAGACCAGGTGAAGGACATTGGTAAAGATCATGGTTATATTAATCATACTAACAATGATAAGTGAAATATCACTGTGATGATTGATTACTTAATATTTAATACTGCGCTGTTGTAAATGTGCAGCCATGCGTGATGGTTGCACTTAAATTTAAGGACAGTTAACTTACTGGAGCGGCGGATAGACGGGTGGGAGGAAGATTTTGACTGTCACTGTGTATCCAAATAAGACAAATTTCATAATTTGCTTTGACACTGCATTGTTGTGTCCTGGGTACTATTTTTACCGTCCCTGTGACAACGGGACATCCTAAGTTCGAGCGCTGCCTATCTCATGCTTCAACTTACTCTTGATATTTTCAATATTTAAGCAAGACCAAGCTCTTTCCCTAAGTGCTGTAAGTTTACATTCTCAGTGAAAGTTTTACTGATATGTTCAGTATCAACATTTTGCCACAGGCCAGATATATTATACCATTTACTTGTGCGAGAGTGAATGTGAATTCAGGTGCTAGGATCAACTGTCAAAGAACTGTTAGAAATAAGGTTAATCATTTCTGAAAAATATATTTTTTTTTTAAAGCTTCAAAGTCCATCCAAAAGTGCAACGATATTGGTTCAAGTCAGACCAGCTTGTGTTTTCTGTGTGTTCGTGTGTGATAGGGTGTCTACTAGATGACTATATTTAGTCGACACCCAAGCTGTGATAAGGTTCGATTCCTCTGTACTTCTTTTTAAACGGACTCTTGTAAAATAATTATCTGCTGTTATTACAGTTCTGAGGACCATATAAAACCCGTCATAGAGACATATACACCAAGAAGTACGCAGCTGAGATGGCCACACATACATACACAAGACTGTCCACAAACAGACATAATGTCTCACTTTATATTTCATAACCAAAAGCGACAACACTCAGAATCAACATCAACATTTGTAAAGCAAAATGTCATTGTAATGGAAACTAAGCAACTTGAGAATCTCCTATAGTTAATGTAAACAACTCGTATCATGCATTGGGCAGGAAATATATGCACACAACGATATGAACTACAGACATGCCTCTCTTATTGTGCAGCATGTGCAACTCTGCAGTCCTACACCAATTTTCCTCAACCGCCACTGCACTGTTGCGATGAACGTTAAATCAATCTCTTCTGTTTTCTGTTGTTTGTTATGACACTTTCTTTCAGCTCACACCCAGCTTGCAGAGACCTCTGACACCTCACAAATAGTGTTTTACAGAGAAAGCTGAGCGGGTGAGAGAGACACAGAGATAGAAAGAAAGAAACTGCGTGAAAGAGAAATGCAGCGGGTGAGGAGGAGAGAGAGATGAGAGACAAAGGCAGAGAGAAAGAGAGCACTGAGGATGAAGGAAGTAAAAGAAAACAAATAGCTGATGTTGTGCTTACATTTCCGTCTCTCCATTTATCAACCCCTGGCATTCTCCTGCAGTGATTAACTTTGTTCTCTAAAGCTTTGTAGTTCTTCCTGTCAAAGCATTCCCCTTTTCACATTTAGAGGAAAAAGAGAAAAAACAAAAAGGTGATTTTGATGTTGCTTTCCATCGCTGTTTGCCCCGAGCTGGCGACCTTGGCTTTGAAAATAACACAGTTGAGAATCTTTGAAAAGTAAACAGGAGAGACTAACAGAGGAAGGGAATAGAAAACAGATGCTGGGACATGACAGAGGAGCTGAATTTGGCTTCGGGAAACAAAAACATTGACATGTTGAATATGCAGCAAGCACATGGTTCATCTTTTATCACTGAGAAAGACTGTTCCACATGGATACATACACACACACACACATATATATCCATATATATCCACCTAAACCCAACCAAGACAAGTGCCGACACCACCGTGATGTAAATATATCCGCCTAAACCAAGACACACATATAAACGGAGCAGATATAACTGAATCTTGAGGAGAAGGAATCCTGTACAAAGACTGAGTAGAGAATTACAGTACTTAGTCGGTGGATTGCCAGGGACAGCAAATGAGAAAAGGAAAGAGAGATAGAGGAGCCATTCAAATGAAACACAGAGGGAGATTAGCACTGAGAAGAATATGGTTAATGAAGGGAAAAGGACATGCACCGTAATAACCTGGTTACTGTAAAACGTGCAGCTGGTCAATAATCAGTCATTTCTTTTCTACCCACTACAAACATTTTTAAACTGAAGTTGGCATATTTTAAATGCATTTGTGATATATTGCAACACTGCGGCATAAAGAGCTTTTTTTTCTTTTCTTATAATAAAACCATATCAACTGATGGCACCGCAGATGGGTTTCTTGTAATCCCTTATCCCTAAAGGAAAGCTACATTACTGTAAGAAGCCAACAATAAACAGAGAGCCAAAGAAAATAAAAACACATGCAAAGACAATGACGGAGAGAAACATGCATGGATGTTCAAGTGACAAAGTACACTGCTGGTTGGAGTAATCCTGGTGGTACTGAAGAGCGAAACCACCGTCTGTGTAGGAAGGAGGCTGGCGTGGACGAATAGGTCAACTTCAAAACCGGAGGCCACTGTTCATTTCCTGTTTCCAGGTAGGTGTTGTATCTGTATGTTCTCGCTTCCTTTCAGAAGTATTTACTAAACTGGTAATAACTAACGATTTAGGATATTTCACAGTGAAGAGGTGTGAATGTCCTGACAGCCAAGAAAGGCAAAGAGGAAAAACAGGATTTACTCTGTTTTTGTTCCATTTGATCCATTTTCTTATCCTCCTATCACATTTTGTCTTTTTGTCATAAGGTATTTAAATTGGTGCAGTTGTGTCCGCTTATATGTATCAGTTCTCTTATTTGCATGTATATGTTATTTAAATATTTTTTAAAAAATAAATGGAAATAAAAGTAAAATATGTACCCGCACACACACACTCACAAAAACGCATGTACAAGAACAACGAAAGAGCAAAAGGATGAGAAATACTGCATCAAAAGTAATGGAATATGCAGGCTGAGCTAACTACACTGAGCTAAAAATTGTGGGAAGGGTAAAGAGCAAACATGTCTGAAAGGTACGTGCTCAGTGGTTCTAAATATCTAGAAATGCCAGCTTATAAAACAGGTAAGACTGCTACAGGGAAAGAGTCTTACCCAATACGATGCCTGGAATATTTATGTATATATAGATAAAGAGTTTTTTTTAGAGGATAAGCTTATATCCAATTTATTTTATGTTATATATATATTTTTTTTTTTTTAAAGAGATACACCTACAGAGGGTCATGTGTGAAGCACATCCTGAGTGAAATGTTAATTTGATGTATAAAGTTGTGTTTGAAGTAGGGAAATGGCAAAAGTAAAGTTTACAAAAGGCTTTTCATACGAGAAACTAAAAAACTCACGCTTTCAGTGAATGCCCATTAAGGTTATTTGATAAACAGGATTAATCCGATGAGTTTCATTACCAGCAGCCACAACAGAGATGCTCCTCATTAGCTACATTTACCATTTTGTTGGGCCACCAACTGCTGAGAAAAATCTGGGTTGTTTACTTCAGCTCCCTACTGCTTTTTGCTTTTTACAGGGCAATGTTTGTTTGTTTTTATTATTATTTTTACTCTCCACTTTACTCCGCTGATATGATCTCCTTTCAGGTGTACTCAGTTGTTTACATAAAAAGCGACAGGAGTAGTTGTGTCATGAATGAAAAGGGAGAGCTAGAGAGAGAAGTTCATACCTCAACTCCTCTCTCACCTGCGCACAGCTGGCCAATCACTGCGTGAATTGGGTGTCAGTGTCGGCTTGTCATTGTGTATTTTGACCTCTAGGATAATCACAGCCTTATGAAACCATACAAACACAATCTAGAGATCTACAGCATCAAGAAGATGAAAATTCAATTTTTACAGAAATTTACAAATATCAAATGTTTTTGATATTAAAAAAAAGACACATCTTGCAAAACATTCACAAAAAAATAGACACAGACTGCGACTCAAGCCTGGTGCGCCTCTTCAATAAACCCAACAAAGAATGCATCTGGTCTGGACAGCTGGGTATGTTGCTGCCAGTACAAGGCAACCATATAGTCTCAATTCAAACACAAAGTACGACAGGTCAGACGCACATGGAAAAGATTCTCAGTGGGTTCAGCACCTTACGTCGTCTTTTTATATTACAGGGAGTATTTAGTATTCATATAAAAACACCCCTTAATGGAATTGGACATCTCTATGTGTAGGATTTTTAAAATGTCTTACTTTGGCATTCCCCGTGTGTATTGTTGCTATTGCCTCTTCCCAGCTGGTGTGGACTCCATTAAACAACAGACCGGGAGATGCAGTGAGTGTACTGATAGTTTGCTGCAGCGGCTTCAACAGCAGTCTGAGAAAACATCAAATTCAATTAGGTTTGGTTTATTTTAGATGGCTGAGTTACTCTGGGAGGCTTTGGGTTATATCTTCACGATGCAACCACATCTTTCTCAACCAATTTTCCCTCTACAGAAATTCAAAACATTCAGAATAATAAATCCCCATGTATAAAAAAAAATAAATACTTGTTTACGTCCCAGCCTCCCTCTCTGTCTCCTCTCGCCTTCCATCCTTCCTCTAAGCGTTTGGTTGGGAACTATTTGCATGTTATATAATCTGCTGGTATAGCTAATATACTGTGAAAATGATTTCATCAGATGAATCTAATCTAACCAGCTCCGTCACAGCTGAGCCTTTTCAAAAGATTACCTCACTCATAACACACGCAATGATGATCTGCAGAAACCTAAACTGAGCTAATTTTTTTCTGTTTTGTAAGATGAGACAATATATACATCTATCTTATAATTGTAATATTAACTCATCCATTTTAATGTTAATCTGTTAATGATTTATTCATTCTAATTGCTCTCAGTTCTCCTCAGATCTTTTTAACTTTCCTTATTCATTTTCTCCACATCTTAAGTCCTCCTTCAGACCCTGCACATCCCCCACTCATCTAATTTATTTTTCCTACTTCTCTTTTCCATTTCTCTTGCTCCTATTACAACCGCTGAGACTTCTTCTGTAACACAACAATGAAAAAGCCCCCAGAAAACATTTTAATTTGCAAATCTCTGGGCCATCATGTATCATGTCAGAGGACAGTAGAGTACACGCTGTAAAACATCAACCCAGAGTTTATTGTCAAGTAAACACATGAAAACGCTTTAAGTCACTCTTATTTCTTCTTATAATAATGAAAATATTGCTAACCATAAAAAAGCTAGTAATTAATTCAGTCCCTAACATACATACACTTACAATTCAACATCTGACAACTCAGGGTCCCAGAATAACACCATCAATCAAAAATGATTGAATGGCTTTAATGTGTTGAAATATTGTACATTTGATCTGTAAAACCCCACCGCAATCAGTCTAGACTTTATTTTACCACCGATAACAAAATAGTTTTTAAAAGTTAGCAGTTAACTGAAAAATAAAAGTAAATAATTATCAAGTGTTCACACCAAAATTCTGAGATTGGAAATTTAGAGACCTCAACCTGTTTATACCCACCGCTCCAGAGGCTATTATAATTTAATCAAAATAGGTTAAATAAACATTGTAATCAGCAAACTCAGGAATGATAAACGAGCTTGAACGAAATGAACGTCTTGGAGGGAAAATCTAAAACTACAGTGTCTCACACACACACACACACACACGCACACGCACACCAAGTTTAAATATTATTCATCGACAAGACTGGAATGAAACTAACGTGATATTTTATTGGATTATTTTAGATTATTGCAGTTTTTTCCAATGTAACTATTCTGTAACTGTTCTATTTTAAATTAAAATGCTGATGGGGTGAATTTACCATCAACAATCATCAGTCAACACATCCCATGTGGCTGCATGTAAAGCTGTCAGACTGGGTCGTTCTGAGAGGCCATTTACTCCGTTAACTGTCCCTTTACCTCAGTCGTTTCTTCCTATTCGTCTCAAACATCAGCTCTCTTCATACACATAGAATTACATTTGTTTATATAAAAAAAAAACAGAAAATGAAAATTCATTGAGTCATATTCTACTTTTAATTCCCTCAGACAAACAGCTGTATGCAAAAGTTTCAATAATAAGTCAATAACTTTCATTTTCAGTCTTCCACGGCTGCTTAGATGAAACCACGGTTGCTCAGTGTTCGCACAAGGTTTGAAGAGATTTACATATTTTTAATTAAAAAAAATATATATGTTATTTGTCAAAGAGTGGTCAAACTTTTGCATACAACTGTACCTGGAGTGCAGTATGAAAATTCTGTCAAGTATCCGTATGACTGCTATGATTGGAAAACATTCAGTTTTCACGTTTGACACTCACAGTATTGAAGACACCCCGCTGAGCTGTCTCACCCTTTCTTTATCACTCTGCCCTGTAGCACTGTTCGCTCCATGAGCTATGCCAGTGGAATATGTTTTCCACTGCTTTTGAGAAATTATGCATCATGATGGACTCATATGCTATTGAATATGACAGCTCATCTTATCTGCATGATATGTCTGACATCAGCCAAGTCACAGTTCTCTCTCTTTCTGCAATTCTCTTTTACATTCCCTCTCTTTGTGGTTTTATTTTCCCTCTTCCAACTCCTGGCTGAGTGTCACTGCTTTATTTATTAATATAACCATGAAAATCTTCTATGCAAGCAGCAATGTGGGTATTATGATGTACTCCATAATACCCACATGGCTGCTTGCATAGACAAAAGTTTTTTTATTAAAAAAGAAAAAAAAAGAAAGAAGTTTTCAAAGATAATGAAAACCAAATATCTTAATAAATAAAGTTTCTCTTTATTTGAAGAACAGAGCTCTTATGAGCATCTGCTTTATCTCAGCAAGGCCAGTAAAAGAACTGAAGGTGCTGGAAAATTATATCTGATGTCTTCATAAGAGAAATAAAGACCATGCAGCTACTGCTGTAGTGGTGTGCAGCGCAACAGTGTGGTGTGCAGCGCTGTGGAAAAATGTTTGCCCCCTTCCTGATTTATTATTTTTTGCATTTTGACACATCTAGATGTTTCAGATCAACAAATTTAAATATAAGTCAACCCAAGGTTTTTATTATTAAGGGAAAACAGAATCTAAAACTACATGTCTCTGTATGGAAAAAGTGTTTCCTTCCCTGGTAAAACATAACTTACTGTGGTTTATCACACCTGAGTTTAATTTCTCTAACCACATCTGTTCTCTATCACTAAATCACTTAAATAGGACCTGCCTGACAATGTGAAGTAGACCAAAAGATCTTCAAAAGTCAAAACCCAAAGAAATTCAGGATTACTTGAGATCTATCAGTCTGGAAAAGGTTATAAATCCATTTCTAAAGCTTTGGGACTCCAGAGAACCACAGTGAGTGTCGTTATCCACAAATAGCGAAAACCTGGAACAGTGGTGAATCTTCCCAGGAGTGACCGGACGACCAAAATAACCCCAACAGCGCAGCGACGACTCATCCAAGAGGTCACAAAAGACTCCACAACAACATCTAAAGAACTGCATGTCAGTGACTCCACCGTGAGAAAGAGAAAAGATGAAAACAGCTGCTGAGCAAAAAGAACATTAAGGCTCGTCTCGTTTTTACCAGAAAACATCTCGAAAATACTCTGATGAGACAAAGGTGAACTTTTAGGAAGGTGTGTGTCCCGTTACATATGGCATGAAACTAACCCCACATTTCAGGGGAAAAAAACATCACACCAACAGTCAAATATGGTGGTGGTATTGTGATGGTCTGGGGCTGTTTGCTGTGTCAGGACCTGGAAGAATAATATTTAAATTAGTTTGATGATCTGAAACATTTAAGTGTGACAAACATGCAAAAAATAAGAAATCAGGAAGGAGGAAAACAATTTAACACCCCTTTATGTGCAGTATGTTTTGTATCATTGTATTTTCCTTTAAAATGACAAACTATTTGATGCAACGTGTTATTTTACCATATGTATGCGATTAATGAACACGTCATTGCATCATATGTAACACAACTGCAGCATGTGACTGGGCTGCTCGCCAATAGAGTGGCATTTACATTGAGCACATGGATAATTTGTGCCCATGTCCTTGTTGTACTTTGATGAGTCACAGTCAAAGTGACTACGCCTACAGTAAATGACAAAAGCAGAGCAGTGTGTGCCAGTAACACTCATGCAGTGCATCGTGCATTTTTGGTGTCAAGGATTACCCGGCTTTGTACTTTCCATCCTTGCTGCTTAAACCGCGTCAAATGCAAATGGTGGCTCTATCAACCGCTGCATGTATGCGCATATCCAACCTAAAAACTACTGTCAGCCCTTTCACCAATGAACCTCAATTCTTCTGTCTCTTTGATCTAAAATTTATCAAAAATCAGTTTCCGCAACCTACGATCCCCCACAGTGCAATGCATCATGTACTGCTGGTTCATAAAGTGTTCACAAAATGGAGTATGTGAAGGGAAGGACAACCTCTCTGCTCAGTATGCTGTCAAACATATCTGTGTAGTACCCTCGATGAAGGTAATACAAACAGTTTAGTTTGTTTATGTCGAAGCCATGACACAATAAACTGGGCAGCGCTGCTTGTCATTTCATTTTTGTGTGCGAGAACACACGACAAAGACCAGTTTCATCACAGAGTCTGGTGGGGGAAAAAAAGGAGAGAAAACAGAGAGGGAACAAAAACGATGCAAGAAAGATACAGGAAGAAGAAACTGGCAGACGGTGATTACATTCCTAGTCATGTTGTTCTGTGACCACAGATGACCCCATCAAAGACGCTATCAGACATGAAGACATAACGAAGCAGACAGCAGGAGAGATCTGAAAAACTACCCTCCCACCTCTTTTAACCTCCGTTCCCCTATCATTGTGGTTCCCTGTTTCGTCTTCTTCTCTCTTTTTTCCATCATCTATATAATTGCGAAAAAGGAGAAAGATTGTCTGCTATCGTACTGCAAGAAATCTAAAATGCTGCTTTTAACTTTGGTCTGAAATACACAACGTCCCCCATTTGACTTTCTGTTTAGTTAGTATTTTACATTAGTGAGACAGAAAGGACGTACCCTTCTTTGACAGAAAATGAGCTGCTTGTACCATTTGTTATTAACAGTCAAGTAAGGCGGCTCAAGCTGGCTTGTTTCAAGGCCATTACACTTGATGCCAATGACGAGCACCAGCAGCACCGAGCCTGTATGTTGGCAAAGCAGGTAACCGTCAGCCTCATCAGGTCACATTAATGTCACGAGGTTTGTTACAGTGACACATCCAGGAAATTATTAACTGTAAGAGTTTATTATTACTATATTTTAGAGTCATCAAAAATTATATTTCTCAATCAGTTTTTTTTTAAGATATTCTTCTGCCGTTCAGCAACTTCAATGCCATAATTTATAACACCTTTATAATAAATGTAATAAAGAAAAAAGCTGCTTGCTTTTGAGTTTCACCTTTTTATGGGAGCTTTTGTTAAGATGTAAAATGTAAATGAAAGACATAGTGGGGGGGCTTTATTATGCAGTAAGGTAATTACCTATTCATTTGCATCATAATCACATGTGTTTTCAAAGTCATAAAATGCCCTGCATATCCCTGCTGGTCATGACTACCTACTAAATCTGAAACACTTATATTTAAAAGCTGTATTTGCTATGAAACAAGCAACATGAAGCCTCACATTCACAGCCTGGAGGATAAAGTGTCATATTTGACTCATTTGATTTCACAACTTTCTTTCCCAGTTTCTCCGGGAAGAAGAAAAGCTGTTCTATTAGGCTGACATCTGTTAAAAAAAACAAAAAACATGTGAAGTATTGAGCATCTTTGAATCTCTGTCCTATTCTATGTCTCTTTTATACAACATTAACAACAAACACACTGTATGACACTGATACAAAAACTGTAATTGCCAAAATATTTCAGCTTGGCTGTAGAACGCCACAATAGTTGTCATTATTTTCAATGTGAGGGAGGGTCTGCGTATAGCTGCAGTGTTGATGCATCTGGTGAAGAGTCCAGCGTCTAACACAACCGACATGAGATGATGGTGCTGCAACAGTGTGAACTCCACCACTCCTGTCTTACTCTGCCAAAAGCATATTACATAACAACCTAAATAACCAGACACATTAAAACATAAGGCCACAGCACAAACATGTTGCTTCTTGGAGTAAAGGGCATATCACGTATGGATTTTTGGCTGTCGAGGACAACATCTTTATTCCACTGCACACCGACTACGAGACCAACAAAATCCACCCAATGCCTTCTGCTGTAAGATCAGAGCTACAGGTGGATGGGTCATATCTGTCCTATAGAGGCAACCCAAAACCCCTAAAACCAAACATTGGCAGTTTTGTTGCATCAACCGAGGGAGGTTATTACCACAGGTGAATGTTAATTCTTGTCAGATGTCAACGTGTCAGGTTCAAATCACCGCATCAACACCATTCTGACAACTTGGATAAAACGGGAGTGTGAGCCAATCAAATAAACCTGTGGGGATTAGCAGAGCTTTGAAACAGTATTTCAAATGAGCTGACAACATAATAAGCTGCTGTTTAGTTGCTTCCCACTGGAATGCATAATGTTGGCTCACTTTTCACATTTCGTGTAAACTCTGAAAGGCTGCATTTCATAAGTGCTGTCATTTTTTCTCTTAGGACACTAAGGCCCATTAGACAGTTTCCCCCTGCATACTGCATATATTCATACACACACCCACACAGTGTTATAAATGAAACACACGCTAGCGCGCACACACATTCAAACATACTGTACAGAGCGTTGTGCACCGAGGTGACCCTTATAGTAGGCTACTCGCACATACAGTATGCGAGCATGTGCACGCCTGATTTGGTTTAACAGCACAGTAATGTGCTGAGGTTAGATGGCTGTGCAGTGTGCATAACCCTCGGCAACTATATGGAGATGAAAAAAAAGACTGTCTGTTCTCATATTCTGCTTCTCTGCTGAGCTGCACAGCCAGACAGGACGGTCTGCGGTAGGAGTGGAGTGTGTGTCCGCCGTGTATGTGTGCATAAACAGATGACTGCCGCGATCTACCACTTCCAGTGTGCACTGTACATCTGCTATGTATACTCAACCATGCTGACAGACACGTAAACAACATTTGCACTAATGCTATTTTTATTATCTATTAATCTGCGGATTCATTTAATTTGGTTTATAAAATGTCAGCAAAGAGCAGCAAAATTCACAAAAAAAAAGGTGGCATCAACACCTTGTTTTGTCAAACCGATAGCTGAAAACCTGAAGATAGTCTGTTTGCCACTACACAGGACAAAAACAACCCTCTCATGTAGGGCGCTGGAACTCGGAAATGAAACAACAGAATTGAGAAATTGTTTCAGTCCTACTCAAAAACCATTTGACATTTGTTTTATCACATGTCTTCAAATCACTAAAAAATAACAGTAAAGATCAAGGAGACGACATGTGACATTTAACAAAGAATGGAAGTTGGACAGCTGCAAGATTACATTTTTCTATAGAGCAATAGTAAGCCTTTATTGACATAATCTGAAACCCACTCTCACACACATACACACACACATACACGTACAGTAACTGCATTTAGACAGAACATGACACAATTCACAAACAAACATCTATACCAGGACTATGATGTTAGTAAACAGGAGTTTACATGTCCACATCCATTAATGTCATAGCTCTATTTTGTTGTCCAAAGTTGAACTGAATCTACAACACATGCTAGTCCACTCGTGCCATCCATCTCACCACTACACAATTCCTGAATTACAGCATTGTCCTTGTGTGTATATCCTGCTCTAAGCTCTGCTAACTCCCTTAAAAGTGTATGTGACTTTTTCTTTTTATGTGCGTTAGTGTGCACTATCGTTGTATAGTGACAGATACACAATTTGGAAATGGAACAAAAGTCAGAGTGACCTTTTCTTACAAGTATTTATATGTAACATACACAAAAAAAACACCTACTTACAATAACAGACACGCTCACACACAGGTCTCCAGAAATCAGTGGAATTAATAGGACCAAAAACAACAACATCCTGACGATTAGAGCTGGGACCTTCAGACTAAAGAGGATTTGCAGCTTATTTTTTTTTAAGATTGAGCTACAAGACTTATGCTCGGGACCACAGTGTAATTGAATAAGATATTTGCATAAAGATTACCTATGCCCAGCTCCAATTCTTTTTATTTAATACGGCAAAGAAATATTTTCAGGCATGTGAATAATGTTTATAACAAACAAGGTAAAAGTAAGCGCGCGCACACACACAGACACACACACACACCTCTCAGTACAATGCGCTTTGAAGGGTGAAGAGATTAAGCAGAATGAAGAGATTCAAATGATACTCTTTTTCATGCCATCGTCCTGTGACTTATGGGTCTTAAATGCACCTCTATTAGTGGGGCCTTTACTTGGTGCACATAGTGGAGATGTTTGAGGGTCCCATCTCCTCTTAAACTAGGACATCTCGTGGAGCCATAACCACAAAGGCACACACAGCACTATCCTATCACTTCTCATTTTATTGAAACTATCTGCATGAAAAAGGATCAGCTAGAAAATAAATAAAAAGGCGCAAATAATTACATGCAGTCACATTAGTTATATATTGATTTTGAAGGGAATTGTGAGAGGAAATTCACCTACTGCTTATTAAATCAGAAACAATGCGTAGCCACTCAACAAGCTGAAGCAATAAATAATGCAATACCTATAAAACAGTATTTCAAAAGACCCTTTCTCCTTTCCATACCCATTAAGATGTTCTTTATTGTTGGACGACCCCATTCTGTGTGCGGATGCTACATTAAACACAAAGACTGACTGTAGCTGCAGACTGGCTCCACAGTGACAAAGATAAAGAGACCGATCAGTCCACATAAACATGGCAGCTGAGACGCACCAACACTGCTCTATAATACATTCAGATAGAACAAGTCTTCCCATAATTCACCCATGAAACCATGTCAATAAACATTAGCAGAGTTGGCACAAACTGAGACGAAGACATTTATCTTATTTAATGGAGCCAGAAGCGGCTCAAATGTTTTTGATGATAGATTAGTGGTGATAGGCAAACACGTACACCTTACAAATACAACCTGGATAAATTATTTCCCTGAAAGACGAGTCTCTAAGGTCAAAATGTAAAGAGCAGTGATGTCGATAGGTTTCCAATGTAGTGAGTTTCTGGGTGCCGCAGGGTGGTCATTTGAGTGGATTCCATGGAAATTCAGTGGGTCCCCAATAAAACTTTAGTAGTGTAACATCACGAGACACGTTGTGGCAAATAGCAGGAAGTAGCAAAACAAAGTGTTTTCCTTCATATTAACTCCATACTGACTTTCTAATATAAAGCAGCTATGCTAAATGAAGACGGGCAGGGGGGAAGTGGATTGAGACAGCAAGTTAAAGCAGTTGAATTGGCAGATTGAACCAGAGGAGAGAAGAATCCAAGGAGCCTAAATCATTCATACTGTATGGATTTTTTTTTTTTTTTTTAAACCTGGCGTCTACAGTAAGTAAAAACTACAATTTCTCTTTGCAGTACATTCCTTTGAGTTTAGGTTAACAAGCCCTAGTTTGACGTCCTTCTAAGTGAGCTACATTAAACTCTGTATGTGACAGCACTTCTAAATCAGTATAATTGGATCAGTGATGTAGTGTTCGTATCATAATAAAGGAAGATTCAGAGTAGGCAATGGATCGTACTCCACTCACAGTGCAGACTTTTCCCTCTCTTACTGTATAAAAATGAGTACGACTTTGACTGACGGTTTCCAAAACTATGTATTTATGAATTGAACAAGAAGAATGCACTTGAGATATTCACTGAGAAAAGAAAACAACGAGAACTGCAAAAAGCAAAAGAGGAGCAGAATATGAGCCTAATATAGAGAAAAACAGAGATTTGAGTTTCTCTTGCATTGTAGCTCAGGAAAGCCTGGAGTGTAGGAAGTGTGTGTGTGGGCAGGACGGGGGTGCAGAGGAGAGGAGCTGAGTGGAGTAAAGGGGAAAAAAAATCGAAAAGCAAAAGGGGGTGAGAAAGAGAGAGCCCAGAGTGCCGTCCACAGCCAAACAGGTTCTAATGATGTTGTCTCAATAGCAGATTCCACTGTGCTAGAAGTACTGCTTATGAGACATGCCACTGTACAAACATGGGACAGTGAAAAACGAATAATATAAACTACTACAGGAGAATCCACCAGTATTACAGTTAGACCTACATGGATGTCACGTTCTTCTCACTACACTGTTTAAATGCAGCCTCCTGATGTTACCGTCTGTCCAACATATGTGTTATTATCTACTGTTTGCACTGCATGCAGCGCCTGCATAAATTATTTTCTTGCTGCCGTTTTTCAGCCTAAGGATCTTCACTGTTCTAATCTACTGTATGTTGCTCTACAGGGACTCACACAGAGGTAGTGTGACTGTAGTAAACATGGAGAGCAATATGTGGTCCACTCACCACGTGTTTTTATAACCCGGAGGTAAGGGACAATACAGTGCACTAAATGAAGAGGGTATACTTTATTTGGAATGTATTACATCAAACAAGCACACTAACAAATAAACCAAACAACTTCAGAATTATGAAAACTAGTCGACATAAAAACCTACAGATTATAGGCCTTCAGAGGAAGCTGTAAGGTACAAACACAACTAAGTTTCTGGAGTCCTGGATTCCCCAGCGCCTACAGCTCAACACCACGGGCCACGGCAAGTCGAAAAGGACGCGCAGGCTCCCGGTTCCCAAGACATCTAGGTCCCCTCACACCACAATAGTCACGTTTCACAACTTCAGTGATTATCAGAGACGGCTCAGAGACGTCCAACTCAACGGAACGAGGATTCACTTCTTCCTGGATTTTGCTGATGTAAATATGACCAAATAAGGAGGAGGTTTCAGAGTATTGCTGTGGCTCACCATGTCATGATCTACACTGCTTCCTTCAGGACCACAGTGAATAATACTGCTGCAACATTACACTGTCCTCGTTTCCAAGGCCCTAAAATGTACAAGCTGGTAACATTGTTTTTCTCTAGAGACGAGACAGAGATCAAGGACGAGGATAAGTGCCCACACTTTTTTGGCTGAGAGACTTTTGAGTTGGCCCCGGATTGAGGTAACCTACCAAATAAGTTTCTCCTTTTTCTACCTTCACCTCTTATAAGAATAGTTTGTTTGTCCCCCCCGCCAGTGTTACTGAGACTGTCTCATATATTTCCAGTCTCTGTTGCTTTAACTTACTGTGCCTTTCATTTAACATTGGGCAAGTTGTCTTCCTCCCTAAAGGAGGGTTTGAAGTCACTCTCCTTTTGTTTAAAACTCTAAGTATGACCTGTGAAGGTGAAATAATTAGGCCTGCCCCCAACCAAAGATTTTCCTATTCCACTAATCGACTACTATATACAATAATCCAAACTAATGCTAATATCTGCTGTTACTGATCTCTCCCACTCAATTTGTTGATAGCCTTTAAGGAGCACTCGACTGAAAGCTACAATCCAGATGGGTACATGCAAGCAGCTTTGTGACGTGTTGCCAAGTGTGTCAGACAAACAAACAGCACATTACGATTCTACGACAGTGATTAGCGAAGTGTTTAACACCTCTCAGTTCCGATGCCTGTTTCTGTAATCGCTGACGGCATATTAAACATCAAGGGGGAGGTGGAGAGGAGCGAGGAGGGTGACGGTAGGAGGGAGGGAAAGCACAAGTAGAGACACAGGTACAGCTAAAAGAGGAAATAATTAATCGCATTAATGAAATACTAAAGATATTCTATATTACCATTCTTAAACAACACTAGGCTTTACTCAGAATAATATTATTTAAGCTGACGTTGAGACATGTTCATTTCTATTAGTGTTTGAAGGTGGAGGCGAGGGTTCCTGAAGCCTAAATGATGCTGGATTTAGTATCAAGGCACCACAAGACACGTGTGCACTCATGTTTGAAAAGCTGTAGTACAATGAAGTTCACGGCCAACCATCTCTGTGCTTTACTGTTCTATGAATCATTTACGAGTGACTGAAGCGAGGAAAGACCTGGTTTTAAAAATGTTATATGAGTGCATTAGTATGCAGATTTTTCTTTTCCTGTATGTAGATGGGACTGTAGGTGTTTGTTTTTTTTGTTTGTGCCTTTGTGTGTGTGGAAGCGTGCAATACTTATGTGTCTGCATGTATACTGTAGATAAAAAATGAACTAATGCCAATCTTTTCTGTGTTTTATGGTGCAGTCCGCCCAAGATTGGTTGTAGAGGAAATAATTTAGAGACAGAGAGGGGCACTGCCGGCAACTGAAGCTGGCATTCACACACACATACACACACACACATAAATACACACCAAAAGAGGCAGGCATGTGCTCACACACGCATAAAGAAGTCGACACACTCACAAACAAGCATTCTGAGATGCGTTCAAGTAAAGACAGCACACACTCTGCTTAATTCCTAAACAATCACACACATGCACGCCTGAGATGTTCACACAAATACAGTAGTATACACACACACAAACACTTATTATGCACATTCAGGGCACTCTCTGCCCCAGTGACACACAGCGCTGATTGCTGGAAGACTAAAACAGCATTTGCATTGGCAGAGACGGTGAACAAGATCATGAAAAAGAAAGTGTGTGAAGAAAAGGCAGCGATAAATATTTACTCTACTGATGAGAATGTAGGAAAATAAAGAATGGATGAACACCAGGCTGGGCCACTTACACCTATAATAAATGTGCATAAAGTACATGCATTAGAAATGTACACATATGCAGACACACACAGATAAAACTGACAGTCATGCTCGTCCTTTATACTTGACAAGAAAATTCCCCTTTCCTTTAAAGTCTCTCTCATCATTAGCATGATTTAGACCTACTGCTCACCAAGCATTCTTCCCTGAGAATGCCTCCCTCCCTGAGAGCTCACTGCATACAAATGGTATCACTCTACTGCCACTGTTTGTTTAACATATTTGTATTTTGCTCATCTCTGAATAATAATTGCCAAATAGTGTAATTAATTCCTCAATGTGAAACAGCGAGAATAGTTACGGAGCTGTGTGCATTCTGGTCATGAAATTGTTTTAAATACAGCTCGTCATGGAGTCGCAGAATTTCCCAAAGTTTAGAGGATGAACTAATGCTTAAAGATTATTATTTTATCCAGGAAACTCAGCCTGTGTACTAAAGCAGGGCTCCATTTCTGTGGAAAAACAAACTTCCAGCCACTGCAAGGCCTCCATCACCAATCGAAGGATATGCTGACCAGAAAATGTCAAAATGTCAAAAGTACAAAGGTAGACCTCTTCAATTTTGGATAAGTGTTGGTGTCTGCACTCTATATGGATGCACCTGTGCTCACAGAAGCACAAAAAAGCAAGCTGACACTTGTTCTGATGAACAACAAAGGTTCTTGTCCTCAAATGACATTAGACATGTGTGTGTGACACTGCCTGTTTCGACTGGATAAACACAAACACACAGTACAACCATCCGGGAACAAGGGCCTGTATTGTACGAGTCCTACACCGGACCCATCTGGTCTGCTCTACCTGCATCACTGACTTCTGTGGTGACGTGAAGCACAGGTCTGTGCTGTCTCTCCTCACCTACATCTGCAGTAAACCTCAGACAAGCAATCATACATCTTCTCACAGCTACCCGTCAGTCCATCTAAACCTCAGAAACACACACACACACACACATTCTCTCTTTCTCCGTGACCTGGTTAAGGGTTCTGCCTCAGCGATCAGGTACAGACGTCAGAGCTGCTTTCTGTCTCTTTCCTTCACAAGAGGATGCACAACAGTCACACAAACATACACAAACCAGACACAGTTTGCACCTCCGTGAATCATATTCACACACACACAAAACACCGGCGTGCATTTGCACAGAAATATGAGGTGCTAAATCTTTCCGGATAGCATGGACCAGCACATCTGTCAGCACTCATATATACATAACTCAAAAGATATGAGGAATTTAATACATAATGCTGTGCCCCAGCCTTTTGGATCAGTGCATAACTGCAGATTAAGATACACAGACACACAAATCATGGAAACCCCTCATTCTGTCTTTCAACTCTTTCCATCTAAATGACAGAAATGTTTCGGTCCCTCACCCACACCCTGCATAGACTCAATAATCTCTTTGCGTCACCTTAACTAAACTGAGCTTTTTCTCTCTCTCTTCTCTCTTTTTTGCAGAACATAAATCCTTAAATGTTTTGTGAAGTCCTTGAATGAAGTGTCAACAAAACTGCAGAGGTAACACTTGGTTTGTTAGACTGAATCTCTCCACAATCTGCTTTTCTGTGTTTCAGTATTTCTACATCACAGCAAAGAAGTACTTAAAATATTGCACAGTGAGACGGACCTTGAATCTAATTTATTAATGATTCAGCAGAAATCTGCTCCAGACCTTATTTAGTAAAAACGCCAAATGCCAAATGATATGTTATGGAGTGTTTTGTCTGATGCATGTATTTACAGTGTCCCGTACAAATGTCTCAGTGTAGCAGATAGAGCATACGAGCAGATCAGATTGTTGCAGGCCACACTGCAAAGGAACGAAAGAGAATGTCGTGATAGAAATTGTGCCAAAAATGACTCTGAATATTACTTTAATCTCAAAATTTAAAGGACTCACTTCTATATTTAATTGCACAATTTATATCGCCTTAAAAGTGCTGACTGAATCGAAGACGAGAGATATCTTGTGATCCATCTTTTCCTTTTCATCCAAGTGTCCACTCATTCAATTACTATTTTGCTGTGATCCAGCCAGGAGCAAAAAGGCGAAACAAAGACTATAAGCATAGAGGCGTGTGTAATGTGGCTGTAGTGAATGAAGTCATCATGTCACATGTAGCCATTTCATATTCATATGAATATCTCGTGCCCTTGGCATTTGAAATGTGTGAACAGCTATGAATGATATTAATCTGTCAGCTCAGACCGAGCTTTAAAACTCATGAAGTACAGCCCGGACAAATCCAATATACTGTATCTAAGTGATTGTTATGTGCGTGCTTGTGTGTGTGCGTGAGAGAGTGAGCGCGTACCAAACGTGACTTGAACCAGGCTCTCTCGCTGGCTTCTCTCCCTCATCTCTGATGCATGGTGAGCCAACGGATGCACTCTGACACACTGCGTGGCTAAAAACCAGTGTGACTCCGAAGTGAGGACTTAATCGGGCTGCATAAATCACAGTGACTTTTTGAGTGTAATTATCAAGAGCACACGCACAACCACACATACTGTCACACTCTCTGTATCTATTTCTCTAAAACACACACACACACACACACACACACACCAAAATCCATACGAATGACCCTCATAAAGCAGAGGTCCATTGCCATGCAGCACACGACGCAGAGAGGGCTAAGAGGCAAGTGGACTCCCCCCCTCCTTCTGCATGCTGATCATTAGAAAGAGAAAAAGGGACAGAGATAAAGAAAGAGAAGGGGAGAGAGATAGACAGGGAGAAAGAATATATTACACTCTCACAGAAATAAAGGCAGCTACATGATCGGATATATATATATATATATATATATATATATATATAGAAAGCTGAAACGGGTAGCATAATGGTAGGTAGAAAACAAAGTATAGTTTCCCCCGCTTTTACTTTCTGTCTTCCCTTTGATATACTCCTCTCTTTGCCTATCTATCTTTCCCTCTCTTTCCCCCGTTCCATCTTTAGCAGCAACAAAGAGATTAAAGAGGGATTACTTCTGCCATGTCAATGTGATGCGCCTGCTGGGTATAGTACTTTTTTTCCCCCTTTTCTCATGCAGTCCTAAGTCAATATGATACACACATACGCACACATAGATAGGTCAGCACCGTATGAGTAAGAGAGAAGATGGAGTAGAAAATAAATGATAAGATAATTATAATGGTCCTTCCTGTACTTGTTTTCACTATATCCATAGTCTGGTTTATTTGCCATTTGCCAGGTATGCTTAAGACTTGAGGATAAATAGGAATTGGTGAGGGATAAAGTGAGAGAAAAAAAGCAGAATGAGAAAAGGAAAGCGTTGTTTTTTGGGTTGATAACCTTTTGTTGTGATTCACAGTACTTTCGGCTAGCAGGGAAATGAACTATTGATTAGAAATAGGGTGTAGGGGGAGAAAAGACACAATGACTAAAATCACAGCAACCAACCAACCACACATGCCGCCTTTGTCCTCTCACACACACACACACACTTGTTTTTATGCAGAGAGAAGTATCCCCATAATGCACTACTTAAATAGAGTTGTAACTAACCAGGAATAAATTCAGCCAACCAATAAACTACACACTGCCTTCACTGTCTAATCTACTAATTGGAAAACACTCGCTGGCCTGGTTTCCACTACAGGGTCAAGGAGGAATAGCTGGGTTTTCTCATTATCCATGTCACTAAATTTGCTCCTCAAACATATATCTGGGATTTGTATGGATTATGCTGCAAACTGGAGGTGATTTGAGAGCTTCTACCGCTGTAAATCCATGTCTGTACAGCCTAATTTTACCCACTGACTAGTCTAATACAATGCATCACGATATATCTATCCACACTGTTTTCTCTGTGTATAAGTATAGACTGATGAATTCATAAGTGCTTAACAGGATCAGAGGGCTGTTTGATATTCACTATGCTATCTGTATGTGCAGTTTTTCTAGGCACTGATCAATTGTTTTTGGCTATATTGCTAAATATAAACATTTAAGTATTCGTATTTTGTAGTTTAGTCTATATTCATTGATTCTCCACTGGCCAAGAGCATCAGTTAGCTAACATGTTATTGGCCAAGTTACGCGAGTCTATACTGAGAACCAATGAGACACCACGTCCGGAAACTGCATTATCGTTCCAATTAGCCTAGATAGAAAGAGCATAGACAACACAGTGTGCATATAGAGAACCTTGACCTAGTTGCAGTAGCTGGCAAAAACCTTGGTGCAGTGGGCCTACATAGCTGATGGTCTCTGTCGTATTCTTGGTTAAAAAAAATGTCTCGTAACCAAAGGGGTTTTAGTCACACTGCTAACGCTGTTATCTAAAGCAACTTAGAGTCAGTGAGCAGGCAAGGTTTCAGTGTCTTGCTGTGAGACACTTGCAGAACATGTGGCTGCTGCTGGGATCAAACCATTCAGTCACAGGGTGATCTGTCTAACCAGTGGATTATACTGCCGCCCCCCTCAGTGCCCGAACCCGAGCATACAACTCTACATGTAGAATGAGGCTTCGGCACACTTGTGGATAGACAAATACTCCTCAAGCCTCAAGCTGCGCTAATCTATGATATCAATATCTTCCCAGTAAAACTATTAGTTCATCACTGGCATTGTCTGTACCACCTGCCATTTCCATTGCCTGCAAATTAGATGATGCACAGTCACTCGACAGTCAACCTGACCTGTGTAAATCCCATTCATTTGGCCAAGCTACTGGTGTAAGTCTGATTGATGCGACCCCTTGGTCTGCAGCCCAGAGAAGACCTCAGACTGATCCAGCTCCTGGCAGACTATACCCAGGTAGCTACTAAATTGGCCTGGCTGCTCTGTAAATCAGCTGACCAGGGTCTAATTGGATCAAACATCCTCCTCCCCCACTCTGCATAATTCAGTGGGTTAGGACTGGTGGTTTGTAATGTCTTACATGTGTGTATGAGTGTTAAAATATGGATGCGATCTTGGCTATGTGCATAAAACTGTTCAACGGGGACACTTGCTTGTCGTTGTGGCTGGTGCGTAAGTGTGTGTGATTGGTCGCCACTTTCAGGCGGGCACCGACACACTGCTGTTCTCTGGCCACCGAGTTGCGCACCGATCATGTGTGCCCACCACCACCTCGCGTCCTCATCTCAGCCTGCAAGACACGCTCTCCAGCGTCATCGCCCTCTCTCGCTCTCTCTCGCTCTCTCTCTCCCACCACCAGTCTATAGCCGGAGCCGGAGGCGCTACTACACACCGCCTGATGTCGACATCACACTCAACACAACAGTGCCACACTTTGCTGGTGGTGGTGGAAGGCAGAGAAGACGTTAGAACATAAATGTCTTTTTTTTTTGTCCCCTGGCACTGCAGTATCTTACGGAGGAAGGTGCTTCAGGAAAATGAGAGCAGAACATTTGCTGCCACCCGGATAATCCCTGTGCCACGCAGGGCAACATCACGCCAGCACAAACCACCTGTTTTTTCGCGCATCCTGTGCGCACGTAGCCATTATATGACATTTTAGGAATAGGATGCACTCAGTCACTTCAGACCATTTTGATTACATTCCCTGCCTCCATCGATCAATTCATGTCTCCATTAATGATATTAACCACATTAAATAAACGACTATAAAGCAATTATCAAGTAATACAGTTTACATGTGCATTTAATGCTCAATAATCTTCAAAATCAAATGAAAACTTCATTTGCAATTATTAACCACGATGGCACATAGTATGGGTACATATAAGTTCGTTATTACCCAGTAATATAAAGTGGCCAGAAATTAATCTTAAACCCTATTAAAAGTAAGGTAATCCCATCGTGAATGCAGCAGTGTACATTCAAAGAAAACCCCACTAAATAGCAGAGAGGGCGTCAAAGAAATCATCAGCAGTGCTGTGATTCAAGCAGCGCAGCGCAGATCAAGGCTGAACCCTCCAGCCTGGTTCCTGAGAGACGCACACAGAGCCTTATTGTGGCCGAGAATTACATGAGGAAAAAGCGCAGCAACTCACCGATGTGGATGATTGAATCCGAGAGCGCCGACTTCCACTCCTGGCTCCAAAAAACGGCAATGAGCAACACAACCGAGATAACTTTCATGGTGTCTAGTGAGATATTTCCCTCCAAAAGCAAAGAAAACCACAGCTCTCTGAGTGAGAGCGAACAGAGTTGAAATCCCGAGAACCGAAGCTGCTTCTTTTTTTTTTTAGTCCATCTGTAGGGCGTCAAGGAAATTCCCTGTAATCTCTGCCTTGATATTTTCTTCTCCTGACGTTAAGAGTGTGATGCTCGTCTGTGGAGAAAAATAAGTAAAGATTCCCGGGTCGTCACGGAGTGGTGCCCTGTTGAAATTCCTCCCAACGTTAAATCATATTCTGGGCGAGCGGAGAGGTGCTGAGCCGCAGAGAAAACCAACCGCATCCAAACGCCGACGCGTTAAGACGAACCGGGGAGCTGGGTGATGTGGCCGCTCATTTAAAAGACTCAATATGCGACCATTCGATAACGGGAGCGAAAACCGAGTTATCTTGAAACGCAGGTCCTGTTATAATGACCCGTGATTCCCAGCCTTTCAGACCTGGCGACGCAGTTTCCCCCCCTGCACCAATCACCAAACCACCAGCAGCAGCAGCCTCAGCGGACCAAGGCAACGGCCAAAACTTCCATTTTCCCCAGGGGCTTTTTTTCCTTCACTTAGTCCGTCTTTAGATGCCACAATACACAGACGAAGCGAGCGACTTTTGTTGGAGGGGAAAGAAATAGCAAATGATGAAAAGCCTTCTCACATGGCATTACAACGGAGAGGTACCATATTCCGAGATTGTAGAAAGACCGGGATGGAGATTGTTATTACACATACAACACGAGAGAGCTCCAAAGACACTCTTCGCTTCTGCGTCAGGAAGGGAAGATGTAGGCTAAGCTATCTGGACACAAAATTAACAGAGGATGCGCGCAACGACACTCCGCGGTCCGCACTCCGCATGCGGGTACTCGCGTTAGCCCCAGCACGCACGGTGGCTGGTGAAGAGGAGGTATGCCGCGTCCGTGTGGGTGAGAGAGTGAGGAGGGAGGGGAGGGAGGAGACCTAGGAGAGAGGGAGAGAGAGGGAGAGAGAGAGAGAGGCAGCAGCAGTTGCCAGCCGGGGCGCGCATCTACTGTCTGGCATTACCTTGGAGAAAGAGACGAGATGTGGCTGTCAGGGCGGGCGGGGGTTGCAGAGGGGAGTCTAACGGTGAGACAGACGGATGAGGAGAGGGCGAAATCTGCCAAGCTGAGCTCTGCCATGGTCGGTCCAGGCAGACACGCATGCAAACAGCTATCCATTCACTTTAACAGCAGTGGCGGGGGTGCCTGTTGGTCGTCACTCATGATGTGATGAGGTGATCTGGCTCATCAGCTGAGGCCTGATGTAACAATGTTATATCAGCTACTCTCTGGTGGTGTGTGACTTGAGGAGAATCCTGCAGCATCTTCTCATTGATCAGTACTAATGTTGTGTTTACTCACATTTTACTAAAATGGGACAGGATGTTTTTATTTTATTGCCTTTTCCTCTATCCATCCTATCTTCATTCCTCTAAAAATGTTTTCTCTCCAACCATCCTTGTCCATCTATCCACACACCCCCGCTCGTCCATCCTCCCTGAAGACCAGCAGTCCCCCAGACAGGGTTCCTTTTAATCTGCCCCAGACCTTGGATTAGGGATTAGGAGGACTGGGAGCCTCAGACTACCATTGGACTGACTGTTTTGTACGCATTCAAGGAAACGGAGATTAAACGGACAGTGACACTTATGCAGTGAAAGCTGCTTTCACTTCTCCTTTAATGAAACTATTAATTATTAAATGTTTATATCACCAATCACCTTAATTGGGGACATCTCAGTGAGTGAGAAAAAAGGAAATGTGGAAAAAAGTGGAAAATGAAATGATAAAATACAGGCAACAATATCCCGTGTTTGTGCTTGTATCAAATACAGACACAAGATCTGGTCTTAACATCAGTGATACTGAAGCAACGGTAAATTAATATATATCCTTTATAGTTTTCCAACTACTCTTAAGCACTTTATATTACACGTCAACATTCACCCATTCACACACACTGATGGCAGTGGCCACCATGCAAGGCGCCCAGCTGCTCATCAGGAAAAGTCTAACACACACTCACACACCAGCCTTCAGGAGCAATTTGGGGTTAAGTGTCTTGCCCAAGGACACTTCAACATCCGGACTGGAGGAGCAGTGAATTGAACCGCCGATCTTGTGATTAGTGGACAACCACTCTACCTCTGAGTCACAGCTGCCCCGTAATGACTCCTGAACTCCCGAGAACACGGGCCTTTCATGTTGTGCAGGTTTTTGGTACCGTTGTACCTGTGAAACATTGTTTTAAACAAGTGAGAAGTTTGTATTTTAGTGGTCACACTGATTTGATGGCAGGCGAAGACTTTCTAGACCTTTGATTGATATGCAAGACTTTTACATCTTTCACTATACACACACATGCTTTACACACATACACACACTACTTGAATTTATGGCACTCAGACAACCGTACCCTAACACTCTTAAATTCACTTCCTGGCAGAAATACAACTTGCATAATTTGATATGACTAATTCATGAAAGCCATCAATAGAGAAGGCTCGGCCTTCTGTTCCATTTATCAGGATTTAGCATCATGAAATAACCAGTAAAACTGAAATGTTCTGTTCATTGTGAAGCTTCCAGTAAAGTCAGACTTTGGAGTTAATGTTGAAATGCCTGATGCGTTGGAAAATATTTGGCCTGCTGCTGAGCAAAGAGACTGAGAAAGTGTAACCTTGAACGACATTCAGACGATTGAATCCCTGCACAGCACAGTTTGTGTATTTCTGGAAATCTCCGATTTGAAAGAGGGAAATCTTGCACCAGATGGGCCCTGGACACTCAGACCTCCACATCTATCCCTTGTGTTAGCTGTCTGAGGATTGATCCTTCACCGTAATCCCTCTATCAGCGGTGTACTGGGAGCTGAGGATGGTGTGGATACTTATGACGAGGTGTGTATGCGGTGACCAAGCAATGAATACACATACACATGTACCTGGCAGCAGTAAATAGACTTACATTGTACACATATGGGGGTTACGCCATTTTAGGGCACAAGACGGCAAAATTCATTGACGTACTACGGATTATATAAACCTTTAAATCCAGTGGGAGTGGATAAAAAATAATGCTTTTCATTGTAGCAGTAGTATTGTCTACTCTATATGCTCATCCTCTTGATTATTTACCTCTCTGTTTACCTCCTTTTGGTCTGCCATTTTACTTTCTAGGACTAATCTTTAGAGATTAGTGTAAATTTGTTTGGGTAATAGTAGTTTAACATTATATTAATGCCTCACAGCAATTTTGTTTTGTTTTTTACTTTTGCAGAGCTTTTTCAACAGTCCCCCGAGGATCCACTGTCACCACTAGCAGTGAGATAGATTTTATTTACTTTTATTAGAGCTTTTATTGTTGATAACTGTAAATAAACTGTAAAATGTCTCTTAAAAAGTAGGATCATGGACACAGAAATAACTCAGGTAACTTCTATCTGTGTCACACACAAAGTCAGGTCATCATTGCAAATGAGAAGCTGTTCTCAACTGATTTTACCTGGTAAAATAAAGGTTAAAAAACAGCCTGTACTTGCAGCATATATACACCCAAAGCAGGAGAAAGTCTCTCATAGGTCCACTACTAGGCTTTGTATCAATCACAATCATTTTCAATACAGACTTGTTCCCTTGATTAATCATAGTCAAACATACTTACAAATGTCAATGTACTATTTGAAAGGGAACATTTGTACAACATTTTAACATTTAGAAAACTGCATTGTTTACATCTGTTTGTAGTCTTCTCTGTTGGGATATTGCTACCTTTTTCACAGCACATTACTGCACCTACCGATAGACACATGCAGAAATATGTGCCATGTGACTCCTGTGATCAGGGTGCACATCTGTGTTTATGTAAGTAATGGTATAGATACTAAATATTACTGTGTGATAAATAAATAAAAATATATACGGTACATAAAATGTTCGTGAAAATACATGATGTATACTAAGAAACAGTTTCTCTTGTAGATGGGACAGAAAAAGTGCACATTACCCCCAAGAAGCAATTCCTCGTATCCACTTCAATTTGCGTTTCCCCGTTTCCATCTCGAATGCATCTTCACCTTACAGAGAAAGAAGAAAAGGAAGCATACGCAGTGTGTTAAACTGTGGTACAGGTCGGAGGAGACTTGTCTGAAACTGTTGACGTAATAAGATGCTGTAAAAGTGAGTAAACAACATATCGACTCTGACAGTTACACTACCAAACAATGCATTTGGCAACAACAAACCATTTTCTTGTTTGTTACAGTTGCTATTGCCATAAAATAAATCGCTTGTCAAACATTGCAAAATCCAAGTCTTCAATTTATGCATAGAATTTCTGTTTCAGTAAAATGACAGAAAAGAGCCTCAAGCATTTTTTTTTTTTTTTTGACATTCTGAGATAAGCATTTCTAAAACATAAATACTGGAGCCTACAAATTCAAAATATTGAATAGAGGTGTCATTTTTCATAGCAGAAGTTTATACAATACTATTTCAGCAAGCTTTATAGGATGTGCAAACTCAATTTTAAGTGGTATCAATTGAAATGTGAATTAAAAGTAGTAGCTTGAACACGTTATCTCTGTTAAAAGTTTTAATTGATTAATTTGTTAGAATTGATATGTACTTTGCCAAACCACCACCATTTCTATTTTTACTGTTAGACCTTTACTTACAATGTGAATAAAACAAAACAAAAAATGCCCAAAATTTGTGTAAACTGATGGATGGAAATGATTTTCTCCGGATGCTATAGAGGATATACATAAAAGCATACACACATGCACATACACTTTAGAGACGGTAATTCAGGTGTGAGCTGGGTGGCTTGTTAGGATGTTTGCTTGCTGGCGTCACTTGCTCTCAAGAACACCGTTTGTCTCGTGGGGGTAAAAGTAGACGATGGTCTGTGTCTGTATATGCATGTGGACATGGATGTGTGTGCGTGAGTTAATGTCACATATTGTGCATATTGTATAAAGCAACTATTCCTCTCCTTGTTGCCCCTGAAGCCACTAAGTGGCAGGGCAGTAAAAGCCAACATTACTGCGTCGGAAACAAACCTGCGATCACAAACATGTGTCTGTTTGTGTACACGTGGATGTGTGTGTGTGTTAGCTCGTACGTTCTTCTGAACAAAAGACCAGACAGCAATTATTAAGCCTGAGTACCATCAGACACTTTCAAATGGCCACTAACAACCCACAGAGATGATTTATTCTCACGCAGAAAGCAAACAGAACAAGGATCAATGTGAGCTGACATTTACGTGTCCATAAACAGAAGCAAAGCAGCATTTCTTTTTTTTGCTTTAACCGTTAACGAAGACTGAGGTTGACACAACTGGCTTTAAACAATAGGACATACGGTTTGTTTTAGTCAACAAATGTTTATTACTGTCCATTTTCCTTTTGTGTGATGATACAAACAATCCTACACCAAGTAGTCTGGCAAGTGCAAACCAATTATACAGTTCTCTTTGCAACATAAGTGATATTATGCGAGTCAGACCACACACACGAAAGAACAATATCACCAAAGCACTAGGCTATCCATCACCACCCTTGCCAGGAAAGCAATGAATTACCACTGTTCTTCTAATAATTGTATTCCCTTCTTATTTATTTATTTATATTTTGTGTTTATCTAGCAATCTTTTACATTTGCTTCACCTGTCCACCTACCCATGGCTTTTGCCTGCTAATGGCTGCCTAATGTGGCAGAGAGGGATGTGTTTTGGGGCATCACATCCCAATCTAATCCCCAGCACATCCAAACAACATGAGCATTATCTCCCAAAAGAGCCTAATTCCCAGCCACCGTAAATCTAACCGTGGCAATACGATTGCGCATAAACACATTGCACAAAAACATCATCACCCCACCCAACACACACACACACACACACACACACACACACAATCTAGATCTAAACTAATCTTACGTGAATAAGTGATACACTCACAGAGTTGTCCTTATCTAAAAATGGAGAGACTAGAGGACAGGGTAGACAAGTGGAGACAAGTAAGGAGAGGAGAACAAAGAGCAAAAACAGACAGGAGTGAGAAGTTTTTGGTCTTTATCCTTATTTAAATTCGTGTAGTTTCAGGACATTTCTCTAGAGGCGAAATAAGGTGTGTGCTGAGTAAAGATAAGACATGTGATCAATGCTTTCACCTGCGTGCTGTCTGCGTGTCCAGTGTGTGTCTGTGTGCACTGTGTCTGCAATATTTCCATGTAACAGCTAGCTATAATCTGGATGCCGGCTGTTTCGGCTGTCTAATTAGTAATATATTCACCTGTCATGAAGTTTTCTGAAGTGAGCCCTAAAATGAAATCCCTTTATTGCCTTTACCTCCCTAAACCCTGGAGATAAAGAAAAAGGGTAGGATGGGGTGGGGATGGGGGGTCTGGGATGTGGGTTGGTGGTTGAGATGTGATGGGAAGGCAGGCAGAGATTGAGACTGAGAAAACAGGAGAGAGGAAGAGGTAGATCCTAGCCTGGGGCCAAGGTATTGAACTATCTCAGGGTGCCGAGAGGAGATTCTCAAGGGTAATTATAAGAACATACCTTCCTTTTTCCCCCCATTCGTTCTCTCTCTCCATATCTCTCTCCCTCTTTCCCCTGTCTCTTTGTATAGCTAATGGTTAGGACTGCCAAGTGCAAATGAAGACAGACATTTTCCCATGGCAATAACTTAATGGTGGAAATTTTACTCAAACAACATGTCACATAGTGTTAATGCAAATGTTACTACTTCAAACTGACTATTCGAGTGTTGCCCCCTCCTTGTTCCCTTTCCTTGTTGTTTCAGGTAAGAAGGTTGCATTTACTCAGCAAGGTACAAAGTTTAAAACAAAAGAAAATTACCACAGCAGTCAAAGTTCGCCTTCAGCTGGGGTCAAGGGTTTAAGGATAACACTCAGGACAAGGTTCTCATCAGAAAGTAACAGAAGACTTTTGGGGAGCAGTCACTAAGTGATGGTGCTGAAACTGTCTTTACAGTACAGTACAGCAAAACCTGCATGAACTAAACTGAAGCAGACAAAAGATGATTTCCATGGCTTAAAATACGCAACATTTCAATATAGTAAGGTATACTTTATTACGCTGTAGTATATAGTATTGAGTACATTTAATACAAATCTATGCTTGTTGTTAACATTATGGCTATGAGGGTTGAAGAGGTTGGAGTCTATGTTGTATCCTATATGTCTGTCTTTATCTTTGTTGATTAATTGCGTGACTGTTCATAGGTAATTGCAAATTAATCAAACATTTTATACCTTGAAAATCTACCATAAAAGAGACACTTTTCAAGTGTTAATACTCTAATCAACACAGGAGTGGACAAGATATGCTTTATGTAGATGTATGTATGCATTTTTGAAAATCAATTAACAACACAAAACAAAGATAAGGACTATCAGAAACCTTCACAGGGTCAGCATTTATGGCAAAGTCAAGCTCAACAGGCAACAGATGGGCACATCGGACACCTAAATCTCCCATCACTTCAGTATTGATTAAAGATCACTCCCAGGATCCCTCACTTCATAAGCAAATCAAATGTAATTGTGTCCAACCTCACATGGATTTTTTTAAGAGTCACCTGTTTCACATCATAGGCTTGCTGCTATACTTTTGATAAGAGCAAAATAGCAAATTATATAATTGAACATCTGGCCAATCAAAGGTGTCTGTCAGTATCCATGGTTACACCAGTTTCCTGCTTCCTGGTGCTGTCCTTAATCTCTGCAAATGTGACTTCATGTGAAGTGACAACCTACCATGAAGTGCCGGTGGGGAGCGACTGATTTGAGGAAAAGTTTCACTAACACTGCAAATTACATGCTTGTGTTTTCACAACAACAAGACAGATAAAGAACGGTTCCTCACAAACCTGCCATTATTTAAGAACATGCATCCAGTCTGGTCCGAATGGCAACATACTTCAAAGTAACAAGCACTGAAATTATTATTATTATTATTATTTTTAAACAGAGGTAACAACGTTTTAGAAATTCTCAATATCTTCAAATCAAATCAAATCAAATTTTATTTATATAGCCCAAAATCATAAAATACATTTGTCTCAGAGGGCTTTACAATCTGTACAGGGAGTGACACCCTCTGTCCTTAGACCCTCGATTCGAGTGAGGAAAAACTTGACCACCAAAAAACCTTTTAACAGGAAAAAAGGTGGAAGAAACCTCAGGAAGAGCCACAAAGGAGGGATCCCTCTCCCAGGACGGACAGACGTGCAATGATGTCACATGTACAGAACAAATCAACACACACATATTGTACACTCCACATATTGTACAATGAATAATAATGAATTAACAATGAATAATAATGAATTAAAGTCTTAAGTTAGCAAGTTTAGCTAACGCGCACAGGAAAGGTTGAACTCTTTCAGCTTTGGAATATAGGACTGTCATTCACAATATAGATGGATGACAGTCTCTGTATGTCTTCATCTCTGCCATAAGCCTACTATTAGGTCCCAGCAGTTAACAGCGTGGTACATATCCAATAGTGTTCACTCTGCAGTGTAGAAAAGTGGAACTTGTTTGTCAGTCACAGCTTTGAAAGATTCCTCTACGACTGCTGTTGAAGTCAGGAGCGCTACATTTCATCAGTTCAATTCATTTAAAGTGACAATGCAATGCTGTAAGTACATACATTGTACAAATGATGCCTAGTGGCAATGAAAACATGCACTGAACAGCATCAGTGACTTGTTATGCCGGTGGGGTTCCTACCACATGAAGGTTAACGGCATGCTTTCCATCAAACCAAATGTCCATCAGGTCCTGCCAGAACTCTTACAGTATTTAGTACATACAATGTCAGAGAAAAAAAAACTAAATATACTAACATCCAGCTTTAGCATATTCAGTGAACTGACCAGCTTCTATTATACCGTGAAATGGAGAAAGCGAAAGGAAGCATTTGCAGAAAATATTCCAGTAGCCATACAGCATGGGTGGAAATTCACCAGTCAGAAAACTGCATACTGAGCTGTGCTCTGTCAGTGGAGCTAAAATATGGTAATATAGGTCATTAACATGTGATATTTGGTGGATGCTTTTATGCTAAGCAGCTTATAGTTCCATGAGTGTGAATCTTTTTTAGCTTGAGTGACCTCAGTGGGAGACGAACCCCTAAAATTAGCAATGCTACCCTGTATGACCACAGACCTGTGTGTCTATTGCTCTGCCGAGCCAAACGTCAGAATAAAAAAACATTTTGCTTGGTTTTCAGTGCTGCAATCACTTGATAATTATTAACAGTCTTGATCATTTTAAACACTTAAGTCACTGATTAATAAGAAATATTTTAGAATGTGCGTGCTTATCTTTCTGTAAAATAAATACCTCAAATGTCAAACACACATTTATTTTTATTTATATCTATACATCATTATTCCTGTCTTTCCTCTTCCTCTAGAATGTATATATTATATATATTTGTGATGATCCTCATATCAGGGACGTGTACATACATTTCGCCAATCAAATGTGATGTGGGGCAACCTGCTTATAGCACATAGCACATAGGGTGATATCATGGGTCAGAGGTGCCGGTTTCAATCTCAGGCAACATGTGGTTGTGTTCTAATGTATTCATTTCTTTATTATCCTCACAGCTGACTGGTAACTTATGTTTTCCTTTGGCCTGACAAGATGCATGGCTGTTGTCGTTTTTAAAACTGATCCTATGTCTGTATACGTAAACTATTAAACAAGAGCAACACAATGACGCTCGTTCACGTGTTTGATAAATAGACATGTCTGATAATCCATTTTAAATCAGTACTCCTCAACGGCAATGAAAACCCTCCCCTGTTGTTCTCCATCATAGCTCTATTACTGTACAAACCCAATTACATCAAACCAGATCCCTGCATGGACAGAACCTATAGAGATGAAATGCGTCTGAAATCTCAGTCGGAATAACTACTGTGTTACTGTAACTGTGTAGCACAGCATGGAATAAACCACAATTTATTATACAAAACAGTACTGACACAACCTTGTTTTACCCTCTCTCTTATCATACCACATTACTGGAGTTATTCGTTATGCTACCCTCCTGCAGTTTACATTTGTTCACTGCCCATCCTATTGAATATGGAAAACACCGTAGTATCCTGGCACTGTGACTGCACGGGCATTTCCAATTCAGTACACTGAGAAAGCCAAGAGATCAGCATGAGGGCACTGCATGATGTAGTGTGATATTCACATGATGCAACAGATGTGGGCCTTATTTCATACAACTAATAATAATAATAGCTTACTCACTGTGCAATGTGGGCAGAGGGTGTTAAACGCCTCAATGTATGATGGTGTCCTACATGACCAAAAGTGCCACTTCCTGCCAGTAAGCAGCATTAGAGCTGCCCACTGTGGCTTGTGCTGAAGAACAGATTGCACTGTTCTCTTCTGGTGACTATATGGGATGAACTCAAGTGCAGTGCAGTCTGTCCGGATGCATTTGTCTCACTGTAATCAATTTTCTATAGTGAATGTTCCTCAATCTATTCAGTAACACCATATTACGTTGCTGTTGAGATACAAATGGGGGTTGAAACTATTTCTATTCAATTCATTTATGAGTCCAATCTGTACATTGTATTACTGACCAAAATAACTTGTTAAACCAAAACAGAAGTAAAGACCCACAGCTTTGTGCTGAATGCTGCCGTCTCAGCTTCACGCAACACCTCGTTCTACAACTGCGCTAGTGAAAATTTGTGATGCAGAAACGTCATTTTAGCTGTGCACTGAGTATGTAAATAAGATTGCTTTATAAATGGTAATGGTGCAAAAGTTTTCCAAGTGGGCGCTTTCTCTTTTACAAAATTTCACCTCAATTATAAATCAGACGGCCATTATTTTTCCATCCAGACTTTCTGTCCAAAGTTCAATGAACTTAGATTGCGTACCCATTAGTACATGTCAATTTATTATTTCACCTTTCTGCTTGGGCACTTACTCTGTGCCAGTAAAATGCCATTCCTTTCACTATTTAATGTAATCACAGCTGGAAACAGTTCTCTGTGATGTTTTAGTTTTAGACACTAGCAGTTTGTTTTCAGCCTTCAAAAACAATAGTAAAATGTGCTGTTTGGTCTCTCTGTGGTGGTGAAAAACACGTTTTTGTCTGGATAATACTGTCACAGCAGGGGAACTGGTCTGGGATGATTGATGCACAAATTTGGAAGTTAAGTTCAGTTAAGCAGCTCCAAAAACAAAACAGCAAAAGGGTGATTTTATGACCCCAGAGGCAACATTAAATATGAAAACTAGACTGATCTGGGAATATCAAGCAATCATACACAATGTGACCACTCAAACATGCTTAATATAGTCATTAATACAATATGTTAATTTAATGTGCTACTGGAAGGGATTTCATAAGGACCCAGTTTGAGACCAGCACTCCAGTCCAAATCCTGAAAAATGTTTGAAGCTTCACTAAGTCACCACCTTGGCTAGACGTGGCACTGACAATGTGTCCTCAAAACTCCTTTCAGGACAGGACAGAACTAAAGGTAAACCTTTTAACGTGTCAAAATAACAGCAGGAAACAAAAAAGCCGTAATAGATTGATTTACTGATTCATCCAGAATGAGTCAGTGTTCTGGACCACATGGTGCCCAGGCCATGTGGGTTTACAAGACAGTAAAAGCAACAACAACCAAACAACCAAGAATTTATATAACAGAAAAGAATTGGACTGTTGTACCTGCTATATATGTTCTATAAATCACAAAAATAACACAAAAAAAACTCCTCATTAAAAGCCAGCTCAAATTATTAGATTTGGACAACCAAAACAAACATGGTTTAACTGATTCTTCAGTTCAGAGGAAGTGAAGTGACCTGATATAAAATGCAGCTTTTCTGCCTTTATACTTGCTTACCTCAATTACTAGATGTGAAATACCAGTTTTTTATTTAAAAAAGTGGTAGTAAAGTGCAATATAAATGCGATCATTTTCATTATTGATTAATCTGTCAATTATTTTCTTGATGCACTGTTTTGTGAATGTCTTCTTTTGTCCCAATCAACAGTCCACAACCTAAAGATATTCAATTTACCAGAAAATATTGAAAATATTTTTTAAATAAATAAAAAAAAGAACAAATAGTATTTTATCTTAAATTTGGCAACTAATCAATTAATTGACTAATCAGACTAACTTCTGTGTGGCCACTCATTTTAAATATCAATATAGCAACACAGCTGCTGTAACTGAGCTGTATTTTGGTTAATGTTAATGTCAGTTAACATAAAATAATGATTTGACCTGCGCTGCAACGGCTTGTGAATGAATGTTGAATAAGTACGAGTTTGTGATCAAATTTCAGACCACTGACAAGAGAAACAGAATAATATGCAAATGAGAAGAACTATATTGCGAATTTGGCTGCATTAAAAGACAGTGTATATTATCACAGAGAAGGGGGAGGATTAAAACGAGATCATCTCCCTCCCTCCTTCTCTCGGTCTCTCTAATGGCAGCGGATTGTTTCTGGCAGCCGCAACAGAGCCAGAACGCAGCCGGATGCTGTGGATACTGGTGCACTGAGCAAAGCTTTGGTAAGCAGGCATATGGAGAATGGAGATGTGGGGTTATGTCAGATTGCACAGCACTTATCAGGATTTGCAAATGGAAAAAAGAAAAGCAAAGGGGTTGCTTTAAATTAAGGTGCACAGTCACTTGTGCTGATTAATAGTGATCATCATCACTGTGTCCTACTAGAAACATCCTGTAAATGCACAGCAGGAAGCGAGCACATTTTTTATTTTATTTTCTCTATTACAAGTTAGTTCCTTAACAGCGGCAGGGAAAAAAAAAAAAAAACAATCACTGATCGCCGCTTGAATCGGCGATAGCCGATCTGATGACCGATCTGCACAAGCCTAGTGTGCGTGAGGAAAGATGAACACAGGTTGGCACGGACTGTGAAGCACATTTTACAGTCCCTGCTCGACACTGTTGCATGCTGTTAATAGCAGGCTGCCCCAGCTTTAGCCCAGCTGCGGCCCACTTTCACTTTCATGTTGCTCAGTCACAGTCCTGCAACCCCCTCCATTCCTCCTCCAATCCTGCCCGTCTCTCTCTCTACTGCTTCTTATCTTCCATCTTTCATTTCTCTTTTCCCCATCATCCACTTCTCTAAACCCTCTACTCTCCCCTTCTGCTCTGACCAGAGTGCAATTAGCTGAGCATATGATGGTTATGAGAACAGTTTGGTAGAATGAGCTACAAAAGAAAAAGAGGTTACTGCACTGGAAATAAACACTGATAAAATAATGTTTAGGAGACACAAGCACATATTGTAGATTGACTAAACACTGTTGCATAAATACCCCTTTCTGTCTTTGCTATATTACAAATGGCCAAATGTGATAGTGACTCACACAAAAGGAAATAATGACTGTCATGACAATGCACCGAAACTGAACATGAAATATGAGACGATGAATGATTCCCCCTTTATAATCTGTTTTAAGGCTAAGAATATGCAGTGACAAGGAAAATATAAATAATCCTAATTAATCAGATGTAGTAATGCAAAAATGCCCCATGCTGCAACCTCTGAGACTGAGGTGAAAAACAGAAGAAAGGAGTAAAAAACAGCTCACTGACTCATTGTGTTCTATCACAGCTGCCAAGGAAAGAGGTAGGAGGGAAGGAATAAATGATCAAAGTCCCTGCGTCGTCACCTGCATTCAGAGCACAACTGGTTCAAATTTAACTACATGAGGTAGTGAGATGGTGTTGACGTTCAGGTTTTTTTTTTTTTCATCCAACAAAAAAGGTGGACATACCTACTGTCAAGTTCAGATAATATCAAAAGCTTTGATTTGTTATGTATTTGCATCATTTATAAAGTTAAAAGGCAAATGGAAAAATGGAAATAATTGTTATTTGCTCTGCAAGAATGAGGAGATGTGACAGGATAAAAAACTTACTACAGCTGGTGTTCATTTCAAATCCTCATGATGTTTGCAAACCTTCAGCGGGGCATAATTATTATTTCTCAGAAGTTCAGTGAAGGAAAAGAAATATTCATTTTCAATTTGCATTATATCAGCTGCAGTATCCATTATATTGAAGCATTAAAGAGCATATACACCCCCCTATGTAGCATATCAACAAAAGGGATTGAGAAAGGGAACATTGCATTTAAAGTATGAATGGTGGGGATGCCTGTTGGCTTGTCACATCTTGAACTACATGTACTGCAGTAACCTGTAGTACTTTCAGTCAACAGCAGAGGACTCTGTTCCTGCTATGGCTAAGAGTTGATGTATGGAGATGAAGAAGGGGTGTAAAAGCTCTGCAACATCAGTGAAGGACAATCTTTATAGCTTCAACACAATAGATCATGTTTTGCTTTTAATGTGTACCTTAAAAGACATCTGGAGGAAAAAAAAAACAACAATATACTTGATTACAACCCCTTTTGTTAAAACCAATCAAATTAGCTACAAAAAACATTTATGGAAAGTTTAGAGGCAGAAATAAAAAAAAACAAAAACTCAATTTTGTCATCATAACAGTTGTAACTAGAAGCCATGTGACATTATGTAAACATTCAGCCTGTTTGTAAGCACTTCAGATGAATATAGTTGACAAAAGAGTGTAACCTAGTGCTCCAGTAGAGTACTGGCCATTAGGCATACGGGACACATCCCAGTGGGCCACTGCATCGGTGAGCCGTCAGAAAATCCATAAAGTTTTACTGGCCCCGTCTGTCTCTTTACCAGCCCTCTCTGCCTGTCCGTCATTCAGGAGCTGCGCTGCGTGTGACGAGACAGGACGAGACTCAAAGGACTCCCCTGATGAATTTCTTTCCCGGTACACTCCTGGTACCAACCGGCAGCCCCTTAAGAGAGCAAATGTTAAGCATCTTCAAAACCAATATAAAGCCTATGCGACAGTACTGTGCCCTCCACCCTTTCTGTGTTTGGGTTTGTGAGGATTAAGGAGGAGATTTTTCTAAAGGCCAACAATGCTCAACTTTCAGTTTACAAGACTCACATACAGACAATTTTAACAATACTAGCAATGATCAGGTATTATATATAGTAAATAAGACCTTACTCATCTTAAGATAAGAGCCTGATTTGTAATAAACAAAATATATATGTATAAATATATACAATTTAAATTGAGTTCCTCGGTCAAGTCCAATGAAAATCTAGTCATGAAAACGTTAAATCATGTTTATTTTGAAATGTTAAAGAATATTTCTGCTGTTTTCATGGAACCACACAAATATGCTGCACACAGAAAATGGCAGGCCTATAACACATGTGCTATAAGTATTGACATCTCATTATTTTTTTTCCTTTTCCTTTCTTTGGTCCAAAGTGAAAAAAAGTGAAAAAACAACCTGAATCATGGCAATTTGTGACAGTAGCTGACTTTTACTCGACAGCAAGGATGTAATATATGAGGTGGAGTGTGTTGTGCCAGTGTGATGTCATGGTCATTTTGAATAGATAATATAGTAGATGTGCATCCTGGTTTTATGCAACCATTTCAATTAGCCCACCTGTTAGAAAAATGTGCTTTAAATAAAGGGCTGTTGGATATGCGTCATTGTTATGTGGCTCGGTTCAGGTCCTATGCTGGAAATTTAAGCCGATTTATTTTTGACTGTATACTACACAGTATGCACACTTTGGTGTATTGATCCAGTGTAGCGAGAGGACACTAAGCTGAATGAGAAACGTTTGGCTTGCATTTGCGTAAGTGTGTTGTGTGATGCACTCTATCTTAGGTTCCCCAGACTGAGTAGACCAACTAGAAAAAAAATCCGGGAAATAAATTCCTCTGCAATGAAGACTTAGAGTTTCATTAGATGGTAAAAAAAAATGTTGAGGTTTTACAGGGAGTCTTGAGCAAGCTGGATAAGCAAAAGCTTTTGGGAGGAAGCTTTAAGAGGACATGGTTGGGTCTGGTTTTAGTCCAAGCTGAGAGTTTTGTTAACAGATGGTTGCCTGGATGCGTAATATTAATGTAAGCTGGCTAGAGCTAATAAACACTGACACCCAAGATGGATTCTCCTTCAGATTGATAGCTTACTTCCCGTTATGGGTTACAGAAGACTAACACTTTTTAAAATAAAACAACACACTTCCTCAATGGAGAGTTGGCATATAGCAACGGGTAGATGTGTTTCATTTCTATTTAGTATATAAACATCATGTTTTTGTTGGAAATTACAAGAAACATTAACCACATGATCATCTGGTATTAAGACTCAGTATTAAGACTGCCTTCACCAGCGTTTGTGTATCGGGAGGATTGGACATCAAGAAACAGTTCTTCAACGTTTTTAAGAACAGGACATTTCTTAAAAAACAGTTTTCAGTTTAATTAACCGATTCCTGACGGTCCCTCGTTCTCTCACACATGCATTCTCCATACGTTAGCATCATCACCACAATATATTCCAAATGTCTACAGTGAAGCTTGTTATCACCATCATCGTTCTTCCACCCTCAGTTAATAGATACAAATACTTACTGCTATAGATGATACATGGAAAGAGTAGAAAATCATGCTCCTTTGCACACTAACACTTTTAACCTGATGTGTGTTTTCACCTTCCTTCATCTCAAAGCCAGCTCTAAACTTGATGATTTATTGCTGCTGTGATTTTGCTCACATTCACACAGGAGAACAATATTACTCCATATGTGTTAAATCACTTTAAATGTTGTAACCTTGTCAGCAATAACAGTATTTTTGAAAATGCTTACTCCATGCTATATTGTCGAGTTGTGCATTTATGTGTTTTGGGGTGACTTTTCTACTGTATGACTCCCACTTCAAGATGCAAGGACAGACCCTGTGTAAATGACTAGTGATCGTGGGTGTGTGTGTGTGTGCTCAGCCAGAAAAAGGACAGAGGCATACTGACCTCGAAGGACTTAAGTAGTATCGTTCTCTACATTTGACCACATCTAACTCTACTCTATGTACACCACATGCTGTAACAATTTGTGTGACAGAAAAATTAGTGTTGTTGAGAGATAAAAAAAAAATTTTTTTAATTAAGATCTGTAATTAATTGATCTAATTAATCTCGCTTTAATCTCACCTAATTGCTGAGAAAAGCCCCTCAACCTGAGGTATTTTCATTTAAATGTATTACATTATTGTGGCAGATCAAAAAGATCATTGAAAAGTGGCTTTATAAATTAATTTATTGTTTTTAACAGATTTGGACAGATACTCGGAACCATTTACATTCTGCAACATTTAGTTTCAACCTTTTGTCAATCTCCAAATAACAGAAATAGAAAATAAAAGTAAAATAAAACATCAGGTCCATATAATATTAAATTAAAACTCATAATTAAGTAAAGTAATGCATCAAAAAACAGTAAGAACTCTTTTTCTGACCAATTCTGATTTGATTTGATTTGAATACAAACACTGAACTTGTTGTTTTTCCTCTGCTTCAGATAATATAAAATATAACAAACCCAACAACCACAGTGCAATCACAGATCAAGAAAAACATTGTTCATCATCACAAAATAATGTGGTGAAATAACATCAAGCAATCACTGCTAGCAGCTACAGATGACATAGCAGCTATGCTGATCGCATGCTTCTTATTTCTTCTTCTTCAGTCAGTCGCTGACGGATCAGCTTGGTCACATTTTCCGGGAGCACGGCTGCCTTTTTCTTTTGCACTATGTGGCCTGTGAGGCTAAACAGTCTCTCACAAGGTTGCTGGTCAGGCCAGGTACAACTTCTCATAGGCTCCTGAGTGAGTATACCACCACTGCAAGGGACAGTCATCAATACTGATGCTGTGCTCTGCTCTGTAGCGCTGCAGCTCTCCAGGCTATAGTCCAAATTATCCTCATAGTCTTTTGACTCTTGGAAGACATTTCAAATCCAATTACAGGTTGCGTAGGAGGTATGAGACCACTGCGAGTGTTGAATTCCACCTGGTCGGTATATCTTGTATAAGTTGCTTGCTCTTTTGCTCTTTTTTGTTGCTGGTTAAGTTCTGTGGTATTCGCAGGGCTTTGTTTGAAATGGCCAACAATCTTGCGGCACTTTGCTAGTACACCGGCAAACTCACTGTCATTGAGGCAGTCTGTGATGGTCCTCTGGAGAATGTGAGCATTGCAGGCGATGTGCACATATGGAAGGGCTCTTTTAGCCACTACCATGTTTGCTGCGTTGTCTGTACTGATGGTGGACATTTTCAACTCCCTGGTCACTTGCCAACTTGAGCTACTGTTTGGCACATTTATAAGCAGAGTGTCTGGTTTCTGTTTTCATGGGTCTAGTGATCTCCGGTTATAGCAACAAAGTTGGCGAATCCTCCATCAAAATCTCACATTTTGCTGATTTTGATCGTCACTGTAGTCCAGCAGGGTGGCTTGTATGATGGGCCATTGAACACAGTTTGCAACACCTTTGTTAACCCCTTGTCTTCCACTATGTTTATCAGCCTGCAGTTCATCGCCATTCACTTAGCAAGAAAATTTGTCAGTCTGTTGGTCGCAGACTTGCTCATATGCAGGGTGTTCTCCTTGAGTTTACTTTGGCAAAGAGCTTTTGCTAAAGTTGCAAAATTGCTAATGTTTTTGCTGCTAACATTAGCTGTAGCTGCACTAACAACTAGGTCCTGTGTGTTGATGTGGTAGGATAAACCTGAGCTGCTTTGGTGGTAAGACCCTCCTTTTTACAAAGAAGGCATATCACTATATATTTATCAATGGTGCCGTCGGGGTGTTTGTGAACTGTAAAACACAATGACAGCCAAATAATATCCACTTCACGATACCTGACCATTGTTTTCCACCCCAACAACTCAACTACGACACATCCCACATTAAAACATTTTAGAAAAAGGCAACTCACATACAGAAAAAGTAAAGTTAGAGATTAAAAATTACATTAACGCAAATTAAAAGATAACACACTAAAAAAGTAACTTTTTATTCATTTATTTATTATGTATATAAGATATGCAAAACAATGCATATCATCTTGTCTTTGTAAAGGTGAAACTGAAATCATCTTTCGTCTTAAATAAAAAACTAAACTGAATAAAGGAAATCCCAAATCAAATGAATAAATCAATAACAAATAAAGACTAAGGCTTGATACACCTACTGATGTGACTGATTGTGACATTGAAAAAGCAAAGTCGAAAGTAGATAGGGACCTTTAATGCAATCAGTATATAAATAAGTAATTTATAAATCGTGTGGTTTATGGAATTCCATGTCCTTATATCCTTGACTAAACTGAAAAAATTATATTAGTAGCAGTTTTTTGTTCCAGCTAAATAAGGGATATAGTATTTCTTGGTGAAATGAAATAGCTCAGTAATCAGTTCAGGTTCATTATAGTAGTGTAGGGCCACGAGTATCTGGCAGGACACCGACTCTAAAACCAGACACCTGAGACCTCAGATCACCTTTTCAGGTTTTGTTTTCCTTTTTATTACCTTTTGCAGAAAAAACTATACTTTAATTAATTTCTCCATGTGGTCTTCTTACTTCCCTTCTACCTTTGCATTTTTAGTTAATTTTAGTGACTAGAAAAACAAACCTAATATTAAAAAGGCATTAACTTTGGCTCTAACTGGCTACATACATAAATAGTCAATTACTGAGGCAAAACTTCAGCACAACAGCATTCTCTTATTACTGCAGTTGGGGTGAACTTAATCAAATTAAGATGTTTGTTTCAATTTTAATTGCATATTAAAAAGACCTAAATGTAAAACAACTTTGAGTCTATTTGGGTTTTCACAACATTTTGCAACAGATATGGACGTCCATATGCTTGATGACACTTGCAACACAGTCTGCTTCTACTCTGATGTACTGGAAATAAAAAGTAAATCTCAAAGTGGTATTTTTAAATTTTTGCAAAGGCTGTTGAAATATTCAGCGGTAGTAACATGACAAAGATATAATTTAGGCCATACTAGAGTAAGACTGTGGAGACATCCTTTAAATCCAGTCACTTAATCGATGACAATGTTTCCACCACATGTGCTTGACAGCATTGAATGCAGCATCTTTTAGTCTTAGAATATAATCAACAGTCGTATTATTGAAGGATTTTCAAAATGTAGTCCCTCTACATGCACTTTGTTTTTATGACATCCAATCTTACTATAAGAGTTCTCCCAAAATCTTTCAAAGAGTTGTTGCGTCAGATCCTGATTTCTGTAGCCTCACGGAGATACCACTGGGCTGTTACCAAACAGAGATTATCAAGGCTAATAACAATAAAATTGCAATAACAGAAAAGTTCTCCTGCATTAATATAGTCACTTATGTTTCTAACCAAGAAAATTATTTTTTTATGACTCGTCCTGGTGACTCAGTGTCCTGAAGCATCTATTGTGTAACCGTGATGTCCTGATTTCCAATCTGAGCCTGAACCTTGAGTGCACGTCTTCCTCCTCTCTATCAGTCTTTTCTGTTTCTCTATTCTTTAAATCCTTTAAAAAAAAAAAAGGGTTAGTGCCCTTGAGCCTCTGGCAAAATTTTCCAAATGCATATATTACATCCTAAACTGGGGTGCTCTGGTTAAAATTCCCTCTGCTAATATTTAGTATGCTATTATTTCAAGGGCATACATTTAGGATAGCTACTTAGTTTATAAGTGCTGATACATCAGAGGCTGTCTCTCAAAGGAGTTCACTTTCTGCCAACATGCATGCAGGCAAACACACTCAATCATAGTCTCACACGCAATTGTCTGATGAAGCCAGGGGAAGAAACCTACTTCCTATTTAATGTGTTTCTATGCTCTCTGTCTCCTCATCGGCTCTGTGTGATTAATGAGGCTTCTCTGCCACACAGTCACTCAGGTGACTGTGGAGGGAGTGTGCATGTGTGCATCTATTTTCTAGTGCATACGTGATGGTCTTCCAAGCACTGATAAGCATTAGTCAGTGCAGTAAGAGACAAAAAATATGTAGATAGAGAAAATGGAAACATGTTGGAGAAAAATTATCAAGTATTGAATAAGCACTGGAGATTTCAATCATCTACCTGTGTCTTAATCCTCTTCTCTACTCTGAGAAGCCTCTGAGATCTTTGCTTTCTTAAAGTCTGCTGTAACTGTAAACCGTTAACTTTGTTTCCTGTTCTAACTTTTTCTACTGATAATTCTGTTCATGGGGGAGTTTCATGTTATTCTTCTCTTTTTTTTTTTCTCTTCTCCTCTCCTCTTTCAGTTTCCTCTCTTACCCCCTGTGTTTTCTAGCCTCAGGTCAAAGAGGTGACTTTGGTATTTGGCCCATCTTATGAAAATCAGGGAGGAAATGCAAGCCATCCAAAACAAACTGCATCACCAGCTACTGGCAGCAGGAAAGAAATTGTGTACCCATAATTTGCTTATGGTTTGCAAATTAAGGGCTGAATTTGCTCCTAGCTCTATTCTGCATCTGTCTCTTCCTTTCTTTTCCCATATCCCCGCATGCCCCTGCAACCCTTTCTCCCTTTCTTCCCTTGTTTTCAAGAATAGTTGCACGGAAAGTAGGCTATTAAATCCTTGGATATATGAGGCAGAGAGGGTATCAAGCGCTCATGTAAATTATCCCAATATTTGCATCAGGGTTTCACTGCAAAAATGTCCCCACCATTTCTACAACCCAATTCCAATTTCATCTAGCGGATAATTGTCAATTCAACCAGGAGTGTAAATTCTATCAATACCCCCCCATCAATCCTCCCTCTCACATATGTGCTCATATTCTCTCCATCGTTTGTTTGCCTGAATGACTTGTTTCAGAGAGAAGGAGGGAGGTGATCCGTTTTCACAATGTACTATTCTCATTGTTGCCCCTGCTATTGTTAGTTCTCCTTACTTACAGATGAGATGAGCTTTGCTTTTCAAAGCTGATGGCTGAGGAGACGGAAAGAGAGGAATATTATTTGTGTTGGTGCTCAAGTGTGTGTGTCTGTGTGTTTATGTGTAAACCAACACAATACAGCAGTATCCAAAAGACATGCAGAATATTAATATCTTTGCTTTTCAACGCTCCCTGTCCCTCTCTTCTTGTGTCCAATAAAAAAAATTTAAAAAAAAAACACTACATGCTTACAGGCTTAGAATCAGCTGTAGTTCAGGATCTGCTCTAGTACAAACTATAGAGATCTGAAAGAAATATCCCTCGTCCTTGTACTGCCACGAAGGGTCACACTGACAATGACACATAGACATACACACCCACACACGCATATGTATACAGGGCTGGTGCTCCTCAGGTGATAGAACGGCTGCCTAATTGTCTGTCTAGCCAGGTGACCCTGAAAGCTACAGAGAAAGTGAGGGAGGAGTAGCATGAGGAGGAGAGGGTTAGCAGAGAGAGATAAAATGAAGTCAACTGTCTGGTGTATTGGGCCTCTGCCACATGGACACACTGGAATACACTGAAGTCATGGAGGATTCAATGACACACTCGATTCACACCCACTGATAAGGGCTATGTCGGCACTGTAAAGGCAGTTAGAGATGCTGTGGCTGAAGATAAGCATGAAGCTGGCACTTGTACTCTCTGGGTTCGATAAATGTGTTACAGTATTGATTGTGAAGGGAATTTTTTTTTCTCCCAAATAATAATCGACACCCACAGGAGGTTCGGTTCAGCTACAAAAATTCACTCCATGCAGGACCTAAAAAGGACTGAATGCTATATATTATTTCAATATGCATCGTCTTCCTCTGACAGGAAGATTCGATCAGTTGACCTCTTACCACAAGAAAGGGTGTGTGGTAAAATCATGATGCATGAGCAGATTACAGATGGTCTGGATGCAGACATATTCAGATATTCATATAACAAATGTTGTAATTTGATTCAAATTCTAGCAGTGTATGCAATTCTTATGATGTTAGAGTCACAGAACTGGAATAAATCATCTATTCATGTGAGAAAAGTAAGAGAGAAAAAGGGAGAGCGAGAGACTGGGATAATATTTAATAAGTAAAAAAATATATATACACGAGACGCCTCCATAAAACAGAACGACATGGACATTATGTGAGGTCCAATAAGAGCAGTCCACAGGGCTGAAATCACCCTCAATAAATAATTAATATTGACAGAGATTTAACACATTTTGTTAGCAAAATAATTTCACACACACACACACACACACACACTATGATCATGCTTTCAGTCTTCAGAATGAGTGCTCCATTTATCTAGTCTGACTAATGCAATAATGGTTAAGGCCCTTTAATACCACTGTCTGGTACATTTTCTCTTTTACCCGTCTGTATAATATGCAGGTAATGAAGATAGTAAGGGTAATGAAGAGGGCGGATTGTCTCGACCTTTAATGTTACACTACGCAACTTTTAAAAGAAAACAAATTAGACTTTTTGCTCTTACAAAAGAAAAAGTTGGGTTCATAAAATTACACTTGCAGCATTCAATAGACTCGGAGGTTTTGCAGATTCAACCCTACTTGGACTATAGACATTACTGTTTACATTTACCATTACATTTTCTACTGTTACACTATGCATTTACAATAATCCAGTAACTACCGCCTATGCTGAAAAGCAAGGCGTTTAATTCAAGGTCATTCACTGACTAAATATCCCAAACTACAGTCTAGTAGCACCACCACAGAAAACCAAAGATGAGTAAAAAAACTCTTACAGACCTATTAATACTGCAATATGATAGTCAATGACGTGACGCAATTTTTTTTGTGTTCCTATGGTTTAGTTACATTTAAAAACGTTAAAATTTGAAACTAAACTCACAAATTACTTGAATACATTCTCTTTTTGAAGACCTTGTCCAAAATTTCTGGATGTGATAATTTTTGAGAGAATAGTCAAGGGATAATGGTAAAAATGTCAATGTGGTGTAACCATAAAAACCTGTACCAAAAACTTTAACATGCTCAAAAAAGGTGAAATTCCCCAAAAACACAGTATGTACTAGTTTGGCATAATTCTACATTTGTGTTGTTTAACAATTAATAAAATAAATAAAACACAATTGCTCTGAATATTTTAACTAACTTGGGGAATTTTGTCTGTTAAGTCAACTTCCTAAATTGTCAAGGCGGTGTAACCGACATTTAAGGAGCTATTTTGTTCATTTGTGTAAGAAGATCATGTTACAGGAAATTACATCACAAAGAAGGACCCCTGATCACCCTAACTGCAGCTTGCCAAGGTTTGTAGCTTTCTTTAAATTCTTGATAATTTGACATATTTAGGGTGTGGTCAGGTGTGCTTAGAGTTACATGTCAAATGGTATGACCTTAGGAAACTATTTATAATTCACAATAACTGTAAAACTAAGTATTTATTTTAAAAAATGTGTTTGAATTCTTCATATTAAGGCCACATACTTACATAGGTGTCTATCATAATGCCTATTAAATTTGAATTTAAATTGAAATGTCAAATGGTGTAACCGGTTACACCATTTGACATTCATTACAATCTTTTTGGTTAGAGGCTGATTTTGTCAAATATCAGAAGTTTTTGATGCTGATTAAAGATGTAATGTGAACTAACTTACTATGTGGACTATTTGAGTGTTTAGTGTTATATTTTTTCGAGAAAAGTGGCAATTTATCCACAACTTAGTTATCAAAGCTTTGCAATGTTAAGATAAAATGATTATTACGTAATTATTTTGCTTTAATATTTTTGAAATGTTTAGCTTTAATATATTAAATGTATAATTAACACATATTTGTTTTCCATTCACTTTCAACTGTAATCTATATCGCACAATCTCAAAGACGTATGTTAGTTGTAATGTGTGTAGAAAAGTAGGCTGTTTCATTAGAATAATAATCATTTTGATATTTGATTGTAGTCTAAAATCACAAGCAACCAGACAAGTCAGACATGTGAAATAAAAAGAAGTGACCTGAAGTTCACCAATTAATTATAAAAAATCCTCATTAATTAGCAAATTTTCTGTCCATCTGATCGTGACCTCATTCGGCCAGTTAACCATTAACGTTAACTTTTGTCATTTACAATATTCAGGTCATTATTTTCCATAATGTTATACTGTATGTATGGAATAGTCTGCAGTTGTATTACAATATAATATGGATATATCTGGAAAAAGACGAAGCAGAGGTAATGTTAGCCTACATAAACAAGCTAACCTAACGCTAGATAGTTAGCCTCATTATTGGCACTGGGATTCTATGGTATCCATGGTTACCTAGCTAAGTGACCGAGCTAGGTTGGACGTTGGGTAAGCTAACCTTCGTACACATATGCAATTTGTAGTCAAACCAGCCTTAAAATAAGCATTGGTGTTGGGAATGGTAGTAAATAGGAATGACTCACATTTCACAGTTGAAACAAAACGGTCCATGTTTTAGGTTTTACCAGTGAAAAGACGAACACATCACCGCAAAACTGTCGAAAACACGGTGGAGTTTGTCCAGGAAGTGCGTTCAGGTAACAGTTCATAAAAGTTTTCATTAATTTTAAGAACCCCTATGTCTCTCAAAGCCTATCTTGACTATGAGACTGATTAGTATTGACGAATTCTGGGTATAATATAATGTACGGTATGTAATTTCATAATGTAGCAGCTGGGTGAACAGTGACAATGCTGAAAATGATCAGCAGCTTTAAAAAGACTTGAAACTTCAACAATATCATATATGTCAGTCAAAGATTACATATTGATCTGTAAAATTACATTTATTAACTTTCTATTGTTTCATAATTATTGCAATATAATAGAGCCTCTTCTCCCCTAACAGATGCCATTATCAAGCAATGAAAAAGTGGCTCGTCACAGAGCACGAGTCAACTCAGATCCTGCAGCAAGGGCCATTTACCTTGCCAAAAGGCAGGAAAGGTGGTTGTAAACACACACACACACACACACACACACACACACTTTTCAGCGAAATACTGTTAAAGAATGTCAGGTTAAAGTCAGGGTAGTGATTTAGACTAATTGCTTTTATTTTTCTATTTTACCATTTAGTTATCAAAAGAGAAAAAGAGAGGGAAAGACTAAAAGCATCCCAGTAGCTGAGCTATCTAAATCAAAGCAGGAGAAGTTGAGGCAAAAGTGGAGAAACTATCAGAGAGACCACAGAAAAAAGAAAAGGGTCATTGACAATGTTCTCAACTTAACCCCATCATCTATGGACACATCAGATGAACAAATTCAGCAGCTTGAAAATCCTGAGTCCATGCAAACTCCAAAGAAAGGGAAGGAAAGAAAGAATATATACTATAGCTCAGTGCTGGAGCAGAGAGAAAAGCTTAAGTCTGAACTTCGCAAAGTTAAAAGGGAACTCCAGGCAGCAAAACAAAAGACAAAACAGATACAGAGGAAACTGGATTGGCAAAAGAAAAAAAAGAAAATGGTCAGTGAAAAGAACAAAATGAAAAACAAAAAGAAAGCCTCACAAAAGAGAAGAGAGGAAGTGGCCAGCTTTCTCTGCAGAGATGAGAATAGCCGCATGTTATCAGGCAAAAAGGACACAGTAACAAAAAATAAAATCAAACAGCAAAGGAGGGTACTGCTGCACTCCCTTAAGGACCTCCATGCACAGTACAATTCAACAGCTATGAGACACCTCAAACTGTCTTACAGACAATTTGTCAGATACTGCCCCTTTTTTATTACACCTGCAAAAGACTCTGACAGAAACACATGTGCTTGTATTGACCATGAAAACATTAAGCTACTTGTTGACAAACTGTACCAAAAAGGCATTCTCCTTACCAACAGAATCTCAGAATTGCTAGCAACTATTGCATGTGACACGACCAACAAGGAATGCATGTATCGCACTTGTGCAAACTGCTGCTACAATGAGATTGAGTTTGAAGGACCTCTGGAGAATACTGATCTAACATGGCAACAGTGGTCCAGGGTAGTCACATCTGAAGAAGGCAAAACTTTTGCTAACTTTGCAAAAATCACACAAAGTGGAAAGTGTGACGATCTGCTGGTTTTGCTTAACAAGAAGCTGGACTCTCTAGCTAAGCACCAATTCAACTGGCTCCACCAGGTCAAAACACTCAGAGAGCTGAAAGAAACACTACGGGAGGATGAAATCTGCATTCACGTAGACTTCTCTGAGAACTATGGCTGTAAGCTCAGCAGTGAAATTCAGGCATTCCACTTTGGGGGCAGCCGCAAGCAGGTTACAATCCACACAAGTGTGGTGTATACGGCCTCATCATCCTTTTCCTATGCCACTCTCTCTGCTTCTCCCCGCCATGATGAACGTGCTGTATGGGCTCACATGGAGCCTGTATTGAAGGATGCCATAGGCAAATCTAACACACCCACCACTTTACATATTATAAGTGATGGACCAGTGACCCAATACAGAAACAAGAAAAACTTTTTTCTTCTCAGCACAGTGCCTTTTCTAAGTGGGTTTCAAAGGGTCACTTGGAATTTCAGTGAGAAATCACATGGGAAAGGAGCTCCTGATGGAGTGGGAGGGGCTGTCAAGCGTACTGCAGACACAGCAGTCCAAAGAGGCACCGACCTGCAAACAGCTGAGGAACTTTACAACTTCCTGAAGGATCAACCCTCAAGCATCAAGTACTTTTGGATATCCGAGGAAGACATTGTCAAGTACGATGAATCAGTCCCAACAAATGTCCCAGCTGTAAAAGGTACACTGAAAATCCATCAAGTGACCTCTGAAGAGCCAGCGTTGATTCAGTGGAGGGAAATATCATGTTTCTGTGCAAGACCTCTTATCTGCAAGTGCTATGAGCCAAGCCCAGCAGATTTCCGTAATCTATCAGAAAATCTCCCATCCACCAACTGTCAGCAGGATCTGAAAGGCAAATTCATTATGGTGAGATATGAAAGTAAGCCTTTCGTGGGACAGGTCATCCAAGTGGTGGGTGAAGAAGTTGAAGTGAGCTGCATGCAACAGCTGGGTGTGAAGAACGTCTTCACCTGGCCTCATCCACCTGACATCTTATTTTATTATGAATCTGATGTCCTGCACAAAATTTCTGAGCCAGAACCTCTAAACTCACGTCACTCAAAACTAATGACCGACGACTGGAAACATTTCCAAGCACACACAGCCTGAAAAAATGTGTTCTGTCACACACACGACACAGACATGAGTTGACATGTTTTTTGTATGTTTGTTTCTTAAATTAACTTAAAAAAGAACATGAGTTCACACGCTTTTTGGATTTTTTTTTTTTTTAAGATTTCATAAAAATCTGAAGTTTAAATGATTTTTGTTGCCATGTTTGTTTCCTAAACTAATTCCTAAATTAATATAAAACACCCAATTCTTGTTGTTGATGTTTTTTCTTCATCGAAAATAATAAAAAAACAAGTTCAATGGACCTTGTTGACTGTCATGCTTGATTTTCAAATGAAAAATACTGGTTACACCAATTGACACAAACCAGTGTCAATTGGTGTAACCAGTATTTTTCATAAAAATGTTATAATTTAGAGGAAGATTCATGGGGAATAAGATGTAATCCTCTATTGCAATGTGCTAACATATTTTTTAACAGTTTATACATAATTTGTCACATGTTATTTAGAAAACGGCAGAGGTTTTCAGAATTTGTCCTGCTCTATATTGCAAAAACACATACAATTTTATTTAAAAATAATCCTAATAAAATCTATTTTCAAGTGATATATTAAAATCAAGTTACTGTTTTTATAGGTACACTTGCATACACTCTAGGTGGAAATAAAGAGGTAATATTTCTCCTTTTATTGTGGTTACACCACTTGACATTTTCAGGGCCAAACAGTCTTTTGTTTTGTAAAAAATTGTTCAAAAACTATTTGAAATTACATGAAACCAACAGAAATACAAAATATACATTTTTGCAAACCTGATGGAAGCTTTTAAAACTATTTATTAAAACATTTTTTAATTTCTCATGATGCAAACTCTTATTTGTCACTGACCCATGAATGAGTGAGAAAATTACTGACATAAATATGATGACCCAACAGACACATCTGCAACAGAAGGTGTGTCAGACCAGAACAACGCAACTGGTTATATGGGTGGTTGTACAAATCAGGCAATTTATATTAGATTTAAGGACAGCAAAGTTGTCTCTCCACTTTTTATCCATCAAGCATGTTTTTTTTAATGATTGATGAGCATTAGAGCACATTGACACTGGAGCAATTATAGAATTGAAAACTTGTTCCTGAACTTAATGGTCAGACCACGTGAAAAAAAAGATAAATCAAAAGTTTGCTTTGGGAGGTGAATGAAGGACAACAACTTTAAAAGAACAGGTTAAAAACCTGCAAGGTCCAAATACATCAGCAGCACAAACAGTCACACACACACACACAAATGCAATTGGAGAGATACACAAACACTAATTCAGTTACTCACACAGACACACATCAGATTAGTGGAGCCACAGGCTCTAAAGCCACAAACAGCAGGAACTTAATTGAAGCAGGCAGGAACCAAAGAATGTCCTGAGCGTGTCAAATGCTTTCCGTCGCCACTGAGATTACGACACACACTTCTAAACCAATGGGTCATCATTATCAAATAAATGCACAACTCACTCGCTCAAGCTCCCTTTCTCTATGGCTCTCTCCATCCCTCTTTACCTTTGTTTCCCCTTTCTTTCATTATCAATGAGACACATGACTGCTCACAGCTGTAATGCATCGTGGGAGCCATAAAACAGGTCAAAATAAATACTCTCCAGACACACTTTACACTCTGAATAGGATCGTCTCGGATGGACTAAGAAGAGAAAGAGGTGAAGCAGGAAATGTGTGGGTGTGAGTTCGTACAGGGAGGCTGTACTCCAATATATACTGAGAGTTATTCTACATTTTCATCATTACTGTGTAAGTTGTGGATTCTGTATTAAGTATCAAGTACACGTGTCAGCATGTTCAGGTCTTGGCTGATGCTGACCTGTCACCTCCCGGTTTAATTTTAGTGAGAGGAGCAAAAATAAATAAATAAATAAATAAATAAATAAATAAAAAAGAGTGAAAGTCTGGAAACCAATCACAAAATGTACCATTTTAAAATGACTATATACTGAACACGATAAAAAAAATTTCATTGTTAGACACGTACAAGTTCAGAAAATAACTACTGTAGACATGCACTTATTGATTTAATTATTAAATTATTGATATTATATATTTATTATGCTTATAATATGTATGTCACCTGACAACACTGACATCTTATTTTGCATGACATACAGTAAATTGCCAGTAAATCCTGTCCTGTAAATCCTGTTTGAGTCCTTTGCCACCTGTGTATCCATCCATTTCCCTCTTGTGCCTGCATATAGTGATCTGGCATAATTACTAACTAATTCAATATGAACGAATCCTCAACTTACAGGGTCCTGCTATATGAGATAATGTTACGGTTAATTTCCCTCTCTCACTCACTCCCTGGTGTGTCTGTTTTTAGAGTTAATACATGTATTCAATAATCACAATCAATTATATTTTGTTGCTACTTAATAAACAACTATAAACAGTACTTGAAGGTCATCATTAAGTTACATCTTAAGGTTGGCTAAAATTAAGTGAAAATGCATAGTTTTGTCAAATTTTATCAAATTGCATTGGGTGAAGACCCCTAAACCCCCCCTAACCAGACCTTTTTATTTATTTTATTTTTTTTCATACATAGAGGTATACGCAACAACGAGGCAGCAGCACACACACATTCACCCTCATCATTTGCTAGCAAGAGAGCCTTCACTAGAGAGAGGGACCATTTTAGGTCGTTAGAAAAGTGGCAGGTACATGCCTGATCCAGAGCTCCCTCAAATTACACTGCTGATTGTGGGGTAGATGCAGCAAATGGAGGATGGTCGGGAAAGTACCTTTTTGTCCCTTGTACATAATACACAGACTGCTTAGACGGGCTTTAAACGATGGCTACTAAATATTCAAAAACATGTTTGTGTTGTTGGTTAAGATGAAGATGGAGTCAAGAATCACAGAAATGATTCATGTGAAGATCTTTGGCATGTTGTCATCGAACAATACAGATGTTGTTTTGTACCAGAAGCTGCCGAGTTTGACAAAAAGAAAAACAAACAAACAAAAAAAAGAGGCTTGTGAAAGTGAATGAATGTCCACATTTCAACCACGCAGATGATTGTATTGATCTCGTCTGCTGCTCAGAGCCCTTTGGCTCTATTGGAGCTGTTCTCAACTGAGTATATAAAAATAATTTCACTTTAATACCCAAAGAAAAGATGATAAATGAGTCAGCGACGGTAAAATCTATAAATGCTCAACATTCAGTAAAACTTTATAGGTACAATAAGTGGTGACCTGTGCTGGTAAAAGGGGTGACCTACAGCATACCTGCAGCAGTGCAAGGTAGACAGTTCATCTTTTGTTGACTGTTGTTTAGTTGAAGAACCAATGCGAGGACCGCACGGTGTGTGTGTGTCTGAGCTCTGAGCAGTCTGTAGCCGTCTCAAGGAACATCTGACCCAAATACCAAAACCTCTCACTGTCCTCGCCAAAAGCAGCTCAATCATGTGATGGGTGAAGCACACCTGACAAGGTCGAGACTCCTCCACACACTCGCTATTTAGAAATGACAATGGGGGAATTGTCAATCAGGTGTACACACATATACAGAAACAGACAAATAACACAAACCAGGTTTACAGATATATGGTGAACAAAAAGCTGCTCAGCTGACAGACAGAACTCGTCCTGCAACAATCGACTGACCGGTTAATCAATCTACAGAAACTTAATTGGCTAATTGAAAAGATTGAAATTAAATAAATAAATAAATAAATAAATTGGGAAAAAAAAGATCGATATCAAAATGGCAAATCATTTAACAACTTAATCCATCCTTTGAATCTGGGAATTTTCACTACTTTCTACATTTATAGACAAAGTGTTTAAATAAGAAAGTAACTGGCAGATTAATGGTTAATGAAACTAATTGTTAGTTGCTGCTCAAAAGAGAACATTATGTGAACAGCATTTCCGCCCATTGTAATTCACTTTTCTTTTAATTACAAGGACTAGCACACTGAAGGTGGTCCAAGTAGTCGTGTTTGTGGCTGTGTTGTGTTTTTTAATCTTGCCCACATTTTGGCAGATCAGGCTTAGAGCAAGTTTTACTGAATTCAATGATTACGTTTACTGTATGGACTCAAACCAACTAACTGCTGGAGGTCTTATTTTGAGTATTATCTACATTTCTTGCCTATGCCATCATTTCTAAGTCTACAAATAGTGGAGGTGTACATGGTACATGAGCATTTCTCATTTCTACACTGTGGCACACTAGAGATGCAACGTTTGGCTCACACACTGATTCAGATAAAGACCCACAATCATACAAAATCACAGACATCTGAACCTATGTCAGACGACGCTGAGTCATAATTTAGCAGTCGAGCAAGGGCTTCATCTACACCTATTCACTTGCTTGATTTCCCTTGTCATACAGTCGGGAGACCAAGGCTGGTCAGCACACCGGTTGCTTGTCGACACAGTATGTTCTTTCTAAACCCGGGTATTTATTTAAAAAAAAAAAAAAAAAAAGGTACACGGTGATCCACAAATGGTGTCAAATCAACTATGATACAATTAAAAATAAATTTTCCTAAAAAACAGCTGCCTCTATTTCCTTATTATTTACTCCGTCTCTCTGCTCAGTGTGATGATGTATAAAGAGCTGCAGGTCTGTTTGATGCAGGGTAGGTGTTACGAGGTGTGGGCTCAGGTAATAGATAATGACATGTAATAATAAAATATTATTATTAGTCTTTTTAGTTTAGACACATTTAATAGCATTTAATTTTTATTCATTCAAGTAATTAATATACAGAACAAGCTTATAGATTATTCATTTATAAAGGCATGGAGAGAAAAGATGAACAGAGACACTTTCTTGTTAAAGTGTAATAAAGTAGCAGATCACATGGAAAGGTTAAGCAACGTTTGAGTGAAAAACGTGTTATATATAGTAGCAAGAAAAATACTTTCCCCTCATTTCTGGGAATGTTTGATTTGAAAGAACTTATTTTAATTCCAATTATAACTGTTGTAATTACTTACTCCGTTAACTCCCCCTTCTCTTTCATCTGCTCCTATCTGCTGTGTGATTGTTATTTGAGGCGCTTTAACACTGTGCTCTCTCTCATGCCTCTATGCACCTTTTTTTTCTGCCTTTTTCCCAGAGAATTATAAAAGCTGCAGTGGAATTAAATGTGGAATAAATGAATTGTTTGACAGCAGCCGCCCCACATTATACTGATATAACAGCCTACATGAGTCGCATGCTTTACCTGCAAGTGTTTAGATGCTGTTGTTCATTGTTTGTGATGTGAAAATGTCAGAAAGTCTGCATCCTGGTATTAGTACTGTTATAAAATGCAAGGGCAGCATCTCTCCTGCCTTCTGCTGACAGCGCTGTCAGCTGATGAGTCGACCACACTGGGCGAGTTAACAACGAGCTGAAAGCCAAACAGCCAAGCAAGGTGATGGCTAAAATCAACTCTGAAGCATATAGCATGGGCAAGAGATTCATGTCTCTCTTCAGTAATAAAAGCACATGGGCCCACTAATTACTGAGACCTGACTGCCACAACAGCACTATAAGAGAAAGACTATGTACTGGCACCTCCCCACACACAGCCAGAGAGCCTCTTGCCCAGCAAAACACAGGTGACCACTCAGAGACTTCCTGTACGAGGTATAAATGTGCTTCTGGTGACCGTCAAAAGTCTGTAGGTCTTGCTGCGTTTCCAGCGGTGAAACAGAACCAGACAGTAGCTGCTCATGGCTGGTTGGCTCTAACTAATGTCACTACCTATGCTCTACTGCACAATTATGGTCAGTCAGTGTCCCCTCGCCTCCCGCAGCATCACACACTATGTAGCCATGATGCCACATTTCAGACAGATGTTTACCATCGCAATCCATAAATATAACCCGATTTAAAGACACAATATATTGAGTTCGATAAGACTGGAAGAAAGAAACATTGTTGCTGAGAGTTGAAAAGTCAGCATCTACAGATAAGAGGTGTTGCAGCACACGACAGTGAAGCTAAATAAAAAACAAACATGTTTTCAATCAGAACGGGAAAATGATGAGCAAAGACTTGGACTGCATTTAAAGCAGTTCAACCCTGCCATGATTATACATTTATAGCACATTATCTGATTTATGATAAATAAGATAATATATTATAAAATGAAGATTAAATAAATATTATCATAAAACAATAAACATTAAAATACTTGCCTATAATGTGTTATATGTTTTGTGGTAAATTAAAATTTGGAAATCTAGCCGACACAACCTCACGTATGAAAAATGCTTTGAATGTGTTGGACCAAATGTAAATACAAAAGCTTGTATTAATGTGGCACGAGAAATAAATAAAAACTGGATCATATAAAATCTGCATTATAATTCCAGGTTCACATCATATCTGGGAGAAGGTAAAGCTTTCAGTTTATAATATTTCTAAAATATTAGAGTAGGATTGATTTAGTATATTTAAAGTGATGAAGAAATCTAAACTTAACAAGGACCTGCTCATTGCTTCCATGTGTTGACTATTCTCTGTGATCGGAGTCAGGACTTGATCGTCTTCAATCATGCGTAAATCTGTTTGTTTTGGGGGTTTTTTTCCTAGTGTCTAAGCTAGCGTGATAATACTGCATTAATGACCAGTTAAGACTGTGTGCCACCAAGAGCCACCACCATATCAAAAACACACAACCTGTATGACAACCAAAGAGCACAAGTAATTTTCTCTCTTATACTTGCTTTCCGCTGTTTCCTGCTCACTTTATTTATTGTTTGTTTTATCCCGATTCGCAAGGAGATGTTGTTGTGAGCCTTTATTCTTCCAATGTGAGGTTGGTCACAATTACATTGTTTGATTTGAGGGATCCCGGGAGTAATCTTTAATCAATACTGAAGTGATGGGAAATTTAGGTGTCCAATGTGCCCATCTGTTGCCTGTTGAGCTTGACTTTGACACAAATTATGATTTGAGTATATTTTTTAAAAAGCTAAATGCTGAACCTGTGAAGGTTTCCGACAGTCATTGTCTTTTGTGTTGTTAATTGATTTTCAACAATAAATGCTACATTTGCATAAAGCTTGTCCATATCTTGTCCACTCCTGTGTTCATAAGAGTATTAACTCTAGAAAGTGTCCCTTTACAGTACATATTCAACAGATAAAACATGTACAATTAATTTGCAACTAACTCCAGAAAGTCATGCAAATATGATCATGATTTTAAAATAAAAATTCAACACTTGACAGCCCTTTTTAGCTTCAATAATGGGCATCATAAAATAAAATAAAGGTAACTTTGGACTTGCACAGTTAACCTTAATATCACCATATCAAAAGAATAGAAGACTATGCAACCACATAAAGGACAGGTACGTGAGGTACGCTTCAGTTTGGTAGCATTTTGTTACCCTACATATTTATATGAAATGAGTGTTTAATACTTTTATTTTTCATTGTAAAAACATCTGTGACTTATTGAGAAAAACATTTGCATATAATTAACATCAACACCTTCTATTATACATTTGGCTGGGAACTTGCATCCTGTATCAAGATGAATTACTGTTGCGTTAAAGCACAATCTGTTATCCAAAAGTAAACTAAAGGACATCCGCACTAACAAAAGCCAAAGCACAAGATTGAAACTTGCTACAAAAGGGACTTACAGCTATTTTAATACAGATGCTAATGCTGCACAACAACGTTATTAATATGATGTTTTCTTAAGATGATAAAATGTTGTTGACCTCAGTAACTACCTTCACCAAATAGGTGAACGAGCAAAAAATAAATAAATAATATAAAAAATTATCTCTGTGAATACATAAATAGTTTTCTCATTCCTGAGAAAAAGCAACTGTCGTCTGAATTCACAATCAAAATGTAAAAAAGTAAATTATTGTGTTTTTTTACCCAGACAGCTGATGGGATAATGTGAATAAAAGTGTTATCATACTGCCTATTTTGAAAGTTGCAAGACATGTATTTCACTTTTCCAGTTTTTAAGCACGCAAACACCTAAATGTTCCTACTGAATATGACAAATAAATGTTACCAGAATGTCCTGTTATTTTTCTGTACACATTATTAATAAGAGCTCCACTGTGAAGACAGAGAGTCTTTGTGCACAGGTGTATTAAATAGGAATTTGATTAATCGTTACAGCCTGAAATAAGGTTAAATTAGGGGACACTGCACAGGCCTAATGGATAGATGAATACATTTCATTTGATTCATCTTCAACATGTTGCCCAAATGACACAGTGCTGGACTGTTAGTACTGCTTAAGATTTCTCTTTTGTGCCGTTTTGCCTCAGGCTCAATCTGACTTTGTGTTATAATGACTCCATCCACACACACACACACACACACACTTGCAGATTTTGAACTAGCAGAAGCCATATGGCAGGTTACTGGCCTGCATAATTGGCTTAAACAAGAAACAGTCTGTGTAGTGTATGCGTGTGTGTGTGTGTGTGTTTATGTGTGAGTGACAGTGTGCACGTAGGCGGCCTTTCCTCTCAGTCGCAACAACCCAGTCGATAATCATGCAGCAAATGAGCCTGCTGTCACTGCTGTGGTCCCTTGACAGAGCTGCTGCAGCCTCAGAGCAACACACACACACGCACGCACACACACAAACACACACACACACTACAAGCACCACTGACAAGGAGATGAACTATAATACATGATCCTCCAAATACACAAACCTGGAATTCTGACAGAAATCTCACAAACATCTCTGTAAGCTGATTTGGTGTCAAACAGCAAGCTGTGTTTAAAGTTGCTTCATCCTAACTCCTCTATTACCACATCCATTATCTCTAATATGAAGTTTCTACGCATTACTATTTCACAATACTTTTATTTTTCCTCAGCTAAAAAAGATGAGGTAACTTATTGAAGGCTTTATTACAACATGCCTGTAAACAAGGCGCCAGGTGTGCTCATTTAATTAGCCATGACTAATGTTTTTAAACTGTATTTTTCAGCCGCTTTGATGAGCTGTTCTTAACGTTTCAGTGGAAGGTGTTATAGCATCAACTACCCATGTTTTGAGGTGATATTCTAATTTTTTACTCCAGACCTTTACGTACTTTTGGTTGAGCATATAGACGGTGCAGCAAGTTGTTGGGTTTTTTTTTGTTGGATTGCAAATCCAGAGACACGAAGGGGACTTTGTATCAACTAGACAAAGTTAGTAAAATAATAAAACCCACTTTGTTTAAACACACAAAGCCAGAAAGAACACTTTCCAGATATAGAACATGACCTTCTGTTGCAATATCAACATTAAATATTTCTGATCCTTCATCTCAAGCATGCATGCACAATTAAAACAGTCTTAAAAGGATAGTTTTGTCTTCTTTGAAGTAGGGTTGTATGAGGTACTTATCTATAGTCAGTGTATATACATATATCCCGAAATAAGATGGCGGTCTGCATTCCCTTTTAGAAAAGCAGACAGGAGTACTGCTGTGGACGGGGCCAGCAGCAAAACATATTTTAGCTATCTTAAAAAAAATAAAATAAATAAAGCTAAAAGCCCACCTAAAACAAAATTTAAAAAGAAAATACCTATCAGTTTCAATGTACGCTGTATTTACATCACTTTCTGACGCAGTGTGGTGTTTTACATGCATTTTCTCTTGAATCAAAAGTCACCTACTCCACGTCTTTTTTCCGTCTAAACAAGTAACTTGTTTACATTGCACCAAAAGTAAGGTCAGCTGGACTCTATGCATTGGTGCTTTCAGACTATGATAACAGGAAGAGCAAGAGAGAGCTCCGAGGCTGAAGGAGGAGACAAAGAAATGAAAGGAGAATGGCAAATTTAATCTCTTTGTATGCCAATGACATTCTTACAATCCAAAAACGGCCCATTATGTTTAATATTTTGAGTCTCGGTGGAGGAGGAAAAGAGCAGAGATGCCGAGTGGGCTGACTGGAAGAGTCATCAGCAGCTAACAGTACTGTCAACATAATACCCTACCATCTGCTTGCTGTAAAAGCCCAGGCTAAATTTGTCTTGTGATGTACACATGGCAGTCCGGTAGCAAAGAGCAGAGACACTGAGTGGGCAACTTGAGCACCATGGAGTACGTTCACATGAAACTATGCCAACTGTTACGCCAACTGCCTGGTTCAAACACAAAAAAAGACATTCTAAAAATGTCAGCCCAAATCTGTTATGTTGCTCTGTATTCAGAAAAACAGAAGAGCAGAGGGGAGTCAAACAATGTCTTTGTGTTACAATGGAGCTAACGGGTCAAATCAGCAAATGCAAATCACGATGGCTCAAGGCAGTGACGGATTAGTGAGGACGACAAGGCAGCGAGCCTCCAGCAGTATCATTTTTGTAGATGCCAGTGTGCTTATAAATCTACCTTAAGTATGATTAGTGGAGGTGTATGACGGTTTGTATTTATGTCATCAACATGCTGCTAATATCTATAAAACATCACTGGGGGAAGCTCAGGGGGCCCATAAGCAGACAAGTCGCCCCTCCATGCACAATTTCCAGCGGCTGTACCTTCAGCTTCGTGTGTTCCAACAAACAAAGGTTGGCAGTGTTCAAGGCTGGGAAGCCAATAAGGGATCACGTCCCTGTCACTGCACTGGAGACTCCCACTGGGTGGGAGGGGGTCCTGTGCAAATGGGGGGTGTGGGGGGGTGGCATGAACCTCAGCAGGCATCAGTCCCTCTCAGTGAAGATCCCCGCTGGCAGGTGAAAAGGGCAGCTGGCACCTCCGTGTGCCATCCTCCCAGGGCCAACAGGGGAGTTAGATGATGTGACAAAGACCACAGTAAAAGAAATAGACCGTTTCAAATTGGGGGAAAAGGGAAAAACATCTAGAAAAATCCCGATAACCTGAGCAAGTGGATACAGTTACAACTATTAAATTATTAACCTCTCCCTTTAAAAAAAAAAACGAAACATAACAGCAAGACTATGATGTAGAATTTGTTTTATCTAGTGGTCCGCTGCAGAATACAAACTAAAATGTTTAGCAAAGCCCATTGTCATTCAGATTAAAAGAAATGTTTTCAAACATCTGGTCAAAAGCAAAAATAACATTTTTGTAGCTGGAAAATGTCCTAGTTACAAACCGCAGAGAATCAAACATGTGATAGAAATAAGCTTTATAGTAAGTAAAGTGCTGTAAACCCTGCTGACAATGTCACTGTCCTGGAAACTATAGATGGTTACATCTCACAGGCCTTACACCCATATGCCAAATATTAATCTGTCAGAAATAACTGACGAGTAGCATGTGCTCCTTTTAATTATTATATAAATAAACCCAACTTGAGGACATGAGAACAAAGTTATTTTCAGGGAGTGAAAAATGTGCACATATTGACCAACTATGGAGCTCAATAAGGACTTTCTTAGCTCTTTACTACTTAGCTCTTACAGTATTGTGTTGTGAAGTAGGAGGCACACGTCACTCCTGCAGAGGGCCCAGATTTAAAAGACTTTTCTTCATTCTTCTCTTATTAAATTATTTTATTTGGGTTTTCAAGCTTCAGTTTGGCTGAACAATGCTGCAAACGTGAACATGATCTATTGCTTCAAAAATAAACAATAAACAAACAAATAACTTTAACTAACTTTTTATGCCTTCACTGGTTTATTGACTTTACACTGGAATTAGTAAAATGCTTCTTATAGCAAGAACCAAAAGCTGCAAATATGATGAGAATCAGATACTGTTTAAAGTAAAACATCAAAAAGGTTTTTAAACAGTCTGCTTGCCTTATAGCGTATGATGCATGTCCTGTTGGATTTTCTTGTGGCTGCCAATGGCTTCACATCAATAGATGTTTTAAGCAATGCATTATTTTTGGAAAGTGAAAGGGAAACTGTTCTAGTTATCATCTTTATATTGAGACTGCTGTGAATCGCATGCCATGTACATCAGTGAGATCTTGGCTCAGTGTGGCATGCTTTTATCTGTCATGTAAGATTGATGGACTGCTTTGGATTACACGTGTAACATAGCCAAGATTACTCATGTGGATTGCAATCATCTCACCGTCTACAACATCTACAGTGAGGATAAAACCATCATTCCTATTTCTAGTGAGACGGCAACACAGGGAAAGCAAATTTAGCCGTGAGCTTACAGATGAGCGTCTTTTCCTGTCAACACCTGACAGAAAGAAGACACACAAAACCCAAATGAGGCTAGGTTAAAATTACCACAAAAAAAAAAAAAAAATTAAATATCAATTTTAAAATGTTACACTTTACTTTCAAAAAATATATATACAAACTTGGTGCCATATCTTTAGTAACGTGTATCATCCGATGTTTACTCACCAGCAGAAGCAAAGTTGCAAAGCAGGTCGGCTATAGCATGAGAAGCTGTTTACACTGCAATACACCCAACACATCTTCATAATTAAACATCAGCAATGTTTACCAAGCACTCCAACCCATAGGAGCATTTTCTAATACGTCAAATCAATCTGCACTCATTTAAAAAATAATTATGTTTTATGGAGTGATAATGTTGTGGTTGAGTTCTGGTTAGGTTAAGACACAAAAATCACTTAGTTAGGATTACTGAAAAATCATGGTTTGGTAAAAAACAAAAACAATCACTTCAAACGTGGTGTGGGTAGAAGATAATCCTTTTTAAAAACTGTCCTAAGTCGGGTTTGGAAACAGTAAGTGAACAGCAGTCTCCTGCAGCACTTTTCAAGTCCACTTCCTGCCAAACATCCACCCAATATGCAAATGTCGCACTTCATGTAGACATCTCCTGAACTGCGTCACTTCTTCAGGTCATAATTACATTGACCGCTAGATGGCGTCTGTCATTCAACTCTAACTATAGATCATTTTTGGTGACTGAATTTAGGACCTATACTGTGTGGGGTTTTCTTTTTTCTTGTGAGGACAGGCCGGGTTTTTCAGAAGTCTTTGCTTTGATCTAAAAAAGGCATCAATAATCCACCTCCTCAGCAGTTTGCCACCTCCTCTGCAGCATAGCTACAGTATGTTCTTACCTACCACACCATCCCTGCTTATCAGTGTCACCGCATGCCATTCAGCCTGCTCCCAATTCTGCCACTGACAGCCACGTTAAAGCCCGTCAAACGATTCTCAGCTCCAGGTTCTTATTAAGTGAGGAGAAAAGACTTGCACATGTTGTGTTTTACAGTTGTTTCTTTTAATACATTAATAGCACCTGCTTGAGTTCTGGTTTTAGCTCTCTCATTTGAGGACAATATAAGAAATTTGTCTGATTTCAAGTGCACTGGCGGTGTCTGTGTGTGTGTGTGTGAAGAAGGTTGCAATTGTGTAACAGAAGTGACTGGCTGACTGCTGCACTGAGTATGCGTGTCTGTCTGTGCCGCAAATTGAGCAATGCGATACAATAATAAGACAGTTAGACTGGACAACAAGAGCGGTTTTCTCAAAGACACAGAGAGAGAGGAAGAGTGAGAGACAATGAAAGAAACATGTTGGGAGGAAGAGGAGCAAGTGAGAGACAGATGGGGTACAAAGCTTAATGGATACAAAACATCCAGACTAATTTTGACAAATGGCACAGTGACAGAGAGAGATGACTGTGACACACACACGCACACACACACACACAAGGATCAAGTATCACAGTGACAAAAATGGTTTGAATCCAAATTTAAGTTCAGTCAGAATAGTAAAGCAGATTCAAGTGGCAAATAATTGAGAACACACACACACAAACACCACCCACCACCTTCACCCCAGGCTTGCAGACATAAGGGAAGCGTGCCCGTCACAGCACACTAAGCCCACAGCTAGAAGTGACAGTCTGACTGAGTGGTCTAGCAGCGCTTCAAAAACTGTTATTGATCTGCCTAGAAGTCAAGCTGTAGTAAGAAAAGTACAACACCTGACTAGTTAACATCACATGTGTGATGGCAAGAATCTGGTGATATGATCTATCACCCTACAATGCGATATATTGTGATATTGCAGTTGTTTTCATTAGGCTGTGATTATTCTAGAGGTCACAATAGGCCGTTTTATACAATGAGGTTTCTAAAAAATGGTCTTAATACAGTGAAACCCTAAGGGGACTATCATCATCACATATGAATACAAAATGGGTTCATTTAATTCACAAGAGTCTCAAGTTTTCTAGTCATCCGTAATTTATGCAATTCCAAGACGGTTCAGGGACCAGTACAAATACACCATTTTTAGAAGAGGCAAAAATAACACATGCAAGAAAACTGCATAGTTTTTGCCAAACACCACATGGGATTAGCTTACAGTGGGTATGTCTGTAAAGACGAGACTCGTGGGTACCCACAGAACCCATTTTCAGTCTGATATCTTGAGGTGAGAGGTCAAGGGAGCCCTTTCAAAATGACCATGCTAATTGTTGGTGAAACATTGGCAAAACATTACATTACTATATTCAAGTGTATTGATATTTTCTTACACTAATGGCCTACAGAATATTGTAAGTATGCAATAATAGATCATCATACATAATTTAGTAGAGGGGACTACAGAGGACACTACAGACAATATGTCTATTCTTAATAAAAGCACATTTTATGAACAAATCAAATTCAAATATAGAAACAATGCATATATAAAGATAATATGGCGTCCATCTTCTAAACAAACACTTGGGGTTCAGGTTATAACAAATGAAGCACACAACACTCAATGACACATTATGAAAAATTAACATATTAAAGCAAATTACCAAGTGCCATTCCTCTGCAAACGCTATAATCACATCACAGAAATACTATTTCACAGGAGACAGTTTGTTGACAAAAGCCACAGTAACTAAGTTAATTAATAACTTTCATTCATAGATCACTAATACTAAGGCACAGCCATAACTATTATTACTCACACCTGCACAAGCTATATAGGTGATGTAACACCTGTTTGAGGTTAAAATTGTGTTTGTTTTTATTTGTCTGAACTGAGTGTACTGACAAACAAGGTAAGCTATCTATTAGCTTAGAAGCAGTTAACCACACAAACACAGCTATATTCATGTACACAGCCACGGTTAGCCGCTTAGCCACCAGGAAACCGACAGAGAAAGTAGCTTAATTTAAGAAGAGTGTGTGTTGTGTCGTTTTGTGTTGTGTTGTGTCGTGTTTGTCTACTTACCATCTGTCGTCCTTCATGGTTGAAAAGTGTTGAGTTTCACTGCAAACAGAGTCCTCCACTCACCTAGCTAGCTTACAGCGGCTAGTTGTTGCCATGTTTTTATCAGCTCTCCTTCACTAAGAAGCGTTAATTAGCTTCACAAAAACGTTCAATATTTCTATGAAAGTTTTTCTACTTTCTTTTCTCTTATAAAGTTTTTTGTTTTTTTGTTGAAATCACAATCCAAGTTCAGTCTCGCGCCGGCGTGACGTTGGTATTCAGAGGATGACGACATCACCTGCTGTAGTTTAGCTAACACCTGAATTTACACAAGTGTTTCACCACGACGCTCATTTAACACATATTTATGAACTGACGTTACAGGGACGCTGTGCTGCTCAATAACATCCTGTAAATAACAATATATGACAGAGCAAACAATGTTTTCCCTCCCTGTTTTTTGGAAGAAAATGTCGCTGCTAATTTAAACTAACGCGGCAAACGTTTTGTCACGTGATGTTGTGATCTCGCGAGATCAACTGCTGATAGGCGTTCGGGTCAATTTGGTCGCCGTTGACAGGCATTGACGATGACATTTCAGATTTTAGGGCTGCAGGCGCCTATTACTCTACTGATATTATGATTTTAAGTAGGCATATTATTTAAAGTAGTATTTCATTGTGCTTCCAAACGCATCTCACTGTCTTAAGAGGACTTTTTGGACTACATACCACAATCAGAAATGCCAATTTTTACAGCCTACTGAGGATCCACCATCCAACAGTAAAAATAAATTGCTGTCTATTACTAAAATCTCTTTGGACTTAAAAGCTCTGTTAATCAGTAATGTGTTTACTAACGTGCTGACCTTATGTCATGTCAATTACATCAAGTTAGAATCAAAACTGCTGTCTTTTTTTCTATGTGTGTGTGTGTGTGTGTGTGTATGCATGTCTCCTAGGCAGCCTGTCATAACTTCACCAACACTAATTGAATGAGTCCAGAAATGAGAAGCCTGTACAGGTCCTCCCTTAGGGGTAAACAGTTAAAGTCTACATCCCACACACACACACACACACACACACATAAACTCATTCTAATGTAATTGATTTTCTAAACACTTCCATACTTTATGGTCACTGCCAAATGAAAAACTCACTGATAAACTCACTCAAAAAGGTTGGAGGCAAATGTCAAATGAGGTACAAAAATTACTCAGGCTACTCTTACTGCACCTGCTGCCGTGTACAGCCTTTTTACACTACACTCAAATGTTGCAATGAGGAGCGTTTTTCTCCATCTTTTAGAATGATAGCCCCTAAGATGCTTTCTTCATTGCTTTGTTGTATGTTCCACTTTCTCGCTTTGATTTTATTCATTCTTTTCTTTAGAGATTTGCACAGTTAAATCCATCCAGTTTGAGAGATGGCGCCTCAGTCCCAAAGATTCACTGCTTTAATGTGGCGCTCATAGTGTAGTGGCAAAATCCACCATTTATTCTCATTGCGTTCAGTACATCCGAGTCATTCTAATATAAACTTATTTTAAAAATCAAAACGATCTAACACTGCTGTAGGATGAGGTCAATAATTAAGTCACAATCTCATAAAATGTTTGAATTATTTTAATTGTATTAAATATTAACAATAATAACAATAAGGAGACAGTGGAGAAAAATCTTTTTAACATTTCCTGTGAACAACGAGTGTGGGGAAAAAAAAATATCTCTGACACAAATTGAAGAGAAATATTTTGACCATATCTAAGCTCGTCAAACAGCTACAAGTTGAATAATTGCTCAGGAGAAGCATGTCAAGTGAAAAATGACATTATAAAGAAGGATTCTGTTTTCTATCAGGTCACCTCAACAAACTCTGGTCAAAGGCTCCAACTGTAGCATGTGACAAGCCAATAAGTTTCATATATCTCGACTCACAATTCACCCTGAACTGAAAAAAAGTAGCAGAAATATTAATAATGCAAAGACTTAATTACAGAGAAGAAAACGCCAATGAGTGAGTCAACTGGCCTTTATATGTAAAATTTAGCGTGGGACATTAATTAATTAATTAATATAGAAATGACATTTGTCGGGTTTATTTTGTAAATATAGCCTAAAATGCTTTGGTAGTAGCTAGAACCTCCACTACGTGTAACATTTTCTCTGTTTTTTTGTTTGTTTGTTTGTTATTCAGTGCCATTTACACATTTGCAAAGATTGTTTGTGTTCATGAATTTAACATCAACAGTTTTATTAATTTATGTACAATTATACAGCTCCAGTTCATTCTGACAGCAATTCAAAAAACAAACCGACAAACAAAACATAATTACAGTTAGCTAATACAGTATGTTATCTGTGATTTATCAAAAAGATAATAACATTATGATTATCATTATGGTCATTCCAGCATGATTATTATCATCATGACTTCAATTCTTTCATGTTAGTGCCAATACGTTTTTAGGGAAATTGATTCTGTGGCAATAAATATAAATAAGGCATAAAGCAATAAGTGACAAATGTCGTGTCCAAAATGTACAACAAGCTGGTAGGTAGGAAAGAAAAGTTCATTACGGGTTCATTCTTTGTAAGACCTCAGTGCCACATTTGAACTGCCAGCTCAGATCTGCCTTTTTCTTTCCATGATATGTAACCAGCAGCCTGTCTCTGTGGTCCAACAGACCCCTTTTTTACGGCAGACATTTTTACTCGTCAAAGCAGGAAAAAAATTGTTCTAGGCCCACCTAAATGGAATAAAGCCATCCCTAAAGTTATTAATTCCACCTGTACTTTTCCCTCAAAATGTCTGCTGTGAACACAGCTAATTTAAAACATGGTGAGAAAATAATAAATCTGAGTGGGCAGTGCAAACACAACCGGAAACTCCCTCGTGACATTATACATTAAGATGCATCATTTTGATGAGGGATGTAAAAAGCATTTCTTAAGAGGTCAGCCAGCGACAAAGCATTGTTTCCCTCCGTCTGTAAACAAGCCGAGCAGGGAATGTTTTGTTCGCATTACAGCTGCGGCTCTCAGACCAGGACCTCAGGAGTCAGATTACTGCTGGCAGTCTATCCAACCAGGTAGTTAATTGCATTCACCAGGTGTAAAATTACTCCCCGATTAGACAGCTAGAATGAAAATCGGCAGTGCTGCAGGTCCCAATGCCCAGAACTGAGCGCCACGGCAACAGAGTCTGTTATAGATACACTATATAACAATACAAGCTCTAGGTAAGTCGGCAAAGTGGGGGAGAAAGACGGAGGGGAGGAGAGACCTGCGACATAACAGAAGGAAAGATAACTGAGTTTGCATGCAGCAGACAGGGAAGGGGGATAAGGAGAGTGTATAAATTGGAAAGGAGAAAATATAGAAGAGAAAAAATATAAGTACAGAGAGAGAAGGGATGACAAAACAATGGTGATGCAAAGAGAGAAAATAGGCTGTACATGAAGTGGACTAAAGGGAGAGTAGCAGCTTCCACTGGTAGGAACAGAGCTGTCTTCCTTCAGGTCTCTCTTTACCTCTACCAGGTCATTGCCTCACACACACACACAATTCATACAATTTCCCTACAGCCTGGTGCCGTCTGGAGACAGACAAGGTCAACAACTTATCCGAAATAACATTTCCTGCAGATGCCGGGTGCTGTGGACCTGTGGTCTGTACTCTTCCACCTCCCTGTTGACATTATAAGATTTGTTTGCCCCAAAGCCTACAGGGGAAAAAAAAAAGGTTGTTCAAGAGTCTACTCAGTTCAACAGAGCAAATGTATCCAACACTGGCTGACTTAACATAGTGTTACATGAAGAAAAAAAAAGTGGGTTTTCTCACTTATTAAATTGTGACACGTTTTTTACCCCAAAGTGTAAATAATGTACGACTCGGCAGGTCATGGCAGTTACAGGATATGTAAATCCCGCTCAAAAAAAGTATGTGTCCTACTATCCAAAACAACATTAATCACAAATCTTATTATACCAAATGCCATCTCATTAGGTCCGGGGTTTTTTTAAACGTTAAAAACACACAACAAAGGAGAACATAGAAGGACTGAGTGGAAAACAGATGCTTTTACAAATGTCACAGTCTGTAAAATCTGTTGGGTTTTTTTTTTCCAGCTTCTTTCTTTTCATTATTTGATCAAGTAAACAATTTTCTGTACAATATTTGTTCTGTCATAAATAGAGTCAGATTGCACTCAATTGATGCCCCTCAGTCAAATTGCCATAGAAAAAGCCATAGTCAACTGTAAACGTCATTATTTGAAAGATTTTACCTTTTGAATCCTAAAAATGGATATCGACGCCAACATTTGGCAAAGCACCAGAATACTCAGCCTTAAAAAAAAAGATTTGAAGGGCTTCATTCCAAACTCTGATATTTGATTTTCTATTTCGAAACAAAATGACCTTGTTGTAAAAGTTGTAAAAATCACGCTCTGCTCATCTCATTAAGTATTTTGTGAGCTAAGAGTTTTAGGGATGGCTCTTACTGCAATTGTGCTCCAAATAACTGTTGATTTGAATTGATTGATCTTATTTTGGAATGAAACTCTTCATCTCATTTGTACTGTACTACTATAACATTACAGATAGACATTGATTTTTTGTATATAATGTGGGTAATATTGCAACATTGTATTTCTACAAAAAACAGTGGGCCAGTAGTGAACCAAGTCTACATCTAATGCCTTAATTTGTGTTTGGGTTCACAGGTCCTGGCTGGTTTGATTCCCTTCTTGAAACACTGAGGTGGGAGTTGATACTGAAACATTATTAAAAGATTTAAAAGTCACCCCCAATCCTGTTTTTTGTTGCAATACAAAATGCTTACCTGTATTTTCCCTTATAGGTTTTAAAAAAGCATGCAGTAAAAGGATCATGGGTGTGGATGTTGATCCTAATCTGGACTCCTGTAAAAGGACTTCAAGGAATGCAGAATCGATGTCGATTTTGGCAATGTGAGAATATAACCTTACAAGCACAAATTATGGTCAGTCTCGTAGTTTCTTAAGCAGCAAATAGTTTTCACTGGTAAAAATGATTCAGTAAACTGATAAAAAATATATCTTTCCCAACGCGCACACACACACACACGTTCATCTCTTTGTTCAGATTTTACACCCCGTTATTTGTGCAGATTGTGAAGCGGAGATATCGCAGATGATGTCTCTGTGTGATTGTGTGTATTTACGTGTGTGTGTGTGTGTGTGTGTGTGAGAGACGCAATCTGAATAAGTGCAGAGGTTGTGAGTCTGTGTGCATTTTGTGTGTCTGTAGGCGTAAGCACATCTAAACTGTCAGCATGACACAGCGTGGGAGTTCTGATAGACGGGTGAGTGCCTCTTTCAAACTTGCAGCCTGATACTTGTGTCTTTGTGTGTGTGTGTGTGTGTGTGTGTGTGTGTGTGCGTGCACTTGCATTTGTCATTTGTGTTTAAGTGAGTGAATCTATGAACAAAATGTCAGCAAAGGGTTGGTCTGAATTGTAAAGAGAGACAAGTGTGATTGTATGCACGTGTGGTTGAGGATGAGAGGGAAACACGAGCAACTTGTACCGAAGGAGCAGCAGCTTTTCTATAAAGTCACACAGTTTGTCACAGAAGTCAATGATATGGATGCTTATGATTGCGATGGTGTAACTGTTTGTGCCCTCAACTGTCACTTCGTGTCAGAGCCTGCAGTTCAGCAGTATGTAGGGAATGTTGGAGGAAGACATTTTTACGACTGTAGCTATGCAGAGATAGAGGGCCTCGAGGTGGCTGACCTAAACGACCCATAAATGTGGAGGATGAGGAGGATGAAGAGGAGGCTGAGGAAGGAGTAGGAGGTGGTGGGGAGGCTTGGTCTGACGATGAAATGCTCGGAGAAGGGCTCCCTCTGCTCACAACACTTTGGAGGCTTGAGGAGGCGCTGGCCCCTACCGCACGGGGGATATGGCTGAGGAGGTGATGCTCGCCTCCTGTTCTCCTCACTCCACCTGACAGACTCACTCCTCCTCCCCCTAGAGTTAAGGACTCAGACGAGGAGGACACCCCCTCTGGCTGCCTGGAGGACAGGGATGGAATTGCGGTGTTAGTATAAGTAGGCGCCGAACCGGAGCCTGAGAATTCATTTGGTGAAACTTGAAGCTGGGCTGGAGGAGTCGGTGAGGCTTGAGCTGTGACTGCAGAGGCGGCTGAGGGCAGGTTGGAGGAGACGGGAGCCAGATTCAGAGCAGGGTTACGGGCCGAGGACTGTGCCAAGACTCCCTGGCAGTGGCGCTCCTCCCTGGGGGTGTGTCGGTCAGAAGCGAGAGGCCGGTTGTGCAGATGTGGATAGTGGTGGTGGTGGAGGTGCTGGTTAGAGAGGTCCCCTCCGAGTGCTGCCCCCGCGCCCCGCATTACCCTTCGGTCCCTTGAAAGCAGGTTGATGCTGCTGCTGCTGCTGCCGAGTCCTGACCACCGGCCTGGATGGTTGGTCTGAGACAAAGGAAGAAAAAGAAAAATGATGTTAAGAGACTTTATCATTAACTCTGCCTGCTGTCAGTGAGTGTGTGATATGTACCTGGTGTTTTTCAGGAATAATTCACTGAACATGTCTCCAGGGGAGGAACATGAGCGAAAGTGAGAGAGGAAGACACAGACAGGCAGAGACAAATAGAGAGGCAGACAGTGTGAGGGAAAGGTCTGTTGTGTGTTCAGTATAGATTGTTAATTAGGTGACATTTGGAGAACGATCTCTCTGGGCTCCTGCAGCTTGTTCTAATTGTTTCTAAACCAACCGGAACCACATTCAGTAAAGAACACACACACACACACAAACACACACACACACACACACACACACACACACACACACACACACACACAGTGGAATAGGACAGTACATGTGCATGTATGGAAATATGCTCCCAAGGTATGCACAAATCCCCACGCACAAAGCAATGGGATCTCTCTCTCTTACACACACACTTACACACACACACACACACACACACACACACACAATAGAGACGATGGCACATAAAGCTAGATGGCAGAAAGGAGAGCCACCTGTTCTCTTTCACACTCCACTGCACCCCCTTATGCAACATATCTCATCACTGCCCCCTTCTCTCTCTCTATCTTTCACTCGCTCACTCACTCACTCACTCACTCACTCACTCACTCACGTGTGTGTGTGTGTGATGTTCACTAAAGTGACACACGATATAACCTGACACTGAACCTCATGGGAGAGTAAGCTGAGTTGACTTTTGTTAACACAATGTCTGTGTGTATATGTAAGAGCATGTGTCATGTACGTGTAAATATATGTAAATGTGTACATGTGTGAGTTGTGTTTTGATCGTGAATCGTTGTGTGGAACAAATACATTTAATGAAAATGATTAATGTGTATGTATGGAATATACAAATGTTTCTACGCGTTTTTGCACACAAATTGATAAGTACAAGTAATGTATTTACGCCATCAAGAAATGTAATTAGCCAGAACAGGGCTAACTGAATAAGTATAGTACACTGTAACAGCGTCCTATGATTTCGGCACTTCCGATGACGCAAGATGGTCAACGTGCATTGCACTTTGTAACACGGTGTCTCCAGATTTCATGAGGTGCTTTTTTGTGTGAGCTTCATACATATGCAGGTGGTGCTGTAATGGTGATTTGGCTCAGTACTTCTTTATAATACTGGATTTTAAAGAACAAATAGAGATATCAGCTTTAATTCTAGTCCATGGTGGTCATCAGATAAAAAGTAAAACTATTTTTGTACATGGTTTACACCTTTAGTTAGTAATTGGACAGATATATAATATTTTTTAACGAAGTTGTGCTTTTCATGCAGGAAAACCAATGTTCTAATTATACTGTGTGGTTGGAAAAAGTCTGTGAGTGCAATGGCTTGTGAAAGTTTCTAGCCCCTGAACACCACCAGACTTTCAATATCTTAGGTGCTATTTTTTTGCATTTAAAAGTATTAAAAGGATTCTATGAGGATTTAGCTGTGACTGTGCTTGGCTCTAATTTAGTCTGAGGCAGTATAGAGTGTAGGGTGAGGTTAATATGATGAGTAAACAAGGTTCTGAGAAAAGTAAAGAACAACAAGCGGACGGGGTCAACCTTGCTTTGAACCTCTCTGTTCTTGGTACTGATCTTTATGACGAGGAAATGCAACGATTTTCTTTCTTCGCTTGCTTTAATGATAAAGTAAAAAAGAATTCCCTTATTTATTTTCTTTTTTTTTAACATCTTACACAACACAACCCTGCTCTCTATTCCTTTGCAGCAGAAAGAAAAAGTTAATATACACAACTAACATCTAGCCCGGTCGTGTTTTTTGAAATTGGACAACAAAAGGACCGTTACGTTTGTTAATGAAATCTCGATCTGTCCATGCTGTTTGTCTCCGCTCCACCTGCAGTATGCAGGAACGTGGACAGTCCCCGACGTGCTCATTTGATATGGCTTTTAGAAAAATTCAAATAGACCAAACAATCTGCACTTTAAAAGCTCGGTCTCTTTGTCCTTTCATGTTCGACTGTCTAAAAGAAACGAGAACAAAAAAGAAAAAACGCCACAACAGCACTCTGCCAAAACATCAAACAGTGTGCCGTTGTCTATACAGCTTACTTAAAGAGCTCAGGGAGTGTGTCTCTGCTTTCTAATAGGCTCTAATGGGTGGATAAACACTACAAGCCATCTTGCAGATTTCTTGATCTAATTAAGAGCAGTGAGAATTTCCATTCCAGACAAATTTTCTACATAGGGGCGCTATGAAAAAACATGAGGGAATTGCCACAGTGTTGAATATCCGTGGCGGTGAAGGTTGATGTGGGATGGCTTAATTAGGGCTAAATTGCTAATCTTATGGAAAAAAAAAAAAAATCTGGAGGGTTTTTATCAACCCTCAGACATTTGAGAAAACAGCAGAAGGTAAGGCGAGAACAGCAACTGGCAGAAAACTTTAAAAGGAATCATTACCAGGCATGGTATAAAAAGTTGGTTGTGGAAACATATGCTCTGTATCAAAGGAACATTTCTGATCCAAGTTAGAAAGAAAAAAAAAGAAATAAAATGAATCAAATGGAGCTAAATTAATTAGGCTAAAGCTGGGGTGGTATCTGAGAGTGCACAAGAAGGACAGACGGAGGAGAAAGGAAAAAGGTCAAACACGATGAAAAAAGTAAATAAATGGGCGACGTAAACAAATATAACAAAGGAGGTGAGGAAAAGACAGGTGGGAAAGGATGAGAGACTAGCGATTAAAACAGAGATAAAGAAGAAAAAATGAGCAACAGAAGAACAGACAGCAAGGCAAAGAGAGCAAGACTGATTTACAAACTCAGGTGTCCTTTCTCAAGTACAAGCTCTGCGGCAAGCAGGCTGCCTCTTCAGCGGTGTCAATACAGCCTGTGTGTGTGTGTGTGCGTGTGCAAACACTCTAGAGAGTCTTACACACACAGTCCTATAAATAAACACACACACACACACACACACATAGACCTAGGTAAATCAGTGTAATTTAAAGGGGCCTTCTTCTGCAACCTTAGATTTTATTGGGCAGTGAAGAACACAGCAATGTGCTAATGGCCAAGTTTGCATAAAAGAACTCTTTAAAACCCTAAAACATCCCCATACAACATGTTGTCTTTTGTTCCCCTCAAACAAAACTAAGACTATGTCATTTTAGAAACCACAACACACACACAGTGGACACGTGCAACGCAGGCTCAGTGTAAAGCTAACTGCTGCTGCTGTCAATCACACACCACGTCTCAGTATCCCTGCACCCACGCACCTGATTCTAATGAAGACCGTGAGGCTGAAACGTATTGGACCCCCAAAAAGTTTGAAACTCTTCACAATGAGATTAGAGAGGTGAAAGTTTGTCAATGTGAATTATTTATATTCTGTGACACCCACATATGTTATGAACAAAGTAATCCTGCGGTTTACTAAAACGACGGAGTGTTAAGTATAGATACAATAACAATGCAGTACACCCACAGGATGGTACTCTAAATCCTATTTAGACTATGACCACTATACCAACACACGTTCCAACTGTGATCCCAAGCAATCCCACCTGACCCTGTCTACCTTTATCTCAACAGTCTCATTCATACGTGTTCGCCAAACCCAGGACTCAAACTACAAACCTCCTCTCATTAAACCCTGATGTACTTTTTTTTTTTTTTTTTTGGTGGGGTCCTGATGCACATCTTAAGAGAAGAAGCAGAGGATTGTACCTCACAGACAACTGAACAAGCCTAAAAGCAAAACAGTCCTAACATACTGCCTGTACCATCGGTGTGGTTTATTTCCTGAAACAGATTGAGAAGAGTGATAGAAAGAGGCAAAACAAGATGAAAAACATGATGTCAACATTACAGAATCACACAAAGCCCCAGAACATTTCCTCTCCTCTTGCCCACAAATATTCATTGAATATTCACAAACATGGTGTATACAGCTGAGTCTCCCACATCAACTAAAGGCACTTTGCTGGATACATTTGCAACTAACAATCAAACAAGGGGCAAAACTAAGCCCGAGCCTGGTGTCTCAAGGCCATAGCACACATTTGCTTTGAACATGCTGGTTTACATCAATACCCGTCCCCTTAGGAAGGGAGTCTCTTGTACTGCCTGTAACAGCATCCTTGCTTTCCCCTCTCTCTCTCTCTTCATCTATGGAGCTCTTTGGAGTTTGTTCTTTGGACTTTGTTTCATCTTTGTCTCTCTTTTATTCTTTGGCTCTCCTCACCATTTCCCTATACAGCTCTCTGAATTTCCAACCAGTATATCACTTTCCACCTCACCTGTATTGGATTAGTACTACGAGTAGTAGTAGTAGTAGTAGTTGTTAAAATGGACCTGGAGTCTCTTAGTTGAACTTGAACTGTGTTTTTGTGTTTATTTAGCCAGTTCAGTTTTTGAGTTAATTTTGGTGAATGCAGCAGGATAAATACTTCGTACTGTGAATGTCTCTTGTGTGAACAGTTGGCAGGTTGACCTCTACACTATTCACGACTTGAACTACATAGAATTTGAGCAAGTCCAGGAAACATTCAGACTTTTCTCGTTCCCTTTGTGTCTCTTCTTTCTTTTCTCTAACCTTATTTACCCCCTCTTGACCTCCTCTCTTCATTCATGTCTCACCCTCTCCACCATGCTGCCCTTCCTTTTGTCCCTCTCCTCTTCGTTATGTAACTTGGTGCTTAAGAATGCCAGCGGCAGGCAGGGCTGAATAGACCCTGACAGCTGGAGGATTGATGGTACACTGCTGTGCAGTCTGGAGACCAACCACAGAGAGAGAAGAGGGAAGGAGAAACTTTTTTTTCTTCTTCAGCAGCTGGGGTGGGGTTGGGGGCTGAGATGATGAAGAAAGATGACGAACAAACAAGAGAGGAGCGAAGTTGAGCTCATGTCGCTCTAGCTGTCATTCCAGCCCACACTGCAGCAAACTTGCAGCCAGCTGGCTGGATGTCACATGCTGGACTTGCCTGCCTCTGGAGACATCGTGATGCACGACACTAATGTGATGCACTGCACAGCTAATCAGACCACAGTGGTACCAATCTTCAGTCCTGTTGTGGTACTACTGTAAAATTATCTACATTAGACTTAATATTGAGTAATAGCTGCCAAACACAGCAACCTGCTACAAACAGGATTCAGTGTGTCTGTCGCTCAATATATATTTAGAATAACTCAGACAGGACAAATCCATCGTATATCAATGTGGTTGAAGGTCTGAATATATTACAGTGTCTGAGACTACAGTCATCTCTTGCATATTTCACTACAAAGAAAATCGGAAAAGAAAACCAACTTATTTACAGCAACAGCCTGGAGGGGGCGGTGCTGACCTTATACACAAGCACACGCATGTTTATAATTTTTAACATTTTGGAGTTACACGGTGGCTCTACTAGAATCACTGAAGGTTAAGTACCTTGCTGAAAGCCACATTAACCACTGCTGCTCACTTGATGACTGTGAAATCTAACCACTAGGAAAAATGCACACACACATGTTTTCAGGAGTCCTGTCTGATCCAAAGTGTTCAGATTCTGTGCTAAGCACCTGGAGAGAGCGGGAGTAGTGTGATAAGTACTGTATATTCATAATGCAAATGAGCTCACAATGTTCTCTTATGAATATACGGTTCTAGGGATTTTTATATAAAATAACTACGGTCAACAACAAAGCAAGTAGGTCTTGTTGCTAACGTATCCAGGGCTTTTTCATCTCACACACAGTTTAGAGGAACATTAGTGAGGCACTTGGGAGTTTTAGCAAACTTTTAGATTTGTATGTTATCGATGTAGCTGCTGTTGATGGTTATGGACAGTTCATTATGTGTTGCCGAGCAACAACAGGACACCTCTCAGTGATAAAACATGGAAAGGAGCATCACGGTTTAGCTTGGCTTAGGCATACAGTGTGATCACCAGCAATGACTGGAATTACTGAACTAGGGTGTGATCAGTGATTCTAGGTCACTACTTATGATTGTCAATGTTGAGAAGTGTATAGCTCCAGGGCACCCAAAGTGAAAAAGGCAGGCTGGCGAGTATTGAAGCCAGTGCCATGCTGTGGCCAGGAGGCCTAATGAGGTTTCTTGATCAGCTCTGATGGGCATAGATGCTGAGAGTCTGGCATTGCTCATCAACCACCACCCCCAACAGGTCTGTGTGTACATGCACATATGCATGTGTACGTGTGTGCGTGTGTGTAATCATGGCGAAACTCATTGACCACCAGCCTGTGCCAATATGCTTCATGAACATTGCCCAGAACTACAAGCAAGAGGAGTGGGATCGCAAAAGGAAAGTGATTGAAAGAATGAAAGTGAAGATGAAGGAGATGAAGAGAGGGAGTGATAGGAGATAGCAGACACTGAGGTGGAATAAAGTAGAAGCCCGAAAACAAGGTTGGAGATGTTCAAAAAGGAAAAGTTGATAAAAGACAGAGAGATGAAAACAAATAACAAAGGGAACAGGGGAACAAACTCAAAGGAATACGGGGAGGGGATGATACACAGGTACCAGTGAGGTAAAACAATGAAGGAAGAATGAAAAGGGGGAGAGGAAAGCAAGAGGGTTGATAGTCAGATGGTGGAGGGGAACAACAGGGACAAAGTGAGAGTAAAAGGTGATAGCACAGACCCAGAGTTACAGTAGATGAAAGAGAAAGATAATTAGAAACCTAGAAGAAGACATGAAGAGAAACACAGGGAAACGCTAAATGAAAGAGAGGATGCATCAATAAAAAAGGTAAGAAAGAGAAAATGTTGGAGTCAGTTCAGAGGGACACACTAATTAGTGCAGGAGCAACTGATGAAAACATCAATATCAATAGTCCCAATTGGTATCCAAAGGCATAGAAGGGTTAGTTTCAGTTAAACAAATATCATTTGTGAGGAAAGATATTTCATTGTTTATACATCCCAGATTTTCTATTTTTCTCAACTGACATCATAATTAATACGAGTGTTTTGAGCATTTACTCAAAATGTTGGCTTCCAGAAGTGTCACTTCTCTGGGCAAGCCACACTGATTCTGTCTAATCTGCTGAACTCGTCTGAAGACATGCAGGCTAGGTGAATTGGAGACTCTACACGGCCTGTAGGTGAGAATGTGTTTGTCTGTCAATGTGTGTTAGCCTGTGATAGACTGGCACCTGCTCAGGGTGTACACCACCTCTAACCCACTGCGTGCTGGGATTGTATCCAGTCTCCCGCAACTCTAAACTGAAGAAGCAGTTTAGATAATGAACAGATGGATGTTTTCACGTGAAAACTTTGAAAGTATCTACAGGTCGTACCATGTGTAAAACTGTGACCACATGCATCCCACTACTGAATCAACCATATCAATCTCTAGACAAAAAGCTATTTGTCAAACGCTAGACAAGTTGGTCTGACAGATGTTTGGCATTTGCTGAACCCAGACAATAGAGACTATACATTATACTCCAATCCACATAGGTCATACTCCAGAATTGATTTTTATCTTGTTCCATGAATCTCTAGTTGAGAAATGTTATATTGGTTCTGTTCATATATCAGACCATGATCCTGTGTTTTTAGTTATGTCCATCTCAAACAACAAGATACGGGACACAGATTTCTGTCCCATGGCCCGAAGAGAACTACAGATGTTTATCCAGGAGAATGATAATAAATATACAGATACTTCAAACTTATGGAAAACAACTACTACAACAATAAGTACAGGTTCAAAACAAGGATGCACTTTATCGCCCTTATTATTTGTGTTAGTAATGAAGCCTTTAATAGAAACACATAAGATTTCTCTGTATGCTGACGATGTTCTTTTATTTCTAGGTAATCCCATTTCCAAGCTATTATCAAGATAATTAATGAGTTATTATGGTAAATCCTTGGCATTACCGCTTGGGAATTTAACATGAACTGATTTATTGGGACAAATTTCTTTTAAGTTGTCTCTTAATGAGCTCAGATATCTAGGGATTACTGTTTTATTTTGGATGATATGATACATGTGAAGCTAGACCCAGTGGTGAAAGAGATCTTCAAAGATGGGGCCCTTTTATCAATATCAGTATTTGGATGTGTTGCCATTATAAATATTAATATTTTACAGAGACTATTCTACATTCTACATTTCCTGACCTGCCCTGCCAATTATAAATAATGCAGTTTCACTACAGAGGATGAAGGGCAACTTTATTGATAGAAATACTTTCAAATTGTATGTAATTCTGGTTTTGCACAATCTCGTTCAGATGTAGGTTTAAAACATGGAAGGATGTTTTTAGGGGGGGGGGGCTCTGAAATCCTTTTCACAACTGAGGACTGAATTTACAATTAGGAATTACATTAAATTCCATTAAATAAATGGACATTTATTGGAAGTTATATTCCATACTATCAATAATAAAACATCCTGGGGCTGATGCAAGTATGTCCTATTTGCTCTCCATTATGTCTGAAATGGAAAAAAATCTGTGGTACATATAATGTAGACCTCTTACATGGTCGTGCCCTAAAATTGCAATTTTCTGGCCATTTGGAAAATGTTTGGGATAGATTTACCTCTAAATCCACATATCCACATCACTTTCTACTAGGATTACACTCTCATTATAAAAGCAGGTACAGGTACATTCCTAAAATTGCTATTTATGCTGCGCACCTCATCAATGGTCATCAATAGCAATATACATAAAAGAAGAATGATCAAGAGTTATAAGTGTAGGGGTAACAAATGAGCACAAACAAAACAAACCATGCTTGAATAAAATAGGTTCAACACTTTCTTTCATACTAGGTTTAACTGTTATTTGTTTTGTTATATTTTGCATTTTTCATTTACTGACTAGCTTATTCCACCCGTTTGTGACTCCACACAAGCATTACTCCTTCCTTCCTACTCTATCTGGATTGATTGCTGCACCTGCTTGCTCCCCCCATGTGTCAACATGGTACCCATTGGTGGTGTCTAATTATTGCAGAAGCTGTTATCTCTGCTCGGCATTACTCCCTACCTAATATTCTCCTGTAAGCTGTCACTATTGCTCACCATGTGCCCAAAACTATTCCTCTGGATTGTTGCATACTGCTCCATCAGTGGAGCCAACCCAACAATCACATATTAGATTTCAGATAGAAAAGCCAACAGATCACAAAATGAAATAACCAAAACTGACACCATTACTTTTCGCTGGTTGTCAAATTACAGCATTGACAGCATTTCTTTACAAAGGGTTACCCTCACAATGAGAAACTCTGGCCACACCTAGACTTGGACTCTTGTCAATGTCCATTTCCTTGGCATGACTTTCTCTGTCTACTGAGACCTGGCAGTAAATCTGAGATTATTCCACCTTAATCAGGGTACCACAGTTGGCTTCTTCTACTTCCACCAGTCTCACCCTCCTTTATGTGTGGGCAGGAAACCTGTACTGTCCTACTCCACGCTCCAGGCTTCCACTTCAACCTTTAAATTACCTGCATTCATTCCTATTAATCACCGTCTAAAACATTTACTGCATTTCTCTGCGAGTTCTTTAAACATTTAAACTTTAAACTATGGCACTACCACACTTCCCCAATTGTTTCTTGTTTTAGCCTCATGTCAAGCCATGGTGAAAAAAAAACCTGTTTTATTCAGACTCACTGTCACTATTCAACAATGCAACATCCTTCCAGTCAGAAGAAACATCTCAACAACCGCATGGTTTACACCCTCAATGTGTCTTCAGGATGGAATATTTTAATGGCATCCTCTCTGGACTCCTGGCAAAACTCACAAAGAAACGTCCAACTCATCCAAAACTTGCAGCCTGAATTTTCACTCATGAACACATCATACATCCTCACCCAGCCAAAATGGTTTAAAAACAAAAAAACCCCCACAAAAACCATGGCTAAAACTCAGTCCATTTCTGGCCAACCATACCATATGACTCTGCAAATTGGTGCCTTTACCTTTTGCTCTACAGCACCTCCACACCAGATGATGCACGTTAAATCCACAATTATTAACATTAAATCCCATATGCTGCAAATACTGTAATTTGTACAGTGCAGCTGAACTATATGTATGTACTATAGAACTATTATATAGTAATAATTAATCAATCATTTTGCAAAGTTGACAGTGTTGACAGTTTACATAAAAAACATAATCTCTGCGCTCCTGTTCCGCAATAACAGAAATTGTGTATTTCAGACAGGGTAAAAGTGATCAGAATTAGGTGTTATTGTAATAAATCTATAAACAGCAATGAAGTATAGAGGCTTGACAGCTTGAGTTTGATAGGATAGATAGAATGACAGTCAGAATAACAATAAAGACTGCAGTTATGTAAAGACTGTCAGAGTGTGAGATGAGCACAGGAACTGTAGCAGTGGCGGTGCTTGTCTGTAAGCAGAAACACACAGATGTGTACATTTACTTATACAGGTGTGTGTGTGTTTACTGTATATGTCAGTGTGTGAGAGAGCAGTGGGGCTTGTAACACAATGGTGAGCACTGATGGAGCATGAAGCTGATGGGAGGCAGAACTCTTCCTCCGTGTCTGTGTATATCAAAGTCTTATCCCCAGACGCAGCAGCACACACGCTTGAGCCGCTTGATTACAAATGCTCATACACACACACACATGCAATTACACTGTAGAAAATACACATAAATGAACACACGTCACACAGTGAAGTATGCACCAAGCCTTGTTACCAACATATACAGTCTCTCTCTCTCACACACAGACACACATACACACACACACAGAGCTACCCTCTGTCAGTTGGCACAGCAGATAAGCTGCTCTCCCAGTTTCTCATCTTGTTCTGTGCGACAGCCCAGGAGAGCTGAAACAATATGGGAAATCTGAAAGGTGGGGGGTGAGGGAGAAAAAGAGAGATTGAAAAATGAATGAGTTGGGAGAAGAGAAGAGAAGAGAAGAGAAGAGAAGAGAAGAGAAGAGAAGAGAAGAGAAGAGAAGAGAAGAGAAGAGAAGAGAAGAGAAGAGAAGAGCGCAATAAGTAGATTTTCCATCAGATGTCTGCGATCCCTGTTGATAATGTTGCAGCTGCCACCTGTGTCATCACACTGAAAGATACTGCCTGCCCTGCTGCACCCAAGCTGCACTCAACAAGTCTGAGAGGAGAGGCTAGAGATAGAGAGTCCTCAAATGATATTAAAGCAAAATATTTAACCCCAGCCACTCTGGAAGAAGCACTTCAAGAGTTCAACACTATGGTGACAGCAGCAAATACAAACTTTCATTCTGCTACCGCGCTATTTTTGTTGACATTAATATTATTATCCAATGGTTTATCAATTAGGATGTTATAAATGACAACAAATGCAGTGAACTGGTCATTTCTTTTTTTGCTTGCTTTCTGTCTTCTTTTTATTTTTTTGACCTTCTGGTTTCCTCTTGTGTGAGGTTGGCCTGAATTCTCCACTCTATTATACATCTGACAGTGCGCCATGGCGGGGAACACACTGCTTTTAGAGAAAATACGATTAGCTTATTTGATTGGCTCTGACTGTTGCCAACTCCTTACACACCTACAATTTATTCTTCCTAATTCAACCCATTTCACATCTGCGTCCCCGCTGGGCTTGTGCTGCATCAGTACCGAGTACCTGTTTGTCACAGCTAAGTGAGCCTGCCCTGTGAGCTCAAATGGGTGGGCTTGTGCGACAGCATGTGCCTAAATCACAAACAAGCCCAATTTGGTGAATCACTGTAGAATAGTTAGCTCTGGACGAGTGACCATTTGTAGTCGATTAGCTTGAAAGACGCTGACAACTGTTTTTATAGGAACTATCTTTTTTTCTTTTTTTTTCCCCCGAGTTGTTTCAGAATAACAGGGACTTTATTTCTTTTAAGACATCATGTTGTTGATTTTTATTAAATGCATTTGTTTCATTGCAGTGAGCACCAAACAGAAAATTCCACTGTATTGCCAGAGGTCACAAAACATAAGAAAATGAAACCTAAAACCCAAAACTATCTGAATAAATAGCACTAGGGTAAAATCCACAGATGTTTATAGATAGACAAGTGATAAAGTAATTTGCTAAATCCTCAAAAAAAAAAAAAGAAAAAAAGAAAACATTCATGGAAACATTCACTGATGAATGGATGGCAGCTGTTTAAGGTTTAAGGATATTTAATACAAAGTTTGAATGATCTGAACTGATTCTACAATCCAAAGATAGCCAGTTTACCGTCAAACCCAAAAAAAATTTGAGAAGAATTAAGATCTTATGCAACAAACACACATGCATGTATTTATACTTGTCAGTGACTCTTCAACTGTTTAAGACATCAGCTACAGATTGACATATACTGAGTGTCCAGTGTAGCCCAGCACTAAACCAAAAAAACAATTCACTAAAGGAAGAATGTGGCCACACCATCATGAACATAAATGATTAAAACCATTGACCATCTTTTTGAGCAAAGATTCATGGTAGAATTGTGTGTCTATAAACATAAACTCTGCTACTACGATAAGCTGAACACAATTGCACAGCTCCTGGAAAGAATCCAGAAAAGACAAATGAGACACATTTTCCAAATGAGGTTGGACAAGGAAAATGAGTTTGCAAAAGTTATTTTGTTCCAATTAGATTTTAATGAACTATTTCTGTTCTGAATAATTGAATCTTTTCTTATATAACAGCCACAGAGATCATTAGCCTACATCCTACATTGTATTGTCATTGTTTCTGCGCCGTGTCACATTTTAGCCTTGTTATCAGCAGATACATTAACAGGCAGTGTTTAAATCACTGCCCAATGGGTAGCAGTTAGGGCGGCCACAGGCCACACTTTTGGTTCAAAAGTGTAACGCAACTATATTGAAGCAGAAAATCAGAAATCCAGCCGTCAGAACAAATCTGTGCGAAACAAGTCATCAATTATTAAACTAGTGATTCATTGCAGTATAATATGTAAAATAAATGACTTATGTTATTATATTGTATGCTCACAAATAAACCTGAGTTTAGTTACACTGGGAGAAAGAGAGAGGCAGAGAGGGGACTGAGGAGGATGAAGGAGATCTCAGTCCTTTGTCTCGCATCTCTGAGTACCTGAGGACTATGAAGGTCCAGCACAGATCCTCTATTTGTCTGTATCCCTACTTATGAAAGAAGAGGAGAAACAGCAGCGAAGAGAAGACAATAAAGGACATGAAAGGGAATAGGTTTGTGTGCATACAACAGTATTGATGTAAGAGTGAGAATGAGAAAAGAAAGGCAAGGGTAAAAAGAAAAGATTAATTATCCTCATTGTATCCTAGAAAAGTGTGCAGGAAACTGTCGGAACCACAAGGACACACAAAGACACTGACACACATACAATAAAGCAGAGAAACAATGGCTAACATTTCGACCGTTATTAAATACACATGGTCTGTAAACACTTTTACTTTGCTCAGTCTGAATTCATAAAATCTTTCATGAAAACGAATAAGACCCACATGTGACTTTTGATGAGAATGCCCTGGAGTTAAATAAAAATAGCTTTAAAATGTTGGTATGTGAAGGCAGAAATAACCCCTAAGTAGAGGAAGGCAGGCCTAAATACTTCATTACCCATGAGCCTCAGCAGCTGCTGCTGCTGCTATGGAGAAGTGTGGTTGTAAATTGAGACATGAGACTGGGGACTTTTACTTGCAAAATCAGGGGAACCTGAAAAAACACCATCTCCCACCACACACACACACACACACACACACACACACACACACACACACACACACACACACACACACACACACACACACACACACACACACACACACACACACACACACACACACACACACACACACACACACACACAACTTCTAATTAGCTGGTCACACGAGGGGGAAAACAAGGAAATTCTTCTGAACATAGACTGGAATGGAACAAAGTGATCTCAGGCTTTCTGATTTTAGAAAATACTGTGGATCAACATTGCCCACCCACGCAAAAGTACACACAGGCACCACGACATGTCAGCTCTTACTAGCAAGACAGACACACAGAGAAGGGACATTAATGCTCAGAGTTATCCACATACTCCATGAATATGACTCTGCGTGTGCGTGTGTGTGTAAGAGCCTTACTCAGAGGGAAAAAACATGAGAAACCCTGACAATTTCGGATTTCAAGTTGTCACTGAATATTCATTTGCAATATATGTCAGTAAAATATTCTATCTTTGTGTGTGTGTGTGTGTGTGTGCGTGTGTGCATGCAAGTGTCTTACTATTTTGCCTCTAGGCCATCCGGAATGTGCAGATTCCAAAAGAATAGCTCATCAATATTCATGTGAGTTTATGCTTTCATTAATGTTGCAGCAAATTGTCTCAGATCAAACTCACAGCTTGTATCTACGTCCACACTGGTGTATCTCACAGACGGCGAGAGAGAGAAAGGAGAGAGAGAGAGAGAGAGAGAGAGAGAGAGAGAGAGAGAAAGAGAGTGTGAGAGAGAGATATATCGGAGGGGATGGAGATGGTGAGAACAAAGAGAGGGCTAGAACTGCTACAGATGGCCCCATGTTTCCAGCAGATGAAAAGGAAACTTTGAAAAAAGAAGGGAAAAGATCATACAGATGAGAGCAGAAGGAGAAGGGGAAAAAAGGAGGAGGTCAACAGAAGAAAGAAGAGAATAAAAGAGAAGAAGAGACAAGAGAAATTCTAAAGGTATCTGTCCTACTTTGGTTTGACTAATGAAACCAAAGTGTCCTGAATCTGTCCTGAACCACCGGAGGCCGAGTTAGACCACCCTGAGCTCAAAGTGTGTTTCTGCATTTCCTCTGGCATGTGTGCATGTGTGTGTGTGTGTGTGTGTGTGTGTGTGTGTGTGTGTAAGCATGCGAGACATCTTGATGCGTGTCTGAGTGTTACACTGGATGTGTGCTTGATTTAATATGCTCTCTACAGTATACTGAAGTTGTGTGTATGTCATCGTGATGCACTGTGTGTGTTTAATGAACCACTGTCCCTCCTAGTCATCTGGCTTCATACCAACATGTGTTGGTATGGTATGAAGCCACACACACACACACACACACACACACACACACACAGCAGGACCATGTATCATTTGACATCACATTGTCGTGCGACCTACAAGCACAGCAGAGGGTACATTTATGCCTGGGGTGCCACACACCACGCACAACCAAAATAGCAGGATCATCTGACGTCCAGAGATGGAAGACACACACACAGACACACACACACACACACGGTTAGAAGTAAGGAGCAAAGGATCCGTGTTGCATAATAGCACCACAGCTATCATCTTCTAAAATCAAACTAAATCAAAATCTCATATCAGTGTTTATGTGTCAACGCTCATAAACAATCCCCAGCGCCTTGACATGTTTCTGCACGTGTGTTTTCATGCCTCCTAATCTCTATCCTCTTGGCACTCCATGCATGATTAACCATGTTCAAAGGGGACATCTATGAGTTAATGAGAGTCATGTAATTGGCTTTCATGTGCTAGACGGGAATACGCATCTCGAGAAAGAACGGTCGATTGCATTTCATGTTTAAAACAAGATGCCAAAACTAAAATCACAGAAGAACTGAATGGCACTGGCCTGCTTTCCAAAGTTCATACAGTATATAAAGTAAACATCATAAACACACAACAAAACCACACTTTTCTCAAGATGTATCCTTATTTTATTTGAGCTCTGCGCTCTTGGCTATTAGGAGAAAGGGTAAATTATGTGTATGATTTGTAGAAAATGGGTTTTTGAAGTGTTGAGTGCAAACGGTGAGTTTGACTGCACAAGAAAAATATGAAAATTCATTCTTACTTGTTTAATGAGGCAAAGTGTTTATAAAATAATAGACCTAAAATGACTTCTAAATAGCATCCACTTTATACCCTACCTAGTTTCAGTTGTACCAACATCACAGGTAGCAAAGGATCAGCTGATTGATTGAAAAAAAAAACACAGTATGTTAATTAGTTTTTCTTGATAAACTAAAATGAACTGAATTCTCAATTACTCTCAGTTAATTGAACTACCTGATGTGACATTTCAGAGTGTGACCAGCATCTCAACTTTCTATTCAACCCAATCTTTTCTTTTGAAACTGAGTCGTTTCAGTAAATGCCCCAAAAACGACATTACTGTATGTTTACATTGAAGTGACACGGACCTTTAGCGGCTGTAGGAATTACGACTCTTGTGCATTCGGACTAAAGATTTATTTTTTTCAGCAGTGATTTGTAACAGTTTTAGTGTTGTTCTAAATGGCAGATCTACGTATCCCGACGCTTAACATGAAGGGTTTGATGTAAATCGTTGACATTTAGCCATCTCGAGATTGTAAATCAGGCCACCTGCGTGTAACAAAAGGACGAAATATATACGAGCTGTATCTCACCGCTAATCAACATGGCGGCCAGCAATGAATAAAAAATACTTTCTATTTGGAGCACAAAAGGCTGGAGGGAAACTGGTTTAAGCAATAACAGGCAATTTGTCATCTTCTGTGTCTGAGCACTATATTTTTCATGTGGATTAAATACATGTCTTGCATCTCATGTGTTCCCTCTACTGGCATCCCACCAGTTCTTCCCACCAACACAAGCACACCTGTTTGGATCATCCCTCTCTGTCTCTTTCTGCAAACACAGACAAAACTGGCTATGCACATGAATCTAAATGTATGAAATCGACTGTATAGTTTCTCCTCTCTCCCTTTGTGTCCTCCTCCATACTCGCTGTTCTATGGTAATATGTAACTCCCATGGCCTTTTCCTTTTATTCTCATAGAAGAATCTCAAACTAATTGCTTTTTTTAATAGCTAGGAACAGGGCAACATGGTTTATTGTGTTGGAGTGTGTGTCCCCATGTGTATTTGACTGTATGGGTGTGCATGTGTGCAGCTCTACCATGATATGATTACTACTAAAATGTGCAAGAGGCTGCTATTGGAGACGAATGTTTTTTCATTTAGTTTTCTCAGTAAAATTGCTATTTGACGTTGTTTTAAAGCCTCACGATATGTGATATCTGATGGATTATTTATCAGTCTGCCACAGAGTGAAGTACTAAAATATAATTTTTGCAACCCACTAATTGTTTCAAACTTACTGAAATGTAACTCTTGGGGATGTCTGTGTAGTGAGGTGGGATGAAGAGGACATTAACATGAATAGTTTTATTCCTTTCTTACAACTCTTTAGGGCAATATAACATCTGTTACTTGACTAAATGGACCTGCCCACATTTTTCACTACAGAAATAGGACAACTGAGAAAACTGAAACAGAATGAAGGCTCGAATGTGAGATATCTCATCATGGAAGAAAAAAATGAATAAATGAAGGCATGGGACAGGACGACGTGTGGCAAGACAATGAAATGTGACATCATATCGCTCTCTAAAAATAGAATAAAAAATATAAATAAATTAAAAAAACCAAGAGTCAAAATACATTTTTAAAATGACCAAAAAAAAAAAAGATTTTGGTTTCCAGCAGTATGCAGAGCAGTGTAGAGCTCTGATATGAGCCTCTATTTAAAGGGAAACAGCCTTTGTAGTACGCACACACATACAGTACAGTCACTATAAAAAGACTTTTTTGTCTGTTATTGTTTACAAAACTGTATTACAGTAGCTGTAATCAGGCTTTTCTTGACATTAATAAACAAAAGGACGATTTCATGTAAAAGTAAGTAAATTAAAAACAAATATAAATTACTAAATAACTCAATACAATCTGTGCATGCCGACATAGACCTGAGAGTCTAACCAGCCAGTAACTGAAATCACATGCGTGGGTGATCCACTGGTGTTCAATGCCTTAAAATATGATTTTAAAATCTCCATTAACGTGATGACAGACCCCAGTGTGCTGCATCCCACAACTTGTGTCAGTCATAACTCTGTCTGTCACTCTCTCTCACACACACACACACACACATACATACACACACAATCCTTTCACTTCACTGCCTACCAGTCTCTACACATTTTTCCCTTTCTATCATTCTTTCATCCATCAATCCATCAATGTGGCTTACTCTATAACTGTGCACAGCACCAGAGTCAACATTTTAAGTAACATTCCTGTCCATATACAACTAGCAGTGAATTAACACTGAATGAACTGTCATATAATAAATAATACAGTTTATAGCCTTTATTATTTTATCTGCATTATGTGAACCATACACAAAACATAGCGCCTCCCAGTGCTCGCTTTAGGAAGTGTTACTAAGGGCCTTCAGGTTAAGTGCCCTGGGGACTGTTACACTAAAGGGACTCCAGCTTCCTTTCCATTGGTGCCCATGGCAACTCTGAAAATGTTCTGTCTCTGTCCCAATTCTCCAATGCTCCTTCTAAATATGTCCTATATTCTCTTCTTTCCTGACAAAATGTGTCCTAAATTACCTACAATATGCTGCTCTTGTTTCATTTCTAACAATTGCACCCTTGTGCTCTTTTTGTGGGAGATTTAGTAAATATGCCTGGCAAGTATAACCACTTTAAAGGCTCGTGTCTTTTTGAGCTTTTTTAAAAATAGTGAATAGGGGGTTAACAACGTGGAATCCTGGTGGTTATACCTGCCAGGCATATTTACTAAGTCTCCCACAAAGGATTAGGGGAATCACATTTCACCAGTTGTTCACTTTGACCAATAGATTTTCTTTAAAATTGCCAAGACCTATATATAATCCTTATTTGGGGTTTTCTTTTTTATTTATTTATACTGAGTAAAAAAAAAGGTCAGAGGAGATATCTTAGAAGATTATGGTGGCTGAAAGTAATTTGAATGTGTCAATGTGTGACTTCAACCCCGTAAAAAGAGCTTCCAGGACATCTGCGCTCTATAAAATGGAGTCATTATATAAGAATAAATGTTAAAAAGGCTGAGTGATGTCTGGAAGATAAGATACCGTCTCTGGTTTGCTATTATCCAGAGAAAAGTGTGAGAAGGTAATTATTTTCTGAATTCGGTCTATTTCCTTCTACGTTTTCTTCTCGCACCGATACACTTTTACTACTCGTACCTTCCCAACTTTATGTCTCTTTTACAAACCTTTCCTAACAACCTGCTCACTGAAGCCTTTTTTCTATTTAAACATGGATCACCAGCTCGTGTCTATATATGACTATATAGAGTCTATATAGTTCATATGTTTACCACCCAATTTAAAAAAGAAAAACTGACATTTATTGTTGTTATTAATTAAGGGTTAGAATGATGTTTATAGCATATATGCAATATACCCCTTTAAAAGGGCAGTTATCTTGGAGTTATGATTTACTTTACTAAGAATATCAGTGATGATCTGACCTTTTAAATAATTTTCATCCATTATGGAACAATGAAAAACTCATTAAAGCTGTTGAGGCCCATGAGCTTGTCTGAAAGACCTACAGCAGCCAATGCAAACCAAGAAGGATTTACACTGACTCACTGAAGTATAAATCCTACGATTTAGAGTCAAATGAAACAGTGCAGACTTGTAAAATTAAAGAATATCTTAAGTGGGGAAACATCAATACTTTGTTGCGCTCATACCAATTATCAGTCTCTCCAGCACTCACAGTACTGATCCAGTGACGTACTTCCATTTAACTGTAACACTGGTGACTACTTTAGGAATTTTAAATATGATGAATTAAGGCTGCATGGCAACCTGTCATATCTTTAAGTTAATAAATGTATTACATTATTATTACATATTTTATTAAATTACATTTAATAAAATGTAATTTGAAAAAAAAAAAAATCTTAAGAGACAAAAGAAACCTTCTCATTTCACCAGCCCTACATACATTTACATTAACATTGTGACATGAACGAGAAAAGATGTCGGGTAAACGCGAGTGGCTCGAGGACAGAGGTGAAGGTGGCATCCTACTATGTCTTTTCCGTGCCAGTATTCCCAAAGCGAGCTTACTTATCTTACACACAGTTGCACCAATGCTACACAGTTAATCCATCCACCCACATAAAGCCTCCCCCCTCAAACTGACAGAGGCAAAGAGTTCAAAAAGAGTGAGACAGAATTACTACATGTAACAGACCTCGTGTTGCATTTCAGAAAGTGATGCAAAGCAGCTTGACATCAATTCTTTAACTGGAGCAACTGTCTTTTTTTTGATTTGGACACAAAACATATTTTTTTCAGACTTAAATGGGACATGATTTCTGCATACAGTATCATTTTGGTGAATGTGGGTGGGTAAATACTGTACATGATCTATATTCATAACTCATCTGTATGCATATTGTCGACTGCAATATATTTGTATCAACTTTGAGGTATAACTATACCATCAGTTCCTACATGTGACATTCATGTCGGATTTACTTTTAATGCTATATCCATGAAAGGCCTTTACATCTTGAAATATACATATGGGCTCAAATAAAAAATGTCATTTATTGAATGATGTACATAATCCTGCATAAAAATTACACCTCATACCTCTCTCTATCTCTTGCACTCTATTTCACGATTCTTTCTTTTCCACCATTTCTTCTCCCTTGTGTGTGTGTGTGTGTGTGTGTGTGTGTGTCACAGGCTTTCCCTCACATGTCAAACTCTTTCATGTACTTTGCTTCTAAGACATGTAATTCCATATGAAGTGACTGTGTGGGTGAGTAAATGGTTGAGTGTGTGGGTGAGTAGGTGGCCAACTTCATCAGCAGTTGAGTTGACAGGTTCAAGGAGATTGGCTAAAGGGTGTGTGTGTCACAGTCACCACCTTTAATATAAATACTGTATATAATGATTTGTCATACTGGCACAAACTGAAAACAAAAAGATCACAATACATGTGTAATGTATACAATATGTAAAGTATATAGTTTAGTAATTGATAGTATATATTTGTAGTTCTGCAGTACTGAAACTAATAATTATTTTTCTTTTATTTAATGAAGTTGATGTCTTTAAATAGTCGACCAACAGAGGCAGAGGATGCAAAATGTCTATTCAAGAAAGCACTGCTTTAGCAAAAACTTCAAAATAAAAAAGTTGTCATCAAAAAAAATAAATAAAAAATTACATTTTTACATAAACCCCACACAAACAAAACCTTAACCCAAAATCACATATTTTTTAATGAGCGTGTTTGAAGTTGAACAAAAGAAAAACACCTGGTGCTGTAACAGGTTCTTGACTTTCTCTCCCCATGAACTTGCTCATAAATACTGTCCATCTATCTGACTCTCTCCACTACTCTCACATTTACCCATCCATCATTCCCCTTTGCCTTATCCTAATTAATACCCTTTGTCTACCTGCTTTGAACTTGCTCTCATCCATCCATCCATCCATCCATCCATTACGCTCGCTGGCCTGCCCAGGTCATTACCCACCGCGCTGATGGTTTTGTTACTCTAATTAGTCTAATTATAGCTGTCAGTTATAACCTGGTCCTCTGCAGGGATCTTGTGATCCTACTGTGACTTTATCTGACCTTGGCTATTGAGTGTGTGCATGTGCGCGTGTGTGTGTGTGTGTGTGTGATACCTCTCAGCCCATAGCCGACCTCAACACTGCACAACACCTATTGTTGTACATATTGTTTCTCTCTCCACTGTTTCTTTCATTTTATTGTATTCTAAGCACCGCCGCTCTTTTCAACTAATCCTTTCTGCATTGTTTTCAGCTCTCCTTGTTTGCAACCATATATGTCATCATTGTCAAAAAAAAAATATATATATATAAAAGAATAAAAAAAACCCACTTAGTTCTTTATTTACATTGACATTCTCACATTTCATATACTCTCTACCCTAACCTGCTTTATTCTTTCAATTTTAAGGACCATAGTGGATTAGTTGTGACTGTCCGGTTCAATTACATTTTATTTCTGATTATATCTTTTGATTATATTATATTTGATTATATCTTCTTTTACTGTGCATCCTTATATTATTGTAGAAGACATCCTCTGCCACAGTGGAGGCTATCAACTCCCTCAACATCAGCTCACAACAGGTGTGAACAACTTTTACATGTACGATTCTTTTTAGCCTCGTCTTGAACGTGACCCGGAGCTTTGCACTGTTCTTAAAATAGAGACAGTGTTGTTTTACCACTTATGCATATGTTTTAACAGTGTTTTAAATGATGCCTCTTATTTGCGCGCAGGCAATTATACCATAAACTGCGGCTGCTAGAAATTTTTGACACATAATTATGATTAATGAAGTGCTTTACTTCTTCATACTAGCTCAGAGCAGTGTAAGTTTTAGAGGGAGTCTGTGGTAGCTTTTTATGAAGAAATATGCGATGTGTACATGTAATTGTATCCATGTGAGAGGCCGTTATTTCTACACTGTATCAATCTTCATAAGAGGATTCCTGTCTAAACGTCTGGCATCGCTTCCTCACTTTTGCTTCTGTTCCCTTTCTTTTTGCCTTTCTTTCTCACTCTGCCTTAACACCCCTGCCCCCACCATCTCTGCAGGTCTGGCCCTCCCTCATTCTTGCTCCCTGCATGTCCTCCTCTTTAGACCCCCTCCATCCCTCTCACTCTAAGGCATCTTTCTGCTTTAATGAAACAGATGTCCCTTCATTAATAAAGACCTGCTCTACCACAGTAATGAAGGGCAGGCGTGCACAAAAGTGAGGGAGGAAGGAAGATTTCAGAGAGACAATATTTAACATCTACGTGCCTGTTATGCTACCAGCGAGAACACTGCACTGCATGACACTGTCTGCATTTTATTTTCCTCATATGCAAACAGATCAGCACGCAGACACACTCACATTGTCTAGTGAGACACAAATCACTTATTCACCTGATCTTAGACATTTCTGGTTGATACGGAACATTACCAAAACATTTCCAAGTGCATGTTAGCTAAACAAAGCATAAAAAAAAGATTTCAAATGCCCAGCTAAACTAGATTGTCCCGAACTAGAATAAATAACCAAATACAGCAAGTGTTGTGTAGAAAAGGCAAGTGCTTGTTTAGTTTCAAGGAGAATTTAAGTAGCTTCCTGTTGTGCTCTGAGGGTAATCTCATGTCTTTTCCCTTGAAATCCCCACACATTGAGACACACCAGCTGTTCTCCCACTTTCTCACTTAGACACCAATACACACACACGTACACATCTCCACACAGGGAAATACACAGATGCTTAGTAACACATGCACAAATGGACGCATTAGTATGACACACAGGTAGACCTTTTCAATGACTGTTAATGAACATGATCTGGTTAGAATCAAATGTGCTATCTGAGATGAATCAATCAATCATCCATCAATGTTTAATTTCTAACAGCCTGGCTGAACTGATGTATCCTCATATGGCCAGAATAAATCAATCAGCCAGTCAACTCCTGGGGAATCTAAGGGCTTTGAGGACCTCTCAACTTAATATCGTGTGCCCTCAGTTTTTATCTCCCTCTGATCCGCTCTAATTCTGATCTGAATGTCCCTACTCTTATTTCAGAGGACAACTAACTGGCTTTATTATTGTCTGAAAGCTGGCCACCATCGTCTGGGCGTCTGGTGCTTCACATTGTTCTTTTCATCAGCAGTTCAAAAAACATGTTGCAGGCCAAATAAAAAAAAACGCCAAACACACATGAGATGAACTGAGTGGCATGTTCTTCTTCTCACTGTTGATATATTCAGTATAGAGACACCCGAGTACAGTAACAATCCTCCACGCTTTCTCCTTATTAGATCATTTGCCCAGCATTGTTCTGTGTCTTGACTGGCCAATTTAAAAATAAAATCACAATCACTCAGACAATTTACTCCAATATCGGGTAATGTATAAAGAGGACACTAAGCCTAAGCTCATTGTCTAACACAGTCTTGTTGAGCTGATGAAAATATCATCAAGGAATGACTCCAAATCTCCCAGAAGACCAATTTAAGTGAAATACTGAACGAAGGGAGCTGACGTTACTTTATATAAAAGTCACCTTTACACTGTACCTCTGTAAACGCAACATCATCAGCACAAAACAACACCGACTAGATCAGTACTTCTGAAAAATGGCATCAGGGTCTATTTTGTGTCAGTTTACAGACGTTTGAGAAGCACTGAACTAGATGCTACAATAGCAGAGTCACATGATATCATGGAACAATATGTCCACGTCTCCAGGAACAAAAATACAATTCTTTTAATTAATAAATGTGTTCAGGTACATCAGATACACATATAAAGTGGGCATGATATGTGGTGTGCAGTTCAACACCAGATTTAGATAGAGTGACAAATCTGACGTGAGATGAGATATGACACCCGACTCTGCCAACAGGGCAATGTAATCACAGTTATGCAAATCACCTGCCATCAATCAAACTGGCCAACCTGTGGCTTCACTCAGTATGAATTACCTGCAGACAGGTTGTTAGGGCATGCAAATCACTGCTGAGTCAAGCGGACTGATTTTTATAAATAAAAAGAGAATCATGTACGCAGGACAACAAATAATAAATGCTGATTACGAATGAATAGTAAATGATATATGCTGATTATTCAGGTTGTTTTCGAGTACATCAAACTTGACATAATCAGATAATCCAAATATAACATTCACATGGTATTTTTAGAGACAGGTAATGAAGCTGACGTCTGAGTCAATGAATGTATCTGGAAATCCGATGATAAAAGACATTATATGATATGAATGATGTGATTTTTTTCTGCTACTGTTAAAACTACCGACTTAAATCATTGCCTAAATCAATGAATACTAAAAGTAGCATCTCAACAGTCTTAAGTGGCTGCCGTGCTGTAATCTATCAATGTCGTCTTTTTCTTTCTCCACCTTTTTTGTAGCCTCTCACATGCTGTACTATACAGCTCTAATTTGATCATTCATTTGAGGAGAGGAGAGGAGAGGAGAGGAGAGGAGAGGAGAGGAGAGGAGAGGAGAGGAGAGGAGAGGAGAGGAGAGGAGAGGAGAGGAGAGGAGAGGAGAGGAGAGGAGAGGAGAGGAGAGGAGAGGATGAGAGAGCCACTTGAGAGCACTGAGACCTACATAGAATTAGATTGCTTTGGAATACACCCATGAGGTCACTTTTGCCATAACAAATGTAAATCAAATATTCAGCTGTCTTGATTGGAGAGAGAAACAGGCTAAGCAATGATTGTTGGATAAATGATAGATGGATAGATGGCAGATGGCACATACAAACCTGGGCCAGTTGTGAGCTTATCCCTGCCTAGAGGGCAAATAAACCATCACACAGTGTACAGCCTGCCAGACTAGATCAATCAATTACCAAAAAAGAATGGACAGCTAAAAAAAAGAGCTTCATGTGGGTTTCTATGATGGTGGTCTTAACAAAACTAATATAAAAGATATCAAACATGGCTGGAATGCAATAAAAACAAATAGGTTTGGGAGACAGCCACAATTTCAGACCCAGGTTTGTAGTGTGACCCAACCCAGACACCCATACCTGTTGAATTCCTCCGTCATACCATGCTGCTTACTGCTTCCAGACAAATGGAGGGAGACATGTATGGATGGAAAAACACAAGAGAAGACACAAGAGAGATGGCACAGTGAGATGAGTGAGGTGAAACATGAACATAGAATACATGAATGAATACAAGCACATGGATGAACACAAATGAGAGCATGGAGGTACATAAAGGCAGACTGAGTACACAGAAAACAACAGAGATAAGTCTGGATATGAACCTTCACACAAATATAAACATAACAATCACATATGTGCACTCAAAGAACATATTTTAGAAACTAAAAAGGAGGATTATGTTTGTGATGAACTCTTAGAGTTCATGACTTGTGGATAATGAGTTTTGAAAATGAGTTTTGACAATAAATGTTTTCAAAAATAATACCAAAAAGAAATGAAAGCTGTTTTGTAGAAAACAATCATTTTGCTCCAATATGACTCTTCAAAGTGCATAATAATACCCTTAACACATCACATTTTAACCATTTAGAAAACATCACTGACACATACAGACAGACAAAGGTCACGTAAAAAGAAGCGAGCTTCATCAATATCGCTGCATAAGTTCTGGTGATTCTCAGAGGAGTGTTCAAGAAACTAAGCGTACTTGAACTTGTTTATGAAGAGCAGAGCCAATACCGTGGGGGAGATTACATGTGACAGTAAGAGAGACATTAGAGACTGGTGTGACTGTCTACATGTGCTTGTGTGTGTGCCACATGTAAAAAGGTAAATAAAGTCACAAAGGAAAGGGCCTATAGCTTACAGCACCATAGTCTATGTCAGACAGAGAAAATACACGTGTATCTTACCCTGAAACGCAGAATACACTAAACACACATCCAATCAGACACACATGCATGCTTAAATTCACACACCATGCATTTATACACTGTAGAAAAAAATGCATTAGTATAATATTAGCGCAGAAGATAGGACAGGAAACCGGAGAGTCATTGTGATCTGAAAAGATGAGTGAGGAAGGAAAGATGGAGAGAGAGAGAAAGAGAGGAGCCATGAAAGGCAGCAGCACTTGGTGAGGGCGCCAAGACAGTAGGAGGTCTGGAAAAAGGACAGAGGAGAATGGAGGCAGATGAGAGGAGGATCAAAGACCAGGACGACAGGGTGAGGAGTGGAGATGCCAGTTCAATTTAGCATCTCTGAAACAGCCCTTATACCCTGTCTATAGGTGATGAGACAGACTCAGTATTTTTGACTCTCTTAAGGTAGACAATGTCATGTTACGACATGTTACTAGCACAAAAATCACTGTGGCTAAAATAAAAAATATAAACCCGAGGACATGCGACAGATTACGATGTCCTACATAGGTGAAAACCTTAAACATAAAATAATATGCCAAGCATTAGATGGTCAACCGTGTACCGAGGCTGTCAATTTAAACATACTCCGATGAAAATACGAGTGTTTGGAACGCACGGCGGAGTGGATGGTGTTGCACGAGCGGTTTGAAAAGTTTCTATGGACATTTCGATGGCTTTTGTTGCTGTGAAAGTGGGTCGCGCTGGAATCTGTCTAACGTGTTGTGAATCTAAGTAACTGCGGCTGCTGTCCCCTACAAAGGAATAAGCTACAATCTTTTTAGAGAGACATTTCTACTTTAAAGGCATTAAATGTTTGATAGTTAAACCATGTTTCCTATAGATAAGATTAAATCCTGTGACATTTGAAAGGAAATCAATCACCTGGGACATCCTCACACTTATTTGTCATCCTCACTAGAGGTTTAATTTTTAATTTTTTTTTTTTAATGGGAAAGAAGTTAAAATTAATAGACTATAAATAGAAATTAAACATAATATAAATATTTTACAACACTACTACAATTCTGGCAAAGCAAAACAAAACAGTTGCGATATAGTGAAAATCTAACGGAATATTTACAGAACCGCTCCCATTAGAAAGAATATTCATTGCAAGCGTGACCATTTTAAGAGTTGCACTCACTTCTCTGATAGGGTTAGAGTTGCAAAATATCCAATGAGGATCAGGGCTCTTATGAATTAATCATTCAAGGTGAAAGCAAGGAAGGATGTGCAGAAGGCAGCACAGTAAAGAGGAAATACACACATTTCTATGCCAAAAAACCCACTACTCAAATAAATGAATACGTGACCACAGGTATGGTGTTTGGTACTGGAAGCTGGGAAGCAGGGAGGAGCAGGACATAGAGAGAAAATGATGGAGAGAAAATGAAACGACAGAGAAGGGAGCAGCAAAAAGAGAGGCAGGAGGGGGAAAGAGAGAGTTTGATAAGGAGAGGAGAGGGAGGCTCTCTTCATTCATTACTAATAAGAGCAGTTATAGGTCAGCAATGTTACACACAAGCTGGATTACTTGTGTGCTGTGGTGCAGATCCTACGCGCACACTGCCTCCTACGAGGCAAAAAGCAGAGAGTGGATGTGAACTTAGTCACTGAACAGTATTGCTTTTATCTGCATTTCACCTGTCTACATGTACAGTGTCAGACTTCCATCTTTTCTCGACTGTCACATTTTCAACTATTTCCACCTCTCCTTCCACCATCTTCACCACTGTATCTTAGTGAATTTATAGCCGTCACTTTTCTTTCCCCCTCTTCTCTTCTTACCTTCCATTTCCTTTCATACTTTCCTTTTGATCTCACCATTTTGTTTCCCACCGTAACCCTGCCCAATCCTTTTATAGATCCAGACATTAAATAAAAGCAGATTGTGCCTTTGAGGCTGTAGCCCTGGAACTCTGGTAATCCCAACCACTGGACGTAAGATTTGTGGACACTTAAAAGCAGCTCAAGTTTAGTCTCTTTATTATTTTTATCGTTCTTATATTGTGTCTGTACTGTCAAAAGCTGTGGTGCTCATACACTTTATTCCTTCCCACAGCCGTTCTTCATTACTTTGTCCTTGACTTGACTGTTTCTCCTAGTTTTTTCTTTGCTTCCTCTCTGTCCTCACCTCCTTTCCTCATCCCATCTTGTCCTCTTCTTTTACCCTCTCTGTAACTCTTTCTCCTGATCTTCTCACATCCAGTCCGCATCTCTCCACTTCCCTCATGACCTCCACTTCTCGGTGTCCTTCTCCCCTCCTGTCCTTCTGTCCTCCCTCCCACCTACTCCGGTGTACCCAGTGTCATTGTTCAGATAATTATTTAATAACGTGTTTATGTCGCCACTGTATCCCGCCTGACTGTACCATCTGTGCCCAGTTAGGCGCCCGCCTTCCTGTGCCGTTCTGCCCTGCCCGAGGGAGAGAGAGAGCCATACATGGGGGCACAGATCAGAGACTCCCCCACACGAGCACACACACTTTCATTCCTTCTCTGTTCTTCTTTCTTAAGACACACAAACCCACACACAGACACACCTTCTGCTGACAGCCCCCCCTCTCTCCCCTGTGCTGCCCTGGGGCTAGGTGGGGTTAGCCGGGATGAGAGGCACGCAGCAGTAGCCACCACAGTCCCTTCTGTCCCGTCCTCTTCTGTTCTGTTTGCTTTGTTCTGATGCTGGTAGACAGGGGTGCTGTTACCTTGATAAAGTTATTTAGAGGACACAGGATGAAGGAACAGCTAAGGAACACCTAACACCTAATTATGGATGCCTGTTGCCTGGCAATGTCTCAACTAGCTTTGAGGGACATATAAGGCAAGTTAAAATGGATTGTATTGTTGTCGGTTGCACCAAGGTTTACTTTTTTTTTTTTTTTGTAGATGAAAATAGATTATTCCCCTCAATGCCAAACCGATTCATTGAAAAAATGTGTGCTAGGCAGCTGTAAATAACTTGTTAATGCACAGACTTAACAAATACAGATTTGGGCTTAAAGGATTTTTTTTTAATCAAAGACAACATATTGCACAGTGATGTATAAACTGCTAATGCAACCTGAACTCAATCCTAAAGGATTTAAGCATTTGACTGAGTGCCATCCTCACCCTGTTGTGATTTCATAGAGGGAGGAGGTGAGGGGGGGGAGGACAAAGAGATAAAGGAGGAAACAAGGAGAGTGAGGGAGAGAGGAAAATAGAAGAAGAGGAAGCCTGTGGGACTGCGGGAGGATTGTGATCATGCATCCTGGATCTCAATAAGTAAACAGAACAAATATTCTCCATCTCTTCTCCTCCTTCTCTGCTCTTCTCACAAGCTATTCCAAGTCCCCCGCCGTCCATTCCCTCATCCTGATCTCTATCTGTTGGCTTCTTCACTTCTTGGCAGTCCGTCTCTCTCATCTCTCTCCACTCCCCACGGCAGCTTTCTTTCATCCCCCCTTTTTTTTGCTCTATTTTTCACTGTATTTCTTCAGCTCTCACTTCTCTCTGCATCAGGTTTTTTTTTCTCTTTCTACCCTCCCTTGGCTGTTGTGTCTATCTGTACGTATGCATGAGCGTAACTTTCTCTCTCTGACTTAAAACGAGAGGAGGCAGGAGGAGCCAGTGGTCCTGGTGGTCTCTATCAAGCCGTGAGGAGTGTGGTAACTTCCTCGGGGAGAGTGCCTCATTAGTGTGAATGGTACACAGGAGAGCATGTAGCGACGTGTGTGTATATGTGTCTGTTTGTGTGCCTCTGTCTATAATTAGGAGTCACAGCGAGTAGCACTGTGGATCAGAGTTAGATAAGTGCTCTGGCAGTTAGCCAGCGTTGAGGCTAGCCTCATGCGTGTGCGCGCATGAGTCACACACACACACACACACACACACACACACACACACACACACACACACACACACACACACACACACACACACACACACACACACACACACACACACACACACACACACACACACACACACACACACACACACACACACACAGATCCCACCACGGTGGATCTTGTGTGGCAGTGCAACTGTTGGGGATGATTTAGAATCCACATCGTCAGAAAGTACCACCTGCAGATGGCAGGGGCCACTTGGATGTATCCTGTTTTACCCCGATATTATCTGTCTCTGGTTGGAAACTACATCTTCACTTTCTCATCTGGGAATTATTCTTGCCCTCGTTCAACCCCAGAAGGGACAACTTACACACATGGGCAAAACACACACAAACACACATACAGACAGACAGACAAAACCCTTCCTCCAGCATGCAACCTCCACCTGGGTATAGGAATCTTTCAACACACACACACACACACACACACACACACACACACACACACACACACACACACACACAATGTGTAGTTGTATGTTTACAAGGCACTTAATAACAAACAAACTGCAAACTATATATATGGCCGTAGAATAACAGCTCTATGAAACGGATCTAGAGTCTGAGTTTACCACTCACAACCACATTGTCATTTGATTGGAAGATGAAAATCCAAATTTGATGGAGCACGAGTGGAGCTCATGTGTCTGTGATGTAAACCATCACAGACCGTTCCAGCCGAACAGACTTGTCAATCAATGCACCTAAACATACACCTCTTTAACCCTAATGACTTCTTTTTGGATCTATAATTTCCACAATTGCCATCAAGACACACATAAGAAGAGTGCAATTAGCCGCAGCTATTAAAACAAAAAATACTGTTCTTGAATTTCAAAAGAGAAGTCGGACGTCTTTTCCTTGACTTACAGTCTGTGTCGTTTTGTCATAGGCATCCAGTGGACACAACAAGAAGAGCATCACGAGGGCTGGACTGGCTTCAGCAGTCAACCGTGTGGTGGCCACTTGCTTTCACCTTGCTGAATAGATGTGGTTTGCCTCATTAATGTTGTTTGTCCTACAACAGGTCCAGAAGTGACTAATAATTCAACAGCGCTGCAGTGCTGTCAGTCCTTGAGGAGTTTAATGAGCAAAAAGAATCACCGACGCACACACAACAAGATGATGAGAGATTTCTTGCAGCAAATCTGGATGTTTGTGTAAAAATAACTCAACTGTGTACACACAGACAGATAAACATACACACATATACAGGCATGGAAGTGCGTAAGGTGCCCTTGCACAAATGGAGCAAACAAATGAAGCTCTAATGGCTTTTACCGTCTCTTTATGCTTTAACCTTCAAACACAGAGGTTACCTTCCCTGAGAAGCACAGATGCACACACACAAAACTTGGCAATCTACAGAAACTGGTCCATTGTATTCACATGTATTGTGTGCCTGTGTAATGTAATCTGAGTGTGGTTGAATGGAGGGTGAGGGGGGAGGGCTATCTGGATGAGGTCAGAGGTCACATGGGTCAATAAAAGGTTCTATGTGCTGTGACAGGCAGGGTTAAAGTTCACATATGAACAAGAAGAGGAATAAGCATGCTAGACTTCAGTACAATCCAGTACAGTGCGGGCAGGTAGGCAATAAGAAAAAAAAAAGTACACTTTGTTTAGCTTTCCTCCCCAGACACATTTTCACTTTGGGAAATTCCTGAACTCCATCATCATCATCATGTGTTTAATGCTTCACAATGCAGTATTTAAAATGCATACTTTTAATACAGCCTGCAGCCTGATATCATGAGCTTTCCTACGTTGGAGCGTTATTTATTTATTCATTTATTTAAAGCTTTCTTTAATCAGTTGATGAATTTCCATAATTGAAAACATTTCAGGAAAAGGAGTGAATAACAAAGTGCACTTTTAAAACTATGGTGACCACATACTATACTAAACTACTAAATCCCTGATTTGTACCGTTCTTCTTTATAGCATCCTCTAAAGGGTATTAGGGGCAAAAACATACATTTTGGTCTTTTTAAAATGAGCTAAAATAAAAAATACGCTTGATTTGACATGTTAAGCACTTGAATGCCCTCTTAGCTTTGAAAATATGAAGGCCGTAGTGTACTTCTCATTGTTCAATATATGTAACCATTTCATTTGTCAAGATCACTGACTTATAACAGTAATGATTTGCACCATTGAATTGCAATTCAAAAGAAATGATCTGTACCACTGACTTATGCTCGAACAGACACTTTTCCCCCCCGCTGACTTACACCCTAGAAAACATTATTTTGGCTTTTATATCAAATTCGGAGAGACAGAGCTGTTCTGTGTTCATTAAATCAGAAAAAAAAAAGATCTTGATGTCAAGATCCCTTTGGGTCACCATCCCTTGGGGTAAAATTAGTTAAGACAGGTGTAATAGGCAGCATTCTTGTCTACATTACAGGACAAGGCAGTGCAGGAGGCATTCCTCGCTCAGAGGCTCTCCATACCAGGACTTGATTTATACATACAGTGGCTCATATTCACCCATCCAACATTGTTTTACTTTACATATCTGTTTTTAATGGTCAGTCAGATGTGTCCTGGAGCGTACAAGACATAATGTATACTGTATATTTTGTGTTTAACACCTCAAAAACACTGTTTTTAATTTTGTTGAACACAAGTGTGCAAAACCAACTTAAAACTACATTAAAGGTCTCTGAAAGACAAATGGAATAAACACTATATTAGCGGATTTGTAAAGTAAAACAACTGTGAGTTTAATCGACCTGTAGAGCCGAGTGGTTTAATCAAGCCTCAGTACAAAGACCCCCTGTTTTCCCATCAAGTACAGTACAATAAGGTAGACCACTACAAGACACAATCACGTCCAGTCAGGTGATATCAGAACAGAGACACTCACGCAGTTGTCTCCTTGACGACAAAGTGGCGCTCCCATGCGCCTTGATACCCTGGAAACAGAAGACATGTTGACACAAAGAGCAACCAATAATAAAAAAATAAAAAAGAGAGAGAGGGACGGAGACAAAGAGGGATTGTTGTTAGATCAGAGGCGAAAGCAATACTTTACTTTGGAATATTTCACAGCAATCATAAATCAAGCTGCGACACTGCCCGCCATCCTAATGTGCATTCATCAGTGGCGGAACGTCATTTCTTATTACGTGCAAATAAGCGGAAATGGGTCTTTGCAAACTGAACAAATATACACAGTGTCACCGATGCAAAGCAGCTCACAACGATGAACGCTAGTTTCTTGTGTTGTCTGTAGACACTGCCATGCATACAGGTGCAATTTTCATGTGGCTAAGTGTATTCATTCCTTCATTCATTCACTCACCGCCACATGTCTGCTACACTACACACCGAAAGAGGATTCACTCGCCTCCTTTATTGCTGTAAGGCTGACGAACTACGCAAGGGGCTTTGCGTCAATAACACCTGTTTTGATGAACAGAAGAAAAAAAAAAATCGAGCTTGTGGGTGACACCGCAGCAAAGTACGGGATTTATAAATACTGGTGGTTTTGTTCTTCATGTTCCCACACAGGTTTGTTCTTCATGTACCCACACAGAGATGTGCTTGCCAAAAACTACAAATGTTTCAATTCCACAACAATGTGCTCACAAGCTATGAGACAAGGACACATCTTTTTCGGCAACCGTGCAAACACGAAGGTTGGTATTTTCCTCCATATAGTCTGCTATGTTTTCCATATTAATGCGGTCCCAGCTGGCCATGCTTTGTTTCTGTTAAAAATTACTATGAACAAATACAGGGAACACTGCATCCTCTTCTAAGATACCACAGAACAACACATTTGGCTTTGAAACTTGCATTCAAATGATGATTTGTTATCATACTACTCTAATAGTAATTTATTTTGAGGCGTAATATGGAGTCTGCTGAATGCACATTAATGATCCAGGAGTATTTTTCATCCTTAAGCTTCAATATGAAGGTGGACTTTCGAGTGGACTTTCAAGCCCACTGTTTCATTACTCTTAATATGTGGTTGCTTTGTTAGGTTAATATTAAGACTGAGCAATTAATGTGCAGAACACACAAACATTTTCATATCTGGGTGCTCAGTCTAAAAAAAAAGAATGTAATTAACTGTCTGTTTCTGATTTGCAACACTGTACAACATCCAGACTGGCTCTATGTCAGATACAGAGACATTACAGTGTTGTTAAGTCTTTAAGAAACAGAACATATGTAGGTCTGATCTCTAAATGTTAATGATTCGAGTCACCAGTCAAGAAGCGATGAGAGGCTGACCACACACTAACATTTACAAGCAATACTCCAATTCATGAATACTCCTGAAGCCATTATACAGTGGAGGGAGGAGTATTTATGACACTTTACTTAACAATAAGTTAGCTGCCTGTAGTAATAAGAAATAAACATATTGGTACTATTGACAAAATCCACTGTATAGATCACCAGAAACTATCACACGCACACATGAATGATGCTGTTAAAATATCTGCAGTTTGTAAATTTGGAAATTTAATTAAATATAAGGGATATAAAGTGTATGCTGAAAAGTGTAACTAGTACTAACTCATAAGTGGTTTAACAAAGTATATCAAAATCATTTCACAACCATGCAATACATAACAGATAACTGCTGCTCCAAAAACTATTTAATGTTATCCGTTGTTCCCTTACGCACCACTCACATTATGTCATAAAGTAAAACATCATACACACACACAGCTCTAATCCTATAGCAGGCAGATGGGAAGAGGTCTCAAACAGTAAATGCTGATGGTCACATAAAACCATGATAAAATACACTATCCCCCTGAACACAGCCTTAATATCATTTCCATCTCTCCATCTATGACATCCACCACCTTTGTGCTGTGCCTAATTAAGGTATGTGCTCTGAATCTGAATTTTTGTTACATTTGTATAAATGGGAGAGGAGAGGAGAGGAGAGGAGAGGAGAGGAGAGGAGAGGAGAGGAGAGGAGAGGAGAGGAGAGGAGAGGAGAGGAGAGGAGAGGAGAGGAGAGGAGAGGAGAGGAGAGGAGAGGAGAGGAGAGGAGAGGAGAGGAGAGGAGAGGAGAGGAGAAGAACTGTAATAGTGGATGAGCAGTGACAGTGAGGGGGCATGGAAGGGTGAAAGCGCAACAGTAATAAAGAAGATGAGAGTGAAGAGGGAGGGAGGGAATGTAAATGGTGTGGCATACAGGTGAAAGGCCGGCCATAAAGATGAGAATGCAAAAGAGGCAGTGAGATAAGTAAGAAGGGAGACAGCAAAAGAAAGCGAAAAGTTGAGAAGAAAGAAATACAGTTGGGGAGCAGGATATAGGATATGGAGAGAGGGAAAAATTGATTTCTATGCACTGGAAGCCACCCTACTCCTTCAAGTGTGGTTTCTAACATACCTCGATATCGTCTACTTAGAGCCATCGACAGTCCGTGTACACAGAGCGAAGGAGTCAATGACTGAGATGTGGAACTCAGTCTCTGTGAACCTTAAAAGCCTTTTAGGATGATCACCTGTCATGTGTGGCGGCCTGGATTTCCCTCCTGCCTTTTTGTCACCATTATTTTTCCTTTTGGACACTGATTGTGTACATTGTTTGTTATTCATTTCATGAATGACATTTAGCACACAAAAAAAAAAGTAAAGATGGAAAAAAAATGGATATCTGAAAAACGTAAGAAAGGAAAAAGCAAAGCGAGGGATTGAGGCAATCATACAATTTAGAGTAGAAAGGGAGGAAAGATGGAGGGACAAGAAGACTGACGGACATAAAAAGAAGAATGTATAAAAACTCTAAGTAGGGCAGAAAACTGCCTCTCTCTCGTGCTCAGCCCCAATCTCCTCCTCTCAATTTCGTTCGTATTTCTATCCCTAGCAGCACCATTACTCAGTAAGGACTACGGCTGTACAAAATGATCTAGTTTACAGGAATAGGAGTTGGAGACCTACATAGTCACGATCAGCACTGGACCATCCATCCCCCTGCCTAAATTGGCACAGAGGTGGAGAGCGCTGATGACGCAGGTTCATGTGATCTATGTCATCCTACATATTGACTCAGGGATCCCCAGCCTCAGGAAGATACGTAAAGACCAACCTGGGGCCTTCATTAGATGTGCTGTCTCAACAGGGGTCTGCTTAACATGTCTCGTGTCACCACTGTATACAGAAATAACAGATGGACGAAAGTAACGGCAAGCCAAACCAAAGGCTTCCTCTTCCGTTAACTGTTAACAATTGTTGTAGTACAGTTGCAGTATTATTGAGGATGTATCAGATGATAAGCAAGACTACCGAATATTGCAAGAACAACTGACGACATCTGAAAGCTAAAAATCTAAAACAAAAAGTAAAAAAAACAACAAAAACCTGTGTTTAAAAAAGTGCACACAGTCCACTTTAAACAGCACGGTTGCTTCTTCGTGCACGCTTTCTTTATAAATGTGTTTTAAGACAACTTTCAAGCAGCGTCATCCACGGGGTGAGATGTCAGCAGGATAAATTTGACCTACATCTCAACCACATCATGCTTCGTTTAGGGTCACACATTTATCTTCCACACCTGTGAGAAGTCTTTGAAATCACAGCGACTGAAACTCAACCGTGTTATCTGATCTGGAGAAGAGAGAAAAAAATAAAAATAAAGATGGTTGTATCAATTCTATTCATTCATTTTTGAATATCTCAAAGAAAATGGTATATTTCAAATTATTGTCATTACTTGTTTTATCATATCAACTATTTGACGCCCCATCGTCAGGCATACATTCTCCAGTCCCACACAAAAAAGTGAAGACTGTTCTGACTCTTTTCTGTCATCCTTTATAGGAAATAAACTGTCTAGCCCAAAATAGATCATTTTTCTGCACATAGAAAAGCCACTCCATCTCACAGTATACTCTTTTTGAGGCGAAGAAAGGAGAAAAACAGAAAGAGAGACAAAGAGGGAAGAATCTGCCTGATCCACCTAAATGTTTCTCCATTCAAATGTAACAGCCCGCAAACAGACGATAAACGATCCACGGCTATCCGTCGACTCATCGCCGCCTTCTTTTCAGAAGCTACTAAGAAGAGAGGGGATGATAAGAAGGATGGGTATGCGGCAAGGCGAGAACGAGGGGGGGGAAAAGTAAGGTTGCACAAATCTAGAGAGAATAGAAGAAGATGGAGCAAGAGAGCGAGAAAGACTGAGCGAGAAAGGCAACAAAAAAGAGCTAACCATCAAGAGCTTTTGATTCCCCCCATAAAACGTTCCTTTAAGAATGCCCATGAAATTAGCTTGCTGAAAGAAAGCAATCTCAATCGATTCAATCCCCTCTAAAAAAAAAAAAAAAAAACTTTCAAACAGCCACCATACCTCCAGGTCTTAAGAGTCTCTGAGAGACATAAAATAGTTTCTCGCCTTTCCTCGCTAACCCGCCTCTTTCTCTCACTCTGTCTTACTCTTTCTCTGTTTCCTTTTCACCTTACCTGCCGCCATCACTTTACTAGATGACAGAAAGAGTAGAAATCTTTAAGTGCAGAACAGGAAAAAGTAGGGGTCGGTCCACATTTTTCCATTTGTGTTTGGCTCTCTCACTATACGCTCAATTGTCATCTTCAGGTGGATGTGTGTGGGTCTTCTTTAGCAACACTCTTGACAAGGTCCTAAAATATTACATGTAGTGTTTCATACTACTAAAGACTTTACTATCTGACCCACACAGGTCGAAATTACTGGCAACCTAAATAATCTTCTACTACATCCCCTCTGCACTTACTGAAATTAATAAACCAGTGATGACAAAATATGTTTTTACATGTGACATCGTTGTAGATCAGCTGATGCCCTTAGTCATTGCAGAGGTCATTTTAACAAAATTACATTACAAATGGGGTCAAATGTGTACATTCAAGAAAATGTATTATTGTAAGATAGAGAATAAACAGTAGGATAAATACAAGTGTCACGTTTGTCATAATAGCTATGACATAACAGTCAATTTCCATTTAACAGTGGTTAAAGATCAACATGTATGAACCTCATTCAGAGTGTACAGTCCCACAGGGTTAAGAAAAAAAAATAAAAACTACCATCAGAGATGAAATGGGCTGTACATTGGTGCTGGAACAACAACCTCTTACTCAATACTTCAAAAACAGTGGAAATTGCTATAGACTTCAGAGGGAGGTTCAAGTTCATATATCTCACCACCCCATAACAACTGACAAGACTCCTTTGAATTCCTCAGTATCTACATCAGTAACACTCTGAAATAAAACATCAACGCCAACCACATCATCAAAAGGGCTGAAGAAGAATCGTGTAAAAATAAAAACACACGTTGCTCCCCGTCATAGAGAGCATCCTCACATCATCGCTCAGACTGTCACACCGAGAGGATGCTGGAGTGAATTGTCACTAAAGCCTTCAATGTAATTTGTTGTGACCTTCCTCCAGTCAACTCACTGTATATAAAATGCACCTACATCTAGGCGGCCAAAATAACCAGCGACCCCTCATCCAGCCCTCCTCCAGAAGGTGCTATAGGTCCATATTAACCAATACCACTCGTTTCAACAGCTTCAACAGCTACAGCAGATCCTATATACTGACCTGAATGCTCTGTATGCTCTGGACTGAACTCAGGCTGGACTGGTGCACTGGTTCATCAATCATTGTTCTCTCTGTCTGTTAGGCTACTTGATTTTGCAGTGGAACTGAGCTACCATCTATCTCACTATCCATCTATTTGAGAGCACAACATGAATAGTACTCAGCAAGACACGAGGTAGAACTGTTAAAGTCGAATGAAAAAGGAACTTTGAAGTAAGTTGGCCCAAAGTTGTTTTCTGCGGGACAGTGTTGGGGAGAGTGTCCCCAGGACACAGTGTCCGGCTGTGGGGAAACCAGGGCAGGAGAATCCCTGATGGATTCCTGGAGGCCTGGAAATCTAAACCTAGCAGTGAGGAGGGGGGGAAAGGAGTGTCTGAAACCTAACTTCTACACTTTCAGGGACCAGTGAAGAGAAACAGGTGAAAGAAAAGCGGGAGGACAACATTGGGAGGAAAAAGTAGGAGGAAGTTCCATAAAAGAAGGAGAGTGAGGAAGAGGGAGAGAGGATGAGTGAGATGGTTCGACCTCGCAAAAGTGGCAGAAGCAGTAGAAATAGCTGCCCCACTTATAGACACACTTTCTGCTGCTAGCCGACTGTCCTCGATGCACTGGGGTAGCTAACCTATATAGGCCTGCTCCATGGCGTAGCATATCCCACACAAACACACACTCTCACTGTCTCTTTCACTCATACACACGGACATGCACACAATGGGGGGGTGCGAGGAAGGGGGGGTTAAAATCAGGCCACACATGCTGGAAGCTATTGCTGAGTTAAGTCACCTGTGCTGCTAGCCTAGCTTGCTAGTGGGCAGCCAGCTGCTCCTCTAATTAAAAGCCCATCTATTCAAGGGGCCTGAGCATATGGAGGACTCAGTAGCCAGGTACTGGTCTTATAATAGATAGCGATACCATACGGTTGAACACTAGCCAGACTTCCTAAAGTTGGACACACTGTTTAAGGAAGATAAGCTCACCGTGGACCTGAGTAGACATTAGTGAATAAGTAGTGAACAGGGACTACTTTCATTTCTAAAAAATAAATAAATAATTGCCAGTGATGAGTGCAGTTATTCTGTTTGGAAGGAGCTACGTAATGTAGGTCTGGTAATTTGACATCAATTATATGTTTATCCACCTGCTGAATATATGATACACTTTCAAATGGTTTACCAGCTAATCAATCAAACTCAGAGAGGTGATACAATAAAGGGGAATATTCAAATTCAAATCTCGCCTCAACAGGAAACTCTTTTTCCGTGTTAGGAGCAAAAACAGAGCACCTTTCTTACTACCTTCCTGGTGAGACAAATTAAGAAATGAGTTTTAATGAAATTAGAAGAATTCCAATAGCTGAAGGTATCAAGCGATTTATGAAGATCTAGCCTTCATACATGTGCATGAGACTAAACATTTTTCATTTGTTTGCCCCGGTGTGTTCCTGTTTGCACTTTCAGATATCAGTATTATCTTTACTGTTTTGTATTACGTTGCTACTAATCAATACATTTCCTCCTGCTGCTGTTGCTGCTATATATTAAAAGCATTGCGTCTTTTTATTGTAAAGAACATATAGGAAATGAAATGAGTTTATCGCTCTGTAAGCAGGAGTCTATGTAACACTGAAGGCCGAGCAATCTGAACAGGTACATTTTGAACGGGGAACTGGACGAGTTCTTCAATAAAAACAAGTTGATACAGCAAGATCTGGAGATATTAGGAGCAATTTACTCAGCGGATCAGTTCGAAAAATACTGCAGAGTGGAACACTACAAGCGGTGTGTTTGTTCAAGAGCTGCGGATGACAAACAGCACATCTCCAACAAGTAAACAACTTATTTTACCTTGCTGTGCTGTGCTTGCAGCGTGCCAACACAGGTCAACTACTCACACTATGGCTCGGGCATGACTACTCTAAAGAAAGAAAGAAAATGAAAAGAATAACCCTGCTGGGTTAAGTGGCAGAGGGAAAAGTTTTTGCCACCGAAGACTGAGCAGGGATATGAAATAATGTTGTGCTTCCCAACAATGTATTATGCCACAGATCTGACGTGTGTCCATGTGTAGGAATACAGGAGTTCTGCGGTTAAGAATGTAGTGCCAAAGGAAAATGACTGTCTGGCAGCAAGGTAAAGAAGATATTTTTATTTAGGTGGCTAAATACATTTTGTTAACTCTGTCCACAGCAGTACATTGCTCAGCTTTTGTAGCTGTACTCCTGTCTGCTTTTCCACACTGGTGATGTGCAGACCGCAATCGACTGCAGGTAATTAACTGTCAATAGATAAGTACCTCATACAACCCCACTGAACTATCCCTTTAGGCCTCCAGACCCAACAAATATGCGATCATGTGAGGCTATTTCAGGCTACATTATGGAAATTGTATTAAACAGTGATGGCTGTGTTTGTGTGTGTGCGTGTGTGTGTGTGTGTGAGTGTGAGTGTGAGTGACAAAACAAAAGTGATGTGAGGATGAAACTCTAAGTGCAGAAAAAGAAAAAAAAAAGATAAAAGAATAATGATGACACTTATAGTAAAAATGATAAGGGCTGTAACATAATGTGAACATAGCCAGGAAAGCGTTGTTTTTCTGAGGCACAGAAAGATGTTTTTCTCACCTGCACCTGTTTTGGCGACAGCAGAACAACTATAGGCGCAGTAGGGGGAGTGTCACTAGCAAAGCAGCAGTGCGCTGCAATTGTGTTTATCGTGGGGTTTTTTTTACAATTCATCTGTTGGGATCCTGTCAAAGTGAATCCAAGATGCGTGCTGTTTGGTTTTTTTTTTTCATTTTCTTTACTGGAGTCACAACCTACACTGAAATCAATCTATATATATATGTTTCACTTATGTTTCTCTTTTGTTTTCAGTAGTAGTAGACACATTTATTGCATTTAATTGGATATGCTTTGCAAGGATACATCTGGTACAATAATAATTCCACAAAAATATTGTCGGCTTCTTATCACTACCATATTCACCTGATTAACTCTGGATTAACTAATTGATTTAATCTGAGAGGCATCAAGTATGAGTACCATCGGCAGTAGCCTAATTTGAGTGGTGTGCATTGTCAAATGTTAAATACACACGCACCTGTTCCACCTTAATCACATCTTGCTGCACCACTGCCAGCAGGTTGTTGCAACAAAACCACAAAAACTGTACACGTGAAACTAGACGGTCATAGCTTTGTATTCAGTGCAGCCTTCCAGTTTATGGAGTAGATTTATTAAGTTCCATGAAAAAATCTGACAATAAAATATGCTCTTAATTCACTAAGTCAGAGAACACATTCACGCACCCAAAGCCTTGATTTACGAAACCAGCATTCTTAGTTTCTTAGGAAATTACATTTTGATTCAATGAAAAAGTATGGATGGTGCATGCTATGTATCAGGCCATAACTGACGTAATGTAAAGGTTATATGGTACTGAGCAGTGCAAATGACAAATTTATTCTGCACTCGCCTCTGCATGAGTAAAGTCAGACATTGTTTGTCTGTTTGTGTGTGTGCGCGCAATTCAGTGTGCGTTAGTGTGGGCATTGTGCACCCACTTGCTCACACAATGACACAGCTTTCCCCCTTCAACAATGTTTCCTGCCAACTTTACATGCAGCAGGAATAAAGGTATAAAAGAAGTTTTTGAGCAGAAAAGAAAATGGAAAAAAAAGCTTTGCTTTAAAAGAAAAACTCTAAAACTCTGCTCCTGATTCCATTACATGCAGCCATTTTTAGACAGTCATCCATTAGGTCTGCTGTGTTCCCATACTGTCACCCCCTAGTGAAGCCAAAGAGGCCATGTCAAGTGAGGGCGTTGGCGTAGGAAGCAGCATAGCACCCTCCCCGAGCACTGTGAGAATTGGATGGAGGGGAGGAGCAGGTAGTGGGCCATAATATGAATGTCAACATCTTTAGAAAGAGTAAGATGGATTACAGCTTTAGCTCAACATGAAAAGATGCTCTTAAAGAGATGGAAAAGAATAGAAGGAAGGGAGGGTAGAAGGATTGGCTGTTGTGGCTCATCTTAAAATGCATTGTCACAGATAGGATGACAAATAAGAGGATAGAGGAAGAAGAGGTTTGCAGCGAGCCTTATTCAGTAGTGTATAATCTCACCTCTGGCCCCATGTGTTCTGTCTGTGTTGTGCGGTCAGTCATTTGGCAGTCTTTCATCTTCAGGGCAGATTTGGCACTCTCCTGCATACAAAATAAACACATAACAATCAGCCATGTCCAAAAAAAAGCAAAAAAAAGAACACAAAATAAATCAGAACAACTAAATGCTCTCCCAACAGACTTAAACCCTGCCTCCACACATATAGTACAGTTGGCTGTTGTATATATGCATAGCTAGCTATTAAAAGACACAACCTCAATAAACCTTAATCCTTTTCACCCCCGTCTGCTCCCTCTCCTGGAAATCTCCCGGAAGAGGTCATAAAACTGGGCTGAATTGCTGAAGAACTTTTCTACAGCCAAATATTGGAGCACGGAGCCTCTGCAAAGTGCACCAGTGGATTAGAATTCATAAAAAGTGACATCTAGTGCTGGCCAGCGTGCTAGAAGGTCCTTCTAAGAGATAATTAATAGGTTTCTAGTGGCAGATTTATAGATGGAGGTGTAGAGAGAAAAGCGTTATCCCTTTCCTTCGAAATACAGCGTGTTTACCTTGACCAACAACCTGCGGACTCCTCCGTTACCTCTATGGGATTATTCTGAAGAGGGATGCTGCAAGTCCCCTGAATGAGAAGAACCCAGCACCCTTTCCACCGGGAGCATTTTATTACGACGTCACTAATCATTCTGTCATGCTTGGCCCACACTGCTCATGGGTAAGGGGATAGAAAGATGCGATGGCTATGAAATATTGAGGAATTCATTAACCTTGATTCAAATTAATCACACAAATTAGGACAAGGTGTAAGGGTGGGTTTATGGTAAGGAGAAATTAGAAGAATGCAGGATAGATAATGAATGATATAGCTGTAAGTTCAAATACATACTGTACTGTTCGAATCCAGCAAAAGTGACACGATGCATTGAGTTAAAAAATAAATAAATAAAACAGTGTTATTAGTGAAGGCCTTGCCTACATGAAAAGGAAGGGAGGATTTCCACATGCTAAATGTTGCGGTTGGAGCACAGTCTTTTAACAAAATGCATCGGCAGAGAGAGAGGAAAACTCATAAAAAGTGACAGCTAGTGATGGCCAGCCAGCTAGCAGGTCCTTCTCAGAGATAATTAATAGGTTTTCACTGGCAGATTTACAGACGGAGGCAGAGTGAGGAGAGCTTTGGCTATGAGCTGCCCTTTCCTTCAAAATACTGCAATACTACAGCATTTGGTGTCGATAAAAACAAGGTTAGGCTATGGTTACAGCAGCAAGGATGCAGCCTATCAGAACATTTATTAATGTACACACACACACACACAGACACACAGACAGATGTATATGCAGAGTTTTGCTCATAAAAAAAACACACACAGTTATTTGTCTGGAAATCAAATCCAGCTGGTGGCAGGTGCCAGAACATCCCTGTCAGAGAGAAGTGCCAAACAGATGAATACACACACCCAAACACACACACACATTCAAGGCTGATCAGCATCTGTGTGTGTCTGTGCACGCACAAGCAATTGCATGCCCTAAAGGCTGATTGATGGTGATGAATCTTGTAGAGACAAGAAAGAAAAGAAGATGTGAAAAAGTATTAAAGAGAGACACGCACAGTAAATAGAGGAGGATGAATAAACTTTATCCAGGCGTAGAGAGGATAAATTCTACATGTTTCATATTATCAACAAATCCTATGAAAAGACCAAAACCAAGCCTGTTGTCCTTTGTGTCATAGACCTCTGTTGTTTAAAATAAAACTAACTACAAGAAATGCTTTGATGCAATTAAAAAGGTGTTGTATGTGACTGTACAGCATGTTACATTGGATGATGATCATGAGCATGATCACTTTTAACAGCACCTTCCTGCTGTGGGTTTTGCACAAGAAAAAAAAAAAAAAGCTGCAAGTCTGAATAAACTCCAGACACACCTCTGTTTTGGAGAATTCTACCTGTGCACACTTTTAATGCCTCAGGTAAGTCTGAGGTCTGGGTACAAATTAACTTTACATCAAGTGCATTTACTGCTAGAGAGAGAGAGAGAGAGAGAGAGAGAGAGAGAGAGAGAGAGAGAGAGAAGGAAGTGAGAAAATGAGATGTGAGTGCCAGAAAGTGATCAAACAAACAGATGCCAAATGAGACTTAAGTCAGTAGGCTGGACTGGCATCACTCACAATACTGCCACAACACTGGCACATTATCCTGCTAAGGTCTGGCATAATTTCCACATTACATTGTTTTGATGGAACAGGCGATAAATTACAGACGTGCAGATGACAAGCAACGAACAATGTTACTGTATGGACCAAATATGCAGAGGATCCAACGATCAAAAAAAAAAAGAGACACAGACAGTACAATATTTTGCATTTAAATCGCAATATTTCATGAGTATAATTTGATTATTCCACATATATCCAAACAAGGGATTGAGTCCAATGCTTCCCTTCCGTGTCTACAGGGGCAATTTTCAAAAACATTATGCTTCCTACTTGGCTGGACTGGACCCCCATTAATTCTGTTATTACATTAAGCTGGCAGAACAAGCAGTTTACATTAACAAAGACGGAAAAGATGGGCTTCCTGGTGCTACGCCATGTGATATTGATGGTGGCAACTTCAAGCCAACTCTAAACCATTCTCACATTCATTTCCTCTCATTCCTCTCTGTCCTGTCACTACACCCTCTGTTATATGTGGTCTCATGTAACAGAAGAGAGAGAGGAAGGAAAACTGACGAAGCTGCTGTGCTAATTCGTTAACAAAAGTTTAACTTTCTGTTTCTTTGAAATGTTCTTTTAACCTTTCTAAAAAATGAAATACATTTTTTTTTTGTGGAATGAAAAGAATCATTCTTCGACGGCAAATAGTCTTTAATTGATATACATTAAAACAAATAATTTAAAAATATTCAAGGTGATTAAATTATTCATTTCAAAGTTTAGAAAAACAGAGACGAATAAAAAATAAATTGTCACAGAGCTAAAGTTAAATGAGCAAACTTTAGATTTCTTTTTGCTTCTTTTACTTGTTACAAAGTAAAACCTTCCAGTATTCTGGAAAACATGTTGCTTTATTGAATTCATTTATAGTTCCCATGAATGCACAGCCTGTATGAAAATGACTGAATACCCATCATCACAACAGACAATCTTCTGACTGCTAATCAGTCAATATCGACACGTTTTGTATGTCAGGAAGCTGTCATGTACGAGTATTGTGAATAAATCCTTTGAGGGATCCTGCTGAGTCATTTCTTTGTATTGTTAGCAGAACTAAACTGTCGCAACCGAAAGCAAATTATAACACAATATGATGATAATAACAAATAAAAGATGATACATTTAGATATTTTCTGAAGCCTTAGTAGTTCTAGAAAATGAGCTAAGCCTAGTCATGCAAAAGAACCAAAACGAACCTTCCAAATAGTGCACATGATGCCAGCAGGACGTCAAGGAAAATGCCGATCATTGTTTTTATGACGATCGTGTTTCACACTTATTATCATTGTTAAGTAAATGAATCCTACCAGTTCACTCTGGAGTCTGAGAATCAGCTCGTCTTTCTCTCTCAGTTGTTGCAGCAAGGCCTCCTCTCTGCCAGGATCCTAAACACAAGAAACAAGACACCATGTTCCACATTACTCAGGTCACTGCAGACAGCAGTGATTTATCTAAGGGACCATATTCCCGCAAAAGCAATATATAGAGCCAAACAGAATGACAACATACAAAAGTGTTTGTGTGTGTGTGTGTGTGTGTATGTGTGTATTCATCTGGCAGTTTCCATAAATGTTTATGTGTGTTTGCAAGTGTTTTTATGTGCATTTATGAGCGGGTTTGTTGTTGGTCTTGCTGGTGTATGCTCCAGGACTGTGATCTCCTCTACGTCTCTGTGATAAACTTGGTGTGTCCTATGGTGGCACCCCAGAGCACATAACACTTTAATATGACCTTGTGCTGTCAGGGGACATTAATGTGGGGAAGATGGAGAGAAGCAACAGAGACAGAAGACAGAAGAGGGAGGAGAATAATAATACTAATTAAAATGAGTTTTATGGCACCTTTCAAAACAACAAAACTGAGATCAGTTAAAATGGACACATTCAAATGTGTCTGATGGATTCATGTTTATGATAGTTTTCCTGTGATCATTATTCGGCCTGTTTGTCTCATTTGTCCACTGCACAAATTAAGTTCCACTTGCAAAATAAATTGAGATGAATTATGTTTTTTAGAAAATCTTGGTAACAGATTAAGTCTGCCAATCTAATTTTCACAGTCTGGGTTTTCTAAAGACCCTGGCTGGACTGCGAAACAGCCGAGATAGATAGAGAAAGAGCTGTCAGAGGATCTCAAGCTGCACACTGGCTCATGTGGAGGCTGAAAATAAGAAATGCGGCTGGACTCCAGACCTAGCCGTTATCATTAAAATATTAACTCAATTCTTGAATGGACACGCAGCGACAGTAAAATGTAGACAGATAGTGAGACGACGAGAGGAATGGAAGGCTGAAGGGAGATAATAAGTGAAAAGGAATAGGTGAGGTAGAGTAGAGAGATATAACGGAGGAAACTAAATGACAGAAAGACAGACAGAAAAAAACACCATTACCCCTTCAAGGGCAAAAAAAAAAAACAGAAGGGAAAAAGAGGGGGTAAGCTAATAGGAGGAAAATGAGGGGGGAAAAACATGAGAAAAGGGGGACAGGAAAAGAGGAGAGATGGAGACATGGAGAGGACAGAGAGGGCCCGAGGCTGAGCATGATGGTCTGAAACCATGGGGAGCCATCTAGCTAAAGGACGGACAGAGAGTCAGACGGAGACCACAGGGAACCATATAGCTACAACGTTGTCCTCTAAATAACCCTTATAATGCACACACGGACAGCTAATTCACAGCGGAATTCAGAAATGTAAAACTTAAGTGTGTTTTATCGCGATATCTAATGATGATAGTGAAGAGCCAGGACTCAAAAATCATTAAGGATGCATAGAAGATGTTATATTGGCTGCACGATAAAGACACTTGTGTGAATGTGGAGGAAGATTAATGTAATTCATGTTGAAGTGTACTTAAGTGTAGTGTGTTTTCTGACTGAATGGAAAACTAAGAGCATATTATTATAGAAGGATTCTGGTAATACCAAGACACATTATGTAAGACTTTCAGCCGTTTTCATGGTGGCATGCGACATGATTTGGCGGTATTTTCAAAAGTTTTGATGAGTTTTATTTGCTGGGCTTATAATAATAGATAATGGTCAAGGTGGGCAAAAGTAAAAGCTTCTCTATGTGCCTCTGTGGTGATAAAAACCTGTACCAGAAAACCTTTCCCAACAGGAAATAGACAAACAATTAACGAAAACAAAACCCGGCAGTGTTGAATCAGACTGGACTGTTTACCTGGCGTTACAGGGAGTTACTGGTATTTATAGATAATGAGGATATTTCTTCTGCTGCTAGCACTCACACAAAACACAGTGCAAAAATGACTAACATGAGATTTGGATGGGACTGAAAAATCACTAACATGCTGTGACAATTACTACATTAGTAAGCCTCTAAAATTCATCTCGCTCAGATAGGACTGAGGGCTGTTTTAAATGAGCTGTCTACAGTGGCACAGTGTGTACGCTGCTGTGTCCTCTGTGTGTGTGTGTGTGTGTGTGTGTGTGTCACTGCATGTGAATGATTTGTTGCATTTCCATTTTTTAGAACAGGTGTGAAAAGTGTATAAATAGATAAAAAAGATACCTAGATGGATACGGGATGGATGCTAATATTTGTGAATGTAAACAGAAGAGTTGAGTGACTTAATCAAGCCTCTGATGAGTAGATCAGATTCACCGGTGTCATGTGCTTCAAAGGATGAGATACAACTCAAAGAAATATGACCCTATGTACAAACGAGTTAAGTTGGTCAATGGCACACGTAGAAATAGTGCACAATCTTCAATATTTCATACCTTGTGAATAAAGCAAGATGGCAGCTGTTGTTGAGAATGCTGTCAAACTATGTGTTGGGACTTCTCTACACACCTTTACACCTGACTAGAAGACGGACACGCCGTAATCGCATATCACTAGCGAGCCAGCGACGAAATGTTTGTGGACCTGAAACACTGCGTTGGCGATGGTTTGCAGTATCGGGATAAAACGGAGAGATAGAGACAATGTGTTTGCTCATACGGCCTCAATGTGATGACCTCAATACAAAATATGCAGTGTGATGTGTAACCAATCCATTGTTGAGCAGCCCTACTGTGTACTACCTAACAACTATTTAAAATGAATTAACATTAACAAACATAAAACTTAAATCACAAACGTTATTCAACCACCACACAGTATGCATTAAGTAACCCATCAGGTGGCATTCCATCCAATTTTTTCAAGGCTAAATTGAATGGAAAAGGCAGTGGAAGAGAAGTGGGCCATGTGAATTTATTTCTAAAGCAATTGGAAAGGCCTCAGTGGGGATAAATCTGATCAGAACCATTGGAGTGCATCCACTTTATGTGATTTTGTATAGAGGTGGAGGTCACTCCATACTTGCAATCAGCGGCCGGTTGAAGATGGTATGGAAAGATGAATTCCATTCCCCCTTGTTAGCAGAAATTATTCAATTTGCCAACTTTTTGAGAAACGCACTCAAAATGAGGGTAACATCGGCGGTTTCTAATGACATTCAACATTTAAACAAGTCTTTTCCTTCAATTTGTAAAACAAATTGGCTATTTCTTGGAACTGAGGAAAGAGATGTAAAAACAACAGCATAATTCATTTGTTTTGAGTATTTAATATGTGCCACTGTGGAAAAAAATACACAATTAATATACTTTAAAACGGCAGCAATACTATGTTGATAGCTTTGTGCGAGCGTATGTGTGTGTGTGTGTGTTTTACTGGCTCGTTTCATTTGAAAGTGCCGTTCATTCTTCAGAGCCGGGCTGTGACTGACATCCATCTGTGCACATGTTTACACTGTATGCTAAAGTACATTCGTTTATTATATACTAACTGCCAAAGAAATGCAGTCTCATCATTAGTACAAAATGTGCCACCATGCTGTTATGTGTACCTGACTGTTATTATTATATACAGTTGTGTCTGTAGCTATTCTGTCCCAAACACCTCGGAAAAGCTGACACCTAGCACAGAAACTGTTAGATAATCTGTCAAACCGCTTGTGTAACATGCATGAAATAAAGGAAAGATGTCACCTGCCCAGACCTCCTGAAATATAACAGTGATGTGGTTGCAGAAATGATACAGCCAAGGTTAATGCTTTCTAAAAATGTCTGTTCCTTGTCAACGTTCACTCTGTAACCATGTAAGCACGTTTTACACTTCTCAGTAAGTGTCATACATTGTTATTACAGAAACGCAGCTATAAAGTTTGGAGAAAGCCTGCAGTTAAGGTGCTAAATACTTTTTTTTTTTTTTTTTTTTAAGCTTAAAACTACTCAGTCATCATCTTTGTACAACCAGCCCGAGACTTTCTGAGACGTTAGTGTAATGAATAATTTGAAAATGTTAAAGGCCCGCTGAGATTTTAGAATTACGAGTTCTGATATTACTGCAAGAACTCACATCGCAGAAACACTGAAAATATGGACAGTGAACTCCGAGAACTACACACACAAATTAACGCACTTTTTTCAGTTTGTGACAGTGTGTGTGTGTGTGTGTGTGTGTGAGAAACTGGCCATGCTAGCTGTCAGTGTGAGGCTCAGAGAAAAGACAAAGACTCTGTTTGGAGAAAAGGTTATCAGGAGACGGGTGGAGAGAGAGACAACCAGCCTGTTTTGCGCTTCTGCTATTTTCATAAATGACATTTTTATGTGTTTACATATGTGGATATGTCGGTGAGGACATGTGCCCCTTGAAACTTGACGTGTTTTCTTGCGCTTGTGTATCTTTTTTAACCCTCTCACACTGCGACCTTGGTGTGGGGAGCGTTCTACAATTAGATATTCACAGTCATTATGAGTATACATTATTAATTTCTAATTTTACAGCATCTGACACAATGATAAATGTTTCACTATAAAAAGAAAGCCCCTCACGTCTGCCGAAACAAAAGGTGAGGGTACACCAAATGTCAGTTTAATTCGATACAACAGTTGCTGCCGTCTACTTCTTCTTTTAAACACACTGGTGACTCTGAACACACCTCTGGCGACTGTAGTGTGAGCGTTTTTTTTTTTTACTTCAGTCTTCTAAAATACAGTAGACAACACTTTAACTGGGACAGAATCTGGTAAAAATCATGTCATATGCATCGGGTCTAAATTAAACTAGGACGCGCTGTGACACTGCAGCCTCTCAGGTGGCTACCGTAGATTATTTTTACACCCGCAGAGTCGTTTTCTGGAGTGCCAGGACAAATTCTCTTCTTCTCGCCCCTCCCTCAATCCCTCTTTTTTATTCTTGCCTTTCCTTTCCCAGTTTCTCTACCGCCCTCCTCCTTACGCAATTTCCTCATTTTTGCTTTCTGACACCTACATGTATTAATTGTCTCCTCTTTTAATGTTATCTAACTTCATGCCATTGATCTGAATGCATTCCTTGTAAATGCACCTCAACCTCACTTTCTTCCTTATCGCTCTTCTCCCCAATCCATCAGAGTCATGTTCAACAATGTCCTATTCTCAGCATTGCAAATATTTCCTCATAAAAATATGTCTTCTCCATCTTTATGTTGTTTCTTTGCTTTTCTTGCTCTCAAAAGGTTACACTTTACCTCCCACCTTCCTATTCATTCTCACATACATAAAGACACACACACACACACACGCACACACTCAATATGGATCACACTGGGAGAATGTTTAAGTTTAAGGTAACTGTGATGAATCTGTTCTGTACTTAAACACTGTCGGCTTCATCCACTGACTGATGTGGTCTTACATTATGTGGTTTACCTCTTCCACATCCACCTTCACCGTCTGTCCATCTGTACATTTCTCTGCCAAAGACTCGGAGCCAGGGCCTCTGTTTTCATGCTGTGTCCCTCCCTACATTTTTAATTTTTCCTTATCATCCAGCTGCCACCGATATTCCATGTAGGTCAATAAAGAGGGCACGCACTCACTCACTCACTCACACAGCTACTCTGTCTTTCACAAAGAATAAATGCGCACTAACTAAGCCACTACCGACCAAAATGACTGTATGTGAGGCTACGCTGATACACTGATGCAAGCACAAGCACACACTCACACACGCATATATATAGTAGCCCAGTGTTTGTTGCCACTGTATTAAATACTGAGGCCTGAATTTGTGGCTGTTTTTTATTGGACTATTTTATAAGGTGCCGCTACCCTTCTGTACATCTATGAATGTGACAGGAGGTAGGACAAAATATTAAAATCACTCCTGGCTCTGTACCCTATTAAATTAATCTGATGATTATTAAAAATGCTGGTGTTATGGTCAAGTCACAATGGTAATCTAGGGTGGACCAAGTGTGTATCACTTTCAACAATGCAAAAGTCGAATTGAATGATGTCTGATGAACATTAAAGTTCCAGCAGCACGAGGTAAAACGTGCAGAGAGAGATGTGCATCTTGTTTCTCCTTCTACTATTGCTGTAATACATATAATATCTCAGTCTCATATACATTATCTCATTTATTAAACGTTTAGGAGATTAATCTTTTCAAATCAGATCAGTAAGAGAGTAACAACTCCTGTAATTCAATGACTGAGCATGTCACACAAAGAAAAAGGAAGAAAATCAGAACTTGAAGCCAGCAATGTTACATTAGACATTCCATGTCTAAGAAGGGCTTTAGAAGTAGCTTTCAATATATCACAGTTCAATAAAGCACCTGCACAGGCCTTATAAGGTTCCTCTTCTCGCCTCAATCTAACAAGAACTCTGCTGCCACCCAACTAAATCCCAGAGAAAACCTTGACGAAAACCCCTCCCTTGGTAAACCTAAACCCTGCGTGCACGTGCACGCACACGCACACACACACACACACACACACACACACACACACACACACACACACCCTGCAGAGATGAATAAATCTCATCTAGATGGCACAGCTCTGATGTCCTAGGTTGACAGAGGGGGTCTGGGACTTGTCTCTCTTTTTGTTACTCTCTTTCTTTAACACCCCGCCCCACACACACACACACACACACACACACACACACACACACTCCCTTCCACCTCTGCTCCTTTTCTTCCCTGCTTGATCTCTCTGCGATTCATTAGAAGCTGATGTGGATAAAAGGGCTGTTTATTGTTTTCATGTGAGCAAAACCGAAGGAGACATGTGGATCAAAGAAAGATTCAGTTGATCACAGACAAACTGTTGTGTTCTTTTAATTTTTGATCAGGGCTGGCTCAGTGTTGTTGGGATTACATGTTGCCTAGTGTATAGTGTCATTTGAATGACAACAGAGCTCAGCAAAAAATACTTCATGCTTTATCTTTGCATACTCCACATATACAATATTGTACCTTCGCATAAAGCTACATAACATGGTCTCCTTTAGGTTACCTTAAATGGAAGGGACTTCTCACTGCAAGGGCTAATGGGTAGAGACTGGAGGCTGCTGGCTGGACTTGTCTCTGCACTCTGTAAAAGACAAAAAACATCAATATGAAGATAACATTATCAAGATGAGGTTGGCGATACACACTGAAAGTGTTGCTGATAAACTGACGATGTGCACAGAATGCTTATTTTCTGTTTATAACAGAATTAAGGCGCATGGAAATATTTCAGCTTTTAATTCTTGCAGTCTAATTTTGTTGTTAAGCAATATTGGCAAATATAGTACACCTGGACGTCTGGCAACTAATTTAATTAGAGAATAGAGGAAAGTATGATAGATGTGTTCTATTAAGGCAGACGCTCATTTAGGCTGCAGCATCATAAACTTTATATAGTAATTTTTTGGCAGCACATCAGCAGAGTCGTTTTACATTTAACTTGTTTATCTAGTTTTAGAGCATCTTTGGTTCACGACACAAAATCTGTTTTCAGACAAACTGGACTGAGAATGGCTGCGTTGATACCATTTTGTCACTTGGTTTCTTATATAATCCCTGCGTTTTCTAATGCCAGCTGTGATCAGACACATTCTGGCTCTGCTCCTCGACACAAGTGTCAAAAGCAGGGGGAGCTAGAGGGGGTACCAAGACACACACACACACACACACACGCAAGTGCAAGCTAAATACAGTACATACATTCACATGACAACGCCTTCACATGCATTCTCACACATGATGTGGGAGTGGACTGCAGATACTGATTTAATACAGAATGGCAGCACACACAGGGAGAATATGTCAAGATACATGACAAATTAGTGACAAGGGACACCGAGAGGTAAAGTGAAGTATGAGCATAGTACATGCTTCACACACTGGGCTTTCTGCTAAGATCTATTTCTTGCCATCTGCTGCCCTCTTGCAGATTAATATGCAGGCCAAGCCCTTTGTTGTTTGAGGTTGAGGACCATATCTGTAGTCAAAGACAGCTTAAAAAGATGCTATTTAAGCTAAAAAACCTGGATACTTTTGTCATATTTTTGGCCTACTTTCAAGTTTAAAGGTATCTCTGAGAAACCTCGTATCTTTACACAGCATAAACATGGTGGATTATTTGTTTGGCTGACCTTTTTAAAGAAGCATACCTCCCTATCAGAATTATAGGTGTGCTATGGCGTCAGGCCCTCAATATGTCATCGGTGATCAATGCTTTTCTCCATGTAGAGAGGCAGGCGCACACTCACTGACATCCACTTTCTGTGTGTGTGTGTGTGTGTGTGTGTGTGTGTGTGTGTGTCTATCTTTCTCAAACACATACACATTCTCTTTAAGGTCACCCCTGTCCCGCAGGCCTTAACACACAACTGTCCCTACAATTAGATGTGGTTCAGTAAAAAGCCATTCAGATTTAAGAATGGGAAAAGCTGCCTGGGAGCTCTGGATTTAATGACTTGCACTACCCAGAAGCAAAATGTCTAAAGAATGATGAATGGCCTGTGAAAGAAAAGCAGGTTTTGTAGTTTGATACACCCCTTTAATCACATCCACATATCAGTTAAATTGGGAAATGAAAATCTTTAAATAACTCAAGGTGCATTTATGCCCACTCTTTGACATTTGACTTTTTTATCAGAAAGCAGCGCCATCAACAGAATATTATCATGCAGTTTAGTGAGTTCTTTGGCAAACACAGGCTGAGTGTTTTGAAATGGAATGAATGACTTTGTGTGGGTAAGAGTTTCTTCTTTGTTTATTAAGCCTGGGCTTCAGGAGTTCTTCTGTTAAACTAAAACCGCTCAACGCCTCTACCAAACACAAAAACAGGATGTTGTTGTAGGAGTTCATCCAAATGTTTACTGGTGTTGATGGGTGGTGAATTCTGCTTCTTTCCAAAAAAAAAAAAAAAAGACAGCTGCAGTGATGAATCCCACTGTCTAAAAAACGTAATGTACAACAGCATTTTCAGCTACAGTGTGTCATTATCCGCAGCTAACCTCGTATCAACACTACACTGCTGAAAAGATTTAGTAGAGGCAGCAAGAATAAGCTGCTGCCACAAGTCAAGCAGCTGCCTCGGGGGGTAAGATTGACTGGGACGGATAGAGGGGCTGCAGAGACACGAGCTAACAGGGCCTGGTGGTGCATGTGTACATACTGCACAACCATGCCGGCAAAGACTCCGAGTAGATGCTGTAACAAATGGGACAGTCACAGTTTGGGTTGAATTCATAGCTGACATAGACAAATGGGGATCATTGTTTTGAGTGACATTAATGCACACATGGACAGTGGTATTTTAGAAATGTTCCTCCCTGCAACAGGATAAACTGCTGAAAGAGGAGATGCACTTTCTCTACTGTATCCATGTAAAACCTAATAGTTGAAAAAGAGTGCCAGTGTCTCTTCTTGGGTATCATGTAAAATTCAATCCTCCAATCTATATATTTTTCACTTTATTAGTTGCTTATTTGTACTATACATTTAAACCATATTCTAAGAAGGTCTTGGAAAGCCCAACAGCGTTTACTCGCGATGACTGTTGGCACACAGCAGAACAGATGCACAAAATCTACAAGATTATGGGATAAATATGGGACTTAAGGACTTGATCGCCTGGCTTCAATACTGTTAGATTACGCTGCATGGTATAGGCATTTATGGTAATTTGTGCGCCTTTGAAAGCTTTGCCATGCCTTTTCAGTTGTTTTAAAGATAACTGACAGAGCTGTGCTGTGTTTTGAGAAATTAGGGACTATAAGTTTAGTTAAACAAAAGAAAAGAAAAGAAGATCGGGGCTCAATACCAGAAGGTCAAGCAAATAAAATGCTAAGCTTAGATATATGCCGAGTCACCCTCCCCTTGGTGCAGAATGGATTTCATCTGCCGATGGAAGGTAACAAAATTTGCAAGTTAATGACACAACAGAGCAAGCAAAGAGGGCAAAGTATGTCCTCTTTCATATTCATGTTTTGATGCTGTGCAGCCTCTCTCTCTCTGTCCATCTTGCACTCTCTTTAGCCTCCCCTGTTACTACTCTACTCTCTGTCTCTCTATACTAATTATTATTTTATCAATTTCATGTCTCTCTCACTGTGATCCTGGGAGAAAAAAAAAAGAGAAGAACAGTAAAGAGAGAGAGGGAGAAAACCACACATACGCCTCTCTGTGGACTGTAATTCACACACATAGGTCCTCACAGCTCGCTTTGATCTTAGTTTAGAGGTACTAATGGTGGGGTGTTAGAGGAGGCCTGGTCAGCCTTTTATATGTCTCTTTGTGTATTTGTATTTGTGAGGGTGTGTGTGTGTGTGTGTGTGTGTGTGTGTGATATTGCTGTATTTGGTAAGGGTCAGTCACCCATGTAGATGACAAGAAAATAACAGCCAGGCGGTGCTAATGGACGATCTTTCTGCTAAACTTCCTGAGCTTATGGTATTACTTGCATCCCTCTTTAGTATGTTAATGTATCATACACTTTCAATACATAGTGACAAGGCTACGAGTCAACATATGAGCACTTTCATTCCAACACAAAACATACACAATGCAATGTACTGGAAACTGGAATGTACATTCAGCGGTTACCCGCATGTTGTATCTTTGTGACTGCAGATTCTGCACCAAGTCGAGCTCTCTGCAAATTGTAATTACCCAAAATAAAGCATGCAATCAAATTTACGATACTTTTGCCTTACATTTACATTCTGGTGTAAAGCAGTACGACAGCACAGTGTGGTACACAATATGGTTCCCTGGTTTTTACAGTTAAACCCTGTGTAGCTATTGCAACGTGTCAGTGCTTAACTAAGTGACCATTACAGATAATCACTATAATGGTGCGGATGTAATTTTACTGGTTCCTGAGGTAAAACATTTGCTTTAAGCATGCTAAAGCACTTGAAGAGCAGACACTATGAAACAGGGGGGGATTAATGTGTGAGCCTATATACAGCATGTGTGTGTGTGCGTATAAAGAATGTGATGCAAGCATCACAGTTTTCTACCTCTAAAAACGGAATCTGATTGAATTTAAAAAAGAAAACAAAGTGATTACAGGGACCTTTTACAGGCGGAACAGCATCCACGATTTCATGGAGCTGAAATAGAGCTAATTAAAACAGGGAGTCAAGAATATGTCATTGGAACACTGTTATGTTTTGGTTCCAGATGCAGTTGCAACATATTATTTCCTAACCCCCTACCCTTCCTCCATTAAAACAATTGGATCCATTTATAACTTGATGGAATAGTATTCTGTGATGTATCCACCTTCCTCGCCAAGGCCTTTATTTGGGTATAAATCTATGTATAGAGGTGTCTGTATGCATGTGTATATCTGTGTGTATCTCACCTCCTGCAATGTCCGTCTCAGTCTTAAAAGCAGCATTTTGACAGCAGTGCAGTCCTGCTGCATCAGTCTGAGTGGCAGGGTCTCCAGTCCTGAAGGTAAGGGCTCATCTTCCCTCCCCAAACCCAGCCCTGAGCTCCAGTCAGCAGGCAGCAGGCTGGTCGGACGGCTGGGCTCCCTGGAGGAGAGGTGGAGTGGAGGGGAAAGGGAGAGAAATAAAGAGATTTAATGTTAGCATGAGTCCGTGTGAAAACTTTACCACTGACCTCTCTGCACTGCACCCAGCTGCTCTCCACATACAGAAATATACCAATAGAAAGAAAGAGAGAGATTTCTAGAGAAAAGAAAAGAGAGGGGCGAAACAGGTCGAGGTGAAGGTTCACAGTACATAGCAGCTTCTACCTAGGATCCATTTTAATGAGAACTCATTTCAATAAATAAAAATAAAACTGACAACATGAGGTGATAATATTTTCCCACACAAACACACACATTAATGCATGCACAGATCAAAGATGCCAAAGCACACAAGTCCATTTTCTAATCCGGCATCTCACCATCATTATCAAATCAAAAGGATACTTCATTGTCAAGATTCATCACAGCAGTGCGATCCTGCCTGTGTGTCCTTCTCATATGTTTTTGAGGATTCTTAATTTGGCGTTTTATACTATTGCATAGCCCCAATTACTCTACAGCAGAATCAGCCCTGTGTGTCTGTGCAGGCAGCTGCCTGTGTTGCACGTCAAACACCTTTTTAATTAACAAAGCTTTCAACTTGAAGAGCAGCAGATCCTCCTGGCTGTTTGACCGATAGAAGTTGCTATTTTTAAGGCCTGATTTCCAACAAGTCTCCTGATCAATGGCGCTCCCTCTTCCTCTGTAACAACTGTGACACTTTTGTCACACATGAACACGACTGAGGGAGATCAGGCAAATCACAGCGAGGAGAGTTCATTGAACAGTTAACAGGCCTCTAGAGCAGCCTCTGTTCTGTCTGACTGTTCACTTACAGTAATATAGAGGACAGATATTAGGAGGAACCGTCAACAGGAGTGTGGTGCTGCTCAATGTCACACCACTTCTCCTTCTGTCTTTGCCTTCCAGCCAACACTCGAGCTTATCTATAAAAATTATAACTTCGTAGTCGTTTGTTGCTGGGAGCTCATTTTTAATTGTTCTGTCAGAGTTTATATTTCACCAGAAGCACATTTTTATGATGGTCTTCCTTCTTATGATGGAAAACAAAGACTGAATTCTGCTGAGTTATGTGGCTAATGTTTCCATTTGGTCTGCAACACCTCGCCACTGATACGTACAAAATGAGCAAATATGTTCCAGTCTAAAGTTTAACATGTTACTTTATGGTAGAAGCAGAGCATCTTTTGCAGTTATGAATGCAACTGCATCGTTGTATGGCTGCTATTGTGGTTTATAATTTTAATATAGTCCATTTTATGATTATGGGGTAGTAAAAGACACATTCTGAACAGCAATTCTCACTTTCTACATTCTCATTTTAGGATTTGAATTTTCTAAACAGTTGTTCATGGATAAATGTGGCATTCATTTTCACACAATAATATATACACATTCCCAAAAGCTCTAAAACATAGAATTATACTCAACCTTTGAGTTTGGGTTCACAGTAAACATTTATTTTAGAGACACAAGTTACCCTGTGATAACTGTTCGCAAAGAATCGAAACGTAGAAAATCACAATGAATCAAGAGCACACAGAGATTTTAAAGTCAAGAGCATCAATGAGCAAATGGGATACAGAAAGCAGACAAGTAAAAAGGCACATTGTGTCCTTTATCCAAGGGCCAACAATTAAAAAGCAATTACAGTCAGGTTTCAATTAATACAAAATGTGGCGATGACCCTTACGTGGGAGATAAGATACGCAAGAGATTTTTCAAAATGTCAAAACCAGAAACAAACGGCACGTTGAGACTTCTGCTTCAGGGCCAGTGTGCACTGAAGGGGTCAAACTTCTAGCAATGAATACGGGCATGTTGCTTTCGCTCAAACACACAGTGGTAAGATTTGTCAAAGTTTTGTCACACGAATTCTGAATCGTCTATGAAACCAATGTGATGTAATTTAATATTACAGAGGCACAGCAATATGATATAAAATGATACAATAATTATGTGCTGTTTATCATGTCATATGTAGTAAAATCATATATGTATGTCTCATTTACTGTTAATTGATGCTGCAGGGTCAGAAATTCTCATCATGAACATTTCAGGGAGTCAGAAAAGGCTGCCATCAAGGAAACTAAAAACACAACTACATTTTCAACCAATAGTATAATAATAGTTATATATAGGTTTTTTTTTTTAATTAACCAAATTCTAGCATACTACATTTCTTTGCCACGTTGTAATATTTTGACAGAAACGTATAAAGAGGGACGCTGCATCCCACCTTTCTTTATGACATTTCCAAAAGGTGAGCTGAGAAATACCAGACCTGTCTGAAAACCTCAAAGACAACCGGCGAGTTCACAGTCTGCATATCAAGAACAGGGAGGAGGGAGGGAGGGAGGGATGGCAGCAGTAATGAGAGGCAGACACAAGACGCAGAAACGAGGAGCTCTTTATCATCAAGAGACCGTGTTCACTTTGACTGATAGCCATTTAGAGGGGAGGTGAGAGGAAATTAGATGCCTTTTGTCCCATTCTTGTAGGAAAGATCACCGCATAAACAGTGGCAGGGAGCATTAAGTCAGACAGCAAACTCTCCAGGATAAATGTTCTTTGAGCAAAACAAGACCATATCACTAAAATTTCTATCAACATGAGACACTCCGAAAGGCTTCGCGCTGAAAAGGTCGGACTGAATTGCTCCCTCGTTTGCCTTCGTACTTTCTTCCTCAGTGGTTCACAATCCCACCTTTAGCTCTACTGCCCACTCACCTTCTTTCTCACCTGATCTGCCTACCGCTGCTTATCACCATCTTTCCATTCATCATTCTTCAGCTCATTCTGCTGCTCTCTCCAAGTCTCGTTCACTTCTCTTTGTTCACCTGCCCTTCCCTTATCCCCTCCCACACTGTCCTTCACCTGAGCCCCAATCTTCCAGCTCTCCTCCTGCTCCTGCGTCTCTTTTTTTCTTCACCATCACTCTGACAACCACAGCATTAAACTGAGGCAGTATCAAAGCTTACGGTGTCCCCCAGGGATTCCACTGAGCACCTCAGACATATGTCGATGAAGCCTGCTGTCTTTTAAGGACAGGTGAGCTCTGTCTGTCAGACAGCCATGGGTGCCTTTTCCCCTTAAACTGTATTCTTTGTAGCTTTTGGTCCTGTATCTCAGGTTAGAGTGAATTTTCTCCATTTATTTCTCTGTTGCTCCTTCCTGCTACAGTATCTAGGCGGGATGAATTGAGCATAAATAAATGACATATGATCAATCATGCACTCTTCTGACAGTTTGTGTCAAGTGGTGCACTGCAGTGCCATAAGAAAGTTTTTGGTGGTTTTTTTGTCTCAAAGTTGTTTTTTGTTTTGGCTTTGTTTTCTACATGTGTGTGTTTCTCTGTGTTTGACACTCTTGCCCTTTCTCTAGCTTTCATTGGGGTTTAGATTCTTCTCGTACCTCTGTGGCACACATCAAATCCACATAGCGATAGGAAAACGAGTGGGAGAAAGGTTCAAACAACAATCTCCTCCACCGAAAAAAAAAAGAATCATAAAGGTGCCTTATGCAAGTCATTTACTGTTTCAGAGGACTAGAAGTGGAATATTTCTAGTTAGTTTTACTGTAGGCCCCTTTTTAAACATTACATCCTTTAAAGACAGTTTTATATCTCATTTTCCTAATCTGCCGGATGATTCACCCCCTGATGATTTTTCGAAATATTGTGTGAGGTTTGATGAGAAATTCTTGTGCAAATCATGTCTTGATGACAATATAAAGAAGCTAGCTACTCACCTATCTTAAGATTTACAAGGATGTCTGCCTGATCGGTGACAGACATCAGGCCTCTGCCAACCTTTTACATATCTTCTGGCTCTGTCCATCCTTGTTTAGCTTCTGGACAATGATTTATAATACTTTGTCTGAAATACTGGGCCGAAAAACTTGACACTAACTCTTTTAGTGCTCTCTTTGGGATGTCAGCAACTTCACCCTCTTTCTCTTTATCCCAGAAGAATGTAATCCCCTTCACCACTTTACTGGCTGGAAGACTGATCCTGATGAAGTGGAAATCTCCTGCACGCAACCGTCTCTGGCACATTGGATTCGGGACGTGCTAGACGTTCTTAAATTGGAGAAAATAAGACTCTCCAAGGAAGGTCCAAAGCATTTGTCAAGGTCTGGGGCCTCTTAGTACATCGAGAATACTTTAAGTTGAAGTTTTCAGATATTATTCCTACCTAATGAGTAGGTGTTCATTAATGTGCTGCTGAACATCAACTCCTTATTTTTGTTTTGCAGTTTGCTTGTTTCCCTGCTGGTATGAGTGTGTTATTGTTCAGAGTCTAGCAGGTTTGGTGCCCACTTCTTTATAAAAATATCCTTGATGGAACATTGTAAAAGGAAATTGTATTTGTCTTTGATTGAAATGTTGTATAATCCCACAAACCCAATAAAAAAAAAAGGTTCATAAAAACAAAAGAAAAAGAAAAAATGAAAAAGTGCATTTTGGTGACGTAAATGTAAACACATTTTGAAGTTTTAGGAGAATAATAAAGCAATGAGCCATTACCGACTTCAGATAATAACACTTCCTGTGGCTCTCGACATGAGGGTTCAGTTAGAAACTTAACCCTTTAAATGCATTTATTTCCCATCCAAAATTCCCGCAGAATAAAATGAGCAGCAGGAGAGAAAAACTTTGAAGCAAATGATTGTTTCAATGACAGCAGCATTGTCACAAAATTTCAAGCTGCCATTATTGTGTGTGTATGTGTGTGTATGAGCATGTGGGAGTATACTTTATATAGGGTAGACAAAGTCGTTTTCCATCTAAGCACAAGTCTTATCTGCATGTAATTATCCCTACATGCAAGAGTGCACGCACGCACGCACGCACGCACGCACGCACGCACGCACGCACGCACGCACGCACGCACGCACACACACACACACACACACACACACACACACACACACACACACACACACACACACACACACACACACACACACACACACACACACACACACACACACACACACACACACACACACACACACACACACACACACACACACACACACACACACACACACACACACACACACACACACACACACACACACACACACACACACACACACACACACACAGCAAGTGAACAGCACAGTTGAAGAAAAGTCTGTTCAGTGATGATAGATATCATGCAGGCAGGGAGGCTGTTCCTCTACTCAGGGTCATCTGTCTTTTCACTGTCGTGAGTCGATAGCCTGACAGTCTCACTCTATTTCCCTTCTTTACAGCTCTCTCTCTCTCTCTCTCTCACACACACACAGACACACACACACACTGCACCTCCAAACAGGGTATCATATGTGGGTAGCCTGGCTCTATGATAGGAGTCAATTAGAAGATTAGAATAGTGGACTAAGTCCTAATTTGAATATTTAAAATGCTGTATTACACCAGCTTGTGGCTGAAACTAGTACTGCATTACTGTGTCTAATTACAACTGAATGTATTAATTTAAGTGCATAATTAAATACTTGAACAGAGATCTGTCTATAGTCTTGTCTAAGAAAGTAAACAGGGAGAGTGTGAAAGATGCCCTCACTGCTTTCCACATTCCCTTGCCCACCTCCTCTCTTATCCTGTTTCCCCCTCTCCTTTAAATATATAATAAATATATAATGCATTTGTCTTTCTCTCCATTCTGACTCACCGCTCTCCTCTAAGAAGCCATTTTTCAACTTAAGCGTCACAAGTGATCCATTCCACCAACCAGAAAAAGGCGATTATCTGCCTTTTTATGACTTTCATTACTTTATATATTTGGCTGCTTGCACTGACACAGATCTGCGCACGCACACATGCGCACAGATGCACACACACACATACACACACACACAAGATAACACACACACGCATATGCACTTCCACACAAGCAATAAACAACAACGAAAATAGACAAACATCTCTATATGCACACCAACATGTTTGGCTTTATGTAATGTTCAGTTAATCTGTGATGAGAAAAATAAAGACAGCTTATGTCACATAAATTACGATTGAAGATGCATTATCTATAGCAGCAGTGAAGAGGAGTGGGCAGTCAGCAATATAAAAACGTCATTGTTTCAGGAACAATAACAGTAAAGGACACTTAGTCACCAAAGCTGATTTCCTTCATTAAATATGTACTGAGCAAACGATGGGGACGATTCAATACATGTATGTGTATGGCTGTGTACTGCTGACATCTGGGTGTCATCTATGAGCTTATATAGTATAGCACAACAGTACAGCACAGCTACTGGAGAATGATCACCCTCATTTGTCACACCCGTGTTCTACCTGACAGGCACAGTGTACTCATCTGCATTCAGCACCTGAGGCTACGGATGTTTAATGCTGCCATTAAACTCATCTCTGACATAAAGTGCATCTGTGACTAAAGTGTGAGCACAAGCCAGGCTCCAGGCAGTGACTCTAATGGTGAACTGAAAAGTCTTCAGACTCAGAAAGGGTGAGAATATAAAGTTAATGCATTATGGCAAGGATAACTTTGATTAATGTAATTGTCTTTTCTGCTTCCCTTTGCTCTCTACACTCTGAATCTGCACTTGTTTTGTAACAAAATGGATCTGTGTGACTTAGTATCTTATTACTTTCTTCTGAGACGTCCACTCATCCATAGTCCTTGTATCTGCGAGCATCATCGTGTTAATCCCTTACACAAAAAAAAAGCAGGCTGAGAACCCTGAACACTAGCTTTGTGTGGGGGGGAAGGGCAACCTTTGGGAGTTATCAGAACACTTGCACTAATTACTATCACGACTTCTTGTTGCTTGGAGAGATCTATTTAATACAAGTCCCATGTGTCACATTTCATTTTCCTATTTCAGAGAACATTGCCGAGCAGCATCACCCAAAATGTTATTCTGTACCAAAGCCTTTAAGTGATACTCCACTAAAGTAGATCATACTTATTCCTTGGCACAAAAAAAACCCACAAATCCACTTGGAAGACTGACTGCTCTAGGAAATCTGAGTGTATATATTGTTACACAAGCACTACAGGGTACTCCTCTACTATTATTTAAAGTCCCCTTCCACTCAAAAGTGTGTTTTTTTTTTTCTCATTCCTTCAGTTGGATGTTTGCTTCACTGTGCAGAATGATGTATGTGAAGACTTTTGACACTAGAAGGGTGTTTTCACATTCATCTGCTGAAGGTGGAGAGATTGTCTGTGCTCACTGAAAATCCAATTTTAAGAGGTGGACCTACGAGCATCATCTGGAGGATAGTCCTGGTTGTATATTCAACTCACACAAGTGTGACCTGGAAACAGTGTAAATACACTGAGAACGGATTTTACAGAGAAATATGAGACATCTTGCGTGCCAGTAGTTAAACCTCTGAGATGAAATATTTTTGCATATTTATAGATTTTGGAATTTTGTAATGAGGGAGACAGAGTAGATGTTGTTTATTTAAGGGGTATTAACAAGATAAATTAACTTTCTTTGTGGGAAAGAAATATACCAGATACATTATTATAATTCCATATAGAGTGGTTTCTATACATCTTAAAACATGTCTTGGGAGGAGGAGGGATCTTTAAATATAGTGTTCATTTCACTTATTTTAAAGAAACTGCCCTTTTGTAGTTTTGCATGATGACAGTAGCAAAGAACAGCCTCAATACAAAAGATGATGACAGATTAAGAGTAAAACCACTGGTTGACTCACTGAGGTTTTTTATGAATTCAAATCATGTAAAAAAAAAAAATGCAAATGCCCCACCAAAGGGAATTATTATTTTGAGGGCACATTAATGTTCATCTATTGTATTCATTTCTTAAGGGCATGATAATTTTGTGCTATTTATTCTAAAAGCATGATAATAAAAGAACAGAATTCCAATTACTTCATAATGTGTTTGATTATGATTGTGTTTATTCAAGTAAATTCAACTTTGTTATATTTCACCTGGCCCTGCAGCTAAAATAAACTAAAAGTACAAATGCTCAGGTGGCACCTGCAAAGCAAAACAACAGTAAAACTATGAAAATCTATACAGCGAGCGCATGATGCTATATTACTGGTAACATGTATCGTAGATAAGATTATACTGTCAATCCAGCAGTGCCGTTTGACAGGCTGAATATAACACGGAGCTCACATTATTACAAAATGCATTATAAATGTAGGTTTTCTGTTGTGAACAGTGAGGAGAAAAACATGGGGGTGGATCTGTGCACTTTGGATGCAAATCCACAGTCTACGATGTGTTTTCACTAAGACTACAAAACACAGCACAGAGGTAATGTTTTATGATCAGCCTGTGACAAGCAACCAAAATAAATGAAAATGTTGACTCTCTCTTTTTCATCTCATTTTTCTGAGAGCCAAATGTTTTGTTCAAGATGAATCATAATTGAATATTGTCCCTACCGTTACAAATAATAGCACCAATAAACAAAAGCTCACTGATCATGTATGTATGTATGTATGCCTTCGTTCTGACAAACTCTGCGCTCACGTCAGATCCGTGTCAAATAGGTTTGGAATAATTTGATTCTTCCTGACAGCGATTGCTAATAAATGTTTACCAACAGCCCTTATTAAGTCTGGATCTATTAGTCTTCGTGTCTTTCCTGTTTACAATCACCTGCGTGAGCTCATATCCTGATTAAATGAAATGGAAATATGCAAAGAAATGAGCGTTTACAATTCAGGATATTAATCGCATATGCTCCTCTTCCAAAAAAATCCAAAAGCTGTTTCCATGGTAATACTAAAATATACTATACTATTTATTTATACTGGGATGGTATAAATATACAGTAAGCAGGATATGAAGATGCAAATGAATTGTTATTCAAGATAAGACAGTATGGAGTTGCCTAATTAGGTATTATGCATATAGAAAGCTAGTGTGGTGCTGTGATTGTGTACTCCACATATAATCTACTATATCCTTACACAAGTTAACAAGAGCATCTGTAAGTAAGATCTCTGTATGATGGAAAGTTTACCAGTGCAGGGAAAACAGCTAGTCTGGCTGTGGTGTTAAAATTCAACAATATGCCGCCTAACAACGCCTCTAAAGCAAAGCTCATTAACACATTGTATGTCTTTGTTTAATAAGCACACGAGTAGAAATGAAAAAACATTAAGAGCATGCAACTCCATCCAGAAGCACAAATGTTTTCACGTTTGTTTTTGGATAAAGATTTAACAAGACGCACAGCTGAGAGAGGGAGAGAGGAATCCAGCAAGGCCAAGGTGTGAATGTGCCTGCTGTAATCTCAGAGACACTAAAACCCCTCCTGCTCCTGCATCTGATTATCTCATGTCACTCGCTCTGCCGTTTCCTGGGGTTCACTTTGGTTGTTATCTCTGCTGCGTGCATAACATCATAAGCAGATGCCAACGCAGCATTGTCAGAGCTGCGTGGTGTTCTGTGCTGGGACCGGACCAAATATCCAGATGATGCCCATGTAATAACTGAGGATTTTGGCAAGGAAAACCTTAAAAAAAAAAAAGAGTTCTGCTGAATAGTGGGAGACCAATTCTCTCCTACTACCTTGGAATAGTAGTGACAGCAGCAGCAGCAGCAGCAGCAGCAGCAGCATCCTATAAACTGGGACGTGTAGTTGTTAAGTGAACTATATTCTAATTATTATTGCACACAACCTTAAGAGTATACTATGCCCCCATTTCACAGACATATCGAGAGACATGAGATCAATAGAAACTCTCAAGTAAATACTAAGCCATAACATGAATAAAGATGAATAAAGCAACATATTCAGTATTCATAAAGTATGATTTTTTTTTTTTTGTGGTCAATAGTAAAATGAATGTGTTTTTTCGAATTTTGCTGTACGTTTTGATGAAAACCATACTCTCATCTCGACATGCTGTATCGAAAATAAGTTCAACAAACAGCATGACAAAGCATTAAAACAATAGAGCTCTTCTAGTTCAGACATCCTCCATATGCTGCAAAATGACATTGAAGTTCAGAAGACAAACGCTCAGATGTTTTACAAAGAGTTACAGTGAACACCGTTTTAATAATTCCTTTTTTTTTCTGAAACAGACCCCTTAACAAAAACATAATGAAACACGAAAAGAAGGACTTATTCACCGTCTATCAAATACTTTTCTCTCCATTACAAATCAGAACCACAAGGTCCCACTCGAAACAAACAAGAGGGAAACAAGTGGAAGATATTAATTAGTCTCCCTGCTCTGAACATTCTGAAAGAGGTCTCAGACTTTTGGACCCTACTGCATAATGAAAAACTGTCCAAAAACCACAGATTAATACGAGATGCAACAATGAGTTTTGTTATTGCTTGTTAGATTAACAAATTCTGGATGATTATATACACATTTTTTTTTATAAATGTACATGTGAGTGAATGTTTGTAAGTAACGACTTACTGACGGAGGAGGCATGTGTGTGTGTGTGTGTGTGTGTGTGTTATTTTTCTGACTACACTATACTAAATCAGGTGGGATTAGACAAGTTGGCAGATATACTTCATGAATCGTATTAACATTAAACAAATGTGTTCCTCTGTGTTTCATTCATTGTCTCTGTGGGAGATGATAAAGCCAACTGAGAGCGTATCACTGCCATATCTACCCTGAGAGGAGAGTTTCTTTTTTAAATCTCAAGGCGTTTTTTTCTCTTTACTGCTCTGCTGTGTCTAAATACCCAACTGACTCAACTATGTATAAGTCTGCTGTCTTTCTTACACTCAACTCTCTGATTTTAACCGACAGGACCAGACTAAATCTTTCACACTTACATTCAGATAAACACTAAATGAGCAAACACAGAGAGAAAAAAAAGAGATGAAACCCCACAACTTTGTAATTATGACAAATAAATCAATGTACAAGTAATGCTGAAGTGACTCTATATAGCTTGAGGCATATGACAGGACACTCCTGGTTTTGAGTAATATACTCAGTGCTACTTGGCAGGCGGTTAATGAACAGCTAAAGAATTAAGAGTGTCCACTACAATAATAACACTGCATGTCCTCTCCCTTGGACTACCTGTCTTCTGCATAGTAATCTACGGATATGAAAAGAAAAAAAAAGGAAAAAGAAAAAGAAGAAGGGAAATGCGAACACTCAACAGGCAGACTGCCATCAACCAACAGGAAAGCTATATCCCAGCTGTCAAAATGTAATTTCCTCTGTGTCTTTTTCTCTAAGTGGAACGCGGGAGGGGTCGACGTCTTCGCCGAAAACAGACACTAAGATGCAACACGTAAACAAATATTCAGTATGCAGCAGTCTAACTGACCAACTGACCCCTTCTTCTACCAACCAAAAAGCACTGAAACACACTCGCTATTGTCCGTGGAGATGGCCAATGTTTTCTACGGCAAGAATTGCAACAGGCAAAAGTACAAAGCACGAACAGGGCTTTACGGAACAGAGCTTGCGGAAATAAATGCATATAATTGTTTCCAAAAAAGTCGATCCACCTACATTAGGTCAATATTTTGCCCTGTACAGTATGACTATATTACTGTGGAGTTTTCAGCATATAAATATAACATGCGAGCATGGCACAAAGGACCAGTAAATGAGGCTGCTGCGTTAAAATCTCATTGCAGAGCAACACTGCACTACTTCCTGCTACAATAGATGAGATCCAAATAAGATTTAATTTTATCTATATCGAAAATGATTTTAGTATAGAAAAACAAAAACAAAATGACTACCATATGTCTTTGTCCTACATTGGCATGAATACTAGGATGTTCCCACTCTCTTCAGTCTCCCTCTGTGTCGGCCTATCTGTCTCTTCCTCTACGTATCTATGCAACCAATTAAAACTGGAAAATAACATTTAGCACACGGCTGTTTACTAGCTCTGTTACAGTAGCAATAATGTTTACAAAGTAATAAACACAGACATTTAAATGCCATCACAATCATCCAACTTCATACATCAAAGAAAAGGTATGCATCCGTATGTGTGTGTGTTTGTGTACAGCAGATGTTCTGTGCAGCCTGTCTGACAGCCAGCAGTATCCTGCAGTTGATACTCTCACTGGACAAGCTGACTGACAGACAGGTGTGTGTGTGTGTGTGTGTGTGTGTGTGTTTTCTTGTGTGTGAACAGACGGGAGCTTGCTTTCCTTTCAGCAAATCAATGTCCCCCTGAGGGAATGTGGAACCTGAGACAAAAAGAGAGAGACGGTGAGACAGAAAGACAGTGAAAGAGCCAGAGCGAGCCCAGGGCAAACACACGTTGCTCTCTTTCCTTTCTCCCATCTCAGCTGCTTCACTCCTCTGTCACGGATTTTACACATTTTCCAGTAAAATCTGTGTGAAAACATTCTGTAGGAAAATATTAGTGAGGGTGTTGAACAACACAGTGGGAAATTAACGCCTGCCAGCAGCTACATGTTGATCGGGGTAAAATTTTTAAAATTTGCTTTACTATGTTTACCACTGACTCACTCAGTCACACACATAACATACTGTTAAATGGCTTGATGTGTCTATAGTTTTTGAAGGCTGGAGTCATTTCGGTGTATAAGAGTTTAATGTTGAGTTGTAAGAAAGGTGGTTTATTAAATGGGAACTAATCAGGTCATCGTTTAGGCATACCATAATTTAAATGTCAATTTACTGCATGCCTTTTAGCTACACTAAAATGGATTGCTATTAAATTTTGTTCAGCCAAGTTCCTTAGAGGATGAAGCCTACTGACTGGCATTTTCTTTGACTTTTCTTGACACTCTGGTTTTTTTTAAAAAATTAAATATTTAAAGGTTAAAACAAAACTTATTACCATGGTGCAACAGATAAATCCCAATTATTTTAGTGATCCCTTGATTTTTCAACGACCACCACTAGCAGGTCACCGTCCCAACATCTACAACAATATTATGTGTTAATACAAAATCTCACAAAATCTCTTGCCACATTTGCAGCTTTTGGACAATGTATGCAAATGAATTCGATGTTTCCCTGACTTTTCCTCTAGCGAGCATTTTGATATTTGGAGGAATCCTTTGGTGATACCATGGTCTCAGATTGGATTGGACTTGCCATGTTACAATCCAGGCCAACAGGTTTAGCCATATTAGCCTTGACCTTGTGTACTGAGGGGAATAATGCAAACATTCCTGTGTGTGGAAACGAGTGCTTTCAAAGACAAGTAGAGAAGTGAGATGAAACAACCAATGAACTGACATCCGACAAAAACCTTGGCTGAGTTGAAAAGGTTGACTCCCTACTTGCATGATTCACCGACACTGTCTAGACACAGAAAATGTCTCTCTGTTCAGAGAAACATTTAAAGAATGTTAGAAACGTATTGAAAAACCTTCCTCACACAAAAAAAGAAAAGAAACCAAGGCTATGTTCAATGTCTCAATGGTGTAGAATAAATCCTTCATCCTCTACTTCAAAACCACTTACGCATGTTGACCTGCATAAAGTCTCCAGACAATGAAGATCATAGCCTGTTTGTCCATGGGAATATATGGATAGACAGATACATTTCCTGGGTGTGAGCGAAAATAAAATACAAGCCGGGAGTGGAAAGAGAAGCACTGAAAAGTGAAAATCATCTGTTGACTTGTCAGATACACCACCGGACGATACAACCGCTCCATAAGCCCAAAATAAACTCGGCCCATAGAGCAGCTCTGTGTGTGTGTGTGTGTGTGTGTGTCCGGTATAACTTATCCTAAATCGTGTACGTAGAGAACAAGTGGACAAATCAGATCAGATATGGAACAGTCCTTGGCAATGGTTCTCACATAGAAACAGAAACTCTTGAGTGTTCTGTTTCAGCTGTCGGCTACTGGGAGGAAGAGGAGAACACAAAGACAGCTTGCATATTCATCCGAAGAGAATTTATTTATTTATTTACCCCCCGTCTTTCTGTGCTAGCGTCTTGTCTCATCTCCAAGGGAGGGAAAGACATAAAGCATGTTATGCATTTACTGGGAACGCTCAAGATCAGCAGTTCCTAGAATAGACAATAGCCTCTCACCCCCCGTCTCTTTCTTTCTCTCAAGTGGCAGTGGAGTAGTGTATGTGGTGTAGGAGAAAAAGCAGCGCAGAGAAGAAATGCCCCTGTGGCCAAGTGGGTAAGTGCATCAAAACACATCACTGAGACAGCTATGTGACTGTATGCGTGTGTGATTGCAGTTTTGGGACAGCCACATATGCCATAGCCCATTTTTTTTTGTCTTTTCTGTCCATTATTGTGGTTCTATTTTGTCCGGCCCATATGCACACAAACTATTCGTCTTCATTTGCTTTGTTAGAATGCAAGACAACTCTGCTCCACATAATGTCTTTTGTCCCTGTGGAGAATGTGAAAGCACATGCAGCATATTCATACAGGTATCCACGTTTACCTCTGGCTGTTGTCTTTTCCTAGGTTGCGATCTCCTGGTGGGTCCATGGGGGAGGGGAGCAGGTTGAGACAGGAAGCTAGGGATTGGCTGGAGTCTTCTCTGGACACTGTGCACACACCCAAACACAAATAGAGTCATTATATCAAGTAGATTATTAGAATTTGCTTTACAGCGGCTGCAAAATTCACAAAAAAAAAAAAAAAAACTGCAAAAGGCTCTCTTTAGAACCAGTGTTTAGTTTGTCCATTCTGGGCTACTGTAGAGACAAGGTGGTGCAACATGGCAGGCTCCATGGAAGAAGACCCGCTCCCTATGTAGATATAAAGGGCTTATTCTAAGCTAATGTGATATACACTTATTGAAAGATGCATATGAATGTTATACTCTATCTCTGCCAAGTCCGTTCTGCTACATATTTTACTCATCAAAAATAATAATTTAACCATCTCCAAAATGGAATCAGATCTATAAAATACTATTGTTGTCACAAAGTAGATTACTAAAGTTCAGTAGTGAATGTAGATTTGAGTAATGGCAGTACTACAAGTTGTTTTTAAAGAAATGATACGTCTACTTTTAAAAGGCACATTTGACTGTGAAATGTCTTGGGAAAAAGTTGGTAATGAAGTCGCTGTCATTTCTTCATGTATTCATAAAGGACCCTCTTTCTCTGTCTGTGTCCCTGTCTGATACCACAGGGCATGAGTCACAGCTGGAGTAGGAACACAGAGCCCTGCGGCTGAACACTGTTGGCCATAAATTGCTGTAAAACCGCTTGCTTTTTAATAAAGGCTCTAACAAGCCATCTGAGAGAGGTAAAAATGAGGAGTGCCGATGAGAGTGTGTGTGTGTGTGGTGATTTTGGATGGGTGTGTGTCCAGTTGTGTGCCTCTTTCTTTGTGTGTGTACATAATCTATGTCTCTGTGTATCTGAGACTGTTTTGTGTGCCTGAATGTGTGTGTGTGTGTGTGTGTCTTTATATCAGTCACTTTAATTTGAGTGTGAGGAAGAACCTTACTCTTCCATCGCCAGCACAAAGTCTTAGTCCCTTGATTTTATTAGAACAATTCATCAAACCTTTTAATTTCATGCTACAGTCTGCAAACCATTATGTCTAATGACTAAGCATGCACGCTTGTGTGTTAGTGTGTGTGTATTAATGATAGTGTCTTCTTTTGCTCTGCATCAGCCAGTGCAGCAGCCCCCCCAAACACCCATAAACACAGGACAGTCAGTCTATTAGGACTAAATCTCCTGCTGTAGTTTCCGCTCCACACTGCCACACTGCTGCTGAGCACATTTTACTTTATTTGACTGCAAATGTAATATTCTGTGAATCCATCTGGGACTTAAATGTAGCCTAGAGATATTTTTTTCCAACCTTACATTTGTATATCAGTTGACTCAGAGATCTGCTAGATAAGAGTCAAAGCTAGACATGTTCACAGAGGAGAGACTGAGTCAAGCTGTGGGTAAATGCACCCTGTCGTTATATTTACAGTATCATGTAGTTCCTGTATCCGAGAAATTTAATTTGACCACATTTCAAGCTCTTGTTTACCCGGTGTCATGCCGAGTCATTTAATACACGCGTCATCCTCATCCAAGCACGAACTGCCCAAGTCGATGTGCATGTACAAGATATAATATAATTAATATAAGAGCAAACATTTGCAATTTGACATTGCCAGAACCTATGGATATAACTGATACTCATCTAATTTGCAAGAGCTAATAATTTTTTTTCCTCATTAACCACAATGTTCATGCACGGAATGACTAAATGTGATTGGCAAATCTTAAAATCTCTCTCTCTTAAGAATTCTCACACGAACATGTTAAGAAACATTTCACTAATCGAGCCCTTTCACATGTTCACATGTGGCGCGCTTACAGCCACGAACACTCGTTCAAAATAATAACCCCAAGCGTCAGTTGGGGTTGCCGTCTTTTGCACTGTGGCAGAACACAAGCAATAATTCTACTCTGACAATCATTTTTCAACCATGGGACATGTCAGAAAGAGTGTGACTAAAATGCGAAAGCAACGAAGGAGATAAATCACTGTAAATGAGGCGGCTAGATCAAAGTTGTGGCACATGCTGAAAGAACCGGGGAGAGTTGCTGGTTTCATGTTTAAAGTTGATGGAATAGAGGTGGCTTACGGACAAAAGAGAGACAGTGAGTGAGAGAGAAACAGAGTAAAAGCAAAGGGGAGGTGAAGAGAATAAAGGCAAGAAAAGAGAGAAAAAAAATAAAAGAATCAGTAAGGATGAGAAAATATAACTAGACATTCACTTGAACAGCAGTAGGGATGGATGATGGCAGGAGTCTGTATGTGACAGGTTTTCTTCTTGATTTGAACACTTCTAAGAGCTCTTAGCTTCTTTTCCATCATGCTTTTGCCATTGGTTGCCACAAAATAACTGACAACAAAACACAGCTTTAGGGGAAATGAACACAAAATGGGTAAAAAAAAAAATACACTGTGTCCTCAAATGTGTGTTTTCTTTGTAATATATCCTTGTATACATATTTACATGAGCTGGTGTGCCATCTCTATCTTCTCATGGCTTATTATTATTATAATAGAGCTGCTGGGATGTATGTGCAGAGATGCAGACGTTACCATGTCGATGTCGCTGGTCGTCAGAGAGGTCCAGGTCTAACATAAGATCATCTTCATCCAGTTCAGAGGAGCCCAGATTGTTTAGGACATCCTGAAGAGAAAAAAAGCACAAACGCATTAACTTAAAAGACATTATTTAAAAATTAATGTCGGACAAAATAACAATGATTAATTACCATTTTCCATGCAAATATAATTCATTTAGGGTTTTTCATCATGTTCTCACAGGAAACAATTATTTTAGGAGTTACATTTTTGGTCCAAACAAGACATTAAGATAAACAGTTTTAATAGAATCGGGGTAGACGCTCATTAATCCAGGTCCTGCAGACCTAAGGAGGAAAACAAATAATAGTAATTAAAAAAAAGGGAAAAGATAGGAGAAGTTATGACACATATTACAAAAATATGATCAAATGATTTTCATCAAAGTCATCCAGATGGCTCATAACAATTAGAGAGAGAGAGAGAGAGAGAGATTTCCCAAACACAAACGCTAAATTTTATCAACATTAGCAATGATAACGATATTATTTTTAAGCAGGTAATGAGGGTTTTTAACTTTTTTTTTGTTGCTGCATTTAATTAGATATTTAGTCCCTCATCCATTGCATCCAAGCTCTTGAAAACATATTGCTTCTCCTGTTCTGTGGAGATCATTAAGGTTCAGTTTGAAAAGGCGGTGACTCTTCCAAATGAGGCTGAAATTTTGAGTAACATCTGTCAGCATTCCCTGTGCCTCAATCAAAAAAAAAAAAAAAAAAAAAATATATATATATATATATATATATAGACATTTATACAGACACTTTTAAAAGTACTGTACTAACAATACTAATATTACTACACTATACAGTTGTACTCATATTTTTATAAATAAGTATAACTACATTCAGAGTATGGCAGGTACTTATCATAGTGTAACTAAATTCAAATTACTGACAACTGACATCAGTCAACTGAGATTCACCACTTTAAGCACAGCATCAAGTCTCCATTGCTAATCTTTTAGGAAATGCTGCCATGTTCTTAGTATTATTATGACGCTATAAGGATGCAGTAAGATGATTCTGCAGTTGGTCCAGTTTCATTTCAAAAGTCAATGCTGCCATCTGATGGTCATCAACAGGAAAGCTGCTGCAGGAAAAAAAATAGTTGCTTTAAGAATAAAAAGTGGCAAATAAATGACTCAGAGCCTTGCATTGAGAAAAAAGTAAAAATCAGAGACAGGAAATTAAAAGTCAGCCAATATAACCAGCAGGGAACTCAGTTGGTGTTATATGGAGGAATACTGGTAGGGATTAGCGTGCATGTTCATCATCAACATTTACGTGTTTTGGTTGAACATTTTCATTGCAGACTAAAAAAAAGCCATTTCTACTGGACGCAAAAGGACATGACAATACAAAGTTCAAATATCAGTGATATCAAAAACCAAACAATACAGCATGTTTGTTTTAGATAGCATACCATGTAGTTGGACTATAGCACCTAAGACAAATAACAATGAGCACCATAAGGAAGGGTTTTCTTTCTTTTATATCTCATACGCTGAAATGTCCTAATAAAGCAAATGTCACCTGTCTAATAAACACCACAAAGTCAAAACAAATAAATACTCACTATAAATCAGTACCGGGTACTGGTCATCGCCTGAAACAAACTTTTAAAATAAAAATAAATGGGTTCTAAATAAACTTTGTGTACTAAATAACCGGTACCGGTCTGTGGATCAATTGGTACCAGGCCGCAGAAGAAATAAATATTTCCTTTTTATGTATTATCTGAGTCTGGACGATCTTTTATTTTGAAAAAACCTTAGCGAGTCTTAGCGGGCACACAAACATGCAGAAGCTAAAAGACATAAATGTTTCTTTATAAACGTATTTGCAGCATTGCAGCATATCTGAATCTTATTTTGACACATTACGATACCGACCGGTCACGTGTCACAGCCCCCCTCCCTAAATAATAAACATCGTAAACCAAAGTGAAATATCAAAAAGCCAAAAACTAGTATGTACCAGTCGCATGGAGTATCTGCAGATGCAATCCAATAACCAACCCTGTTCGGTTCTCATTACTGTTGTTTGGACATAAACAACGTCAGGCACGCTCTGTATCGATCTCCTCCCTTCCGAGTACAAGAGACTCAATGCTCAGTGACGTATCTGACTATTCAACAACACCTCTGCCCATTTATGCAGGTGTATGTGTGTGTGTGTGTATGGGAGAGAAAAAAAAAATCTCCAAGGCCATACCCACAGTATGCAAAGCCACTGTGGTCTTTGTATGAACACGTAACATCATCCAGCTGTGTTTTTCAGCGGACGCTTAGTGCAGTAAACATCAGAGAAAAACAAAAAGGCTAGAATGCATTTGAGTGTAATGTGATTGAAAAAAAAAAGAGCTCATTCCAGGCATTAAAGCTAATAGCTAAAAAGGACTGGAAAAGAAATGAAAAGCCATACAGTGTGATACTACTGCAGTGCACAGTGACTTCATTTGAAGCTAAATTACCCATTTTAATGTGCCTCTCTAACCACAGAAATGTGTTAATATGATTTTACAACCCAGAGGTGTCACCTTTTTAACTGGGTTATGTGATTTGAGTGACTATAATCCTTGAGTTCATAGAGATAAAATCAGAATCGGGTCTCGTTAAAAGACGGCTCCATCTTTTAACTGACAAGCCGAATGACGTCCAAAACAGGGATGAGAGGAAGCAAGAGGCTCTTTCCGTCCATTAAAGAACCGCTGGTTTCTATTCACACACTGTGGAAATCACATACACAGTCTATGAGAATTACATTTATTCAGTGCTTTAGGGTGGCAAATGCACTACAATCAACGGGAGAGAGATTTGGCAGCCAGGTATTATGGCTTCTAGCAATTGGAAAGTATACGGACGAACAAATTACTTTCATTCTGTCAGAGCAGACACTTCACAGCCAGTTGTGTTTACGATGTGCCTGAGGGAATAAAGGACTGAATGTCTAGTCAAATCCTAAATACATTCCTTCAATCAAACTTTTCCTTTCTCACATACATCACCTGACATGCGTTATCTTTTACCTACCTAGTCTTATCAATACAGAATAATCACCCATCCAAGAGCAAAGCAAACATCCTTTTCATATTCAATAAACAAATACATTTAAGAGAGACAAACACTTAATGCTAGTGCTTTATACTCTTCATACTACTGACTTTGTTTGCAACAGAACCAGATTTTTTTGCCATGCCCATAAATTTGAGGCTCGTATTTGAACACAGGACTCCTATCACATATTGTAAGCTGTTGTGACTGAGGCATTTACATACATTTACAAGCGTACCCATACTAGTCCCGTCAAGCAAATTTTTGCCCGGTGAAAAATCTGCATGAACTCACCTTCACTGGGATGTACCATCGTTTGTTACTTGTTATTAGTTAGACGTGTGCTTTTGGTCTGTGCTGACTAGCCAAATATATCTGCCATTGTTGCCAAGGGTGGTCAAAAAGGTGGTATGCAGATATGGTAAATCTTCATCACCAAAAGTGAATGAAACAAGTTATGACTAGTAGGTTCCATTTATTTTGAAGAATGTCATTACATTTTCATTATCTAGCTAGTTGTGCTTATGAGCATACTCATCTCAAAATACTCAAAAATACCCCTGAAAGCACCAACAGCAAAGTTACACTGAATTAAATGTCGCTTCTTCAGCAGCGATCGTCAGTTTCTATCCAAACCACATAAAAAGTGCTCGTTCAAAGTTGTTCAACTTGTATCTAGACAGACAGATAGAATATATAAGACATTTCGTGAGAACGTCTTATGCAATTATTCTTTGTCAACTGTATATGGATGTAATCACTGTCAGTCTGCGGTATTACGCCGCTGTCGCTGAGCAACAAATACTGATTTTTTTTTCTGGTTAGTTATACATATCACAGCTTCCCAAATGGATATCAAAATAACAATAACAACTGGAATGAGATCATCAAACACAGGCTGCCTAATAGAGTTACCTTACAATCTGTCATGTGAATACCACAAGTAAGTCGTGGCCGTCACTGACAACGCATTTTTATTTGCTGTCTGATAATCATATTGTGGGCTATGATGACACAGCAACAGTAAAGCATAATTGCTTAGCATACATTTTAATGTGGTTCTACTTGAGCAATGGTGCTTTATTTTACCCTGCACAGGTGTAGTGTCCCATGGGCCTCCTTAACACATAAAACACACCACAGTCTGCCACATTGTATATGCATAAACGATGGGCCGTGACAGATCATTGAATCTTTTTTTCTTCACGCAATAACTAGCTGCAGTTATAAATTCACTTACATATACACACAGATACAAGGTGTCTCGGTTCAGACTTTTTTTAATAGCTACAACCAGCAAAAGAAAGAGGAGAAGTGTGGGGATATAATTCAGTATACATTCAGAGTCCCTGCATTTCTTCCACAACTTTAAAGAAAAGCCAAAGATGATTTCATGTTTGGTGAAGGATATAAGAAGCAGATGAAGTCTCTAAAGTACAGAGCAAACTGTTGTATATATCCCTGCCCCGTTTAATCTCTTGAAGAAGCCTATAGTCCCTGGTTAAATAAATGGGATTGACTTATACTAGTTTTCCTCTCCCTGAGCCTCCTCGTATGTGTTGTAGGAAAACAAACGCATACACAACCGTAGCTACAGCTCCATCCCCTGTAACAAACATGGATATAGCTACAGCGCGCATCAACAAAGCCTGGTGCAATGTTTGATAGGCAACCTCAGCAACAAACAAACAGGATGTAATGTTTAAATCCTACAGATGACTGAAGAAGTTTTTCAAAGTACTTTATCCTTCCGCACTGAACTAACTTTAACGGCTTTGCTTTAAATAGCTTTAAATGTGAGTAACCAGGCCCCTTTTTTGTGACTGGTTTTTCAAGTTCATGTTTAAACACATATGACCTATTTAAAGGTTGATCTTGAGCTGTGGTATATCTGTACTGAGTGACACATTAAGACTTGAGGTGGCTTAGACAATACTATACTGTAGATCACCATTAAATGTGACATTTCTCACTTAACTCCCTCTACATTCCTTTTAAATGACTTGTGCATCTCGATATTCACTTAGCATCAACATACCAGCTTCTGTCCTAATACCTTTTGGCAAATATGTGGCAATATTAGATTTTTCTTAATTAAACTAAGTGAAAACCAGAAGTAACATTTTGTGAGTTGCAGCTGCAAAGCACATTAAAACATGGGTGGTGTTACTGAGTGAGATTAGTCAGGATCCCTCCCTTTAGGCCATAATGATGCGATGCCAGTTTAATAATCCTGCGGTAAGATTTACTATAAGATAACCACTTTTCTTGTGCCGGATATGTAAAGTTATGAGTGAGAACAGCAACCTAACTAAGTTGCTATGGACACACAACGTCCTTTTCAGTTGGATTCACATTTGAGGCCGTATTAAATGTGTGTGCGAAATACAGTTTCCACAACTGCACTGACTGTATACTGCAGATATCACGATGCAATTCATTTCCCTTTCTTCCCACGTGTGGTGAGTGTGAATGCGAGTGCAAGGCCAAACGAGTGCTCAGGTTCAGGTTATTTCAACGCATGTGAACGGATTCTCTGTCGCTGGTCAGTGTGGCACATTTCTTAAAAAAAATAAAAAATAAAAAATAAAAAAAAGTGTGAAAAGTTATTTTAGGATTCAGCGGTCTTGTAAACAGTATGGTATGAACAATATTTGATTTGAGAATGCTAGCAGACTAAGTTGCCTTGCTTGTTGTCTGCAATGCTAATACTGTATATTTAAGAAGGCAACTGAACTAGGTGCAGCACTGGTTAAGACGGAAAGTGCTTATTGCCTTTATTAAATATTTATTAAACTACATAGAACGTGTACTTTTCGTCAGTATTATTTCTTCCTCTCTATTGTGTTTCAACCGTATGTTTAACACTTGGTCTGCTTTACCCGACTGTGAGGATGTTGTACAGGATGCACAGAAGAAGGAAGTGACACATACTAAACTATTTAGTCACACTGATTGTATTTGTTTGTGTGTGTGTGTGTCTATGTTTAGGGCACATATGAGTTAAACTTAATTAATTCCCTAATGTGTTATATTGTTTTTAGCTTAGCTTTGTCTTAATTACTATGGAAACAGTTATACACTGCACTATATGTTTCTTACATGAGTGTCTCGTGTGTATGATATGATAACTAGTAATACAGTATATAGTTATAGGGTAATAACTGTGTATGATCTGTAAAATACAGCATAGTTATATAATTAACTTTAAAGCCAAACGAGAAAGTATTCTGATATAACCTTGTACACACACACACACGCACACATGCACACACGCACACACACACGCACACGCAGCAGCAGCAGACTTACCAGACTTCCTAGTTTAGATGATGATGAGTTGTTCCTGTGTTTTAGCAGACCGCATCCCTCCATGCCCGGGGCATCTCTGTGGTTTCCATGGATACGAGGACCACCAGCCCCCTCAGAGGAGGAGCGCAGACGCCTTTCTAACCGCATCACCTCGTGGTAGGGGCTAACACTGCTACATAGAGAGGCTGGACAAAAGAAAGAAAGAAAAATAAAGATTGAGACAAAACTGTTCTATAATCATCTTATATTCTAGTCAGTAGCAATCAGCCTTGATTGGCTTTTTCTTTTTTTCTTTTTAACTTAATCACAAAGCAACGCTTCATAATTCCCCATTTAAATGAAGTTCCACCTTCCATTTATGAAGCCCTTCAGTCATACTCTTGTGGTCAGTAATGCTTGTTTTGTAATAACCACGTTTGGTCTGAAGGCCCGCACCAAGATTGTTGTGTAACAATAAAAACTAAATTGATAATGAATGTGTGATTTCAGTTGCAAGCATTCAAACACAGATTATTGCTATGATTACAAGAGAGCGAGTTCCATTTTGAACCGCTAAGAGATTAATGTAAAAACAGACAGAGAGACAATACCTCGCCCTCTTACTGACAGACAGGCTATAGAAGGCTTAAAAAAAACAACAGCACTTTAGGCCATCCACTTTCTCCACCCCCTCTCTTCTCCTCATCTCACCCTCCATTGCTTCCCTTATGTGTATGTGGGTGTATGTTTTCTTTGTCCTCACACTGTAAAAACTGGCATACTTGCAGGTTTGGTATCACACTGAGCAACAAGTCACTGAAGAAGCTCCTCAACCACAATTAATCTCCTTGTGTCTCCAACCATGGTATTACAGGGCAAGAGCATTTTCAACCAGAAAGGAAAATCAGATTTTAAAGTACACTGGGTTCAACTCGCCACAGGCTTTTTATTATAAGTATTAAAATTAAAACAATGCATACCAATTATTACTTTTCACACCTCTCATTAATGCCTTCATAATGTCATCTACTGCCTCCGATTTAGGAGGGCAAGTTGTTACCAGAAAAGCAAATCTCCTCTGCAATGTGTTACAACGGCTGAAGATGAAGTGAGAGGTAGCAAATGATCTTTGGGTGAAGAATACATTTATAGCTTAACACACACTGTTTTATTAATGTCTGGCATAGATTTATTAGACAGTTTTGAGCTGTAACATAATTTTAAATTAACTTTACGTTGTTCATACTGGATAGTTTTCAATCATTGTGTGTGGAAACACAAAACAGACAAGGAGTATAGCAATACTTTGATTCTAAGCCCAGTTAAAATATTTAAAGATTTTTATGATTTATATTGTTCACACTTGTTTAGTCATGTATAGGGAAATAATATAACCAAACAATTAAGTAGCAGGAGTATGGCATCGCTTCAGCCACCAAATAAGTATTTAACGTCGAGCTAATTTTGGTAGGAATTATTGTTATCATGCAGCATCAGTGTGGCCCTGTGATTCTCACTGTGCGTTTGTGGTTACCTGCTAGTTTCTGCATGAGTTTCATACCTGCGTGTGGTTTCCTTAAGTGAGAGGACCTGGGTTCGTGGCAACCGCAGAAGCTTCCTCTTTCTTGAACAGAGAGCGTTTTCCTTGTCCTCCTTTCCGATTGCTCTGGGTTAGAGTGACAACCCTCGCTGCGTACCACACACGCCTCGCTCTCACTTGTGGTCTCTGTGTGATAACCTGCCTTCCTTTCCTCCACCAACACCTTCCTCTCCTCTACCTCTTCCCTTGCTTCCTTTCTCTCCTCCTCCCTCTCCTTCCTCTCTTCCAGTGATTGTTCCAGTCGGGGTAGGCAGGGTACAGCTGTCTCTGGCTCTGAGAGGGAAACAGCAGTCTCATAATCGGTATTGTTGGCTGTGCTGGTGTCAGGGAGTAAAGGCTTTTCAGCACTGGACTGGGCTGGAGTGAAGAAAACCTGTGAAGAGGACATATGAATATTATCTTCAGATCAAGAACTGCAAACTCCAATAAAACACAAAAAGCTAACAGAGAGGTGGATTTGCATGTTTAGATATTTACTCTTCAATAGCTTTACTACGAAGCTTGGTCTTATTATGGTGGGTTACTATACTTGCCAAGAAATAAAACAGAATTAATTCCTTGAAGGAGGGAAAGTTGTGAGCAGTGTGTGAAAAGTGAAGGGCCGTTTGCAGACACGCGTAGGTCTTTTTGTTTTTCATGCCTTAGCTCTTTCAATAAAAAGACTTTTCATGCCCAGTGCTCAATTTTTATGCCACATTTCACACATTCCACACTCGGATCATAAATATTCCTCCTTTATGGTTTTTGTCCATGAGGGAACCTGTGGTTGTACTGTATTTTTGACTTCGAAATCCCTCACAGTCTTTCTCAAAATTGATTCCCGTTTGGATGTTTATAAGCAGAAAGATTTGTATTTCATTAACATTCTCAAAATGTTTGTTTTTTTAACAGGAAACTTATTGGATTTTCTATACAGAACATTTGATTCCAAGATTCATAAAGGCAGAGAGCATAAAATGAGCGCACTACCTGCGAGGTAGAGACGGCCACGCTGAAGTTCTCTGGAGCAGGTGGATGTTCACGGGGAGCTGCGTCAGTAGTTGGCTCAGCTACTAAGGCAGGTCCTGGGGCTAAACCAGATCCGGGGCTAGGAGCTGGCAGAGCATCCACCTCGGATACAGAATCTTCTGTGATGGGGATGAACTCTGAAGGGGTGATGGCTGTGGTTTGGTCCTCTGATATCATAGGGGACTGGAGTGAGCTCTCACCACCAGCACCGAGCAGCTCCCCTGGCCATGACCCCGGGGTGAGCCCACCTCCACCTGGAGTAATGGTGGTGGAGCTGGGAGGCTCCAAATTCACTTCTGGAGGTCTGTGGTGATCAGAGGCCCGAGAGAAGCGGTGGTGAGCCGAGAGAGACTTGGACAACGTCTGCTTCTTCTGGCGTGACGTCCGTTTGTTGTTATTACTCCCACCACTGTAGTCTTCAAGGATCCCGGAGTCGTCGCCCTCATTGGCCCCTGAGCTGCTGATGCAGTTGATGAACACATTTCGATTGGCTGTGGAAGAGGATGAGGACGCTTTGTCAAAATCCTCTGTCTGAGAACGGGTGATTTTCTTTTGCTTGTGGCTTCCAAATCCAAATGAGTGACGTAACTTGGGACGCCCGCCCCCTTCGCTGAACGCTGTTGACAGCGATGGCGTTACTGTCTGCTGGTTATTTCCATTTGCGTCTGTGCTCTGCGTCAGCGGAGGCGTGAGGTTAAGGTTGATAGGCTGGACACGTGGGTGGCTGTTTCGTTTAGCCGTGAAATTGAGCGACGGAGTGCGGAAAAGGCTCCGGCGTTTCCCAGTACTGCCGGAACTAGAGTTGGTGCTGGACGGCGATGAGGTGTGAACGCCATTTCCCACACCGCCTGAGGACGGAGAGGAAGGGAGGGACTCCTGCCTCTTACTGCTGCTGCGGCGGAAGATTGGCAAGCGGGAAACAAGTGTGGAGCGGCGTGAGCTTGATTCCCCCATCTAGAAGCTGAGGCAGTGGGGCAGTCTGAGGAACAAACGAACACAAAAACCATTTAATGGAAAACAAAACAGCTTCACATTTAACATACAAGAACAACACCTCAAACCCTCCTCTTTCAGCCCTGTTTTCCAATCCACATCTGCCAGTTACTACTCGTACAAACAACCAACAGAGCAGCACATAGCATTCAAAATAAAATAAAATAAAAATCAATACAGGGCGCTACAGAGTACAGTTCAAAGTGGACAAAAACAGCCTTATGTGTGCTGCTGCAAGCTCCCTGCGAAGTTTGTACGATGAAAACATTCTAAAAAGAAATGCCTGATTTTTTTTTTTTTTTGCTTTGTGCTTATCAAGTGAGAAAATACCCAGCATACTATAGATGCCTTGTTGAGGAGCAGTCTTGTTTCTGACCCGTCCATAATTGATAAGAATAACGATAAATAACTAAAGCCGTCACAGGGATGTGAAAGGTCACGGAACGAAAGACAACATGCATTTTTAACCTTTAGCTTCACAGCCACCCGGCACATCCCATTCTTATTTCTGATGAGGTGAAGCAATCTGCACTAAACCACTCAAAAACAAATGAGCAGGAAGCATTCATAATCTAGAGAGGCGCACAGAGCTTGATGCTCCAGTGATAAGCTGAATCTGCTGTGTACAAAGCCTGTACGCGCATGCGATTGCTGCTCGCTGTATTTTAAAATGCCACGTTACAATTATCATTTATCTGACGGTTCAATCCCGAATACGTTCCACGTGTTGAGTACACAGAGCAGGAGGATACGTTTGTTTTGGTAAATACTCACATTTTCATTGTTTTCTGCGATTAATTGGCCGAACATGGAGTCCCTGTAACACTGAAGAAGTGGCCTCTGGGAGAGAACTGAGGTGTTTTTGTTGTTTCGATCTCTGTGTAATAAGCTTACATTAACACCCTTTACTGAAGTAGCTTATGAGTGTGTCACCTCCCTGAAAGTAAATTTGATCAAGTTCTAAACACATAGTGATGTTATTTCTAGGCAAACCTATATATTAAGAGCTCCATAAATATTGTTTACAATGGCATTTGTAAACAATGGATAGAAAATGCTGTTATTCTTTGCTCTGGCTTAGATTTCCTCCAAGCTGTCGAGACACATTGTGGTTTAGCAGCTTTGTCAAAACCCTTTAAAAAAAAAAAACCATTTCATCTGATGAGCCAGCAGTCCAGACGCGTTTAGTTTTCACACCACGCCACGCAACCATGTGACCCGCTCACGGCACTCTGACCTGGAACTAATCATCCTCTAACTAATTAGACAGCGATTAAACAGATTGAGAACACATGTTATTTACCTAAAGCAACAGCACAAACAGTAAAATCTCCAGGTGTCAGATACAAACAGACTAACCGTTACAGTCGTTACAGGCACCGAAACTGGTTAAGAGAAAAAAAAAACGGGTAGTGCTGGTCTGAAAGCAGGTGCTTACTTCCCACTGCTGCACGAGAATTACACAAGTTAATGTTGAAATGATCTCAGCTCTGCAGTTAGTGATAGTGCTACCGTATTGATACATACACCATCGCATACATTGAAATGTGTTATGATCTTCGAACGGCCAGTATGAACAGGAAATTTAAATTCCCACCTGATAACTACTCCATTATCAATGTTTATATTAATACATATATAGGCCAGCTACACATCTCTTCCATACAGGCCACAACATGTGGTTCAAACAACAAGATAATTGAGCAATCAGAAACCTTTTTAACTAAGGGGTTTAAATAACAACCTTTGGCCAAACAGAAACACTGAACTAGAGGAACAAGAACCTGCAGACTACAGGCTTCTGCTAATTTCAACTACACATCCCATTGATATGATATATGATATGATATATGATCAGTTTTGATCAGAAAACAGTCTGATGGCACATCTTAGAATCCCGACCTCTCTATCCTAACATCCTGCGTCAGTGTTTCTAATGGTTGACCGTGCACATCCGCACAATCATTGTTGAACAGAGATGAACTTTGATCTGTGAGTTTGCCAGAACTGGCCAGGAAATCACACCAAAACAGGAAACGGATTCTTGTGTCCTTGATGTGGGTTTCCACAGAAAAACATTTTATATAATACTAATAATCAATAACAGTTGCTTTTTGTACTATGTGTTCTGATGTGTTATTTAACCACTTTATTTAAACTCAATTCTGCATGGTAGGAAGGCTTAGATCAACATCACATAAGCACCACAGTATATAACATTGACATTCAGGATCATCACTTCTGTATCAACATATTCAGTGTTACAAACGTAAATATTATAGGGTATTATTGACTTATAGGGTTTTGCTAAAAGTATAATGCTGTTTGTTATACGGCTGCAACTAATGACTATATATTATATCGATTAATCAATTAAATGTTTTTTTGTGTGTAAAATATCAGAAAAATTATGTCTCTGAGCCCAAGAAGGTGTCTTCAAATGTCTTGTTTTGTCTCATCAACGATAAGAGATTAGATTCAGATTCACTGTCATGTATGAAACATGCAGTTTCATTTCCTCATATCTGAGCAACCGCAAATGTTTGGCATTTTTATTATTTATACTGACTGGATCATCAAAATAGTTGCAGTTTTATTTTCTGTCTTGCAACGAGAAAAATAAATCAAATGTGAATATATCCTTTCCTTTGGTCTGCGATGACAGACAGTAAAGTGTAAAACTCTTATGAAGCTGTGGACTAAAACATCTGAGGACATCTCCATGGGCTTTTAAGAAACAGTGATCGACATTTTTCAACATTTTGTCACATTTTACGGACCAAACAAGTAACTAAGACTGGTTGTGTGGGGGGTTAGTCCAGCATCACAACAATGAATGAGGCCTGAGCTGTAACAGTTTAATAACAGGCCGGGTTGCTGATGTTTATTCTCTCTATGTGTAGTGTTTGTATGAGAAGAGACGCATGAACGCAGCAGCAGCAGCGGCATCCCGGCTGGAGACCAACTGTCAAACCGACAAACGTCAACAACGTTCGTCAAACCCCCGTAAATCCAGCCTAGCTTAGCTAACGGTAACAGCGACGTTAATAACCAGTGCTACGTTACATCAATAAAACCTATTATATCTCCGTCTTTAAGCTGCAAAGGTCACCGGTTGTTGGGAGGAAATAGCAGGCTGTGTCCGGTGGTGTTGGAACCAGGCGGCGGACAAACCGTTAACGTTTTCTTACGTTACCTTCAGCGGGTTCCCAGAGCGTCCACCGAGGCCGCTCCGTGCACAGACAGCTGGATATATCTTCGCTTCTTTGGTCATGCGAGTTATTATAACCTAAAGGAGGATAATTGTAATTGAACAGGGGTATTGAAAGCGCACTGAGGTAGCACCTTGTGTAGCACTGACGCCAGTATTACACCTCTGTGACGTCGACGCTCCTTTTCCTCTTTCGCTTCCGCGTTGCAGGCACCGAGCGTCCAACGTGACACCTCCTCCCCCCTCCTCTCTCCTCCTCCCACCGCCTCCTCCTCCTCCATCCTCCTTCAGCAGGTGGATGAATGACTCAAATGCCATCAATAAATCCATTCTGAGGTGTGCCACTTTAACTGAATATCCTTAATACAGCTGCAGGCAAGTTATTAAAATGCATTTAATAGTAGGGATTAAAATACATTCTTACATTGAATGGGATCCATCATTTTGATGATTAATGTGTTAGTCCAAAGTATTGCTGCAAAAAAAAAAAAAAAAAAAGCTTAAGGATATGTTGTTAATCATTGCATGAAGATATTGCATTAGCACATATTAAACTGCCCAACAGTTAATAAAGAGCAGCTGCAACAGAAAAAAGCTCTTAGCCTGTATGTTTATGCATTGATTAAATAATATGACAGCCAACACATTACTTTATTTCACAGCTTAAAGTACATTTTTGATCATAACAGTGTTTAACACTGTGGATTTTGTTCCTAATAATTTACAGTATTGTTGCAAATTGTGACAAAGGAAATAAATTTGTGTTATTTATTTTTACAGAAAACTAAATTCACAATTAGTGTTTAATTGTTTATTGTACTGACATATGATACTGGGAATGTGGAGTTCTCTTGTTGTTTTGTTTGTTATTTTAAAAAAAGGTTATTAACTGCTTCGAGCCAGATGATGACAATGTGTTTTATGTGTCGTTTAATAAAATGAGTTTTTAAATATATAAAGAAATTTCGCAGTGTCCCATACATCAACATGTTAGATGCTTAAAAATAAATAAAATAATAATAAAATAAAGAGCAGGGGGTTTGATGTGTTCACAATAACAAGAAAGTAAACAAATGTCAAAGCAAAATAGAGTAAAATAAACTCTTTCTACAGGAAGTGTTTGGGGTTTGTGATTATTCAGATACTACCGAGTGCTGACAGGCTACAAGATTGTTCATTAAGAGGTTGTGTTAACTTATTACCAGTTAACTTAGAAAATAACAAACACACAAGTTTCCGAACAATAAGACGAAGATGATTTTAAAAACACACTAGTTTTATTTGATGAAATCCCCACACAGCTAATTAAACAGTGTAGCGTTTCCAGGAATCAGAGCAAACAACAATAGTTTTCACATCTTTACATACACGTACAGAGACCCTCCACTTACACACCACGTCCAAGTCATCTGGAGAAACACACACAGGGACAAACGCACTGTCGCTAATTCAGTTTGGAAAACTGTTACTGCGGAAAAGAAAAAGAAAAACACGTTTGGAACATAAACTATTAACAGTGCAAGTTGTCTTAATAGGTTTAATGTCTATTGAAACTGTTTTTTACTTTGTTCTACAGGCATTTTATTAATATTGCACACATTTATTACACACACACCCGCCGATAGCGTCATGCTACAGACCTTTTTAGTGCTAGCTTGGAATAAGATTGAGAGCCAGCCTGCAAAGCATTTGGTTCTAAATTCACTACTGAAAAGCAAACTCAGATCTGTTTTTCTAAATTCAGCAGTCATGTTGAGACTCTAAGCACTTTGATCAAATTTCTATAACTACATACAGTGATGCTGTGACTCCTACAAATAGAGCGGGGGGGAAAAAACAGCTAAAAAAACCAACAAACACAAAAAGAACATTCAGCTGTTCAGTAATTAATAGGAATACATTCAGTGATGGAAATAAAACCATGAACCTGCGCTGCCAATTCAGAAATGCATAGACGTGTTTTTAAGATGGTGAAACAGTCAATATTAAAATACAGGAAGCTCAGGTTCAGGTTCATGACCTCTGAGGATTGGAGCGAAAACAACTTACTGCAACACTAATGAGACAAAATATGCACATTGTCCAGGATAAATATTTCACTTTGAGACTGGAGAAAGTTTATGTCCAGCTAAATGTACGAGCTAGATTTCATTAAAATGTTTTGAAAACACATTATGTGCTCTATATACGTGATAAAGTTTATAACCAAACATTTAAAACTGACTAATCAAACCAACACCACAAAAAAAAAGGGGGAAGAAAAGGTTGTTAGTACCATTAAAAAAAACAAAAAACTCCTTTGACAAAAAGCAGCTGAACAGGGTTAACGTCTGCTTACATTAATTTCCACCAGTTGTGATACACATCTTTCAAATCTACGAGTGAACACCGTCTAATAACATGAACATTTAAGATGTACTTTAGTTCACTGAAAGTAATATCTCTGGATTAATATGTACATGGAAGTTACATCAAACATTGAGAGATCAGCTTATTTCCTGATTTTAAAGAGAAGGCGGAGATATTGAACTGATTTTTTTTTGTTGTTTTGTTTTTTAAACAAACAAAGCTGTAAATCAACCCAAACTTGTTTCTGTGAGGAAAGGTACAGTAGTTAAGGTTTTCCAGGTCTAACAGATAGAGGTAGGTAGCATTGGGCCCACAGTAAGGGCCAAAAACCTGAGAAAACACACACCGATTACCATAATCCTCCAGAAATTAAAGTATTAGTACATTAATGTACAAATAAACCCACGTGCGAGCACATAAACAGTATAAGACTGTACCAAAAAAAAACACAAACATGTTTTCCCAGTGAAGTGTCTCCCTGGTGTGTTCACAGACTTAAAATAACTACTGATTTAAACAAAGCCAATCAACCACTTAGATGTCTGTCTGACAGCCAAACTCACCAATGACATACTAATATGCTACACTTCATATGTCTGCACTGCAAGTAGAAGGTGGTTTTAATATTAAAAAAGGAACAGTGTGTTTTGTGATAGCACTTTTCTTTATAAGAACCTGAAACTGTTTTTTTTGTTTGTGTGTTTAAACTGTGTATAAAGGCTGCTCGGCTCCAGAGCTGCGTTGCACTCAGCACCAGAACAAACATGCTTTGGCTATTAGTGACAACTGCATCTGTCAAACCGATGTTGACTACAAGTACACGGTGGTCTGGTACTTTTATTGTTTCATGATGTTTAAAAATCACATTCAGTGCTGTGCAACAGATGTTAAGAGTGCAAAAACAGTGAGAGGCTTGAAATCTAAGGAACTATAAACAGGATTAATAAGGAGAAATCAACGCGCTGATTAAGTCTACAACTTTTAAAAGTGAAGAAGCAAACTCTGTAGTGATCAAATTGTGACGATTGTTAACATGTGCAAGGTGTCATTCATCATTTAAAAAAAAAAAAAACCAGCTGAACGTACAGTAACTGTGACAAAGTAAAGTAGTGTTTTTCTGTGATAAAGTCACGAGTAAATATGTAACGAGCCACACTTAACACCGTTAACTGTTATAAACTTGACACCAGTGTCTGATCGAACTATACCTACAGTAAAACACAATACAGTATTTATGCTGATAAGTCTTTTCCACAATGATTGTGCAATGAAACACCAATATCTGCTTAATAGAGCAAAGTGACATTTCCTAAAAAAAAAAAAAAAAGGCACAAAGGCGCTAGCTTCAAAAGTAGCTACAAGGCTCTCAGGTCCACTAAGATTACAACAAAACCTATGCTGCTACATAGAGACCAACAGTTACAGCCAAAAGAAACCAAGATCACCCAAGAATGTGATTATTAATAACGCACATCTATAAACAAAAACAGGAAGTTTAAGTGTAAGCTCAAAGTCGTTTCAATGTTAAAACTATGAGGATTTAAAGTGGCTACAGTCTAACTTCGAAGCCAAATTCACGACATTGACAGATGATTATAGCTGGCATTTAAAACAAAGTCAAATATAATTACAGAGACTTTGGTATGCAGAGAAGACCTTTCACATCTACACCAACCGCTCAACACCTCTGTATGTGGACACTAATATCCAGTGGCATGCATTATACATACCAGCTAAAAATAGGCCAAACATCCCACTTTCATATCAAGGACCAAAGGCCTTGATCACATCTGCCTCATCTGACCTTCAGAAAAAAATGGTTTGGACTGGACTCCATTACCCTGTCAATAAAACCTGCTCTTCCAAGAACATGCCAAAGAATAAATAGATGCAGATCCGGCTATTCCGACCATCTTTAGTAGGTCAGTCTCTTGGCGGTGATGAACTCTTCTAGTTGAACCTTGCCGCTGCCCATGAGGCCAAAAGCTGGATACATTGTTCCTGAACAATCCACCTGCCTCTCATAAAGGCACCTCATGGTGTCGGCATCGTAAAAATACACCCGGCATGCGTCATAATCTAGGCATACGCCTAAGCGTTGGGGCATAGGAAGCACGCGGTTTCCAGGGTCACCGGCCGGTGCAGTTGCTGTGGAAACGGCGGAGGATGATGAAGTCTTGGGGATGAAGAGTCTGCCCATGCCCAGAGTGAGGAGGGTGAAGGGCTGGGAGAGCTCATAGCATGTGTCCTCGCTGCCGCTGTCATGCCCACTGTCATGATCATACCTGGTTTATTAAAAAAAAACAAAAAAAAAACATTAACTGTTAAACTCTAAATTCAAGTAAACACTCAAAATTGCAGAGAGCTTCAGTAGTTTAGGGACTGGCAGGACCATTTTACTTTGTGTGAAGAAATCACGAAAAAAAAAAAGCTGTAGGATATTTCCCATTCCCTGCAATGTTTTACAGTCTTAGAGGAAAAAATGCATACACACGTTTAAATGGCGACATGCTGTCACCTTGCCTGCATTATGTAATTACCATAGAACAACGTATTTGCATAAATAATGTGTTCCTTTAGATGATTTTACGTGAGCTGATCCAGTGAGAAAGGCAGGCTTTGTCTTTGAATAAGCTCTTTACAAGTTTATGCTGGTTCTCTTACATCACAGGATTAGGTACGACTCAACACACGTATCACTGTACTGAGAGTCTGTGTGTGTGTGTTGCAGTCTGCTATAAAAAAAAACAAAACAAAACAAGGTAAAGACCATTGATTATGGACAGACTGTAAATGACAGCCCCGTGTTATAAACAGACATGTGCTCACTTACCTTGGGCTGCTGGTATCTCTAGGATTGTGAAACCATTCAATCAGCTTTGAGTCAGAGGCCACTCCAACTTTGACCATGTAGGATTGTGGCTCCACCTTGAAGGCCCAATAGTGTCTGGGGAAAAACAAACAAATCAATTCCACTTTAACTTATTTTTTTGTCTGTTCTGTGAAGCGATGAAGATGATACAATTAAGACAGAACATCAAATACGCTGCTGGGCACAACTTCTTTGTGGAGCAGCACAGAGTTGTCAAGTTTTGGCATACCTTCCCTGAGAGATGCCCGTGTCCCCAATTATGTAGTCTAGTGCAATGTAGCTGCCCGTCTGTACACGCTCTGCTGCGAGGAGGAAGGCCATGCCTGCTACACTCTCCACTGTGTCCCGCCGTTTGTTTAGAACGAGGCGCTCCGTGCTGAATCCACACTTGTCGCTGAACAGGAAACCGAAAGCTGTATGTGGAGAGATGTGAGTGGATTGAGCCGGAAGATATATGCATTAGAGAAAACACACATGATGAGGGTAAGTGACAAAAGCTGGCACATGAGGGCGCTATAACACCATTTTAAGAGGGACACAACTCAATCGTCACTTCTCATGTGCAGCGTTTCTATTCCTCATCTGGATGCAATCTAATGTTTTCTAAAAATTGTTTGTGGGCCAAATTACCATGATCTTGGATACATGTAGGCTGAGGACGAGGGGAAGACCACTCACTCCATCTGCATGCGTCTAGCCAAAAATCAAACCTTGATATTTTTTACACAACGGATCCAGTAACAATGACATCAGAAAAACTGATTTGTTTTGGATACGGTAGGCACATAAAATACTGATGAACATAACAGAAGCAAAGACCTGAGTCTTTACATGTTGTAATGTCTTTACGGTAAGGGTCTGGCTGAAAAAAACAAAAACAAAGTTTAATTGTTGTCTGTGTCCGCTTGTGCTCTGTCATGTAGCGGTGGGTGTGTGTGTGTGTGTGTGTTTGTGTCTAAGCACGTGCATGTTTTGTGCTCTGTTCTTCACCCTGATCTGAAATTCCACCTCATTACTGACGCACAGTGAATCCATCCACTCAGTCTTACACGAACCACAGAGCACAGGAATGTGGAAGCTCCAATCACAACGCAAATGACAGCCGTATGAGATCAGGGAGTGACGTGCCGCGTTTGCATTTCACACACAGGCTGTGTGACACTGCCACAGAAAACCACACATCTTTTACATTTATGTACAGTAAGTATAATCGCTGCGAGTGGGGAGAGTGTGCTGATTGCCAAGCAGAAATGATTCGTTGATGCAGTCCCTTACAGGGAGGATAAGATATGAAATCAAGTTTAGCAGATGGCTTGGGATGATTATTGTTTTTAATTAATTCCACCTTACATCTGTCAAGCAAGCTTTAAATGTCAGCAACAGATGCCACTGCAGGTTTCCTCTCCAAGCTTGATGTGTACGAGATGAACAACCCTCCACTCCCACACACACACACACAAAAGATATATTGGTTTCAGCCATCTGAAACATAAAAGCCATTACCATGGTGATCAACCAACACACCACTGTGCTTCATTACCTCGTATCGTGCATGCTACAACAGAATTCAGAATTTAAACAGTGAGGCGTCTGATAATCTTCCTAAAATCCAGCACAATGCGAAATATTCAGACGTGCTCTGGGAAGTAAAGGGGATAGAGGAGCTTAGTCATTGCTTTGACCAAAAGAGGCCAAAACAAAAGGAGCTGGTTCTCAGATAGTCAGCAGATTAATCCTGTACTTAACATTTTATGGATTAATTATTGCACTTAGTATCAACAACAACAAAAAACAGTTTAAATTGATCAAGCGCTTGAGTAAATGTGAAACATACCAGGTGCAGGCGGTGTATGGAAGGTGACCTCGGGACTGTAGGGGCTGAACATGGAGTTCCTGCAGCTTCGGACCCTGAAGGAGTACAAGCTGTCGGGCTCCAGGTCACACACCACAGTGCTGGGACCATACACCCTGTCTGTGGCCCTCCACACCCCACTGTCCTCACCGTCCTCCTGAGACGGGGAGTGGCTCGGTCCACTCAGTCTGCAGAGAAAACAAACACACCGTCAGGTCATATTGATTTTTCTACGTTTGTTGATCTCCTCCTCTCCTGCGGTTATCAACTTTGGATTGTTTGGCACCCACCTGCGGTACTCCAGCATGTGGTGATCTGTCGGTTGGTGGTCATCAGACAGCCTCCAGCAGATCGTGGCCTCGTTGTAGACTCTGCTTTGGGACAGGTCGATCAGAGGAGGGTCTGGGACTAGAGGGAATAGGAGATAAATCAACGCAGGTCACCCTCCAACAAGTAAGGAGATTTAAAAGTATATTCAGAATTTACATTCTACATTTGCAGTGATTAGGCAGATGTGACTGATGCATAAACTGAAAAACAACTAGTGCAGGAAGGAACCCCAGTAAAGTGCTTCATCATGCTAAGTGCTGTACTTCAGCTCGATAACTTGGGTTTAAGTAAACGAAGCAGTGTAAGTGTGTCAAAGATTAGAGTTGCCGGGAACAAGACGATTCACTCACGACAACAGACAAGACTGTCTTGTATAATGGAGCCTGTTAAGAGGTTTTCATATATAGACTAACAGCCAGGAAATGCACTTATGTACTAAGCACCACCACTCTCCTACTTTACTCCTTCAACTTCTTTTAATGTGGCTGCTACCAGTTTCCCTTTGGTCATCATCACCTTCTCATCCTCTCCTCTGAGTGGTTGTGTGTAATTCATCTACATACCGACACCCTGCTGTCCATCCGTCCTCTCATTTATGACTCTAATGACTTCTCATACCTGGTCATTTACAGTCCTCTCAGCCTAAAGCTTTTTTTTCCCCCTCCAGAAACAGAATCACATTATTTTAACCATGTAGGTCACTGGCTTACATGCACACTAATGATTCAAATATAATGCGATTAAGACAAAACCCATATAAGCACCGTACTCTGATTATGTGAATGTGATTGCGCTCATAGATGAAGTAAGAGTGCTACTCAATGTCACATAATTGCACTACTGTGTGTATGTAAATGTAGCCACTGTCTTTCAATGCAAGATCAAAAACATGCTCTACACACTTCAATCCCTCCCACTATGAGTCTCCACCCTTGTCTTTCTATTTTCTCCATCTTTTCCCCAATCCCTTGGCTAAATCTGTTTTCCCCAATAAGACGGATTCCCCTCACTGACGGTGTCATGGCTGCCATTGATCTTTCTGATCCTCCAAAGTCACACAGCTAATCCTCACTCTCCAAAGTCTGTGTCCCTGGCACAGCTCTCCGTCATGAACTCCTTCATGCGTCCTCCTATAGTCTGGTGCATTTTCCATGTGCAACTACACAGTGATGTTGCCAGCATACTGTATTTGCAGATATAGCAGAGATAATGCATAACTAAAAAAAAAAAACATTTTGAAAAGACAATATTTGATTTCTGGTCTCTCTATTGCTATGCCTTTTTAATGTCTGGAGATGTAATTAGAGCTGTAACAATAATTCATTAATCGATCAGTCAATCGAAAGATCAACTATTTTGATAAATTCTGAGTCATTTAAGAAATAATGACTTATGAATGAATTATCAGATTCCACGTTCTTAAATGTGAATATTTTCTGAGACAGTTAACTGAACACATTTGAGGACGTCACCTTGGATTAGGAAAACAGTGACTTTTTTTTTTTAATTGAGAAAATAATTCCATCACAATCACCTTCCTATTGCTCATCTAGATGTCCATCATTCCCATAAACCCTCCTTACTCTTAGTTTCGATGAAAAGTAACCAAAGACAAAGTAAGTAGTATTCATGTCAAATATGATCTACTGTATCTCACATACAGGCATTTGAACCAACCAGCAGCTAAACTAACAAAGACTTCACGTTTTTCGTCTGTTTCCAACAGATGGACCAACAGGCGAAGACAAAACGGGGCAGTCAGCCACGCAACACAGTAGGCAGCAGGTCCCCCCGAAGTTCAGCGACTCAGAAAAACAACACTATTGATCACATACAGTACAGGCTGCCAGACAGACTGACGCCACGGCCAAGTTAGACTGCAGGGAGCAGCTTTCTCTCAAGTCCACTTTCATCACACAGCTCATGCTACAAATGGAAGACGACTAGACTCTTGTCTTATCTGCTCACTGCTTTATCACGGATTGTAAAATCTATAAGAGGAGGGTTACTGTTTTCAGTTAGTGTTTTAATTCGTTAAAAGAGAGGCACTGTTCTCATCCTGACATTTTGAGGAAACTCTGATTTGAAATCGACATTTTTACTAAAACAACCCATTCTTTCACAGCCTCTTGAGAAGTGGAGAATGGGGTCAAAACCCGCAGTAGGGCCACAGCTGGGTTCGGATGGAAAAGCACAAACACGGCGTTGTCCGTGTTCTTGAGTCATCTTTTGGATAAGCTCAAGGAAAAGAGCAAAATCCAATGCATACAGCCTTACGCACCAACAAGATGGTTCAAGTAGTAAAAGACTCCAAGGATCACAGATAACTGAAACATCTTTTCCTTGTTCTGGAAGAGGGTTTTTTCCAAAACATCCTTATAGCTAAACATAAATTTGTTTCCAGTTTGTAATGGATGGGAACTCAGTTGTGTACTGTATAAGGGCATAAGTGACCCTATGCCCTTATACAGATGCTGGAGTAGTTACTCAATGCTGTGTCATCTGCCATGACTTCAATTAAATTACTGCAGTATGTTAATGCTCCAGGCAGCTTCTTTTCTCTTAGACTAAGTGCTCAGACTAAGCACCTTGTTAACTGCCATAGGCAACTTAGATTAATGTTACACATCAATACGCCCGCCACCCAACTGCTGCATGCAGCATATCCCCGAAGCGATTCATTTAGCATGGAGCATGAGCATTATTGCATCATATGTCATGGAAACAGCAGCATTAATTTCTTTAAAAAGGTGAGACCAGATTCATTCCCACAACTTTTGGTAAGTTGCTCAGTTTCCTTTGTAACATTTCTTATTTGCACTTGTAAGTTTATCCTCAAATTCTTTTTGATCTTTTGGTTTGTTAGTCTAGCGGCTAGACTCTAGCCAACCAGAGCCCCTGAGGTAAATCTCACATCACTGATTTTAAACAAGCTAACACGGTAGCTGTTCAACGTAGCAACGGAAGCCCACAGCCACAAACTCATGTCACTCCCAGCCACGTTTGTCCGTTTGTCACCAACGGTCATCGACACAACTGCCAGTTATTTGGTTGCATCCACTTGAGGGATTAATGGCTCTGCGCCTCAGCTGTGTTTGCAATGTCAGCGATGTTTAATTAATCCCTAAACTGCATTTACGTCTTTAAAACGCCAAGATCAGGAAGCACAGCTGCTACTAAAGACTAAAAAGGTTTCATTTCGTATCGACACTGACCAGCTTGTCACTTACAAGGGGCTGTTCTCCCCCAAACACCAGTCAGTTGACATTGCCTAACCATTACTGAAAGAAATGTCACAACTAACAATGATATTCAGTCAGCGACACGCACAAAGTTGTCAGGTTAGACACAAGTCAGACCAGAGGCATTTAAAAACAAGCCGACCAAATGTCAGTAACTGTCACTTAATGGAAACAAGTCTGTCTCAGTCTCTTACATGTGCACACCAACAATCACATTATTATGTAATTAGGGCAGGAATGTGAATAATTTAAGGGGGATGTAAATAAAACATTATAGTTAATTTAATGCAAAAATGTCTCTCTGGGGAAACCAGTACATTTCATCTTTAGTTCTATTATACAAGTATTACTAATCTCAATTTTGACCAAATTGGCGTGCTGCTTTAGGATCCATGTCCCAAGATGTCTGCTTGCAAAGCACCGACGGCGTTCTTTCAGCGACCCTCAGATCACTTCCTTATCAAGACATTTTTTGGAGTCTGCTCGGTTATCAGCAGACCTTTGATCTTTGCTCTTGGAAGCTTTTATTGATAATTGTTTTGATGTTTTACTTATATGTCTGATGACATGTTAAGTAATTAGATTCTTATGTTGAAATTTAAGATCGACTTTGAAAATTTAAGATTGAATTTGCAAGTTAACGCAGCAAAAAAAAAAAAAAAAAAAAAAGTCCATATTCTTCGGAAGAAGAATTTTAAATCTTGGTAGGTACACATCCTAATTTTGTATTGTAAAAATGTGCATGTTTTTTCTGCCTCTCAACACTGCGTACATCTAAAATAGTGTAGAATAATCCTCCTTATTTATTGACTTCAGTAAGAAAAAGGCAGCAGGTCAACGCAGTCACAGAGGTGTGTATCCTTCCTACTGCTGGGAAACTACTTCCTGAGCAGTCTGTTCAAGAATAAGCTTTTGGAAGTCAGCAGACCAGAAAAAAAACTTCAGAGCAGTAAAATCCACTGCAAGCGTATCAAGGGTTATACCCGTTTATCCAATTTGGCTGTGCACAGATGACCTCTGACCTCTTATGCACAGCCCAGTTCACAGGGCTATGCACAACTTATTCCGACCATCTTGTCTTTTATAAAAAGAGCGAGAACATAAACCTATTTGTTTAGTTTAGTACTTTTTAAACTGGAAATGGTCTGTGTTGTCCAGCCAAGTGTTGCTATAGTCTAGAAGACACACGAACAAAGACCATCTTCATCCTCTATGATGAATAGAAGCAGAAAATGTCACCATATTTTCCTGACATGAACTAATCACTTTTTCCAGACACTGCCACCACAGCTTGGCCTTTGATACAGTGAATCTTTAACAAAGAGCATGTTATGTTTTCATCTTACGACATTTAACCGAAATAAATTTGTTGTACCTCCACCAAAACACATCTCTTTGAGCAGAGCCTCTTCTCTGGATGTTTCCAGCACAAACTCATCGAAGCAGGGGTCAGCCGAAGGGTGGAAAGTCCTCAGAGACTCCGTGGCCTTCTGGATTCTGAAAACATACATGCAAGACATAAAATGATGAAACTGGAATCAGTTTAGAGGCTGATCAGCAGCATTTACATTTGAGATTTTATTATAAAATCAAGGGAGCGACAATGTACCATTACTCACGGCCGAAACATTTAAAACATATTTACAATATTTCAGTATTGAAAACTATCTTAAATGTAGACATAGATTTAGACGTCTGGATCAGACAAACAACAAAGAACACAATTAAGAGTTGAGAGGAGCTGTTGTCTTATTGGGCCGTCATATTTCTTATCAATCTTTTGCTCTGGGGTCTTTCAGGTGTTTGTATCTACAATTATTTTCTTTTGTAAGTTAAAAAAAAAAAAAAAAAAGGATTAAAACTCAAAATGTTGTCAACAGGAGAGAACTGTAGCAGCCACAGTATCATGCTCTTGAGCGAAAGGGTTTCCTGATTATTCAAAGCTGTTAATGGAGATCAATTAGTCGGCTTAGAGCAGAAGAAACTCACAGCATTGACTGGACACTGCTGTCACACGTCTTTCCTTAAATGCCCTTGAGTTCGGTTACATCGGTGCACGTGGCTTTCTAAGTTTCAACACCTGACACGCCCGAGTTACCCAAACACATAATCAGATTGATGCGCTCAACGCAAAAATAAAAAACAGACTGAACGTCACTTGTGAAATCCACTGGGAAGCAGGAAGCATTGCTAATGATGGGCTATTTATATGTGGGCAACAAAACGAGTCGTAGTAGACTTCAGTCAGCTGGTGAAATAATCGCATTTTACTTCATTTGTAAATTCATTTTCGTCTGATTATTATTAAGCTGCTTAATGATTAATTTGACAGTGTACTGCAGTTTATGTTCAGGATTTTAGTGGGTGAAAGCTGTGAAGAACAATTACTACCAGACCTGGCTCAATTCAAAGACACCGGTAGTAGTAGTAGTAATAAAAAATAACAACAAGAACAACAACACCACCTTTTTAAGCACTAAAAGTCATCCTCAAAATACCATCATGTTATTGGTCAATGTATTGAGTCAAAATATAATGAATGATTCTGCTCCAGGTGTACCTGACATGTAGCTGCTTTGCAGTCTGTACAAAGCAGGACTGATCCGTCTCCTTCAGCACCTCCTGGGCATAGCCCACCAGACCACTGTTCTCCAGCATGCCCTGGTACTCCTCCACCTGGGATTTTAGCATTTTGTCATTTCAAATCATTAAACTAGAGTCTTGAACAGCATTTTAAAAATAAAACATAGATAAAGCTAACAGTATAGTACTGTAAGTACAATGATTCATGCATTTCTGTAGAAGATTCAGTCCTTTTTCTGCACTAATATACCTGAGACTTGAGTTGGTCCAGGCGGCGGTTACGGGACTGTTCGATGGATCTCAGCATCTCTGACTTCCTCTCCTGCAGGGTCTCAAACAGACGCTCAAAGTGCTCGTTGGCTCGACGCTCCGCTAGCTGGCCATTTTCCTTTAAGAAGGAGGAGAATTTGTTTCTCCTCAATCATACTCTTCCTAAATGCAGATCTAATATTTACTATTAAAAATATTTTTTTCAGCAACAGTGTATGCCTATGGCTGAAACACATCAGCCATGATATACTCATGAAATGTGCAGGTATACAGTCATTGTTTGGTTTGATAGCGCTCCAGCTTTTTTATATGTTTGAATGTAAAGTGGAAACCCAGACATGTGCAAGAGAATCAGGAAGTAAATCCTATTTCCTTGTTTGCACACTGTTTGGTTAATGATGTTCCTTATATACAACAAATGTAACTGTTCATCTTAACAGACTGGTTTTCTATTATACTATATAAATATTCATCTGCAAACATAACTGAAAAATGTTTCAAGAGCCTACAAAAGTTTGATTTACCTTTGATTTCTCACATGGTTAAGAAAGATTTTAACATGTGGTTATACAATTAATGTAATTCCACTTTGTGATTGGGTGAATTTGTGGCTTGAATGGAATAATTCCCCAACTTGGCGGTCAAAGACCAGAAGGGAATAAAGATGATACCTCAAAAAAAAAAAAAAAAAAAAAAAAAACTTGCGGCTTTAAGAAACAATAAATGAAGCTTTGATTAAGAAATAAAAAGTCTACAGGTGTGTAATAAAAAAGTCTGGCAGTAGAGTGAAAAACAAAAGATGTTGGCGTTACAGCAGCATGAGTCAGCTCTCTTACCTCAGTCTGATTGATGAGCAGCTCAAGATCAGTAATCTGAGTCCTGACCTGGTCCTCTTTGCTGATGAGGTAATGGATACTCTTGGCCAGCTTCTCCTGGTGAGAGACCAGCAGCAAATACAGTCTGTTTCATGAGATCTTAAAAACACTGAAAACACGTACACACACAAATATAGAACTTACAAAGTTCAGTTACTGAGGGCACATCTGCCCCTAAATGTGTAAGAATTATAAGGTATAGACAGAAATGTATCAATTTGTGTGAGTGTGGGTACGTTCCCGATTCTCAAGCATCAGATCTCACATGAGTCAACGTTTTCCTCTCATCTTACAATGCAGTATTTCCTGATGAAAACATCTGTGTGTCCTGTATGATGTAATGCGAGAGCCTGTTTCAGTATGTCCAGGATGTCAAACAGCATTTAATAGAACAACAATGTTGAGCACAATGATATGACAATGCAGTACTGTTCAGCGAAGCGGCTGAAAGCTAAAACTACTTCCTGGCTGGCTGGAGACATCCGATACGCATTTCTACAGTTTGAGAATACAATGTATACAAAATCATGGGGAACAAATGGTGTCATTAAATATTAAGCGCCTCAATGTTAACACACCCACAGACGAGCTGATTGGATTTCAAATAGACTCTGCCTCGACTTGCTGAGCAACCTGTCACCAGGTTGGAGTGTTCATGCCCATAAGATTAAATTACTATTCAATATACAGCATTTCACAACCTATTCTGTTAAAAGTATAGGTTGTGGTGCGTTTAGTGTTGCCTAGCGCTAAAAACACAAATCTCCTCTCTCAGTCTTCACCTTAGTCAAAACTGATTGAAATGAACTCCGCTGAGTGACAAAAATCAGATGACCACACGCGAGGCCAATTAGATTTAACCCCGTAAGGCAGCCAGAGTTTCAGTTTCCAAACAAACATTGATATCCGCAGTATCCACTGTGCCAGCACAGGTACAGGTCAGACATTAATATTACAGGAGGAGATGAGAGACTCAGATGCCAGTCAGTGGGTGGTACAACACAACAATAAGCCAGCTCTTATTTTTAATTAAATACTTTAGCAATGACCCAACACTAATCCTGCTAAAGGGGAAGATACTCAAAAAAAGCCTTTATGTCTATTAAAAACAGATCTGTAAATGTAGTGACACCATGTTGAACTACTGAGAATGTGCAGCCTAAAGAATGAGAAACTTTAAAAAGAGAGTTAGTCTCGCATGATGGTCAAAATGCACTTTGTTGATCTATAAACATTTATGGGGAAAAAAGTATTAAACTTTAAAGCCTGAACTGAATATCTATGGTTACTAGTCATTTTGGTACAAAACATCAACAGGCTGCGGGTTCTTTGCTCGCGCTTGACTCCATTTCAAACCGTAGTTAAGTGGACCATTGTGTGCAGGCTCAGTTTAATCCTTGTTATCATAAGTCAGTATTGTGTTGGCTCCAAATACTCATTTGTCACTGCAGATAAAGCCAAAGCAAATTCCAGTGTATTCAACTGACAACCCCCAACCCCCCGTATGTCTCTCACACACACACACACACACACACACACACACACACACACACACACACACACACACACACACACACACACACACACACACACACACACACACACACACACACACACACACACACACACACACACACACACACACACACACACACACACACACACACACACACACACACACACACACACACACACACACACACACACACACACACACACACACACACACACACACACACACACACACACACACACACACACACACACCATCTTCTCTGAAACAGTAACAGTGGATGGGGTACCTTGAGGATCTTGTAGGCACTGCTCATGGAGGTGACTTTGTGGTTGGCATGTGATCCTCCCAGCTTGCAGAGGTGACACACGGGTCGTTTGCAGACTTCACAGTACATGTTCACCTTCTCCATCTCATGCTCGGGACACATGAGCACCTGGGAGATTTAATGGAGCAACATTTAGTCAAAATTATGTCTTTATTTTTTACATATATAGCAGTGTTGGACAGCACAGATTACGGCATGTTGGTTCAGAGATTTAAAACTCGCTCAAGTGAAACAGGAACATGACCGATACTTTCAAAGAAAGAAAAAAAGAAGCTCCGTCTCTCCATTTCCTGAAGTGTCTTAAAATAGAAACTAGATACTGAGACAGCAGTTAGCCGTTTGATCAACATCTTATGTTCAAAGGAGGTAAAACTTGAGTATTTCATAATCAGTGAGTTATCAGATTGTCAAGGTGGCTGGATTTTTCGATTCAGCAGCCCCAGGAGAAGATACAATAAATTAAAAACCCTATGTTTGATGATTTAATGTTGATAACTTACAGCATATGGCAGAAATATTTAGTCAAATGTCCCACCTTTAAGAGCTTGATGACTTCAGATTTTATGTCGATCATTTACAACCCATTTAGGCTTTTAAAACACAATGGATTAATCTATACAGACTAGTGTTTGGCCTTGACTCATATGGCATCTTATTTCCTGAGTGGTGATCATAGTCCAAGTGGAAAGAGAAAAAGCTTGACTGTACTCGCCTTGGGCCTAAAGTTTGTGGTGGGGCCGACGTACTCGTGCTGGGCTTTGGGCGTGCCCCAGGGGTGGTGCAGCTTGAAGCACTCGTTACAGTAGCTGGCCTTGCAGTCCATGCAGCTCTTCGTAGCCTCCTGCAGCTGCGGAGGCTTACAGATGTTACACATGATTGCGACGGCTGCGCGTGCCGCCTGGCGGTAGCGCTCCACGATGCTCTCCAGGGTGAAGTTACGGAAGAGCATACTGATGCCGCGCTCGCCGAGGTCAATGTCATGGTGGCAGCCTGGACACGGTATAGTGGTGACGCGGGGAGTCACAGACCCTCTGCGCCATCCCGGAGATGAGATGGAGCCTGGAGGAAGGTGGAGGAGACAGGCTTTAGTGAGAAAAGATCATGTGTGATGATGTAGAGTCATAGCCTTTGGTCACCCCCTTTCGAATGTTGTCTGAGGCCCTACATGTGAACAAAACATGCCTGTTAACTTCCAATTACACTGATCGAATCGTTTCCAAGAGAATCAAATGGGACAAGGAAACATGTGTAGACCGCGTTGTGTTCAACAGATCCTGGGCCGACTTTCACAAAAGCCGCATTACATCATTTTCACTGACATGCCAAGTATGATCTTACGGCAAAAATGCCTTTGATAAAACCACTTGGAAAGTTGTTTTTTTTTTTTTGACAAATCAAGCCTTCACAAATAGGGCCTCAGTGCGTTTCCTCCCTTTGTGCTTTAATTTCCACGATGACCACATGGATGTATGTAGCAAAACCACAATACAGGCAATATATCAAGCAGCTGTCAGTTGGGAGGGGGGGGTTGAGGAAGAGAGACCATCCAAGACTACTGGGCAGATTATGAGAATGATGAGAGAGAGTCATGGGGAAGATGGCATCCTCGGAGCCTATGGAGAACATACGTCTTTATAAGAAATCCATTTAGAGTCATTCAACATTTACTACAGGAGTGAAGAGCATTTACAAGTGCTGATAATGATCTGGACAAAGGAAACTATTCAAATGTTCTAAAGATGAGTGATCAAGAAAGAAAAATATGATGGAATGACAGCAGAGCATTTTTTACATCAAATAGTGTAACTGAATTACACTATTGTGAAGTAAAACTTAAGAAATGTCCAGTTCAATGCATCAACACTTATTTCCACATAAACACAATTCCTCTGAAAGCAACACTGCTTTCAAGAGTTTCTCATAATATCGTGCTTGTTACTAATGCAACAGCATCGTAACAAGTCAGCAACATGAGGTGGAAACAAAAAAGGGGTCACATCACAGATGCAAGCAGTGGCAAGTGTGCTTGTGTAGCTACACACTTAAAGCCAGCAAGTCACTACACCACACAAAACCAATGACAAAAATATTGCTTCACGTTTTTGGGGGACAGGGGAAGCGAGGAGTGCTGGATTTATCTCAGTTTGCAAGCCAGTATTTCCACTTCGTTTCCGAGGACCTGGAAATTAAATCAAACACTCCTCAGGTACACGAAATACAGGGGGAAAACATCTTCAAAAACAGCACTTTGCAAAAAAGAGAGGTGCAGCAGAGGGGAAAAGCAGTGGCAGAACAGCACGCACATAAATGTGTATGTGATACGTGTAGCCATGTGCATGCCGTGTGACGTGAGCAGAACTGAAGACTGACGGTGCAGTACGGCTTACTGCCGAGAGGCAGAGTCTGTCTGTGGTCTGAATACAAACTGAACTACTGAGCTTTGTTGGACATTCAGCTACTCCTCCGAATTCACACGATAACAAAATAAATAAAATTACATTGTGGTGCGACATCATGATGGAGAACCGAGTGTGATGATGCTGATATGGTTTTGTTAAGATAAAAGATTTGGTACTGAAATGAATGGATGGATAGATGGTGAATGTAAGTGTATATTCATGCGTGTGTCATGTAGCGACGCCAATGGTTGACCAGCCTTTTTTTGGTCATGACAGCAGGTGTGTGCCAATGAGAAGCCTGCAGCAAAACGTGTGTGTGTGTGTGTGTGTGTGTGTGTGTTTGCGTGTTGCTGTGTAGATCTGCTGAGGGAGGCAGAGTCGAGAGCAGAAACTGACGAGTCACTGCAGAGCTGCTGCGCTCTGGTTGTGCAGAGAAGGGCTTGGTTTTTGGGTTTTTTTTCCCTCCCGACAAATCTGTTTGAACTGATTTAGCATTTTAATGTTTCAGTCGATCTATCCTGTGCACGCAATCTTGCCTGCGCATTTCATGAATATTAAAAAACTGAATATGAACAAATAAATACAGAGTGAATTTCTAATATTATGCCGGCGCTACTTTCTCATTTCGGTTTGTAATGCAAGTACAAATGTGTCCTTGTTTGTTTATTATGTAACTAGTTGTACTGGCTTTTCGTTTAGTCAGTGAGTGACAAAGGGATTTGTGTGACGGTAATTTGTAAGTAAATATTGTCTCATTTCTTATTCAAATAAAAAAAATAATCTAATTTGAATGTTATATTTTCAGTGAGGCTGAAAAACGACATGTTTTTCTTAAAAACATCCACTGAGCATATCAAATATTGGAATTAGTTGGCCTAATCTGACAAAAAGGAAAGATATCAAGTCTTGCTTTGTTTGGCTGGCAATGTGACATTTCTCACTTTCATCAAGTCTAAAAATGATTAGAAGCTCGGTTCAAACAGGTCTGTGTTATTAGTACAGATAAACTGTTTCTCAAATCCCCAAATTAGCAGCCTAAAGGCACAGATACACACACTGATAGTAGTCAGAGAAGGTGAGTTAAGAATCTGAGCAAGCCCAAACATATTTACAGAGGTTTTCCCTCTGTGTGTGTGTGTGTGTGGTGTTTTTAAATCAGAGAACAACAGAGCCCTACAGTTCTCCATCTCAAGAAAGCTGCTTTGCGAGCCACCGTGTTTTTACAAAATGAATGCAAAGCTTAGCAAGTGTACAGACATACACACACACACACCAGAGCGTCGAGGGCATACACACACATTCCAGCTCCTCTCTAACTCCTAGGAAACTTCCTCACCCCTTTCTAACCGATTTCTCTTTGTCTCTTGCCAGCCTCCCTGTCGAGGTCTCTACCTTCCTTTAATTTGAGTCTCTCCTATTTCACTCCATGTTGCTTCTCCTTCAGTCTGCCTCCTCACCATTGTCCAGCTTTTCTCTGTTCCCTTTCCTTTGATTTCACTTTTTTCCCCCCTTAACCTACTTACAAAGTTAAATAACAAAACACATGAGATTATATCAAGAATAACCTGAAGCATTTTGATTCTTTCTAAGCATCATTTAATCTGGATTTAACAGTCCGATTCATCTTATGCTCAGCGGACGTTTTCAAGCAGCCTTTTAAGCTTAAGTGTCTAACAAAGATAAATGTTCTTTACAAAGATAGAATTGTAGTTACTAGAGTTTGTATGGTAGTGTTGACAAGGCTAAAATAGATGAAGTAGAGAAAAAAAACCAAACTAGGGTTTCACAGGGGTTCTAGTAACACTGTACTCACTACTACAGCTACTCAAAACACGGAGGCCGCGTCTACCTCGACTTCCAAACGACCTTCGCACTGTGGCTGCAAGCAATGAACAAAGAAGTGAGGTGAGAACAACAAGAAAAATGAAACAATACATAATGTGAAATGTTTTTAAACATCATGACATTGGAGAAACAAAGCCAACTCAAGAAAAACCTGTAGTTAAAAAAAAAAAAAATTAAATTAAATCTGGCAATGCAGTTCAGAGTGAAATACAGGATGTGAACTGTAATTTAAGTACAATTAACTCTTGATTTGTGCACTTATTAATGGTCTTTATTGGAGCACAGATGAATCTTTAACAGAATGCAACATGTCTTTTCAGGATCAGAAATGTTTTGGAACAACACTGACATGTCTGCACTATATAAGCGTACTTGTCAAACATCTTCTATTAAGCACTGGTTTGCCATTTGTATGAAAGGAATAGTTATGAGAATTGTGCTTATTCACTTCCTTGCTGAGAGTTAGATGACGTGTCTGCAGCTAAATATGAGGTTACAGCCAGCAGCCAGTTAGCTTAGCGTAGCACTAAGCCTGAAAGTAGGGGGAAATGGCTAGCCTGGCTCTGCCTAAAAGGTTTAAGTTAAAATGCCTGCTAAAGATCACTAATTAACATGTTTGCATTAAAACTGTAGTAAAATACTAAAGTATAAAAGTGACAAGTTGAAGTTTATCAGGGCGCAACAACAACAACTTTTGGTTTTTGTGCGGATAAAAACTAACTAGATGCAACATGTTAATTTCTGAGCTGTACTGGCACTGATAGGCAGATTTTATTACCTTTGAACAGAGCCAGACTCGCTTCTTCCCCCCATTTACACTCTTTATGCTAAAATAAGCTAAGCTAAGCTAAGCAGCTGTTGGCTGTAGCTTCATATGTAGCGTACAGACATGAGACCGGTATCATTCCTCTCATATAACCCTCAGCAAGACAGCAAATCAACATATTTCTCAAAATTTTGAATTTTTATTTTAAGACTACTTACACCCTAACTTTATAGTGCACTTGTGACAAGAGTTAGCTGTTGAACACACTGTAAATGCATCATGCTGTTTGAGCCCTGGTGATATAACGAGATGAGAATAAAAACAGTGCTGATGATGAAGTTTTAGTAACCGCCTTCCTCTGTCCTTGCACAGCAAGGCTTGTCCAAGCTGCACACTGATAAATATAGGCAAGTCTTTTCTTTCATCTAATCCCTCATTCATTCCTTACAGGCAGGTTGCGTCACCATGACTACGATCTGATCTCCTTGTGTTGAGGGCAGTCTGCAGAATTAGACGGTTGTTCTGTGTGAGAGCTAATGTGCTCATAACGTCCTTCAAGTTTTTTTTTTTTTGTTGTTTTTTTTTAAATATTCTTTACACAGAGAATTCGCGTTTTGTAATCAGGTGATTAAATGCACTTAACACGGGAACAACCTTAAAGAATAATCCCCGAAGGAATTCTAGTTGTTTACAACCTGTAAATACTCCATATTAACCTGAAATCACATTTTCAAGTCATTTCACATATTGTACATACATTCATCATTAGTCAGAATGGGAATATACAGTGGGAGAAGAGCTGGTGCACAGAGTGGCTTTCAGCATGCAGTGACATTTGTTGACTCAAAGTAGGATTTGGTTATTTCCTGCGTCAAACGATGCAGTCCTGCCAGTCAAGAATAAGCTCATTCAGGTTGAAGGGTGGGACTCTGAAAGAGGGATACTGTGTCCTAGAGCCACGTCTCGGCAGTTTTCAACCACGGCTGAATAGTTTTCCCAAAATGTTGTTCACCTTGCTGTGCCTCTGGGACTGTTTATTCTTTATATTGTCACTTTTCCAACGTGAACACCACCACACACTCAAAGCATGCTGAGAATTAATGTGTAGTATAGACTTAGGACACTGAAGTTACTGAAGTGTTCATCTTCAACAGCAAACCTAACATAAAAACTTCTAATGCCAGTAATATTGTGTCTATTAATATCCGCTATGCAAAGTCCTGTGTTGTGTCCCAATTACATACTAATTATATACAGCATGTACAGTGCTATTGACCAATTGTCACAGTACACTGCTTTTGCACTGAAAATGGTAAATTATGTTAATTATTATGTATACTGAACACAGTATGACACCATGCATACATAAACATCACTGCCAATTAAACTACACAAAGACAACACATTTTCCCCAAAATGTAAACCTTTTACAAACTGATAAAGTAAAAAGAGCCTCGTTTTTCCTTCTGTAGAATAGAATTAGTCTGTAGTCTAGTATGAACCTACGTTGGGACACAGCTGTCAAGAAGAGTGGACAATCTTACAAATGAGGCGACATCTTTATGGAAGTGGCATGTAGCCCAGAGTTTTCAGGAGGCAGAAAGGCAGCCTTGTGTCCCTCCACGCTGTGTTCAAGGCTTAGACATTGGCCTGCTCAAGCATGGCTACAGCAGGCTAAGAACTTCAAAATGTTGTGACAAGGTAGTATAGCTACCTGCAATTCACTCGTGTACAAAATACACACAAACATATATGCCTGCATATCCAATAAAGAGTTGAGTGAAAATGATAGCTACTCTTCGAAACATTTTCAAACGAATAGATGAGCCCTTGCATGATTGAAGGGGATGTTTGATGCCCCTGGGACACTGGAAGCAGACAGTGAGGACAATGAGGGGCTTTAAGATAGCTTGTCAACAATCGTGGTAGACAAAAACTACAGCTTGTCAAGTTCCTCTGCCGTCTCTTTAATGAGGTCTTAAAAAGCAGACATGATTTTTTTTTAAAGTGGAGAAGTGATGCTTGACAATGTTATGGAAAAGTGATAAAACTATTAAAATCTATTTTATGTTTGTTCTAGTTTATCTAGGACAAACGGAGGGGTGGAGTCTGCACCACATTAAAACCCAGATATCATACAATAATGCTGGGTCCATTTTTTTTTTGTCTTGTCATCATGGTTTACATAAGCTTATCCTCTTATTTGCATGGGTTCAAGAAATCCCCGTCGTAGTGGCACTACCCTTTTTGTTTGTTAGGACAGAGAATATGGCCTTCAGTGCACATGTTATTTCCTTATTTGAGAACAAAAACTTGCTTTCTTTTTAAGCCCCGTGTCCTTTTTTTTCTAAAGAGGTTGAATCACAGGCTGCAGACACTGAAACCTGTTGAATGCAGCTACTTCAATGACAGCGGAAGTAAAAGTGGTGGCATTAACGGGAATCGGGAGGAAGGTATTTCTAACAGGATGTTGGCATTAATGATAGAAAAAACACATATCGCCTATCACGGAAGAGATCACAAATAGCCCAAGATGCACTTGCATTTCCTGCACTGCCAACAGCTGATGATTAGCTTCCATCAGCTCACGTAACAATTCACATAATCACCAACCGGCCCCACAGCAGCGTGAGCAGTGCTCTCACTAATGCTGCTGCGAAATGCTTTTAACCTATAAGCGAGGGCGCCGGTGCATCACAGAGATCAACTTTCCTGCCTGTAAGCAACACACGCACACATCTTGCTGTTCAATCCATCTACAGAGAAAAATACTTTTGGTTCCTTACCCCGTGACCCACCTGATCGCACAAGCCTGTCTAGCCTCTCCATGGAGGGGGAGGGCACCCTGGACCTGGGGCTGCCCGGCAGGGAGCACTCGGACCCGGCATCAAAGGAGTCCTCATGGTTCAGCATCAGCAGCTCTCTGACACACTTGTGGCAGACGCTGTGCTGACAGGGCAGGATCAGAGGGTGGGTGAAGAGCTCCTTGCAGATCGGGCAGATCAGCTCCCTCTCGATGTTTTTGATTGGGACCTGGTGATGGAGACAAATACAAACAAACAAACAAAAAAAAAAGCTTATAAACAACAGGAGATGAAGAAGAAGAACAGCAGGTGAATGTAGAGACAATTGGCAACAGGATACAGTTTTCTTTAAACAATAACTCATAAGGATATTTTAGGTGCAGCTAAAAATGGACCCATTGTCTTTAATATAGGTTGTGAAAAATTGCTGTGTCAGTGAGGAAGTGGGAATACTCATGTGGACATTTATATACATTTATATACATTGTTAGTATGGAAAGAAACAAACAACAAATCCACTGATGACGCTGACATAACAACCAGCCTTTACCATGTATCTGCTACATTACATAAGACAGGATTAAGCCCAGCTAAATATAGACCAACACTGAAATACTCACGTTTTTAACATTTACATACAAACCTAAAAAAACCGTCCCTTCAGATATCAAGTGACTGATGAGTTCATTTATTTCAGGCGGTGTGTTAAAACATCCCATAAAGTCTAAATCCTCTTCCTGCTGTTTGAACACACAGTAATTGACTAAAGGACAACCGCCTCCGCACGTGTTAAAAATACAACAGCCAGAAGAATAGAGGAAGTTTCTAAACAAAAAAGGCTGCTAATAAAGCGAAATGTTTCATAAAACTCATAAAACTGACTGAATCAATAATGAATGGGACAAGTCGCAACGGCACTTTACAGCTCCGTTCATTGTTGTTAACTTTCTTTATAATGTCCGGGTCCTCTTTATATGCACAACGGAGAAGCTACAGGCTATGAAAACAATGACGGCTCTACATCGACCAAACGTGTTTTTAATCATCTTTTTCAAACACTTTAAACAAGCTCCTTTTGCCACACTTACCGGTGCTGAGCTGCTGCGCCGCATCTCTGGAGACATGGTGAAGGGCAAAATATCGACTTTGTTAAAACAGTTTTATTGTGTTTGGGCTTAAAAACAACAACTTCTCGGACGCGAGCAGAAGATGCCGACAGCGCCGGCTGAGTGAATTTAAATAGAGTGACGGCGGTGGGGTGAATGAGCAGCCAATTCACTGCTGCAGCGAGGGGAGGCGGACAGACGCAGGGGGGAGGGGGGGAGAGAGAGAGGGAGGGAGGTCTCCATAGGAACTGCTGCCTTCACGTGCTTCTCCTAAACTTAATTTACGTCATCAATACAGCTTATCGCATACGTTATCTTATATGTACACTGAGACAAAGATACGCTTTATTGATCAAATGCAACAAACGCTAAACAAACATCGCATGGCAGTATGCTATGTTTGTTTAGCTGGTATAATGTTTACCACGGTTGCCATCTTAAGTTTAGTGTGTTAGCAGGAACTATAATTTACATTAAAATATTAAAAAAAATATAAATTAAAATTAGCAAGAGAATGTGAAAAAATAACAGTTTTTACGTCACGTTAAAGACGTCTATGAATTGTGAATTGTGCTCAGAGATATTTGAAGTTAGCATGCTAACCAGCTAGCTCCGGTCCGTCCTGTGTGTAATACCATGTCGTACCTCAAGAGGCGAAAGTGAGTTACTATAGTGTCAGTAACTCACTTATTGCCTCAGTCCAAGTTTTTCAAAGTTAGATTTATTCAACCTTAATGTTAGCACTGAATTGATATTGCTATTATACTTAGTTTGCTAGCTAACAGATTGCACTAATGATTAACTAACGTTAAGTGTAACTTAACTGACGCCTCAACTTTCTGGTGATATGCTGCCCCCAAGTGGTCTGGAGTGTGGAGTATGAATTTGATACATGTAACACCTTTAAAGGATAGGTTCACTATTTTTCAGGTCTGTCTTAAAACAACAGTCAGATACCCATATGAACAGTGAAAGAGGTTTTCCTCACTGTAATCATTTCTCTTGTTCATACCGGCTGTTAAATATCTTTTTTCAAATGAGCTTTCAATTAAGTGATGGGAACCAAAATCCACAGTGTGTCCACACATTGTCATTGTCATTTTGTACAAAATGTCATGGCAATCTGTCCAATGGTTGTTGAAATATTTCAGTCTGGACCGATTTGGTGAACTGACCAACCAGGTGATGATATTTTTATCCCTATAACCATGCAGCTAGCATGGCTAAATAAACAGATTAGGCCTACAATATAGGATACATCAAGCATTTACTATAAACAAAGTGAAGAATGAAAAGCAAAATAACAAAATATACTCAATGCACCAATATAAAAGTATGTTAATATTATATAACATAACCTAAATGTGACTGGTCTGACAGTGGTATATAGTTCATTTTATAGTACATGTAAGCCCCCTAGCAGGTCAGCCCGACTTAGAAAATGTAATGTAATGTAGTATAGTGAGGGAGCTATAAGTATTTAGTAAATAATGTGCACATATTCAACATTGTGCAGCAGCGCAGAATGAAGCAGATGAAATGTTTGAATTCATCTACTAGCCAAAGTGCAGAGTCACTGAAGGCACTGCAGGCCACGTTGAGACTGTTGAGTCATTCACTTTTGCCGAACCCATAAATCCAACCTCTCCCGCAGCGTTTGTTGGCAGCAGACACTGCAGGGATCTAAAAGAACCTGTGAGGACGATGAGAAACCTCCAGATAGATGCATGAAATTACACATCATTTTGGAGATTTGAGCTCTACTTTCATTTTTAGAACTAAGTGGCTTGTGAAAATCTCAGCAGTGGCATTTCCTGGCAACGAATACTGCAAGCAGGCCAGTGAGTCAACCGTGAGCTATATACAATCTGTGTCCCATAACATAGAACTCACACACATTGCATGCATGGTTGAGTGTCAGAGAGTGTGTGAAGAAGAGCGATGCCGGCTGGACCCCTGCACCCCCCCCTCTCCCTATGCAGATACATAGACACCTCAGTAACCCGGTGCCCTATCTCACCACACAGCTGCTGCCAAGTGTCCCACATTTTGACAGGAGTCTTTGCCCTGCCTGCAGCACCATCTAACTACCGACACACTCAGTGACTGAAGCCTCTAATTAACCTCTTTATGTTCACGTTTTTTTTCCTCTAAAAATAGAAGAAAAAAAAGCCCTGAAGCTGGAAAGCTTTGGCATAGAACAGAACAGAGTAGAACAGAATATGTGTGTATATCTATACACTACGCTTCATAATTAATACAACAGAAGAGGGCCTATTTACTAATACTAATGTGAACAGTGTATTAATATACAGGAATAACACCTGAAATGATGTTGTTCCAGGGTCTATCCAGTACAACACAGAATAGAGTTATAATGCTGCATCAGTACTCAATATGTATGATGTAACATACTATATTATATCAATACTCAGCACACAATAAGAGAATAGAAGAGATGTGTCTCTGTCTGCTGTCTATCTGTTCAATTAATAGAAGGCTATTGGTCGGATTTATAGCTATGTTAAATCATTAGAGGTAGCCTAATACAGAACCATCTGGATATAATGCTATTGTGGAGGTATATCAGTATTACTTAATATCTATAATACAATATTGTCTCATCAATGCCTAATTCAATTCCACTGAATAGCAGCGGTGTTATCAGAATTGCAACACACACCTGAAATCATGTTACAGAAATAGACTAATATGATAGATTTTAGCGGTCTGTGTCAGTCAGCATCCTGCTCCATCCTCTGACAGCCCCGCAGGCCGCCTCTGCTGCTGCCGCCTCTGCTGCCGCTGCAGCCGGAGCATGTTGACAGACAGCACCGTAAATCATCCGGATCATGAGACTCACCTCGCCCCGCTCGATCCGCTCAACGATGCTGGCAAACTCCGTCATATCCTCAGAGTCCGACATGGCTACAGATGATGCTGATGGTGATGATGATGGTGGTGGTGATGGATATGTGCAGACCGGTAAGCGAACAGCCAGGGCGCCGGGAATATTTTAATATATGTTGGGGAGAAAAAAAGAAAGAAAGAAAGAAAGAAAGAAAGAAAGGAGGAGACGAGACAAATAGCAGCCGCAGCTTAAAGAAACAGGATCAAAAGCTTCACAGGAGGAGGTGAGATAACGCCAAGAGACAAGAGCCGCTCCTCCGACCACCTCCTCATCACCATCCTCTCCCTCCCTCTCAGTACAGGCTTATGTGTTGCTCCGTGCGGTCTATACAGTACATGCGCCGGCTGCAGGAAGACACATTTATTTTAGTTTGCCTCATGTTGGAGGGAAAACCCCGCCCTCGTCTCTCCAACACTGTACCATCTCTCTACATCATCATCATCCCTCAGCGGTGATGTCTCCACTCACAGAGCCCTTTGTATCCTCCAACACGCAAAGAATGGCTTCCGTTTTCCCCCCTCCATCAATCACTAGAAAATAGTCATTATAATCTCTGTCTGGACATTGAAGAGGCGGGGTGGGGGTCTTAAATCTATTGCTCCGTGTTCAGTGAAGTTAGGCATTTACGCATGGCTCGCTCTTGTGTTCATATGTTGCTTTATATGCAAATAAATAAATAAATAAATAAAAATGTGAGCGCATCTCTAGCTGGTGTTTCAGTGCGTTTCTCCGCGTTGTTCCAGCGCCTCATGAATGTGACAGTCCCAGACAGAGACCTGTTTCATGCATGAGCCGGAATGTGAGGCCGGATTAAGTTCCTGCTTTAATTTTTCTGGCAAAGCCACTTGTTCCGCGTCACCAGATGGCCTCACGGCTTCACGCAGACATATTCCACCTCATTGAGCATGTGTTGGGGGGACAAACGGGCAGTCTGCCCCGACGGAGTAAACTGTGCATGGCTAAACTAATAGGCCAACTCACCAACTGACCAGTGCGTCCGAAAGCTCTCCAGCACTGACTTGAATGGGATAACATAGTTTCACCGAGATCATGTTTTCATGTCTGTGTTGAGAAATCTAAAAAAAAAAAGGGGACATTTTATTAACTTTAAATAGGGATCAAAGGGTTAAGTTCTAAATAATGGCTTTATAAAGGTTTAATAACTCATCAGTATAGTATATGATTACTTTTACTTTTCATTATAACCCAGAATATTGGACATATCTGCACCAAATATAGTAATATATATTTAAAGTTGTCCATGCATATCACTTAAAACTATAAACATCAACCTGTCAAAGAGCAGAAGTTATGGCAGAGACATTTCCACAGAGAAGTAACCAATCTATAAAGCATTAGTAAATAGACTATTAGCTCTTTATAAAAATTTAGAAGTTATAAATTATAACCCCTTTATGAAGGTTGCCTCACTAGTCAAATGGAGCATCTACAGTAGTCATTTCTAGCCTGTTATGAGCATTTTAATAGACTCATGGGGGGGAAAGACGAGCCTCCGAGTGTAATATCTGCGGAAATGACACTTGACTGACCCTCAAAAAGCTATATAACTGAACCGTAGTGCCATCCACTTGACTGAATAATCAATAGAACAGTATTGATTAGTGTGTTTTTACTAAGTATAATTGATTCAAGTTAAATAACGAAAGAGGACGCTGTTATATAAGTCCACCCGAGGGCCTGTGGATCATTAGAAATGAGTCAGTCATATCACATGAGAGAAACTTGATGTTTGTATACTTGTGTGGTAGCAACAGCAGGCGACAGAACAAACGGCGACGGCAGCTTCATTTCTTCTGCAATAGATGGCAGAAAATATGAGGCATGTTCTTTATCCTTCTCTCACTTACCCTCTCCTACTTACAGAACATATAGGGTTACACATGTCTCATAAAGAAGGTATAAGATCTCTGTTGAACAGGGGGCTATCTAACCACACCCAAACTACAGCTGCAGCTGGCTGTCAAGGGAACATCTCCAGACAATTTAAATCTGGGTTGGGCTGTGTTCACTGGGGAAGAAAAATACACTTCAAATTTCTGTGTTTTCCTTCCTGTTTTTTTATTTCATTAATCTCCAAATGGGGAAAAATAATAAATAGCTAATAAAAAAGATGTTTATTATTATATTGAGTATCTTCGACATCCAGATTGGGTAACTAAGTGCCACTAGGCCACATTTGTCAGGATCAAATTACCTTATCAGTGCCAACAGTGATGTATTTGACCGTGCTATATGCAGTGTGAGTGTGCCCCCTACTCTCAAGGGTTTTAATTATGTTCTAGTCACTAAACCATCATGTTACTCTAAAGCACAACTCTGCCACGTTGCAGAAATATGAAAGACAATCGGGGCAAATTAGAAAAGAAAATGATTACCAGTTGTCATCTTGAAAGTCAAAAGCAGCAACAATAAATTTGAGTCATTTAACCACAGAGTAGAGGCTGCTGTGAGGGGAAAAAAAGAAGAAAAAAAAAGCTTTGTACACATCAACTGTAGCAACTTGACATACGACAGCGAAAACTGTAATGAAAATATGAGAAATAAAAAGTTACCTTGATTTACTTTCTTACTCCATTTAACTACTGAAATCTTAATTGTAGGATTAGGCAGGAAAATCCTTTTAAACGTCTCAAAGAAACATGTTGATGATCCTCTGACTGTATGTTTAGCTCCTCCATCATTATGTTCTCTGATGACTAAATCATTGGCTCCATGTCTATTCTGGCAGTAATTTTTTTTGCGGCTCCCTGGCCGTTCCTCTGAGACGCACCAGGACACATTTAGGGTTCGAAAGGAAGATTTATAACATGGTTTGCTCTGGAATTACTGAACACAAAGGAAAAAGCCTTTCAGTTTTTGGACACAAAATAAAATTGCTTACCATTTTTGTTTTTGTTGTTCAAGATTGTTTTTGCTTTTATTTGACATACAATCCTCAAATTTGATACCAAACCTCTGCAAACAGAACAGACACAGACAAAGCAACAGAGACCAAAAGAACTGCAGGAGTTAGTACGCGTGTTTATTTACCTGCCACGCTAGAATCAACATTACCGTCCTCACATCCACTATGATACATCACATATCAACATTTGTAAAATCCAAATCCTCTAACTGTCTCACTACTGTCGCTGTAAACATTTTTTTCATCTTGAGCACTTGCACAATAGAAGTCACATATTTATATACATTTACATATTTTATCTACACTCAATATTTCTATATAGCATAGAAAAAATAAATTCCATTACATTTCTTGTTACATTATTTATCATTACATTATGTATATTAGTTGATGATAGCGCAAGGGTTCATGATCAGACTGCATGTGGCATTTTGGCTGCATCTCGCACCACTTTTCCTTTCAAATCCCTGGACTATCCAAACACAGCCTCTCTTCATGCTGTGGGGCCGAGAGCATCAACTGCAGCGTGGTGCGGCTTTCATCTGCAGTAATAATCTTCCATCCATTTTAAAGTTGAGTAAGCATTTATGGGTTTTCTGTCTCATCGATCAAAAAAAATAAATAAAAAAAAAAGGGGATGAAGCCAGAATCAGGGAAACAACTTCTACAGTACCAGTCAGTTTGTCTGATTAGACAAGTGAACTGTACAACGATGGGAGCAGGAAAGAGGTTTACAGTGTAGGTGTACCGTTTTCCTGGATGTTTCTTGATGGAAACAGTTAAAACCATGCTGCGCTCAATTTAAGAGATCATTCAGAGAGCAGTGACCTAGAACGACGCTACGTGAGGCACATTTCAGCGGTCTTGCCATGCGACTTGGCCTATGTACAGTAAGAGCAGAAACTCAGCCTACGGAGAAAATGTTCAGGCTTCAGAAAATGCATGGCAGGCATGATCATTCAATTTCTATTGATCTGACTGCACAGTGGTGCAGTAGCAGTGGCTACTCCAGTGCATTTTAAAGTCAGGACCACTCAGAGTGACTTTAGATTGACGACAAATCATAGTTACAAAAAAAGACTGATATTTATCATATTACTTTATATCAAATACTCTGATAATTTGTTTTTGTTTGGATTATCACATTATTTATGTTCTGAGGCTCAATCCAGCAGCTGCAACTAAAGTTATATCTGAATTTTACCAAAAGGTGAAATTATTAAAAAATATATTGTAGTGAGAAAACAAGAAAACAAGAAAAAAAAGTGTGAGTCTCCATCAAAAAAATATGCTAACAAAATAAAATAAAAGACCAAAAGAAAAGTTTGCAAGATCAGTAACTGTAGGAAAGCTCAGCAAAACATTAACATGAAATAATACAGTAATAGAGGCTGTAGTTAGCTAAAATGCTATTGTTCTTGCATCAAAACAAGGCTGTATAACACTGGGAGTTTGGCAGCCGTTGAGCAGAGAGGAGATTCAGGCCTCCGAGAGTTTACTTTTAATAATAGATGGGTCAAATTATTTATTTATTCACCTTTCCTCCCCTCATCTCTCCTTTCCTCTGTCTGCCTGCCTGGTCTGGTTTCTAATTCTGCATTAAAAAAAAAAAAGGAGGGCAACTTTGTGGGAAAGGGGGACGAGGCAACATTATTTTTCACAGCCAGAACACAGTTGACTACTGCAGGTAACATGTTGCAGACAGGCCACTGTATTTAGTACTCGTGCCCCGCTGGGACATCGTCTCTTCCTCACTGGTCGTGAATTGAAAGGGCGTGGCTTCAGCAGGATAACCAGAGGAATCGCTGAAGCTGGAAATGTTCCTGCTCGCTGGGAATCGCAGCACTTATGTGATGAGGAAGCAAGATATCAACTCACAATTTCAGTTGCCCCTCATGTCACCACATGTCGGATCATATTAGGATTTAAAATGATAGATCTTCCATCTGTAGGATGGTCACTTGTACGAGCTCCAGGGATAGATAGGAGGATTATAAGGCTTGGTTAATTTCAGCCAACATGTCAGACAATAGTTGTTTCTGTAACTCTGGTGGCACACTCATTGCTCATTGTTCTGAAAATAGCAGATTCCTGGTGCTGTTCAGGAGAATACATTTCCTTGGAGTTATGATGCCACTGTCTGATCTTTCTCCTATTGATTTCAAGCTGGTTAGTGCCTTGCGGGGAATATAGGAAGCTGGTGAAGTTTAGGAGTCATGGGGATGCCAGAAAGGGATCAGCTGCTAAAGTGGACAGCTACTGCCTTGCAGGGAAAAAAAGATTTTTCGCTTCTTACCAAAGTCCCTCATGAGGCTCCACCCCCACCCCACTCCACCCCATTAGCCTCAGGAAAAATGTAAACAATAAATTAGTTTCTATGATCTGTGAAGACAATGCCTGTAGCTAATTTTTAAATCTTTTTTCAATGAGTTTTTGAATTATCCTCCAGCATCTATAGATTTCCCTGTTAAGGCGGTTGTTGGTTCTGAGCTGCCTCTCTGTTTATCATCCATCGCCATATAAATCTCTGTTGATCACTAAACAAAGCCTGCTGTGGTGAAACTGGAGGGAGCTGAAACGTGAGGCTCAGGAGATTAAACCTGCAAGGCTGGTATCACCTTTTTGACTGGAAAGCTCGAGGCTTTGAAGAGGTTCAATGTAAGGATGGAGATATCACAAGGGCAGAAAAGAAAAAAAATACTGTATATAATGTTGAGAAGATATTGTTTTGAGCTGTTTTTGTTTGAAAATTAAACAAATGTTAATCTAAAGTAATATTTGTCTCAGCAGTTTCCAAATATCCTACAAAAATTACCAATGTGCAGACTGGTTGGTGAACGATTGAAAAATCAGTCTGCTTATTTATTTGTTAGATTTATTTTTTTCAGAAAATAAAATTAGACAGGGTGACTCAAAAACCTCAAAAAGCCACCAGTTACTCCAGAATCATTTAAAGACACAATTTAGATGTTGTGTAAGCCTGATCTAGTGAATGAAGTTGTCTTAAGGGATGTTTTTCCTGCTCATGTGAAGTACACCAGGTGATGTTCATCCAGGTTAACTGTTGACTATTATGATGAGGCTAAAGGCTCGTCTACACAGAAGGTATTTCAGCTCGTCCGTCTGATGGAACAGAAACAGGTTTTAATCAATACTATGAGAGCCTAACAGCTCCTATTTCACTCGTGCTATATTCTTGTAACTTAAAGCGTATTTTTGTGAGCGGAGTTATTGTGTGATGTGGCTGAACCCATCCTGTGTAGACATTGAAAAAAAAATTGACATTGAAAAGTTTTAAAAAGGTTGCGAAACTGAGGCATCTGAAATGTCTTCAAGTCTCCAGTGACTCAAATTTAACGTTCTGGCACATAATAATATTCCCACAAATGACAATGCACATTTGTATTTACTTCTGTCTACTAATAAAAAGGCAGCAAAAAAAGTGTGGCTTATATTGCTTAACATAAAAAGTTGCTTTAGATGACTTAAAATGAGCTCCTTGAAGTTACCACTGTGTAACTGGAGTCCTGATTCCTGAAATGAGGAGGCCTCTCAGATGAGTGACCCAATGTCTTCCGGGAACACAACGAGTCCAGTTGCCTCTGACTGACCTCTATCAGACGATCCAGATTACCAAAGCTGTTCAGAGGCAGAGCTGTGGATCGTCCTGCTGTCAGTGCTGTCTGGTACAGCTGCCAGTGTTGTCCCTCCATGTCTGCTGCAGCTGCTGGAGGTGCTGAAAGGCTCTCTGGGTGATGTTAAGAGCTGGGTGGACCTTCTTCAGAGTGGGCTCTCCGATCAGAGACAGACCACACAACCCTAAGTAGGCATGGAGAGGGTCTGGCAGGCAGGAAATCGAATGAGAAAGAGACCAGAGAGGAAGGAATGGGATAGAGGTGAAAAGGGTGAGAGAAAGCAGGAGGGAAAAAAGGGAGAAACTAGGTCAGAGATGGTTAACATGCATCAGCGCAGAGGCAGCTGCATGCGACACGTCTGTAGACTTCAGAGTGATCAGAGCTAAGATGATGATGGTTGTTGTCACCTCACTCTCCATTACTGAATCAATAAAACAATAATTCAATTTCCCATAAAAAAAAAAACACAATTGCAGACCTATACTTATTGTTGTACTACTCCTTTAAGTAGATATAAATAATTCATAAAGGGTGGCCCCTTGGCCCCTCTGGGATCAGAGTAAGAGCTGCACAGGGCAGTAAATGGAAGGGTAATTGAATTATAATGAAATGACAGATAATTGAATATGGACATATGAATCAATCAAAGCACTTTTATCTGCATCTATCAGGATGTATAGTGACAGAAACACAAGGCTGTACAGAAGAGATGTCTGGATTAGTCCAAAGCAGGGCTGCAACTATCATTTAGGCCATAAAACATCAAAACATTTGTAACAAATGAATGTGATCATTTCCCAGGCCCATCTTTAAATGTCCAAAATCAAAAGGATATTTCATTTGGTTTGAATTTTTGGCCATCCTTTGCTCTATGTAATTCCACCTATTTCTACTATGAACACTAAGAGGACCTGAATATCTGAAGGACACTGGGCAGAGCCTGGTTGTGTCGAAGGTTAGAAGTACATTTGGCTATATGTGGACCAGCACCTGCTTGACGAATACTTGGCATCTTCTTTTGTTGTTATTGTTACCTTCCTATCATCCCAGACCAGATCCTGTATGGCTGAAACTCTGTATGACAGCACTATTCAAATACACACATCTCCAATACTATCTGTACCAATACATAAAAGAACCCTTTCATTTCCTGAAACTCTTTTGTTCAGTAATATTTACGAGGCTTTGTGAATACGGCCTCATTGTTTCTTCCTGCCCGTCTTCTCTGCCTGCTTTCTGTAACATGAGGAGCTCAATCTCCTGTGTCCTCGGGCTACCTATGAACAATCGACTCATCAATTACACATTACAAGGGCAAGCAAGAACACACACACTCACACACCACTGACGTTTAGGGTGACAATAGTTTTTCCATTGATCTCAAGTAAAAGTGCTAACCGTAACTCCAGTCTGTAGAGTGCAGGGGAGAAATTGGCCAACCAAATGAAACTGCTTAGTAACCAACAATAAGAAAGAACAGCCCTTCTCTGTATTGTTACACTTGGTTTCCACCACATGAACAGCTGACATGCCATTCAAAAGCACTGCCTTCCTGTGGCCTTCATAGTATCGTAAAGTGATTGGGATTTACATCACTTCTACCTAAAACAACTCGTACTGAAAGATGTTTACCTGGATGACTGTCTGGCCATTTAGCGAACCCTCCCACCAACCGATCCTGTGTGGACAAGATGAAGCTCCTGTTCCTGTCGAAGTTTGTATACTGGAACACGTCTAACAGCTAAAACAGCAGAGATGGCGTGGAAAGAGCAGAAGAACAGGAAGAGAACACAAGAAATTGGAAATAAATAAATTATTCAATACCAATTAGAAAAATGTGTAAACTTTAAACAGTTTAAAATATATTTTCAAACACAACAGGATGCTAGGCATGTTGCGTTTAGAGAGTGAGATAATGTTTTTACAGTGGGTTACTGCAATCATTTTAACACCAAACACTTCATATTTAAGCAATTTCCATTATCTATCAATCACAAATACTATAAAAGAACAAAACAGCAAACCTCAAGGGTTGTCCGTACTGTACTTTGCCATACACAAATATTTTGAGTATATATAGTGCAATAAAAAAAAGTCCTGTATTATTTATATTCTGGTACTTTTTAAAAGTGTCACCACTTTTAAAATGATGCAGAAGTACAGAAGATCGCACGCAACAGTGCGATCGTGAATGTGTGTCACACCAGTCTGTACCTCTAGTGTCGCTCCCACCCAAAAGGAGTAGCACGTGTCTACAGGTTTGTTGGGACGCCCGTGGAAGCCGCTCTGCTGCCTCATGATGCACCAGCGTCGAATCCTGTCCAGCTCCCGCTGACTCAGCGCCTCCTCCAATCGTCCCATCAGACACAGAGAGGCTATGGCGCAGTACGTCCAGCCACCTGGAAACGTACGCAGGCGGGCAGGATGAGACAGATACAGTAGATACGGACGATTTAAAACCAATTCGTCTAAAATTAAGCGAGACAACCGGATTTCTGACAATGTCAGAAAATTGGAAAGCGTTGGAGCGGTTCATCCCGACATGTTTTGATGACAGACGGCGAGATGATTACAAGGCAGAGCAGTAAAAACAGAGGGTGTGTCTGTGTGTGTGGGACCTTTCCTGTGCCAAATATTTGATAGCATGCTGCTATTCTCACTTTCCGCCTTTCCTCAGAGATTATCACAACATCGAGCTACCTTGCTATCTTTGTTTCATGAAGATGCAGCTGTGTGTGTGTGTTTGTGGGGAAAATGAGTGTTATGGCTGTATTCATATACTTATACTACTATATAAAATAACAGAGGAGTTTTAGCACAAAGAAAGACAGTCCTATAAACATTTGAGCAATATTAGGATTCATTTTAACACTCTACGCAGCCATTAGTGTCTTGGATAGTAGAGTCGTACAAACATGAGTGTGCTTATTGATTGATGACAGGCTGTTATCAGTAAAGTCACAAGGAGCAACTATCCATCACCTTCTACAACACAACTGTCAACTGCTTTTATTATCGCTATGCCTTTAACTCCACATTACCATCATTTGTGGCTGCTTATCTGTGTTTGTGTGTGTTCGTGTGTGTGAGGGAGACGAGGTAGAGTGGAGTGTGTGAGTCAGGGGTGTAAATCTGCCAACATGCCACGTCTGCCTGTAATCAACTATGTTGAGCTCGATATCTGCTGGAGGCATGTTAAGATTAGAGGAGATGAATATAAATCTGGGAGACAGCTCAAGGAAATCCAAAACCATTTACTACCAGTAAATTTAAATAAAACAAGCCCACAGAATACTACTTACTTAATAATTAATAATTTTACTTAATTTCCTGAAGATTTTCATGAAATCAAATTTTTGTCTTTAGGTTTGTTCGGCTGCACTGGAAACTGATGCAGCATTTCCTCTTCTGATGTATTCCTGACGAAGCCGCTGCTCAACAAGCGTTTGCCTGTAGTATTAAACTACACCTGCCATTTCCACCAGTAACCACAGGTATCACCAAATCAAACAGTACTGAAATTGTAATGATTATTTCCTTAGAAACACATTTTCTTCTCTAACTGATTCAACATAGTCACATCTAAACGAGAGTGTTTTTCCCCCACGAGCTGCAGTTCAGTTCGCGGAAACCTACAATTTGGAATTTTTTCAAGCGGTGGAAGCAGAATAATGCCGTCGTCAGAAAAACAACAACAGTAAATAGCCTCAAGCAGAAGAAAACACTGGCATCACAGAGGAAGCAGCAAGTAAAAACAACGTAATACGCGTAAATAAATTGAATTCCTAATCCTGGCACAGTTTGAAGCATTGCGTGGGAGGTCTTGAAGCTTAACAAACATACACTACCAAACATGGGTGGATGGGTAATGGCAATATACTGTATATGTCTACTAATATGTAATCAGCCCTCAGACAGAGAGTTGGGTGGCTTGCATAAGTCTTAATGAAGCCTGTTATCATACAAGTTGAATTTGTTGCAAGAAAGGAAAGTATCTAGATGCACAATAAGTTGCAATGTAAACCATGTATTCACTGTCTGCTACAGGAAATGCTACCTTTACTGAGTCAAAAAGTGACTGTGGATATGCTCCAAGCTGTGCTTTGAACTGTAGTGCAGGATGACGGCTTTTGTGTCAGAATAATAAGGTTTAATTTGAGCACGGGAGGGATTAATGAGGACAATGTATCTACAGAGATGGATTTTAATGGCTAATCCTTTAAACCAGTTACTCCCTTTAGCCACTTTCACGCCCTCTCCGACAACACTGCCAACACGCCCACAAAATGTTTTGATCTGATATGAACCTTTTCACTTAAAAAAATCAAAGTGATATTCACACGTCAGACTTCTGAGGGCTCCCAAATGTGGTAATTTTTTAGTCCTCTAGTGTGATTAAAACTTTCAAACTCACGTTTCCAATGTCTGCAACTATAAGAAATATAATATAAACCACTAAAAAGACGAACATACTCACCATGCGACTCCCGCCCAGCTCCCTGGCCAAACCCATTATCATATGACTGTGTAGAGAACAGAGAAAAGGCCTTTCAATTACAGGCAATATCAAATAGCAGGAAAGGCTGTCACAGAACTGAGCCAATGTAATGTGTCATTCTCGAAATGAATCTTGAGGTTTCCCATTTGTTCTCACAATTTTCTGAACCAACAGGGCAGCTATAAATAACAATAATGAATGAGTAGGCTCCATTACCTTGTTTTGGGGTTAGAAACAACCTATTATAAGATGCGGTTCCTTAAAAGAAATGCACAAGCTATACAACAGATGGCTGTCACTAGGGAAAAACTAACAAGGTTGACTCCTTGTCCGTCAGTGTGTCTGGTCTGGTTTAATCAGACCATAACAATGAGGTTGGTAAACGGATACCTGGCGCCAAGTGAAACTTCAGGGTGGCTGGTCAACTTGTCTACTGTTGCACTCATCATCTTTCCTGTATACTTATATTCACTATCACTGCCAAAGACATTTTAGAGTACATCCTCCAGTATGTGGCCAGTGACTAAATATACTTTTCATGGTTTACAATCATCTGTTAACTAACCAACTAACAGGCCTTTCCCTTTCTCTCTCTCAGTGTGTGTGTGGCGAATGTTGTATACACACCCATGCACACAACACACTGTGTAATGAAACACTCTTGTGTTAACTGTCAAGCTTGAAATAAGCTGGTTCTCTTTTCCTGGGACTTGAGTTGACAAGCATGAAGACAACTACGATGTGTCTGACTAACATCTGAAAAACAATCAGCGAGGCTAAAGTAACAAAAGTATCGCTCAAGTGCCACATCATGAACTTGAAACTAGTTTGTTTTTTTTCCTGATGAAAAAACCTCTGCTACAGCTTGAGACCACGGTGCACCACTCAGCCCCTCCATTTATTATAAAGTAAGTATTTTTAGGCAGAGTGCCACCTTCAGAAGGTGGGTGGCCTCATTCAAGTGTAGAAGCAGAAACAGGGGATGTATAATAAGAGGTCTGGAATATAAGTCTCACTTTTTTTATTGATAGAGGTACAACAAAAAAACGTCTCATTCAAGGTTTTTATTACCCACTCACCAAACTTCCTCTGATGTACTCAATGGCCTTCTGGATGTCCATGCCTGACCAGTCATCCAGCATATAACAGATACTGGCTGCACAGTAGATAAACCGTATATCATTTTCACTTCCCTCCGGCACTGCATAGAAACTGGAAGCAGGAAGATTCACACACAGAAACCCATAAAACAGCTGGAAACTGGCTAAAGTGTATTTGAAATTTGTAACATTTGAGATATATCATGTCAACTGCTATCAAAACAACGACAATGCTGCAGTGTTTGATCAGTTATATCTCTGTTTGAAGATGGTGTTACCTGCCACACATGATTTACAAAAATGTATGCGTCTGTGTGAGGGTGTGTGTGTACCAAAGCAAGTAGTGCTGCGGGACCAAACGCGAGTTAACCATCAGTCCACATTAAGATAGCGAGTCGTCACATGACCTCAGGTGTATTCCAGTCAGAGTAAAAGTCAGAGTAAATCAGTGTGTGTGCTGACCTGCCGTCCTCTAGCTGCAGTGCTCTAAGACCAGCCAGACAGGCCTGTTTGTTAACACGGCTCAGGTCGTCTCCCAGTATCAGCAGCGAGCACAGCCCTGTGTAGGTCATGGCTACATGGCCACTGTCGTATGGATGGAGCACCCCTGGACCCTGAACAATATATCAAAATAAGATATTACTCATACAAGTGTAGCGGAAAGGCAAAAAACAAGGACATTACAATAGATGTTTTTAAAAAAAATGCAGTTCAAATCCAGTAACAAGGCCAAACAGATAAAAGGATTATACTACAGACAGCCAAAGTATTAACATTCAGGGAAAGTATTTAGGTTTTCTTTTCATATAAAAATGTTTTAGGTAAATGGAATCACAGCATTAAGCACATTGACATTGATTTGGTACATGTTATATACAGGTACAGCTTTGTAGACATGTCTGAAAACAGTGCAGGATGTGAAGGAGAAGTACCTTGGTGCTGTAAGGAATACCGATATGTGACGATCCTCTGAAGCCACAGCGACTTAGATTGGATTCTGGAAAAGATTAACAGGGGAGTGTAAATATTGAGACTGTTTCACTGTCTCACAAACAAGGTCTCGTTCTGTTTGTACTGACTGCATTAATGCACAATGAGGTTACCTACAAGAAATACAGTGTGCTGTTGCCATCTTGTGGCCATGAGAGGAACATTATGTATAGCAGGATCAAATAAACAAAATATCATCATATTGCAAAGAGTGTACAAAATGTTCAAGGACAATTTCAGCATATGACAATTATGGGTCATATATACATTAAGATTTCTGAGTGTGACGTCCATCGTGTTGCACTATGACAAGTGTTATAGTCTTATTCTTGAGTTTGTATCTTTGCAGACTTGCATTTAGTCAAACTGAGGCAGAAAACGTCCGACACAGATGCTGACATTCATTTTAAATAGATTTAATTTGATTTTATTCAACACATCTGCACTCACTTGGAGAGAAAAAAAAACCATTCATACTAAAAATATATATTTCCAAACTGATAAACACAAGAGGATCTCAACAGCTTACCCCAAAAAAAAGCCAATTTGATTTTGTAATGACAAGAAATCTGCCAGACACCAAACATATGGCAGAAACAAAAATGAGTCCAATCAAGCACGGCTACCCCGACATGATTTCTGTTCATGTGTTGAATAATTAACTAACTGGGCATATAAACAGATGGCACAGAGTGGCTTGTTAGAGACAGAAAAAAAACAAGCCATTAAATATTTAGAGTCAAACTTTCCTTAATGAACAGAGGTACAGTTGGAGCAGATAAGGTGAGCAGAGCACCTGGAGGCCAATATCTGTTCTCACAATTCAGAAAGTGTGAAAAGATTTCAGACTTTGAAGTTTGACTATTGGAAAGTTGTCAACGTGAGCAGACTTCCTTGAAACCAAGAATTAACAAAGACCTAAAGTTGTGCTGAGTCAGCTGCCCTCGCTCTCTCCCACCCTGATGAAACCGTCGACACTTTTACAGATACCATAACAGTATCAGAGTCATTCTGACCTTTACACAAGAAACACATTATTTTAAGTAAATGTGACCATTTACACACAACCGTCATTACTAAAGTTCTCTGTTGATGGACATTACAGATATAGTGACTCTCCTTTTGAAGCGAATCTCTGTTCTACCAGAGAAGTATATTCTCTAGAGATGACACAAATCAATCAATTAGTTAACTGACAATTATTAACTATGATAATCAATTAATTGTTTGCCTAATTTTTTTTCAAGCAACATTTCTTCGTTCCAGCTTCTCAACTGTGAACGCTTTTTGTTTTTCTCAGTCGTATGTGGTAGTGAATTGTAAATTTAGTCATTTGTTTGCTTTTTTACTGCTCAGACTCGACTCAATAATGATTCTTTAGAGGGCTTCTGCCCATTTCAAATGGTGACATTTTCTGTCCATAGTCTAATCTAAATGGAGCCCTATTATACCGTCTAGAAAAATTAAAACACCTTGCCATTTTTAAAAAGATAAAACTGTATATATTTTATATTTACGCAACAACTACAGCTTTGACAGTGCTGCTGTTAAAGCTGAAAGGCTTTCATCCAATTTGCTTTCTTGTTTATTGGAATTTATGTACCAGACTGGCTAAATTTATAGAAGATCACATCGTGGGAAAATCGGTTGATCGTTACTTACAGAGGCTACGTCTACTTAATTTGTGCAATAAAGTAAAATATAAGGAAATAAAATTCCAGACAAATGTCTGTGCTACAGATTATTAATACAACACCTGTTTTCTGTGTGTCAGAGGAGATTATGCTTCAGTCAACCCAACTCATCATGTAGCGAGTGTGTGACACCTGCCTTTGGTTTGCTGCTTTATGTTATGCTTCATTATATTGTGCTTACTGGCTACTGCAAGATAAGCCTCGCAAACCTTCAAACTTTGGCATCCTGGGAGGGTGAGTGCATTATAAAGCCTCCCAGCATGCAATGGGGCAACAGGTTTAAGGACATCAGTCTAAGTTTATGCACCATTCTGCAACTACTACTAGATGAAACTATACTATGGATTTGATCTATTTTCCAAACTCAGGCATTTTCCATTGTTGGCTCTAAACTGTGGAACAGTTTGCCTCACTTTTTATTTTATTTTCTATCTCTATGAATTATTTATTCTCTGCGCAATGCTGTTGCAGTTTTAGGATTTTTAATCCTGTTTTATTTATTTTAGTCTACACTTTATTTTTATTGTTTCCAAAAGTGCTTAATGAAAAAATTGACTTGACTTTTGTGATAAATAGTGATAAATGGGTTTGTGTTGTAAACATGGAGCGAGACTTACGATCCTCTGTTGGTAAAACCTGTAATGAGTAGATCCACTCGATCATGACGTTCCTGTCGATTACATCCAGGGCATCCAGCACATCCAGACCAGACAGGGCAAAAAATATGATAGTCAACCTGGAAAAGGAGCCACAGAGCAATTTATTACATTTCACTTTATAATACTGATAAACGTATAAATAAAAACACACACACATCATGAGTGCAATGTTAAAGCGATGCAACAAGTCAAAGGTAATATAAACTGTGACAGTGAACAGTTACTTTAGATGAGATGAGATGAGATGAGATTCAACTTTATTGTCATTGTGCAGAGTACGAGTACAGAGACAACGAAATGCAGTTAGCATCCATCCATCCATCCAGAAGTGCAAAAACAGCAGAAAGTGCAGAGTATGTGCAAATGTACAATATAAATAAGAGTATGAAGAGCAAGTATGGGAAGTACACTAGATGAGTGATACGAGTGCAATATGTCAGTGAAACAGTAAGAAAAATACACTATAGCGCTAAGTACAGTAGGTGAGTATGATTACACTATTTACATATGAATATACTATGTCAGTATTTTACACTATATATACATTGGGTAAGTTAAAGCAGAATGAATACACTAATAAATAGAAAACACTTTAAGAGTGTACTATAGATATCTATAGATACATAGATGATATAAACCAGCAATGTTTTTTTTTTTAAATAAAATATTAGTTATCTTGCTTCTAATTAGCAGTTGGTTAAGTTCAGTTAAGGATGCTTGAACCAACTGGTGAGATGTTTATTTAATTCACTAGTTAATTAAAACCACCAGCAATTTAACAGGCCACTTTGCATTAAGTTCACTTTGAAATTTATAATAAATCATATTTCATTTGTACTGCACTTTCCTTTCGTAGTGAATCTTCAAGTACGACAGTATTAAAAACACACAACATATAAAGAACACAGTAAGGGTGCAGGTGAAAAAGCCCCCCATCAACACAGGTTTTTATTCACTTTTAAAAGGAGTTAGCCTAATTGCTGTGATGATATAACCTTCTAATGTTGCCTGATAACTTGAGCGGGGCGTTAGCTTCCTTGTTTTATAGCCAATCTGTCATAACTTCACTAGCGACCACGCTAAGCTAAGTAGCACTAGCCTCCATTCATAACCGCTGCTGAGTAAACGGCTAGCTTGGCTTGCTGCTCATATTCTTCAATAAAACAGATAATTCAGAGTGAGTTTTTTCATTTCACTCACCTGGTTGTTTCCAGGGAGGCGTATCTCTCAGGTAACACCTGAAGAGTTCTCTGAAAGAAACGTACATGTCTATCTCTTAAAAAGTCTATTTGCTCAAATTCTTCAAATTGGCTCTCCTCTTCCGCCATCTTTGCTTCCGCACATATGAGGAATCTTTTCCGGTACGCTTATCTTTCAAAATAAAAGCTCTACAGTAGGAAGCGTATTTATGTTCCCCAAATGTTGTTATATGTTTTCAATATTCTAAGGTTCCTTGAACATGCCCACACATACAGCGAGAAGTTATGAAATTGTAATGACAATAATTTATTTAAGAGAAAAAAATATATATAAAAGTACAATAATTCATGTTACAGATTATACAGCAGCACACAGTAGATTCAAATAAAGGCACAGTCAAATAAAGGCACAGTTTGTTGTTGAGGCCTCACTGTAGTGAGACACAGAAAAGTTCAGTCATCACAGGCCTTGTCTCCAACTGGGAACAGCTCTGCAAAAGAACAAAAAAAGATTCCAGTCAATAGCAAGTTAGTTTTGGATTAGAAGCTATAGAAATAAACCCTAAAATATGCATTCAGGATGGACAAAATCAAAATAAGTTGTACACTGAATTAACACCTTTATGCAAAAACGTATGTATAAAAATGTATGCAAAGATAATGTTTGCTGTCATTTTGTCCACACTAAAGTTTGTGAATCAATTAATACTAAGGCTACGAAACAACAACAAATTACAAACAACAAATAAAGAAACACATTAACTTGTCACATGTAATTACCCCAGTAATTGCTTGATAGTAAGTAGAGACAATCCCACCTGTGAAACATCTGTAGCACAGGTCCTCCTCCTGAAGGTCCAATGTTTTTCATTCGCTCCTCCCATCCCTTAGTGGGACGGGTAAGCCTCGATGGATCTCTGCTGATGTGACCATCCACCTGTATGAAAAACAAATAAACCTTATCCAGACACCACAAACCTGTTTATCTTAAGGTTGAAATATTATTCTAAGGTGTATGAGCCTTACTTTCTCCTTTAATTTTGCAGCGATTCTCTGATGTCTCTCTTCTTCCTCTTTTTCCTTCAGCTGTTTCTCCTGAAGCCTTGACTCCACCTTGTGAAGATCCTGCACAAAGGCAGAAACAGCATCAGTAGTACAGTAAATTTTAGACAGACATCTCCCTTTATGTACCGGCATTAGCCTTTATATTTACTTCATTCATTTTTTTAAAAAACAGGAAAAACCTTATATCCCAAAAACACCTTACATAACTAACACGATACAGTGGCAGCACCCATTTAGAGCTGTTATAGTGGTATTCTCAGGCGCTCAGCATTGAAACAGACAACTGGTCTTGGGTTTTTTTTTCTCTCTTGCATCCGTGATTCAGACTCCGTACCCTTTCATTGAAGCGTTTGATGCCCTTCGCTGCTTCTCTTCTTCTCTCATGCATCTCCTTCTGTTCTTCCTCTCTTCTCATCCTCATCTGCTCCTCCTCGTCTTCTCTCTTCAGTCGTAGCTGCTCCTCAATGGTCAGCTTCACTTCTAGCTGACGACGACGTTCTTCCTGATAAACAGAAAACAGAAGCGTAGACTTTATCGTTACATTTTGCTTTATATGTGTATTGACCTCCGTGCTGAATACTGTCTCTGTTTTCATACACGTGCATGCTCAGATGTACCTTTGCCCGTCTCCTCTTCTGTATCTCCTCAGCAAGTCTCTGCTCTTCTTCCTGTTCCTGTTTCTTTCTCTTCTCTTCCCTCCACTCCTCCAGTTGACGTGCTGCCTCTCTCTTCTCCTCCTCAGCCCTAAAATAGAAGCAGATAAAACAAGCTAAAACAACAACAAAATAATAATAAAAAGATTATGACCAAGTAAAGCTTTAAACATTAGCCTTATACAAACACTTTTTGGTGATTGTGAGATCTGCATTTTACCACTTTAGCCATGTGACACCTCGAGAATATTTTTTTTTTTATCATGTTCTACTTTGGACTTACTTGTGTCTCTCAGCCTGGCTCTTGGCGTCTTTCTCTCGTTTTTCTGATTCCTCTACGTCCTCCTGGCTCTGTATCCTGGTTTGGCGGTCTTGTTGTTTGCTGGCCTTCCACCTCCGGATAGCCTGGACATGAAAACAGGTAGTTAAAAACGCTAAACTTGTTTAAACTGTTTTTTCTGGATTCATTTTCAGTCTTTTCATGTATTCGGACAATGTTACAATGTCAGGAAGGCTGAACACACTGAGGGAAGTTGCTTTTTCTTCATCATCATCTACACATGGCAGTCCTCTGGGCTGTTTTGCTTGCTACACACTTATCCTTTGAGCTCATACATGTTTTGTCACCATTCTCTACCTCTCTCTTTCTGTCCTGTAGACAGATCAGCTCCTGATGCCAGTCCTCATGTTGCTCTATCTCCTCCAGTGTTTTACCAGGCAGGTACAGTTTGGCCTCTTTCCTATAGGATGGTTGCCCACTGTGTTTTGTCCAGACCTGTAAATCAAGCAGATGAGAGTAGTTGAGACAAAAATCCAAACTGTAACTATTGATCAGGCCTAGCATTTGCTTAAATTGCTTGGAACAAAATGTTTTGAACACGATCGGTTTAAGGAGTGGTGCTCAGTGACTATGGGTTGATCTGCAGGATAAGGAGAGACGGAAGTTATCTGAACAGAATGACTATAGTGTCTTACCTTGAGGAAGGCTTGGTGGTCAAACTGGTCCCAGCCACCATGAAGGCCTCCTGTCTTTTGAAGGAAAGATTCCAGTGCTTTAATCTCTGCAGGGAGATCTCTGTCCCAGGGTTTGGTCTTTTGAAAAAGACAATGAATGAAGCCTTGCATGAGTCACAGGGTTAGATACACGTTGACAAAGTTTCCGGGGATAGAGACACAGACCTTAGCACTGGGAGCTTTGGGTAGTTTGGGGTCTGATTTGACGACAAGGCTCCAGTTTTCAATCTTCTTCTCAGAAGCAGCGATCTCATGTCTACACATCCTCTCCTCCTTCAAAAGCTCCTCAAAGCTTGAGAGGAGCAGAGAAACACAACATAATATATTTCCATTATAGTACAATATATTCATTACACAATTTTAACAATACATGTCATATGTATAACATTGTACTCTCCCTGTATGTAATTATATTATATTATAAATATAATTATATAAAATCATATAGAGGATTATGTGAGTATTTGTATGCTTTTACCAGGAGCGCTCCTCCTCTTTCAAGGCGTTGATTGAAATTTCCACCTCTGACATGATTTCCTTCAGTCTTTCAATTACTGAAAACCAAAGTAGAAATACAAAAACTGTCTAATGACCCTGATTTTTTTTGTTTAAGAAACTCAAGATACTCAACTATTATTTTACTATATGTGGCGCCTCAACTGATATTACTTACACTCAGGAGTTGGCTTCATATCTATCAGCTGTCTCTGAAATTTCCTCACCCCGTTATGAATCTTCACTAGCTGCTTTTGAAGATTCATCTCTAAAGAAAAGAAGGATCACGCAGCTGAAAGTAACCGATATACATGTATGCTGAAGCAAAGCCCACATTAAAACCACTGGAGGGAAGATTAGGCTTAATGTAACAGAAAAAGACGCACTCTCTGCCTTTCTTTCTTCCTCCAGCACTTTCTCGTACTCTTCCAGTTCTCCGGACACATCTGTCCAGCCATTCTTTCTGCACTGAGCACTCAGCGTCCTCTCTTTCTCCAACTTGTCAATCCTAAGAAGAGGGAGAGGAACAGCTAAATGGGTGATTTGCAGTATTAACCAGTGAAGATTGTTCGATTGTTCTCTTTCTATAAATAAAATGATGAGTTGTTAAACTTACTGCCTCCTGGTCCTCTCGGCTTCTCTGAGAAACTGTGCAGCTTTCTGTGTGTCCTGCCTCTGATCCACAGTGTCACTGCAGACCAGAGAGGATGATGTGCATGTCTGCACACAGTCTACCTGCCCCTGTCATTCATTCAGTCAAGACAAAACACAAAGCTGATCGTAGTGTAATTATAAACTGGAACGATTCTGATTCTATTTGGCACCACAGCGTTAGGGTGAACTGAGTGATGTACAAGGTGTCCATTGTCGGACAGAGGTAACATACCAGCTAATAAAATACCAGACAAACACATGGAAATAATAACTGTTATAACTTCAAGCTAACGTTAGCTAGTCTGTCGTCAGTCGTTTAACAGTAACGTTACTCATCATCTCCTACCTTTCCAGACACGTTTAAAACATTTGAAATAATTGAAATATTGTCAAAAGACAACTAATTATATATTAACTTTTCAACAAATGCAGTAAAATAGCTGTGAGATAGCTACCGAGCAATGTTTATCACAGCGACGGCTGGTTGCTAGGGAAGCCATGTTTAACGCTGTAGACAAAACTAACTTTATTTATAAAGCGGTGTGTTTGATGTTGTAGTTCTCTTTGAAACCAGCAGAGGGCGCTGCGCGCACTGTATGTGCTTTATAACCTCAGGACTGGACTGGACTGGACTTTACGGCGCATTTGTCCAGCAACTGTATGAAGGCAGATACACCTAACTCAACCAGGAGACTGTTACCATGACAACAGTCCTAATATCCACCATCAGGTATGTTTCCAGGACCACAGTCTTTCTCTAAGTTCTAACTATGTTTAAGTGAGTAGGCTACTGATGTACCTACATACTGCTTTAAGTCTGTGTATTCTTTGAAGGCAGAATCAAACAAACAAACAAACAAACAACATCCCACTTTTACAGCACATAGTACAAAAAAACAATACTACTGTCAGGAATATAGTTCTGCATAAAAGTGATCACATTTGTATATGTTGTGTAAAAAAATCAGCCACCATAAATCCTCCCTATAATTCATTAATTAACAACAAAGTTTACATTCTACAGTTAATAAGTACATGATGACTTTTAAAGGGTAATTTTGATATGCAGATGAAATATCTAGTTTCTGAGTCCAGAAACTATAAATATATATATATTGTTTACATTTGATTGCTTCTTTTATGCAGTCGCTCTGGGGTCATTTTGATTTATGACCTCAAATCTGCAGCTACTACCTCCGAGTGAGAATATGACCTCAATTTCCCACTTAATGGGTAGCTACAGCTGATTTCAGGCTAAAATGTGCATCCTTTTCAAGTGTCTGTTAAAAAAAAAAAGAAAATCTAAAATACTCGAACGTCCTTGTAGCCCGGTTCTTGAGGTACAAATAAAATCTGACTGTACCCCGCTTACAACTAGACGGTTAGAGTTACCTACTCATCTCACTCTGTCAAATAACTGCCTATATTGTCTACCGAGGCCTTGGTTATTTCTGTAGCAGCCTTTTTTTTATGATGGCCAGCAGCTATAATTATTATGAGAGCTTGCCAAGTGACAGTCGGAGAGAGAAAAAAAAAAAGGGAGTGAGAAAGAGAGAGTGAGAGGGAGTATAAATAGAAATCTGAATCCATTATTGAGTGCAGATATTGGGGATGGTTTCTCCCATGGGTGCAAAGGCAGAGTTGTCATTGCAACATAAATAGCAACCGCTCTCCTTAATTAAGAGCTAGTTACAAATTCACGTCTTCATCCTAAAGCCAAAAGGACTCACTAAATGTGATAAATGAGACAATCAGATGAACCTTCAACAAGGTTGGCATAACGGATCAGACAAACATGCAGGAATATGGTCAGTGAACAGAGTTTGCTCAGTTGTCATGGAGACAACTCACTTGTGATCACCTGACTTAAGTTAACAGGTGGTCGTATGACTTTTGTGTGTTTTCACATGACCAGTGGTTGAAGAAATACTCAGATCTTTTACTCAAATACGTGTAGCCACAACACGGTGTAGAAACGCTAGAAAACTCATCATGTAAGTACAAGCAGATCGAGCAACTAATGGACTAACTGAAAAAAAAATAATACAGGGATAAATCAATAATGAAAATGATCATTAGCTGAAGCCCTTAACTGAGTTATTTAAGTACAACAGCTTGTCTGCATCATCTGAGCAAACATTGACTTGACATTTATTTGTCAAATTAAGTTTTAATTATCTTCTTTTTGACACTCTCTCGTACGACATTCAAAGACGATGCAGGCAAGACAGAAAGTAGGTTAGTAAAAAACGACCTTTGACCTCTTCTTAGGAGCTAATAGACTATTTGGCAATGTTATGAGACATGATCCCTGTAAACTGAGAGGGTAGTTTTGCATTCATGGACGTTGGAGTTCTGAACTTCTCTCCTGCTAGTTCTTTGAATTATACATGCTTATTTATGACTTTGTTTATGTGTGTGTGTGTGTGTGTGTGTGTTCGGTGGGAGCTGTGTTACTCTACACCCCCGGCTGCTGACCTGTTACTAAATGGGAGTGTTTTCAGTCAACATGCCTGCTTAAATAAGGGTTAACTATGTCGACAAACACAAACACACGTAAATGACACCCACCGACAAAAAATGCACACGTACCCACACACACACGTATACACACAATTTGTTCTGACACCTGACTAGTGCTGTAATTGTACATGGTGTTTAAATGCAATATGATCCGGCTGAGTCCTGCACATGTTGGACATGTTAGTCTCAGACATTGTGGGCACATGCATTCATTTGTGTGTGTGTGTGTGTGTGTTTGTGTGTGTGTGTGTGTGGAAGGTATGGGGAAAGTGATAAGTCTAATTGCTATTCCTGCTGTAACTCAGACTCATACCTTGTCTGATACATGAATATTTATGAACATGTCTCCTCTAAATCATACTATTAGCTAATGCAATATTTCTGTTATTTCACTGCAGTCCTACACAGTATTTGACCTCAATAATCCGGTGCAACCTGGCCTTGTAGCAAATGCTTCGGTGGTACTTGGCCTACAGAGAAAAACCTCAACAGAGTTTGGATGGATTGACACACATTGCGTGCATACGGAGTGGATGAATCCCCATCTTTATTTCCTATTATAAAACGCTTCTGCTCATGCAACTATTTGTATGGCTTTCCTTAAAAATGACAAGCATGTCTGTTCTAGTTTAGCATTAAAAAAAGAAGAAGAAGAAAAGAAGAAAAAAGTTACCAATTGACTACAGTTGTAAAGAAATGCATGTGACATTGAGGGGTGTAGATATATTAATGCCGCCAGCTATTACTTTTATTGACAGAAAATCATTTTTATTGCTTAAAAACTTTATTCAAGGTATAATTCACACAATTAGAATATGAATTAGTAGATGTCAAGCTTGTAATGAGCTACAGAGCTGGTCTCCCCTCCGGTCAGATGACGTTTATTCGGTTGATTTGATCAGCGAGGCTACACATTCTGCTTCAACCACTCAGTACAACGGCCGCTCTCTTTTGTTTCACTGATATTATCAGCCATTAAAATGATGCGCTTATCCTCAGTGCCTCTCACAAATGACATAAGTCCTTATCTCTCCCACACACACTTCACATGGTGATGTACAGTGGAGGCCTCTCACTGTTGTCCTCATAGGACCCGGTGAGAGAGAACTACAGCATCGCATGATAAGGGCCTATTACTGTGGGCCTTATTTTGTATTGAGATTGAGTTTTAAAGGTGGTTTAATGGTAATCATTAAAATGCACTCATAATAACTTCATACAGTCTGTCCAAACTGCTGTTATTTTAAGTTGGTCTTAAATAACGTTACAGTTTAACTCCTGATATATCCAATCATTTAATAAGACACACACAACAATAAAGTCAATCCAAGTGGGTCACGCTTCCTGTCACAGATGTGTGTGTGTGTGTGTGCACCTCCTTCATGCAAACAGCTAAGCGTGACAGAAATACACATAGTGTAGAGTGATTCTGAATTGCAATGCGTGTGCAAAGTAAGTTAGTTTCCGAGCCGCTGCTGATGTTAAACCGACAAAACAACAAGTCAGTTTTTTAGAGTCGGTGAAGCGTTATCTCTGCTGCTTCTCACCGCCGACTGTGCCATTTTATTCCCCACTGTCTTAAAAGCTGCCTATTTATGGTTTATGTCTATTTATAAAGACTCATATAATACTGTAAAGGAAAACTGACACTTCTCTGCTAACATCCCTCAGCATATTGTGAAGAAATGCTGATGCAGGATTTTTAACTTGAGGTGAACCTAGCTATTTCTTTCCCTGACAGTAAATCGCTGTAACCACAGGACTACAACTGTTCCAGAAATCAGACGGTAAAGCAACGTCACGTTAAAAGCGTCTGTCATCCCAGAATATCCCTGTTACATGCACACACCAGATCATCTTCACCGGCTGATACGCACTGAGAGTAAAATCATATTACAGTAATAATGTCACGGATTCTGTTGTCTGCAGGTTTTCTACAACTTGATGAAGCGTTAGTTTTTTTTTTCATGTTTCTCTGTCTCTGACCACAGTTGACCTTATGCCTGCCTTTGTGTTCATGCATATGTGTGTATGTGTGTGTGTGTTATAAGTGATAAAGTTACAGAGATGACCTGTGGGGGTTGATTGCAAATATGCCACTCAGGGTTCACAGAGTGTGCTTGGGTACATGCAAGTGTGTGTGTGTGTGTGTGTGTGTGTGTGTGTGTGTGATTTAATGAGCAGCCTGGTCACTCTAAAGTCCACAGCTGGTGTTACTCTACCCCTGGGGTTTTATTAGGAGGAATAAAGCTGCAACCTTAGTTGTGGTGATAAAGTGCCTTCTCACAGAGAGAAGCTCCACAAGCTTCAAACAATTCTTTACAATAGGGGGGGAAAAAAAGACTATTATGGGTGTTTTTATTTTCCCTTCATACTTTTTGCTCATTTGAAATCTGCTCTTGTCACTAATGTTTTTTCTTGGAGAAGCCTTTGAAAGTCCGTGCCTTCTCATACGTGAAGGATTTCTGAGGTGCGTAGAACGTCACCCACAGAGAGAAACGTTAAACAGACGATTCAGCAGCGCTCTGCAGCGCTCTGATCGACAGGATCCTTGATGAACAAATGAGGAATTGGACTTTCATTCTGGCGTGTGGGCAGATCAGATCTTGTTTTGTAATCGTCTCCTTTTGCCTCGACTTTCTCTGATTCTCTGCGGTCCATGTGGGAGCAACAGAAGCAAACATACATACTAGACAACGCTTGTAATTTTCCTTTTGATTATTGTGAATGATTTAAGAAAACCTCTCGAACACTGCCATGTCAAACGTAGGCGCAGAAGAGGCCTAGTGTCCTGAAAAAGACAGGTACAGAAAGCTAAGACATGTAAGAAGAGAGGACAAAGACAAAGAGAGATGTAAAGGTTTTAAAGTGAGGTATCAGCTGTATCGATGTGATCATGAGTAACGGACACCAGAAGACTGCAGCATCTAGTTTATCCTCTGGACACTGGATCTGTTGCTGTCCGTCCCTGATAGCTCAGGTCCAGAGCAAACACTGTCGTTGCTCTTTGTGCCATGACAGAGAGAATCTATATGTGTGCATGATCACACATCATATCATTACTGTATATGTCTGGGTACTGAAGATTTTTTAAGATATTTTTTTTTACATAAATTATAAAGTCTGGACAAGCTTTGACAAAAATCTGCATTATATATATATATATATATCCAAACATTTGAGATAAGGTTGTGGTTCTGGCCGTGACCGCTCTTTCATCTGCAACATTTGGCGCCCACATACTGAGGTCTGTGTTTGATTCAGAGCTGCAGAGCCACAGTGAAATACTGCGGAAGGTACAGCACATAGCGATTAGATAGAAAAGCAGATACCTTGTAGATTCTCAAAAGAGTGTAGGCGGGCCTGATGAGTCAGTATGGCTTTGTGGCAGATGGTTTGGCATTGGTAACTAACGTGGGCACAGCTTCATCACGAGGTGCATTCTGAATGTGAAAAAATGAGAATAAAAGCACCCCCCCCCCCCCGATCATGCATCCCTCTTTACATGAATGAGCCGCCCTTTTTTGACAAGTCATCATGTTACGATTGATTCATGTTATTTTTATTTAGTAAATATTAATAAAAGTGCTTTTTTTTTTTAAACTTGACATGAAGTACTTTATGCTTTATAAAAACCTGACTTGTGTCTACAAGCTAAATGGTTTACGAAGGACAAAACGTACAGGATCACTCATGCAATCCTTCAAGGTCTTAGAGTTTGATTAAAACCCCAGAATGGACCATCTCATGGATTACATAAAACCTCATCTTTCACAACCAGGGTAGATATTAATGTGTGTGTGTGCTAAAGCCAGAGACACTCATAGTTAGAGTCTTGAAGCCTCACGTGCTGGATTGTAAAGTAACAACTTCCCACTTTAAATGTTCACTGGGTGCTCGGCGTCGCTGCCACAAACTGTCTCTGCATTGAAACAGGTATGTTTGTTTCTGGACAGCCACCAATAATCAGCCATCCAGGTTGACCCAGATGTCCCATGAAGCTGAAGAGTACGAGTACGTGACAGAGAAACCGATCTCCATAGGTGTTATCTCCTGAGCCGACGGATCTTTAATAGAGAGGTGTTGACGTGTTTTTTGATTTGCTTCCATCAGTATGAAAACTATGTTGGAACAGCAGAAGTTAAAACGAGGCAACAGAGGTGTTAACAGCTGTGCTCTTTGTTTATTGGTTTCTAAGGAGTCATCTTAACGTACAGTACTGCTACTGTAAAACTGGTAATAATGAACTATCTATACATACAGTATCTGAAGAGTTCGACTGGTCATGTGCAAACAAAAATAGTGTGAAATAGTGTATTAAAATGAATCATGACTAATAGGTTTACTAGAATAACTCAGTGTTTTCACTGGAAGGAAAGTGTTAGGTTCAGACCTTTGTTGCCCCACTGCAAGAAAAATCTTTCTTTCATAAAAAAAAAAAAAACAACCATAATGCGAGGCGGAGGTAGTATGTGTTTGGGGGTGATGCGCATGTTGCTGATCAGTCAACACTCTCGATTTATAAGCTTGATTGGCTGTTAAGTGAGGATCTGCCTCTGTGTGTGTCGTTTGCATATGTGTGTGTGTTGAATTTGTGTATCTGTTGTTATAATCACTGCCATGCCAGCTAATTCTCCCTCTATTTATATGTGTGTTGTTTTGACAGCTGACTCAAAGTGGAAAGTCTTGGTGCCAGTGTGCCTGTATTCGCTTGTTCTCCCTCTCCCTCTCTCTCTCTCTCTCTCTCTCACATACACACACGATAAATAATGCATCCTTTACAGTCACACAATTAGCAGCGCTTCTGGTCCAATCAGGGGGTATATGTGTGTGTGAATCTGTGTGTGTGTGTGAGCGACAGAGAGATGGAGAGAGCGAGGTAGAGACCCTGGAGTCTAGTCCAGACCAGTATCAGATTCAGCACAGTGATCCCCATGTTAATACCCTGCCTTTCTATTTTAGCTGCAGGGGCTCTTATGTAATCGGTCACGTTTTCCCACCACCACTCTCTCAATCACCACCTTCTTATTTTACATTCAGCAGGTGCTTCGATGATCATCCATAGTGATGCAGTGTCAGTGCATCAAAGTAAACAGGAAAACAAAGTACGGCAGGCCGATCTGTCTCCATTTCAACTGCGCCTTCACGGCAATGAAGACAGATTTACTCCATGAAAGGATTTAAAGATGCAGTGTTGTCCAAAAGTTGGATCTGGCACTGAATAACTGCACTGAGGTGCTTCAGGAGGGTATGGGTCCTCTTTTAAGTCCAAATGAAGTGGCTATGTGGTGCGGTAGGAATAGCAACAACATCTTAAGTACAGCAGCAAAACATCAGATATCAGGAAGGGTATCAGGAAGCAGATGTCGCCATCTGACAGCCAGCAGTTACTCGTGCTTGGAAAGTCCAGCATACTGAAAGTGAAAGTCAGAATCTGTGCTTCTACTATATAACAGTGAGTTATTCCTGTTATTTTTACTGAGTGGATTGACAGAGGCACAGCACATGTAGTTTGTTCCATCTTTTAGGCACATTTATTTAAACATCTTATTATTTTTAATATAAAAATTTTCCATACTGTCTTTTAATATATGTAATTTTTTAGGTGTAGCTACCATTGTAGGAGTTGCAAAAGTAAAACACTGACAACAGCAATCTAGTCCCCATTGGCCAAAAGTATTTTAAATAGATATTCATCCTGAAAGGTGTAATGTGACAAAAGAGTAACGTCTATGTAGAATTTATTATCTTTTTTTGGCAAACTCCCGCAAAAAAATAATAAAAAAATTAGGATTACAGTAAATTACATTATGTAATTTCTCATCAGTACCTTGACTTAATGCTCTCGTATGTATATTATTCCAGTCTTACTCAGTGATCTTCTGATTCAATTTGTTCTCCCATTTCTTTTCTACAAGGTTACTGTTGAGTAACCTTTGTAGTCTATTATTGCATAATCGTGATATAAAATGTAACAAAGTTTTTTCCACTTTGAGTTCACTCCCCCTGCCTGGCAAAATCTTTAAATAGGAACTTTTTTTTTTTTTTTTTACTTTGTTACTGTGATTGTGACTGTGCTCCGGCATTAATCTACTTGTCTGTCATCCCGGGGAAAGCCTCAATGAAGAGACACGAAAAGCAGTGACTTGCAGACAGACAGCGGCACGGGAAAAAGGAAAGGTGTCTGGTGACTGAGCAGAGTTCACCTGCAGGTATTCAAAGATGGAGCAGCAAGCTTAATGTAGGGCAGCTTTCCAACAGGGCATTTATTCAGCCCTAAATATAGACAGGACAGAAGTAGGCTGAGCTGACAGTGCTGCCAAAAGGCCAGAAAAAAATAAGTCTTAATGTGAGGCCTTGTGTACACTGACTGGAGACTGTGTCAGATATGCTTTCGAGGTGACCCAGGTTTAAAGTGTGCAACCATACATTTAACTCCTGTTTTTTTTCAACAGTATATAGATTTGCATTGAAAATTTGCAGTTGAGCAATGAAAAACTTCCCTTTTAAAAGGCAGAAACCTCGGGCAGAACCTGGCTCTTGGTGAACGCCCATCTGCCTTGGCGAGCACATATCGTTTTCCAGGTCCACATCGTACTCCTTAATTTAAAAAATTATCACCTCGAGCAAGCACTTGGCGATGTCACATGATGAGGTCATGTGACATCACACAAGGGGAGCGATGTCACATGACCTCTAAGCTAATATGAAGCAATATAATGCATTGTAAAATATAGAGGAAACAAATGTTCGTTGTCAAAAATTAAAAAACCCTCTAGCGGATGTAGTGAAAGAGGACATGAAGGTAGTTGGTGTGAGAGAAGGGGATACAGAAGACGAGGTTAAATAAAGGCATCTGATTGGCTGTGGCGACTCCTGAAGGGAAAAGCGGAAAGGAGAAGAAGAAAAAAGAAGTATATAGATGGCATTGAGGAAAATTGCCTTCGGTCCACCAAAACACAAAGAGTAACACGGACTCAGCAGCACTGCATCAATGAACAAACATAATCACCAGAACAGCAATAAGTACAATACAATGCCGACCAGCCCCCTGAGTTGAGGAGGGTTAATGGCTGAGATGAGTGAGTGTGTGTATCCGTTTGTCTTGACTGAGCCAGAGGGTTGGGATTAAAACTCCTGATGAAGAGGGTGGGTGCAGTCGTAGCGGGTGGAATTTGACCTTTTCACCACCTGACTGTTACATTTTTTTATATTTTTTATTATTTTAGCCAGTATGATTCTTGGATTTGATATTTAGACCAACCAATGAGGGAAATTTACATCATCAGCGTCTCTCTCAACATGAGACTTGGTGAGTTCCTGTAGGCAGAAAGGTTTGTTGTTGACCTCTCCTACAAACCATTTCAGTGTTACACTCAAACTCATAATTGAACCCAAAAATGACTTTTCTTGAAAATCTGCCTTTGATACTCATTTCCTCTTTTCCCTCGTTGTGTTAGTCCGACGGCGCTGTTGACCTCCAGCGCCACTTTGAGCGGGTCTCCACCGCATGAAAACATGCACCTTTTACACCGTGCTGCGACAAGTCTCGTCCTGTTCCACGCACAGAGACCCAGAAACACCTACACTATATACTTCACAATTACCATCAATGAGGACAGTTCACATTCCTGCTGAGGGAACGCATAGATAAACTGAGATAAGGTTAGAGAGAAAGAAAATGAAAGACAACGTAATTACGAGTAGTATGTTAACTCAATGGACTGCAAGGTAAAAAAATAAAGAGCTGCACGCAAATGGTAAAAACAAACAAACAAACAGATTACAGACACTCCTTTTTCTCTGGCTCATAGTCCAGATCCACAAAAAAAAAAGGCTCATAGTCCTGTTTCTGTTACGCAACACTAACAGTATACAGTATGGTTTTGATTGGCCGTGTGTTGCTTTAAAAAAAAAACAACCTAACCCTAAATCCCAGAGATGACAAACTTCTCGTTCATAGGTCACATGAGAAAATATCCACCCAAACCTGCTCAGTTCAACCTCCGCCGTTCAGTACACACGCAGACACATACCTGCAGTGACGGTGACTCATTAAGAAATCCCTACTCTCTGTTTTTCTAGAGATCCTGGCAGTGACTCAGCAGAGAACGTTCACGATCGACGTGACGTACTGCTGCTGCTGTCCGCGTGGAGGAAACAGATGGTGGGAAGAAAAATGGTGCATTTGTTGGGGACTACTTTCCTCTGTTTTTAAATTAATGTTGACTATGTGGCGCTGTAGTGAGTATACGTGGCATTTTTTTTACAGTTTTAGGATAATGATGGAGCTCTATAGCACAGAGGATTAACACTCATTAGTTGGATCAGTTCATTGGTTTAATTTTCTTTTATCTTAAACTTCGTAGTGCCTTTATCAACAAACTACAGACTTGTAAACTTGTGTGTTCTCTTATTGTTAGGGATGATTTAACAAGAACATATTGATGTGTCAGATACACAGTTCTTGTTATTTCTGTGCTGGTAAGTGTGTGTGTCATTGTTGTAATATGGAAGCGAGGAAGAGTTTAGGATACTCTGAGTGTATAACTCAACCTCTCAGGGAGGCACAGCAGTCCAAACCCACTTAGCCGCTGTTGTTCTTTTAATGCTCTAAGCGATGAGCATTGAACAAACAACCCATAAATCATCACGCTTTTATTTGGGACATTTCTTGGAACCAACTGGACGCTCAACATGAGCAATCCCTGCTGTCAAATGTCAAAAGGTTTGTCTGGACACATTCCAGACCAAAGAGGTCCTCTGCATGCCCGCTCCTAGCTCCAGTATCTGGTTTGACTCATTCCAGATACTCATTCCAGTATCTGGAATGAGTCAAACGCTCAGTGACTCTGCAGTAAATGGAGCAGGAGCTGAAAAAAAAAAAAAAAAAAGAAATCCATAGGAAAATACAAACAGTTAATATGGAAAAAAGCTGCAAGTCAAAGTCATAATTGCCAGGGTTTTTTTTGCCTCGAGCTGTGACATGTTTGCAGTTTACCAATGGACAATTTGCTCTCCACTGTATGTGGAAAAAGGAGCCTCTTTTTAAAGTTAATCTGTTTGGAGGGATTTATCTACTTTGACCGCATTTCATCCTAATTAGGCCATGTGAGAACACACTAATTAATAGAGTCATACACGCTGCACCTACACAGTGTTAAAAAAAAGAAAAAGACATCATTTCACTGGATCAGCGACAGAACAATATGAAAGGAAATAAAGACATTTGGACATTTGGACAAGTGCAACATGGGTTTATTGTCAAACTGGTTATTAAGACATGAACTTGATTAATGCCATATCAAATCTTAAACTCCGCTGTAGTAAAGTGCAGATTCAAAAATCAAGTTGCCCTGGGAGTCGTCATACATTTTCTATGTCCGGTTTTCAACTGTCAGGTTAAATAAACTGCAATATGAAATTCTATGAATTATGAAAAGCCCTTTTTTTTTCTCCAACCCACACATCTAAAAAAAAGCCAAATGTGCAAACAAGATAATTCACAAAGCTTTACTATTCTGTACGTCGAGACGTCCTCCCGAACTCATCTGTGTCTTCGGTCCTCATTGTACAAAATGAGCGTCCTAGCTGTATTTTGGAGTCTAGGAGTTCTCATGAAAGGTTTTTCTGCAGTGATTGGTTGTGTTGATATGCTGCCGCTGCACATGCACAGTGGGCCAAGGATGGTGACATACCCCAGACTTTTCTTTTGATCAAGATTATTAAGAAGAACAGTGGCATTTTAAAAGGTCTGGCCGCGTACGAGTGTTAACAGGTCACTTCTGTGTACAAGCCTGCGCACTCCAGCGGTTGTAGACGGTTCCTCGTGGCAGTCATGTGCATTATGGAATCTCATGTGTGTGCCACTCCACCGAACTCTTGTCCTTAACTTGTGTAAGCTTTAAAAAAAACAAAAACAAAAAAGTGATACTCATACTTGCACGCAAACATACACACTCGTCAATTCATTCACTCTTCTTACATCAATCAGTACAATGGTTTTGCATTCCCCCAACCTCTCACCTCTCCAGTGGAGAAGGGGGATAGTGAAGGAAACGGCAGCAATGAGGTAAACACAAAAACTCATGAGAGATATTGCACAGACAAGTGCCGGCACAGAATACAACAGTCTCTCTTTCCAACAGCCTGGCCTGTGCATAGGAAGAATAAAGCACTTATGGTGTTCGCAGACATTTAACCCCTTCTCGTAAAGCTTTGTTATACACTAAAGTGGGGACGACAAATGTACGTACTAGAATCCACATCACTTAGCAGATATCCAGATTTGCATGACAATAACTAAATGTATTGTTAAAAAGTACAAAAAAGAAAAATAGAAGATGACTAAAGGGTCTGTGACTGTTGGCAACAGTGATGGGACAAACAAAAGAATAAACCTGAAGTCCCAGCATATGTAGAAATGCCTCAATCCATGCTTTGAGAAGAGAGAAGCAGGCAAAGTTGAGGCTAGAGTTGTTGGAGCCAGCATGGAGAAAAATCTCTCAAGTTTCATTCAATAAATAGCATTGTGGAATATGCAAAAAACAAAAAAAAAACCCTATTTTTTTCTAAAGCAAAAATAGATAAACCCCCTTGCTCAGTTCATCCAGAGATACAACCTTGTTTGTCCGTGTTGCCTAATACATCCCCCGCAGACAGAGCTGTGACCTGCGGCTTCATGAAGGAATGAACAGAGGAAGAAAACGAACACTCATTCCTCTGTTTCATCCATTCATCGTTCAGTCCGTCCTGGTTGAACGAGGACATTTCTGTGCACACAAGTCTTCATAGTTCATACTCTTCAAAATAGTTTCATTTTTCACATACTGAACCCACAAAAAAAAAAAAAGGGTCCTTCAGCTCCTCTAACACGTTGTGGGTCAGGTGTTGAACTATCATGCTCTTCAGTCTACTCTTGGAATCCCCCCCCCCCAAACACACAACAAAAACAAAACAAAAAAAGTCTTCACGATCATTATCTGTGGAGCAAGACGAAGGCCTCTAGTTTTTCGGGGATGTTTCCCCGGTAGTCGAGGCTGTGCTTGATGATGGCCCTGGCGGCGAGGCACTGCAGCGTGGTGTGGTTTATGGGCTGGATGACATTCCTGGCCAGCTCCTTCTCGTCCAGGAGGTCGCAGGCTGTTTGCTGGAAGGCGTTGGTGCTGTCAAAGTGGGTCCCGCACGAAATCAGCAGGTTCATGATGTCAGCGTGACCATTGGATGCGGCTATATGAAGGGGGCTGTTGGGTAGGAATAAGAGAGCAGATTATAGACTGGTGTGGCTGTCATGGTGGAGCGTTATGATGCAACTAAAGAGCTTATTTAGGCATTAACTTGGAAATAAAAATCTGATTATTATCTGACCTGTTGTCATCTTCATCCCGGCTGTTAACATCTGCCCCACACTCGAGAAGGATGGAAGCGACGGTGAGGGAGGGGAACTTGCAGACTGGGTAGCGGCCCACACAGGTGGTGTTGCGGTCGACCGCCAGGTGTAGTGGACTGTAGCCGTTCTTACCACACGGCTGGAGTTTAAGGAATCTGCAGAGATGCGGAAGGAGAAACAAGCAAAGTGACAATGAGCTACAAACATAATGGTGACAGCACTACGCAAGTAAATGCCAACGAGGTTTGCAGATGAGACACAGATGATCACTGTAGTGTACGTGATTCATTCAAAAGAAATGTAATAAACGCCTATGACAGAAGTGTACAAGTTCACACGACTGAAACAAAAACAGAACACACCTATAGATGGTCTCCTTCTTGAAGTGGTCCTGCTCCGCAGTACACGGCACCTTCTCCAAAAGACAAATGAGGTGCAGGATGATTGACAGAGCCTTGCTGAGCTGCGCAGGGTCAGGAGGCATCGGTCCACACTGTTTGACCGCCCGCTCGATCTCCAACACGCTCTTGGAAAGGATTCCCATCAAGTCCTCAAATGACACGGATGTCCCCAGGAGCCCCTTGGCTCTGTCCTGGAGCATGAAGGAGAAGAGCTCGGCGAACGACAGCAGGCTGGAGGCTGTCATGGGGCTGAGGGGGTCCAGGTTGCTCTGTTGCATGTCCAGTGCGTACTTCCACAGATTGATACAGCGCTCAAAGTTCCCGGAGTCGGCATAGACTGCACCGCGGTAACGGATGTAGTAAGACGTGTCTGGATGCTGCGGGCCGAGGATTCTCTCGCGGATGAGCAGAGCCTGCATGCGCATCTCATCGGGGTCAGATATTAAACCGTCCAGCTCTTCTCCGTTTGTTACCTAGAGGGGGAAAAAAAAACACAGCAAGGTTAAGACAATGACAGGCTGCAGCACTTTGAAAGTATTTTAGAGTTTCCATCTATATGCAAAGAATTCAGGCCTTTCACGAACAAACAAATCAAAAGGAAGTGACAGGCTGCTGCATCATTTATAAAATCTCTCTTTCTCGTGGCCCTAACATGTCTAATTTTCATGCTCTTTGTTCTATTCCTTCACAGCAAATGCTCAAATCTGCACAGTGCCAGCAATAATACAACTTTTAAAACTATAGGAAGACAGAATCATATTCCAACTCACCTCTCTGGCGTAGTCGTATGCCATGATGAGCTGCTTGGGTTCTGGTTTATGGACAATGCTGTTGCTGTCCGTGTACCTCAGGTCCATGGCTCTCTTCCAGTACTTTAAAGCTCCCAGCAGGTCTCTCTTTTTGTCCACAAACGTAGCTCCCAACAGCTCCAGGGCATCGATGCGTTCCATGTGACTTGTCTGCAGAGATGAGAATGTTATTCTTTTATTTATTTTACATGTTTCTCCAGGATAAAAAAAAAAACAAAACAAAAAAAACAGAGACCCTGACCTGCTGGTGTGTTGTCAGGTAATCGACGATGTTGGTGTGTCCTGTGACGCTGGCAGAGAGCAGCGGTGTCATGCCGTAGCCGTCCTGCTCCATGGATGCTCCGTACTGCAACAGCATCCGCATTATCTCCAAACTGCCCGACTCTGCGCAGTCGTGGAGCGCTGTGTTACCTACACACAGGAAGGGACACAAGTCTTAAAATAAGCTACAGATTATGTTATTGATATTCAATGGTAACGAGTGAGACGAAGGCAGAGTTAGCGCGCAGTTAGCTGGAGTTCAGGAGCAAGTTTGTTCATGCCTTTCTGCTTATAGAACATGTAAAGAAAAAACGCTGGAAGAGCTGCAGATACATTTAACTGCAACATGTCTATCCATGCAGCCAGTGGAAGGAGGTAGTTAAACAACAACGCTTAAAAATCCCAGCACTTTTTTTAACTCGTACCGTTTGGTGTGCTGGAAGGATTCCACACAGCTAAAGAAAGAAACTTAGAAACTAAAGGAAAAAAAAGCTAAAGTTTAAATAAAAATAAACCTATCACAATGTCTTACTGTTTCTACATTACACTAGAACTAGAAATGCAACCATTTACCCTGCAGCACTGTCCTTTCACCTGGAACAGATTCAAAATGGCTGCAGATCAGATGACATTATTATGGATGCTGCCTCAGAGATTTGTTTATTTGTCTGTTACGCGCTCGCTTCCACCCAGCGACCCCGCGTCCAGGTGAGACGCGTCGCATGTCGTTCTGCTCCTAGTTGGTGCGATCATCACCTCGGTATCGCCAGTTAAATAAAGTGTCCTCTCTCTCTCTCCACACAATGCGTGTGTGTGTGTGTGTGTGTGTGTGTGTTTAAAGTCACTCCTTACTGGCACTCAGGACTGAAGAAGACACTTTGGATCCAGATCAAGCACGATCAATGATATTTATTCACCTTCTATGGTTTAATGAGAAGTAGCTTACAGTGCTTATGAAACTAATGTGGTTAGAAAATCATTTGTTGCTTAGATACTAAAGGTCTGATGGCCTATTAAGCCTCAGCCTGTAATGCATCTTTTGTCCTGCAAACCTTTTATTTAAAAAAAGGTTTCCACTGGAGATAAACATAGGACTTACTGATTCCATCAAGTAAAAAAAAAATTCTACAAATGAATTGAGCCACTTTAAGGTGTTTAACACCTCTTCATTGTCCATGTAATGCTGCTGCCATGACTGCTCTCAGTACACTGAGGCTAATCCATATTCAAGGAGACGAGACCAAACAGGGTCAGTCATGGATTAAACATTATTTATACCCCTCGGTTTCTGCTAAAACTACACTAAAAAGATCTCCTGTTTCGTTCTCTTTGAATGTGTTTAATGGCAATTTATCAAACGTGTTGGAACAAGCAGAAAATAAAAACTTAAAATACAACATCTGTGACTTCCAGCAGTCACCTCCGCTCTCATCCACAGCTGCTGCGTTTTACACATGCGGCTGGCAGCGCTGGATAAGCCAGCTAAGCTGCATTGTTTTGACTGGGCTTGAACGCGATGCTGCGAGGCTAGCGCTAATGGGAGAGAGGGTGACGGACAATGCGTCACCAGCTGTTGTGATTTGAATGCACGGTGGAAAAGTCGCCACAGACACCCGGTTCATAATACTGCTAATACAAGAAGGGCGTTTTATCTAAATGATAATCTTTGAAATTATAACTTTAAAAACAACCTGAGTGGAACTGCAGCGAAAAAAAAGTCTCGTTTAGATTAGGGCTGCATGAATCCATCCTTTATTTTCTTGATTAAATCCATTAGTTATTTGGTCCAGAAAATGGTGAAAAAAGATATTCAGTTTACAATCAGAGAATTAAAGAAACCTGAAAATATTTGAACGTCGTCTTCTTAAATTATGCAAAATGATTAACTGGTCATTAAAGTAGTTGGTGATCAATTTAATTAGTCGGCAACTGGCAGATTAATTGTTGCAGCTGTAGTTTAGATGTCAATTTAGCCGTTGCGCTACCACTGACAAGAAGCCTCTTACAGTCAGTAAAGTGTCAGTATTGTTATCCGATGTTGGTTACTGGAAGAAAGACGTATAAATGACATTGTTCTGTGAGAATTAGATAAGGAGCAGCAACAAACTAATAAAAACATGCAGGCAGACATTTATATGGAAAAAAAGGTAAAGTGATGTAAAAGATGTGGATGTGACATAAACAATACTTTCAGTTTGCCATCAAAGGGAACGAGTAAGTAAGATTAATATCGTCTGACATGTTCGGTCTACAAGGCCGTGCTGGAAAGCATCATCAGATATGGTATGGTATGGTATGGTATTACGATAGCGCACCCTTACAGCGCAGTTAAAAATCAAGATTGAACTGACAACATGGTGAAAACAGCAATGAAAGTGATAAAGAAGAAACAACATCCGTCAGGCAGACTTTACAGAGGCAGCAAGTGCTAGCTTTCTATAACACTAGTCAACAAATAACCAGCTTATGCAGCTTCCCATAAGTAAGGAGGCACTGCTGCATTTAGCTCCAGGCATTATGATTCATTCCTCATTTTGATAATGTACTTATATGCTTTACCTCACAAAGTGAAATATTTGTTAATATAATATTTCACTGTATTGTCCAAGTCAAAATTCCCCCTCAATGACAATAAAGTATAATCTTATCTTAAACTGAGTACAACAGACACTCTATGAAAAAGTGAACGGAGACTTTTCTACCAACCTACTACATCAGTCAATTATTTTCTCTATTAATTGTTTGGTCTTTAAAATGACAGAAAGAGGATAAAAATGTAGACGGCTGTTTCCCAGAGCCCATAGAAATATCTTCAGTCCCCAAGCCAAAAGATGGTCAGTTTACTGCCATAGAAAACTAAATAAAACCTGAAAATATTCATATTTGGATTTATTTTTTTCTTACAAAGATTAATCGAAGTAGTTGTACACAGATAGCGGCAGCTGTAGGCTCTAAATGCTTAGAAGACAAAAACAGGACTGGATTATTAGCAGTACGGCACTAAAACTAACAAAAAACCCCAAACATATACAATTTGACTCAAACCAATTTACATATTTGCTAAAAAGACGAAATTTAAAATTAGCCTCCAAAACACTGGCACTAACAAAACAAGTTAAAACTTAGAACTGCTCCCCAAATCCTGCGATTAGATCAAACACTCATCCTGGGCTTTCAAACTGAATTCAAGCTGTATTAAGCCAGAGTGAGGAGGGCACCTCTCTAACAAGTGAGCCGAACTGAAGGAATTTTATAACTCCAGAGGAAATAGTTTGTCCAGGGAAGGAGAGCACTGGTGTCCCGAACATTTTCCCCCCGTTCACATTCCAGCATCCAGACATTGCTTTTGGAAAGGTGCCACTTTGGGTTATATCAACTCCATCCTGGTGGTTCAGCTGTTAGGGGAAAAGGCAATAGTCTTTCCACCTCAATCATCAAACACGTCATCAAGCTCACTTGCAGCCACAAGCACTGGTTTGTGCACAATAGAGCACCTGCATCCTGCTTTGCCACTGGTCGGGAGAGTTTTGTGTGTCTGTGAACTGAGTAATAAACCCCGTAATGAGCCGGAGATCTGGTCATCTGGGAAGCCAAGGACGAGCTACAACCGAGTGGTTCGGAGGAGTGGAAGTTTACGCGGTGGGCGCTCACGTGTGTGCATGAAAAACTGAAGCCATGTCTATTGCTGTACGTTTTTAAAAATTTGATTATTTGGAACACGATGGGCATATAAACAAAGAGATTCAACAATTAGCAGACCGACAGAAAATTACGAATTAATTAATCGTTCAAACACGCCCTAACGCTCATGTTAAAGCTTCTATGTTAATTTGAATATTTCCCATTTACTCCTCTATGATGGAAACTGAATATATTTGGGTTGTGGGCTGTTTGTCGGGACAAAACAAGACATTTTAGGTTGCATCTTGGGAAACAGTGATGGACATTTTTCACCAGTTTATGGTCCAAACAATCATCAAGAAAATAAATTGAGAGATTAATATGAATAATGAAAATAATCACGAGCTGAAGCCTAATGCAAACCAGTCAGCTGATTGGACTGTGGTGAGGGAGCGAGTTTGAGAAGTCACAATTTGATTATTTTTTATTGCCAAACCCCGTGACATGAACTACAATCATATCCAGCCTTCTCTGAAGTCTACAGTGGTCCAGGGCTTGATACACACTTTCAGTCACACCCACACAAATCAGTTCAAACTGGCCTAGTCTGCCTCACAGTTTCCCATTGCGAAACCAGAAGTTGTTTTCTGATGAGTCATTTCTACGTGGAAATATGCTAAATACACACATCACAGGTGATCATGTATTGACATACAGTACAACTTGCTGAGATCAGTAAAATACATTCATCACGTCATCACAGGGTTTCATCAGGTCTTACGTCAAACACAGAGATCGTGTGAATAAAAAATGAGACTGTTAACCCGCTCACCTTTCACACTTTTCCTGTTGACATCTGCGCCTTTCTCCAGCAGATATTGCGCTATCTCCTTGTGCCCCTTGTAGCAGGAGATCATGAGACACGTGTGTCCGTGTCTGTTGGCCACCTCCAGATCAGCTTTGTGCTCCACCAGGTATTTCACAATGTCCAGGTGACCGTCGAAGCAGGCAGCCCTCAGAGGGGTCGAGTTGGTCAGTGTGGTGCTGTTGACAGACGCCCCGTGGCCCAGCAGGGACTGGACCACCTTCAGGTGACCAGCTGCTGACGCGGCCCACAGGGGGGGAGCTCCCTCGATGGTTTCCCCGTCAAAGTTCACAGACCCACCGACCTCCACAGGAGCACTGCAGCACTCCAGCAGGTACTCCACCAGGTCCAGGTGTCCGTACCGGGAGGCCATCAGCAGCGGGGTGGCCCCATTCGTCTTCTCACCCATCAGCTGGGTCACCTCGTGTCCATCTTTGTTCTCCAACAGTTTCTGGAGCAGTCGTAGCTTTCCGTCTCTCGCTGCGTTGAATACTGCCGTCTTTAAATCCATTTCTGAAATGTCTTTAAGTGTTAAATAGAAAAGGGCAGCTGTGTCCGTGAAACAGGCAGCTGTGGAGGTGAGGAGCTCGGACTCTTTGTTTACAACAAGCTCCGACTTTCTAGCTAACGGTGAACCAGCTAACTAGCCGTTAAAGTCCACGAAAATTCGCGACTTTCTTAACTTCAGCATTCAAATACCGACATTACCGGGATGTGGTGTGTGTAAAGCTTTAACTCTGAATAACTCTTAACGTTTGAGGCGACCCTTGGTCCGGTAATACATCTGTCGCCGAGTTAGCTCGTCAACTTCCTTGATCAGTTTTAGCTGAACCAACTAGCGTCGCTTAGCTAAATTAGTTTCCCCCCGTTTAATGCTCGTTCAGTCGATACTCATCCACGGACACGTCTTTCTCCTCCTCCATTAGCTCTGCTTGTCACTGGTACATAACATACTCCTGAGACGTTGAGTTTACTCGTTTTCCGAGGGCCGAAACACAGAAAAACACCCCCCACCCGAGCTGCTGTTAGCTTAGCCGGGGATAACTCGACGATATCCGAGCCGCTTTTCTTTCTCACACACACGTCGAGAAACAAACTGCAGACGTTACCCCCCCTTCATAAAAATACAGCGAATAATAATCGTCGGTGAATCCACTCCGCCAAGTGGCACGACAATAACCTAAGTGAAGGGGAAGGTAAATAGGCAAGGCTATCCACCCACGGCTCCACCGGATGATCACGACTCACTTTCTGTCAAATAGCAAAGCCAACGCAGTCTTTTCTCTTCGCCACAGCACATGATTGACGTGTAAGCGTCCAATCACAGAGCGGATAGACTCTTCTGTAGCCATTAAAAACAAATGTATCAACGACCCTGTTGTTCCAAGTACATGGAAGTTTTCTTTATGAGAAAGTGATGAGATACAGTCGTCAGAAGAAAGCCTGCCTCATGCCTAGTTTATATCTGCCGGATTAATGAAATAATATATGGCTGCAGAGTTCACTGTATAATAGCTTTGATTATATCACTCCCTGCAGGATAGAGGCAGCATCACCAGAGGATGTATCCAGAAAGCACCCCATTGTTTATTTATAGTGATCAAATTAATCCATGTGCACACATTTACTACTCAATGTTTATTTAGCCATCCCAATAACTTAAGTTCCCAGATCTCCCTTCAGAACTAAATTAGTATCTAAAAATACAAAAAAAAACACAAAAGATATATATATACACACACAAACAAAAAGTGAAATACCAACAACACACCACTCACCAACCCTGACAGACAGCGGTGGAACAAGTATTCGGCCCTCAGGGAGCTGCTGGGTATTCGCTGACCGAGCCTGTGATTATTGTTTGTTGTTCTTTTCTTACAGTATTTGAATCAGATGATGAAAAAGTGAACAATCATTGCAGAGAAAGTCAGATCCACTAAACGTTAGAGCTGCAACAATTAGTTGATTATTTATTTTGAGTCATTTATTATTAATATGTTTTATTTTTTTTTAAAAGTCCAAATTTTCTGATTTCATCTCCTTAAAAAGGTGAATATTTCTGGTTTCTTTAGTCCTCTATAAGTTAATTGAGTATCTTTGGTTTGTGGACTGTTACTCAAGACAAAACAAGACAAGTGAAGATGTCACGTTGATCTTTGTGAAATAGTGACTGACTTTTTTTTTTAACCATCTTCTGACATTTTCTAAGCCAAATAAATCCATTGAGAAAATATTCGTTTTGTACCAATTTTTTTCTAGCTATCAAGTCTTTTGTGAAAAGAAATTTCTGCTGTCTGAGTGACCAATGAGGGGGGATCAGCTCTAATAATAACTACAACTCAAAATGACCAGAATAGTCTTGTATTCAAGCAATATTGTGAAAACAATTTTTTACAACAGTGCTGTATAAAATCAATATCAGCCCACAAGATAAATAACTTGGTACAATTTAAACAGCAAAGTCAAAACTAGATATAACATTGAAAGGGAACCAGTAAAAGGTTTTTATAACAAGTCAGTGTGCTGAACACTGTTGGCATTGACACGACTCATTTTCAAAAACCACAACATTTGGCGTTTTTTTTTTTTTTTTTTTGTCTCCCATGGTGAGTCACATATACGTGATAAAGAAGATCCTAGCTGTAAGTTTAAAAATTTCACAAAGATATTTTTCCCATCAAATTGAATCACGACTTTAGTCAGACGTGTAATCCCAACTAATGGAATCTAAAATGCAAAAAGTGTTTTTTTCTTTTGAAGGAATTGGGTCTCTCCACATCTCTTATTTTCAGTTCTTCAACCAAAACACAAAACTTGTACAACCGCTTGAGTCAATATTAGATTAAAGGATGGTACAGCAATCTCCTCTCACTACTCATCTAAAATGACAAAGCTGATAAATGCAAACACAATATCTACTGTTTCTCACTCTATACAGTGAGGTTTAATAACAACAGGGAAAAAAAATGCAACAGATTTTTCACAATCAAATGCAACAATAGTGGGGGAAAACCTTGGCTTGCCAGTGTTGTTTGTAGTAACCCAATGCTCTGCAGGTAAGGAAGGAATTTCTCAGCTTTCTCCATTCTGAGTATGTTTAGATACAACTTCCCATCTCTTTGTTATGTCAGTGCACAATTTGAACTGAAAAATGGATCATAGATTAGACGGCGTGCGATAATGAGGGTAGAAAAGGACACAATTAAAAAAGGGAACACAATTAGAAATTATTTAAGTATTTGAGGTTTGCTTAAACGACATGTTTAAGCTGCTTCAACGCCTCCAATACAGATAGTTATAAGCAACACAATCAAGCCTTTCTTCAGGTTTTTTCTTTTACCCCTCGAAAACTTTTCAAAACACATACAACCTTTAAAGACTAATTTGCATAAAGTCTCTGAGAACAGCAGTGCTGAATGACGTGTCAGGTTGTACGACCTGGCAGTTCGATATGATCCAATATCTGATCAGCATTGCTCTTCTAACTGACGCTATGCATAAGAGCCAGGGTATGGATAAACAAAGTGATGAATCAGACCCTAGGGCTCGGAGACTGTTATGATCCGACACGTGTTGTGGTGGTCTTCCTGTCAGAGAAGAAGCTTCTCAGCAGGACCACCTGGCTGATGCTAACCACCAGAAGGATAATGGCCTCTCCGATGGACCAGAACGCCACGCGGGTGTTGAGGTCCTCCGCCCTGCTGCGCCCCTGGGCCTCACGGAGGCGGAAGTGTGTCTGGTAGTCGATGACAGACTTCAGGGCCTCATGGATGGACACGCACGCCGATTCCATCTGGAAATGTTTGAAAAATGAAAGCCAATGGAGGATATTTAGTTTGTGGCTGGAAAATTGATAACTGTCCAACTAACAAGATCACTTTCATTCGCAAACTAGAGGGTAATAAAAAAAACTGATGTTATAAAATCTGAACCTGAAACTTGTGAAATGAAGACATATGAATTCAAGTCAAAATGTTTCTGCACTGGTTTCTTATATCACATTTCTGACACAGCCAATAAGTACGTAACACAGTGCAGCAGTGTTTTTTTGACACTGGAAATATAATGCAACTGCACTTTAATCAGATTTTATGTCCCTACAACCATCCCCAACTCGTGAAGTAGTTCCTAGTTTGCGATATTTCTGAAAAACATGTTTCATTGGTCTTAAGAAAAATACTGAACCACATATGATCATATGCAAATATATGATCAAGGATCTTTATAACTGACACATACACTGGAAGAAAAAAAAATAAAAATCAGACTGTAGTTTCTTTGTTAAAATAAAATAAATATGGGTGTGCAGTGTTACACAAAGCAAATACTATGTATATAAATATATGATACTCCTTCGCACACAAAAACACACTCACCTGGGTGAGAGCAGTGACTCTGTTTTCATTGGGGAAGAGCGGAGGATCATCTCCCACCTGGAAGTCAAAGTAAACCGTCTTGTGGGTGAAGGTGGAGAACTCATTACTGAAGCAGAACTTGTAGGTGCCGTTCTTGGCTGCTGTGAAGGTAAAGCTATCATATTGCTTCTTCATCTCCTTGTAGAGTGTAGTGCCATCCGGGTCCTCCAAACGACAGTCCACATCATAATGGCCGCCTGTCACCACCTGGTAAAGAAATGAAGGCAGAAGCATTCAGTAATATGTTGGTACAATGTCTTTATTCCATTATGTACAATGCCGAGTAAGTACAGTGAGAAAGTGAGAAAGAAGAATGTTACATTTTCACTAGAACAAAGTCCTATAATCTTGTAAAAAATAAATGTTCAACGGTCTTAATCTTCCATGTTTTGCCAGACTTGGATATAAAAACTACAAACCACAAAAAAAAAAAAAAAAAAAGCAACTCAAATTAAAGTGAAAACGGTGAGACTGATGTAGACATACACTGAGTCTGTTTATTTGCCTTGAAATGATTGTTAGGCAACTTCAACTTTCAACTTTAAGAAAACTGCCATGGTACCATGTAAGACTTCTTGTGTCATTTAAAAAAAAATAAATCTCCATATTCTCTGGTTCTAGCTTCTTAAATATGAATATTTTCTGGTTTCTTTAATACTCCATGAGAGAAAGCTGAATATATATTTGGGTTGTGGACTGTTAATGTAACCACCTTCTGACATTTTATAGACCAATAATTAAATCGATTAATCTGGAAAATAAAAAACAAACAAACAAAATAATCGACTGGCCAATATATAATAATCATTAGTTTTAGTCTTATTACATTTTCTGGTAGTACATCAGATTATGTAAAGGCCTCTGACATCTGTTTTGGGATAGGTTCACAATTTTCACAATCATCATTTTATATAGAATAATCAACTTATTAAATCGATAATGAAAATAATCATTAGTTGGAGCCCTACTCAAATGACTTGTATTTAATGAATATAGGATTTTATTATTTCGGAGCTCTGGAACAAATTGCAGCTGCACGTGAGACAGGCCTCTTCTCTGTCTCATTTTAAAACCCTTCTTAAAACCCACCTCTTCTCTTTGGCTTTTAACACCATGTAGATGGTTGATTTTATGTGCATACATGCTTTTTGTTATTTACGTACTTATTTTTGTCTATTTTTTATTTATTTTATCTAGTGCCTTTTATTCATTTTATTTTTATTGTTTTTCTAACTTCTTTTATCTACTTGATGTTTTGCTGTGTTTCTATATTGTTATTCATTGTGTTCTATTGTATTGTGCAGCACTTTGGAAACCCTGTGTTCGCTAAAATTGTGCTATATAAATAAAGTGGATTGGATTGGATTTCATATTTCCCACAGAGATTGTCTTAAAACAGTCAGATACCCATATGAACACTGTAATCATCCCTCCTGTTCATACTGGCTATTAAAAGATCTCCTGCAAATGTGCTTTCAATGTAAGTGATGGGGGCAAAATCCACAGTGTGTCCACAGTCATTGTGTGCAAAAATGCTTTTAAATTGGTTTATCTTAAGCCTGTATGAAGCTTTAGCACTCTTTAGTCATATCAAGTGGGTATTTGCCACATTTGCAGTCTACAGTTTCTCTTAGCATCAAATCCCCCCTTTTTGTGTTTCCTCCAACAGCATTTCTATGTTAAACTTAAGTAGAAGCATAGTAACAAAAAGAGGGACTTGGGTACTAATTAGCTGCAATGATATCTACTTGATTTGACTGGGATGGCTGAAGCTGATATTAACCTTAGATAAAGTCTTAGATATATTGAAGGAGAATTGTAGATTTTGGCTCTCATCACCTACAGTTGAATGAATGGATATTTTAATGGCCAGTATGAACAGGAGGAATTATTATGTCAAGAAAAAAAAACGTTTCAATGTTCATTTGGGCTCCTGACTGTTGTTTAATTGAAAAATTGTGAACATATCCTTTAATGTAGTACTGATGCTCAATACTTAAAGTGTAAACCAGTAGAGCAGGTCACACACAGTGGAGAAAAAATGCTGGTTTTTAAAGCTAGTCAAACCTTTTGGATAAGTGTGTGTATAGATTAGAAATATTGAACGTTTTAGTATAAAGCTGTTCCTATTTGCTACCGTTTTTTAAAAAAGGGGACTCTTGTTTAAATCTTTGAAAATGACAAATTCCTATTAGAATAAACAATAACACGACTTAAGTCGACACACGCACCTGAAACTCCAGCGTACACTTGGTGCCAACGATGATGTCCTCGTAGAAACACTGCTTGGCGTTGTCCGGCAGCTCAAATGTGAGCTCGGAGCCCAGCACCCACCCACAGAGAAGCTGGGCCCACAGCACCTGCAGCAGCACCCGAAAGGATCCGTACATCCTCACGACCGAGAGCCAAAAGCTTCAAATTAAAACAATTTGAGCGAACCTACCAAAAGAAATATGAGCAGACATCACATCATCACATTCAAATTCAAAACAGAGGGAGGTAAAAAGGAAAAATGGTGACAAACCAAACCCGGACATTGATATTGGCGACAAGTTGTTAGCTTGAAGCTAACTAGCTAGATGTTTGGCCTTTATATTATTGAGCCAGGAACTAGTTGGGATTTATAACATTTCTCTACGGTCAGTGTATTGATGCATTGTAGTACATTCGTACTTATAATGAGTATAAGTAAACTAAAACGGTAGATTTTTTTGTTATAATCGTTTTGTCTCAGTCGGCTTTAGCTACTCACCTCAAACTGCTCACCCGGATGCGACTACTGGTAAGTGACGTGTTACAAGCATAGCACGGTATTGGCTATTGTTTCTTAAAGCCACGTCCCTCGGCTCTCTCCCATTGGTCCACAGAAGAAGGGGCGGGACACCTGTGAGATCACGTGGGCCACGTCCACAGACTTTGTTAAAGCGTATCTTCCTTATTTTAATACGTTCCAACGTGGCCGCTACTTTTGATACCCGTTTTTAAACTCCAACCCATTTCATTCGTTTTATTTTACACAGCCTGCAATATTCACACACTTGTGTAATAGCCTGGCAGTAACTGAGATTATATAAAGTACTACATTAAAATAATAGGTTGACAATTTGACTTAAACAACAGTCAGGTGTCCATATGAACACAGAAAGAGGTTTTCCTCTCCTTGATCTTAAAAGATCCATTTCAAATATTGCTTTCAATGTATATGGTGGGGGACAAAATCCACAGTCATTTTTCCTCAAAAATGCATGTAAATGTTAATCTAAAGCTTATATAAAACTTAAGCAGTCTGAGTAAGTCATATAGTTAATCATAAATGGATTTCTGCCATGGATTTGACTAATTTTAATGAATGAAACTTCATATTAGCTTCAAATGAATGTTTAAATACATCTTTGCATAGAATGATTCTTGTGGACCCCCCCCCCCATCACTTATATTGTAAATGCATTATGAAGGGAGCTTCTAATGTGTTGTTTTAAGACGACTTGAATAACCGTGAATCAATCCTTTAATGGCATTTATCCTAAGAACTGATGATGTGTCTGATTCAGTGCTTCTTTTGTATATACTTAGTAATATTTTTATGAGCTCTACTGTATGTTTGTGGGTATTGAGACAAGGGACTAATCCTCAAGAAGTGTCCATCAGAGACACAGAGCCTGAGCTGCCACGGTCCCAGCAGACCATTATTATTATTATTATTATTATTATTTAGATTAATGTGTCATGAATGACAAAGTTATCTTGTTGGGAGACAAGTGTCAGTGTTGTGGTTCAAGTGTTTTAGTTGCATGAGTGCATTTTGGATGAAAGATGAAATGTTGGTAAACTGTGTGAAAGCTTTTTAAAGGGCGAACTCGGCATAGAAAATGTATTGTGCCCAGTTATAAAATATATTATAAATAATTATTGTCATTATTATTCCTGCGTGATGCGCACTGAACGCGTCTATATGACAGTTGTGAATACACGTTTGACCTAAAAACAAATTCTCGCGCGAACCACCACTACGAGATTACAGTGTAGGGAGGGCTGCATGGCGAGCTGGCAAGACAAAACAAAAGCCACACATTTCAACCAACAGGCGCTGGACGCTTTTTTTATTTTTTGTACACAAAAAAAGGAATTTGATTCAACCGCCATTTCGTTTTACGTTTAACGGCACTATTATAAAAGTTTTGCACCATGCCCAGTAGCACGTCTTTGTTGGAGGCCGACGAGGGAGAGTCCGAGGTCCCACCGCCACTAGTGCACGCTTTCGCCGGTATGGGCCTCGAAGAGCACCTCGGTACCCAGAGCCAGACCCCTGAACAACCAGATGAGAGCCTCTCCTTCAACCACCACCACCGCCAGCTCCTCCCGGTGTCTCATTTCAACCTCCTCGGTACGGTCCTCGACTTGAAGCCGCTGCATCGGCCGCCCTCGGGAGACGAAGTGAACATGACGACAGCGCCCGAGGACGAAGAACCAGAAGTTATAGCCACCCCCGGCTCCGGTAGCTCATTGTTAGCGCAGGCCCACCGCCACCAACATCTCCCGCCGGGGCCGGGTGGCTCCGTGATGCCACCCGGGATGGAGCCGCCGCAGGTCGAGACGGTCTTATTGTACAACGGAGATGAGCGAGATGATCCCGTACGTCCCGGCAGCGCCCTGCTACCGCCGACTGGCAGCATGGCGATGCTACCGCCCGGGGTGTACGGAGAGTCAGGCTATGAGGCCGAAGCGTCGCTGTTGTCTCGGCGGAAGAGTGTCAACACGACCGAGTGTGTGGCGGTACCGACCTCCGAGCACGTCGCGGAGATTGTGGGCAGACAGGGTGAGATTTAGATGGACTGAATAGCTAAAGTTAAGAGGCTAACGGAGTTTATACGAAACTTGGTCGGAAAATAGAACCGACGAGAACAAAATATTAACGTGCTGTTTTACAGTATAAGTTTTTTTTACATTACATATTTGCTACGCGACGCCTGCCCATTTGAGTTAAAAGTTAAATTATCTAAAATGTACTAGCCAGCCACTTTAGCATCTTCATGTATAGCGTTAGCTTAGCACTCCTCCTAACTGGGTCAACACCACGCCAGCCTCCGACACTCCAACAAAACTTCACTTCGTAAGTTTATCAAGCAGCGGATCCGTCTGTGTCCCCTCGCTTTGACAGCTCCTCTGCATTACGGAGCATTTGTCTGTGTCTAGCGGTGCCTTGTCGTGCTAAACCTGGCTCGGCTTTGTCTCTCAGCGGTGTGTTGGTCACCATTGGTTTGCCACATCAGCTGGAGGTTATAGTTAGCTCCGTGACATAACCGAGACTACCGAGCTCAGCTGAAGACGACAGGCTTCCCTTAGATATCCGACATATAACGGGTCTTTTTTTACATAAAGTGTACATAGTTTAATAATGTTAGGGTTTTGTGGACTGTGTTAATGACATGTTTGAGCCCAGTTGGGGGAGGGTGCATCGACTGCAGTGTTGACAACAACAGGAAATGACTCTGGTAATGATGGACTCTCAACCACAGCTGAAAGGAATATTTAATTTATAAGCTATGCAACGTGACTTGAAATATTAAAGGACTGGTTCACAATTTAGCATAAATGTGTGTGTTAAAATTTTTATCTGAAGCTTTAAAATCAAGTAGACGTCTTTCAACGTTAGTCTTTTTAGTCCCTCTTTTTTTGTTACTATACTTCTACTGCAGATCAACAGGGAAACATTGTCCCAACAGTCATTGGCTCCCATCACTTACATTTAAAGCACTTTTACTGTTCATAACAGCACCTGACTATTATTTAAAGACGAACCCATCCTTTAACAGCAAGTAACATGATGCCTTGTTGGTGAGATTTGGAAATAATGAGTATCAAACCTGAATGTAATGTGGTTCATTTTAAAACATTATGAAATAACCCAACTTATACTTGTTTGGCACTTGTTTTAATAGCTTCTTCTTATCCAAATTGAGGCTATAAAGTTACACTGTACAGAATTTAAAGCCCTTTGACGGCAATTTGTAATTTTTGGCTAAATAGATAAAGTTGACCCGACTTACCCCCTGTTCCCCTTTCTCTGTTTAACTTGCCACCGACAGGGTGTAAGATTAAGGCGCTTCGAGCCAAGACCAACACCTACATCAAGACACCGGTTAGGGGTGAGCAGCCTGTCTTTGTTGTAACTGGACGAAAGGAAGATGTGGCCATGGCCAAGAGGGAGATCCTGTCTGCAGCTGAGCACTTCTCCCTCATCAGAGCCTCTCGAAACAAAGCGGGCCCTCTGTCCACTGCATCCGGCCCCGGGACCCCCGCTCTACCTGGACAGACGACTATTCAGGTCAGTGATCGTGTGATAATGATGTCATTACGTTGTTTTTTAATGTTAAAGATACGAAGCTGACATTGTTGTGAATAAATACCGTATAGTTAACCCCACATCTTTTCAACTGTACAGGTGCGGGTGCCATACCGTGTTGTCGGGCTGGTTGTTGGTCCTAAAGGTGGGTTCTTAGTTTTCAGATTAACCTTCATGCTTCATGTTGTAAAGAGTGTTCACAAGGCATCAAGTTCGTCATTTGTTTTTCTTTTTTTTTTTTTAAAATTTGAGTATTATTTTCATTGTATAGAATTGTTTGTTCATATTTAACTTATAGTACCACATTGCTGTAATAGCCCATAGAACAGATTTCTTTACAGATCATTACAATAACTGATTGTATTTTGTTGCTGAGTGGCTCAGAGTGAGGCTTTCTTTTTTTTAATATATATATTCTCAGTCCAGAAGTTATGTTTTGTCATTAACCCCTTGCCCTGTTGATGGTAACACCTCAGTGTCGGGAAGCCCCGGGTTTGACTTTGTAAATTGCACTACAGCAGTTCTCACGCATGTGCCATTTAGGCTGGAGAGGGAGAGGTAACAAGCAGAAATGACAGCAAAGTTGAAAATAGCGAGGAGAAGCAGTGACACATGCAGTATGAAATGTTAATATTCAGTGTTTACTTTTTTTTTTTTTTAAATAGGCATTATAATGAAAAGTGTCACATGAATTTAGTGTGTACGCCAGGATTTTTCTCTGCTTCTGTATTTATTTATACATTTACCCTTAAGCTATGTGTCACTTGTTAAAGTAAGACATGCATACAGAATATGTTGTGTTCAAATTTGTTTTCATCACATGGTATCATATGAAACTAGGCGACCTAAGGCATCCATTGGTATCAGCCATGTCCCACTAGCTTCTCAGGAACAGGGTTAAATAACGCAAGGCCCTTTACAAAGGGGTCCTTTTGACCTCTCACCTCAAGATATCTGAATGAAAATGGTTTCTATAGGTGCCTACGAGTCTCCTCTTTGCAGTCTTGTAACCAGAGCAGTTATTTAAACTTTGTGTTTTAACTCACATTTGCTTAAGTAAGAGCGTCTTGGTCTGATCACGTCTTTCAGGGGCAACCATCAAACGGATTCAACAACAGACCCACACCTACATCGTGACACCGAGCCGTGACAAAGAGCCAGTGTTCGAGGTTACCGGGATGCCAGAGAACGTGGACCGGGCGAGGGAGGAGATAGAGGCACACATCGCCATGCGCACCGGGACCTACGGAAGCATCGAGGCTCCAGGTGTGGACAACAATGACTTCCAATTTAACGGCACAGACGTCAGCTTTGAGAGCTCTGCGGCAGCGGCGGCAGCAGCAGGGTTGGGTGAGGCTGGGTGGCTCCATGCGAGTTTATCATCATCGGGTGGTGGCGGCGGCGTGCTGCCAGTGAGCATCAACGGTACTCAGCGAATCAATAGCAATATTAACAGTGGTGTCAGGATGTCTTCCAGCTACCGCAATGACAGCTCCAGCTCCCTTGGCAGCGGCTCCAGCTCGGCTGATTCCTTCCCCGGCGGTGGGAACGGTAACCGGATGGCAGATTTCAGCCCGAACTGCACGTTTAATGCTAATTCTAACAACAACAACAATAACAACGGTAATGGCAGCGGTACAACTTTCTGGTTTGGCGAGAGCGTCCTTCCCGTGGGGTCTGAGGAGCTGGTCGGCCTGGGAGGTGTAGGCTCCTCCTCAGGATTTGACCCTTTAACCATCTCCACCGCCCAGGCCTCGCTCCCTGCTGCACAGCCCCACATCTGGAGCCCCTTTGTGGACCACCAAACCCTTCAGGCCTTTGATGCTCGTCAAACTCAGGTGGATAAAATTAAAATGTTTATATGTATTTAAACAGGAATTTTGCTTAATTAATTTTCATTAATAGTGCTGAAATGTCGCTGCTGTCACTCATGTCTCCAGATCAGTCAGCCCGGGACGCCTCGGCTCTCCCCAACGTTCTCTGGGACGGAGGCCTTGGAGCACCCTCAGGCCCAGCGTGTTCACCGAGGGACTTTCGGTTCGGCCGGGACCCTCGACTCCCACAGGCTCCCCTCCTACTGCTCGGCCTTCTCCTCTTCCAGTGAAAGCACCACCTCCTCTTCCTCCCCTCCTGAATCCTCCCTGTCCTACCGACCTGGGCTGGGATCAGCAGGGAGAGGGCAGGAGATGTGTATCCACTGTTTGGATAGCCAGGTGATCGCTGCCTTGGTTCCCTGCGGCCATAACCTCTTCTGTCTAGATTGTGCCACCCAAATATGCCAGGGTCCAGATGCTGTGTGCCCTGTGTGTCTGTCCCCGGTTACACAGGCTATTCAGCTCCGCAACATGTGATTTTTAAATCTTTTTTTTTAATGTGTTCACCTTGATGGCTGATGAGGGATCAGCCTTTCCAACACTTCCAATTCATAACGTGTGTAAGGAAATTACAAAACTGACCCTGAATCAGTGTTTAAGTCCTCCTCAAGTTGGTTTTAGTTGACGAAGGGGAGGGAGAATAGCCCAATGAAGTTTTTAAGGGCATGGGTGAGGGTGTTCATGTGCCTGCTATTGTGAAGTCTTCTTCCTAGATTGATTGATTGATTGATTGATTGATTGATTGATTTTGATCAACAGGATGGTCGGAAACCCTCTATGTAGCATTGGGTGGGGGTGTGATTTTTATTTTTTTATTTTTACTTTTTTTTTCTCCTCCCATAATCATTTTACATTTTCTTTGCCCTGAAACATTTCGTTTTTTAAACAAACAAATTTTGCTGTTTCGGTCAATTTTTAAAAAAACAAACAATTTTGTTTACATCTCAGTAGTTTTATCCATCTCTTAAATTTTGCTGCTACAGTTGTTTTTATGTGTTGAAATTGTAGCCCTGCCCCTTTTACCCTTTGCCTTGTTTGTGCTCACAGAAGGAAAATCAAGAAGAATAGGAGGGAGTAAAGCAAGTGAGCATGTTTACATATAGTCATATAGTCAGACCCAAATATGAATATATATAGATTTAAATTTCTAATAGTATGCTCATGATTACCACAGAATTGGAGCAGTAAACTGGATGTACGCGCGCTACATTGTCATGACGAATGCCACTCTATCCCTGATCATATTACAATTCTTGTCAGGTGCATTTGCGCTTCTTTAAATAGGATATAATGTTTCCATCATATCCTCCAAAACATAAGTCAGAATTTTGGATTATCTGCGATCTGCATGCGAACACAGCACCCAGGTTTTTAAACCTAGTGGGTCAATTGCTGTCAACACTCAATGGCAACTTCCTGTTACCTCAGTGAGCGCCACTTTTTCTTTTATTTCCCAAATTAGAACCAACAAGTGGGTAACTCCTCTTTTTTTTTTTTTTTTTTTTTTTTTTTGTACCAGGATGTTACACCACTCCAGTATTGCCGCATTGTTTTCCATTTCTACTGTTTACTGATAAACTTGTGCCTAATTCCGTTTTTGAGTAAAACAAAAAGAAACTGGTTGAGTGGACACACAGTGTTGCTCTGTCTTAAAAAAACAAACTTGTGGCCTTTTTTTTGGAAAGCCTGTAATTTTATTGACAACTATCTACAAAATCCAGATCTCGGCTTGAAAGAACACAAGCTGACTGACCTGAAGTCTTAATGTAGTTCTCAAAGTTCAATCTCATAAACGCATCTCGGAGGAACAAACGTTATATCACAGGGATGCTTCTTTTTTTTTTTTTTTTTTTTGCTTCCTTTTTTGTTTATAGCCTTTTTCAAGTATTTTACCATATCCCTTTGACACCAAACACTCCCGTTTAGTTTGATTCATTTTTTTTTTCTTTTGAATTTCTCTCTTATACCTTGTATCCTTGTTTGGGAAACCATGTGCTGGTTTTCAGCCAGAAAGATATGCACAGCTCGTACTTTTTTTTTTTTTTTTTTTTGGTAACATTCCTCCTCCCCTGTATTGCGGTCACTTTTGTAGATGGTGTTAAGTATGCTTAACTAATACTTAAACCTCACCTGGGATCCGTAACACATTCTGTGAAACTGCACTGCGACGGCGGCTGTTATTTGGAACAAGTCCCTGAACTGTACAGTCAGGCTGCTGACTTCTCAGCCATCTCAGTAGTCTCCTTTTTTTTTTTTTTCTTTCACTCGAACTGCTCCACCCTGTGGCCGCCTCGTCGCGTTTTGTATCCTTGTTGGCAAAAATAATTCCACTGAGATGCAAAATTTAGATGAAGGCCATCCATCGCATCGCTTTGTCTTTTATTTTACGCCATGTCTTGTCTAGCAGGCCTATGCAAAAATCATCTCGGTATGTTAACAGCTCGAGAAGCGCTATATAAATTAAAACTCCTCAAGTTTTAAGCTCAAGCGATATTGGGCTTCAACTCATAGACTCATCTCTTCAGTTGTTGTTTTTTTGTTGTTGTTGCTACATTTCAGTCAGGATTAATCTTCATAATCTGCTCTAATGCAATGTCTGTTTTAATGGTACACATGTTGCTTCTCATGTTTCACAGCCTTCTCCATATCTTATCACACTATTGACTAGTTGGGACTCGAAACACACTTCTTCACCCCACTCTGCCTCCTTCCCCTTTCACTGCGTCTGTTCCTCTACCTGAAAAGTGAAGAAAAAGGTACAATTTGGTGGAAATCATCTCAAATCTTAGCTTTACACACCAGTGTCTCCAGACTTTGTTTTACAGGACAGAAGGAGTTGACGGACACTTTGAAGGGGAAGCAGCTGGACTCGTTTTTTCATCTTGGACAGTGCAGACACTACATGAGGTCAATACTGTTGCTTTGCTGTGTGGACGTTGGACTACAGTCCCTCCAGCATTCCAGCTGTAAACGGTATCTGGAAGTTATTTTCACCGCTTCGGTCTGTTTCTGAAATATTGTCTCTGTCACGGATAATTGAGCTTTCTTGAGGAAATGGAACCAAACGAGTCCCAAAAGTGCAAAAAAAAACCCCGAATCTGCTTCCTCCTCCCCTCCTCTCCCCTTCTCCCCCCACCCACGGGTCTTCTATCCGTCCTCTTTGTTTTACTTTCACAGCTCTCCAAAGGGTCGATCTATTTTTTTTGCTCTCTTTCTCTCTGAGGGAATGCAATATACTGTCGGCCCTCAGTTTGTTGACATGAATCTATTGACATTTTTGTGTATGTATTATATAATATTACTGTTAATGACTGATAAATATACAGAACTTATTTTTATTTTGTTACATTTCATAAATATCTACATAAATATATCTATATTAAAATGTTTACAATAGGATTTTTTAATTTTTCTCTTTTTTTTTTTTTAAACTTTTCTCTTATGCGATTATGTGAATGAAGAGCTGGAAACTTAGAAATGTTGCAGGAGGGGGGTCAATGCTATTTGCTTGTAGATTAGTTATTTGTTTACAGTATTGATAATAGTATTGATAGCTGCCGTTTTAACCTATTGGAAATGGAATGTGCATCACAAGCATGTCTTCATAATGTGCCGCCAATGTAAAACATCACACTGCAACTGTAAAAAGGCCAAGGATCCAAGCTGCCTGTCTCATCTGTACGCCACCAAATTAAGAAAGGTATACTGTCAAATGTATTAGATTATCTATATATATATATATATAAATACATATATTGTTAAGCTGTACCAACAGTTCAAAGTATTTGCTAATTTTACTACACTTTTGTTATGTATATGTAGGGGAGTCTTATGGCATATAAATTCTTCAAATTGAGTCAGGAGTTTAAAAAGCAGACTATATTTTATAACGGCCTTTTAAGTTATTGCGGCCAAAGCACTGATATTATATATTTGCTGTAAAGAGAATTTAAGAGTTTTATTTTTCTGATATTAAAGTTACTTAATAAAGACGGTTTCATTTAAAGCCACGTCAGACTCCTGTGATTCATCATCCTGTATCTGTATGTAAACACTGCAAACATTGCGTTTGGCAGCTCTTGTCGTTGTAAGTCATCAGATCAGTTACGGGTAATTAAGACTTCATGTTGAATGTTTGTAGAGTCACGACTGAGTGACACAGAAGACATTTTGACTTGTTCTAGTAGGAAAAGTACACATGGAAATAATAATACTGATGGTAAATTCCATTTAGCTGCTTCGGTGTTTCACCGTCCTGGTATTGTGCATATTGGCTCACTGTAAAAAAATAAGAGTTATGTGAGGTGACCTCAATGTACTAATAAAGATTCTGGTTTAATTTGACTTCACTCTGAGGCCTGATCAGCTAGAATGAATGAAAACATCTGTACAAGACATACAATCAGCTACCACAGCCTTTAAGTCCTGCTAGTTTTCTCTCTACAAACACATTATTACCAATTTAAGAAAATGAACAGGTCACTCATTAGAGAATACCAGGCCATGTTTAATTATAGACTCTCACATAAGAAATACAGGTAAAATTAATATCTGCAATCTGTCATAGTAGTCAACGCCAGCCTTTTGAGCTGTGTCTTTAGGCTCCTATAATAACTGCAAGCATTATAAAATCATCTGTCCACCTTAAATCACAACAGAGTCTTTCAGTGACATATAATCAGAAAATATCCCGTTTCCTGTCATTTGATCAGATGCATAATTATGTGAATAAATCCTTAAGCTTAACTCTTAATTACATAACACCCCTGTTTTTTTTTTTAAACAATGTTCAAAGTGAAATGGTCAAAAAAAAAAAAAAGGCAGAAAGGAGATAAAGCAGCCCATTGTTTAAATTTGCTTAAAAAAAACCAACAATCTTCAATTGAATATCAGCATGGACAAAAAGAAAATCAACTAAACCAATTGATCCGTTTCCATTTCATCTATAACAAGACAGCATTGTTCAAAAGCTACACACCTGTTTAGGGATTATAGTTGGTTTAAAAAGAAAAAAAACAACTTGTTAAACTTGTATAACTATGTTAACCAACAGCCAATAAAAAAAATACTATATGGCAACTCAGTGTGAAAAAACAAACAAAACATGAGCAGATGTTTATAAGACAACTGAATAATAATGAATTACTCCTAATCAGTGTGTTATTGAGATCAAGTGCCTTTAAAAGAGTGTAACACATGATCACATGCAGCTCAGGGCAGAGGAGACTGAGTATTTCATTTATCTGTTTCAACACCTGTGAGGAGAACATCATGCTGCATTAATAACTGATGAAGCTACTGTATTTATATAAAAGGCATGTTTTGGCAGACATGCTGTCTTCTTTAAGAGCTTTGCTACAAAAAAAAGGTTGAGTTAATATGAATTATTTGTCTCATTTATAATGTTATGACTGTGTGGCTTCTCTCTGCATGCCTTTCATGTTTTGTTTTGTAATCCAGATAAAATAACAAGAGTCTCCTCAGATTATTTTAGTTCAGTGTGTAATGCAGTAAAAGTGAGACTTTTATTTAATTTAAAAAAAAAAGTAGGATTAGGGATGGAGGGGGGGGGGGGTGTCTATCTTCCATTAAAATTCATGCAAACATTGACATGCGTTTCAAAAACAAAAAAAGTTATTTACATGGATTAAAAAGACGGCAAATCCAAAAGAAAAAGACTAACAGCCAAAAGAAACCCTACACGTGTATAAATGCTTATAGAGTGAAAGGGCAAAATCTGCCACCTTTAAAAAATACAAAAAAACAAAACAAACAAAAACAAACATAAAGAGGCTTATTTGTGTTACACAAATACATCACAATGTTGCCTCTGCTCACAATTCTACTTAAAATATAAACCAACCTATTCACTCCTTTATCGAAGGACAGTCACCTCAAAAATTAGGGCTACAGAGTTAAAAACAAGAAAACAATGTAAAGTGCTAAAAATATAATACAAAACACTTAATAAATGTAAAAAAAAAACAATAACAAACCAAGAAAATATATCAATATTGCTGGGAAACTGTCTTAAATTCTCTCCTCTATGTCAGTAAACTATACACACGAGACCTGGATCAAGTAGTATATACGTGGGCTGCAAGTCATTAAGATATTTAAGATGGTGCCGAGAGATTTGAATTAAAAATACCTTTAAAATTCTATTTAACAAGCCTCCTTGGGCGAAGCCCGGCAGCTAACTGGACGTCTCGTTCTCATGATCGTATTAGACTTCCAGTACGTTTTTGAAGGAATCAGTACTTTGGTTTGCCTCAAGAGCAAACATTGATAAACGCTGTTCCTTGTACTGTGTCCACATCTCAGATCAATTATCTTCATCCTCTGTGCTTTCTTCTTGTTGAAACTGTTTGTTTTTTTTGCTCTCTGTGAATGTGACAAAAAGGGAAACAGAAGGTGTTTCATCCTTTCTGGCAGCATATAAGAGTAACCATACCTGAAACAGATGGAGGCGACCAAACATCACTTTCATGAGTATCTTGTGTTTGTTTTTGATGCGAGTGATATGAACCAATAATACAATCACAGAACGTCAGTAAGGATAGATAAAATCATTAGTGGGTTATTTTCGTATATGTACGCCCCCCTCCCTCCAAAAACCCCCAAAACAAAACAAAACAAGACAAAAATAAAAACACCCTGCATAAGTGGAGCTGTGGGAAACTGTCATCTGCTCCGTCATTTAATAGTGAAAACAGAGATGTCATGACACCCACCGGGCATAAATATCCAAACCTGCAGCTTAGCAACAATCATCCATAGACTCGACCCCATTTCAGAACAGAGTTAAGAGTCGGCTGTAGGTGTGGCGCTTGTCATTTAATCTCAGGGATGACTGAATCGGCTACGTTGTCCCCATCCGGTGGCTGAGAGCCGGCTGCCGTCATGATGTCGAGCAGTGATCCTCGTGCTGCTGGTTTTCTATTCGCCTGTCTGTTAACGGCTTCAGTGAAAACCGACCCAAAGGAAACGCAGCGTCTCGTCCCACAGCTGTCCACAGCACGCGGGTGTCCTTGTCTAGTTCTGTAAATCTAACGCCTGTCAGTAGTTGATGCTTGTGGACTCCAGGTGATGCAGAGTGCTCGGCGTACATTCCAGTTTAACAGGATCTGCAGGTCTTCTATGTGCGTGTTATGGTGTTTTATAACTGTAGTTATCTGGGCTGTCTTTGTCTCATCCTGCAGCTCATATTCCAGTCATCACAAACCAAAACCATCTATCAAGAATATAGCTGAAGATATCTTTGGTATATGGTTTTGGCTCTTTTTAGTGTCACCCTTGCTTTAGAAGCAAAAGTTGGGGGCCACAGTGCACGAAAACATAGTTTGAAAGTTGTTTTTTTTTCTCTCACAGGGAAAAGCTTCAGTGTCACAGCTTCACTGCTGCTTCACAGGCTTATCCATCTAGAACAGTTTCACTGAGGAAGACTTTGTTTCCACTGCGTGTTACAGTGTGGTGCTGCAGTTGAAAAAAGCTCAGTCCAGAGGTTGAGGATCTGCTATAGGCATAGTGTGCAGAACCTCGTCCAGTAACTGCAGAGCTCTGTGCAGGTGGATTTCGATCCAGCAGGGCGTCTCCTTGATGCTCTGGCGGGGGTAGTCGGGCCCCCAACCTTTAACGAAACTCATCCTGAGAATACACAACCTCCGGAGGTCGTCTACTCCGATACCGGCAGCTGCTGACAGACCTGAGAGGAGAAGGATGAAGGGGAGTCGCAATCAGTGCATGTGTGCGACACTGCAGTGAGCAAAGGTTCATCATTCATTTCTTTCTTTCTTTTCTTTATATGTAGGTACACAGCTCATACTCATTGGCAGAGAAATGTACATCAAACCATCTATTTGTTCTCACTGTCCCTATGTGTGAATGTGCATCTGGATCTTACTAATGGCTGGGGCGATCCCTCCCACTGAGCCGGGTCCAGGTATGTTTCCGGCCACTGCGGCCGCTTGGGCTGCTGCTGCTGCTTGAGCCGTAGCAGCCTGCTGCTGCATCTGTCTGTGGCACTGACGGAGGTCAAACACCTGGCAAGGAGAGAAGAGTGTTTGTACATTCAGCAGCAGTTAGCCGCCTGCACTGGAGAAAATGTAGAGACCACCAGAGGCCGCCTGGGACAGAGAACCTCAGTGAGACCTGGGCTGTGTGAAGATTTATGGAACTGATAAACCGTATTGTAACTGGAGCAGTTTGAGAAACATATGGGTGTATAAAACTGATGTCTGTGAGGGGGCGACATGGAAATAGATGCCTGTAACTTGCACTCAGCACTTGCATGAAATGTCAACCCTGAGTGATGTCCTTTTTTTACAGCGCATGAGGTCATAGCATGTAAATAATATGCGTTTCTCACCTTGATGTAAGCGCTGGGGTAGATTTTATGAACAGCGTCTCCGGGGGCTCTGCCTGCCTCTCTGTCCAGGTAGTAACTCTGGACAAACACTGCGTGGTCGCTGAGGCATCGCACCCACACATCTCCCTCACCTTTGCACTCCAGCTGGACACCTTTTCCAATGTGAAGCCTGGAAGAAAATAGGAAAATGGATCATGAAGAATAAAAGGAAATAGGGGGGAGGGAGGGGGAGGCTAAAGGGAGAGAGGAGGCGAAAATGTTTTGTTTTATTTAAAAGGATAAGACTGACTGACTTAAAAATATTTCTCTTATTGTCAACATATCAGAGGTTCACAGCCCACGTCTGCAGTACAAGGAACCTCCTCAGAGTGAAAATGTTATTGCTATTATTGGCACTTTCTAAAAACAACTACCATTGTCTTTCAGGTAAAGGACAGTGTGACTCATTTATGTGTTTTTAATAGTTTCTGGACGACACTGTATCCTTGTGAACACGCTGGTAGAATAAGACAAACAATACGGAGGCCTGTTACTGTACAGTACCACCAGTGGTTAAAGGAAATAAACGAAACAGGAAGGAATCCAAACGAACCATGAAGGTGTGGTTGTATTATTTCTCTCTTTTTTTTTTCTAATAAAATGCACCTCTGAGTTTTCTGCTGATGAGTTGAGATGGGACTGATATTGTGGTGATGTCAAGTATCAGTTGTGCAGATACATATTCCAAACTAGAACAAGACAGATATGGAAATGTACTTTCACTTAATGTAAAAAGAAATGTTCTTTGATTCCTTTCCTGCTATGTTTCAAGAAAGCACATGAGCAAGCTTGTTCTGGGTCGGGTACCAGGGTCGGGTACCAGGGTCACCTACCTCGCTCTCTCGATAGCCTCAGTGCGATGGACGTTACTGAGCTGGCCCAGACAGAAGCGGTCACCTCCTGAGGGATCCACGTAGCCGTCCACTGTCACAATGGGACAAGACGAGGGCACCTTGAATGTCTCCCCGACTTGAACGTCCATCTCAAAATAAGCGATGGAGCACCAGTAGTCCGGGGCTGAATCAGAAGGTAGAAGCTGATGTTAAATGGTTGCAAATTCAGGAAATTGCTGCAATATTTGTGAGAGCTTACATTTTTGCTACATTACCGCAACTTTTCCGTGTGAAAGCACCAAATCAACAGACTGCTTGTACTTTTCAAGAATACAAATTGACGCAGACAAGAAAAATGGATATAACCTACCTCAAAACATAAAAATGGCCACAAAAATGTATTTATAACTGAAATACTAAGGATTCAAGGATTCAAGGAGTTTTTATTGTCATTACAACACATGTAAACATGGGATGCAACGAAATTGGTTTCCCCTGGTCCTGGAGCAGCCCAATTATCCAAATATAAAATAAAATTTAAATAAAATAAGATAAAATAAAATAAAATATATATATACATATGTATATATAGAACATAAAATAAAATATAAAAGTAAGACACAAAAGTATATACAATAAATAGAGAAACAACATAATATATTGTAATTTTTGAGGAAAGCTTCTGCAAAATCAAACACTTTTGCTGCAATAATCACAAAAAAAACCTGAAATCCTGGATGGACTGAATGTTCAACTTTTTTGACTTTTGGTTTCAAATTACAGATTTAAAAAAGATAAAGAAGCAACATTTCACTTTTATGAAAGTGCAATGACTAGATAGATGTTCGATACTTTCATATGAGAAATCACTAAAACCATTAATCATCATAATTAGAAGTTTGTTTAATTTAAATCATTTCATCATGAAAACGAAAATACTAAAAACTATTTGTTTAAGTGTTTCAGCACTAAATACTACAATATACATATAAATCTGCTGTTATGCCCAATAATAAACTGATGCACCTGATACAACCAAACTAAGCACATAAACACCGCTTTAGATATATAAAACATAAGTAACTTTTAAAAAAGCAGCTGAAATATAACTTAAGTTTGTGTATAATGTAAAAAAAAACTGCTAGTCAAAATCTATTGACCAGTTTTCTAACTGAGCTGGCCTGAATGCTCCATTCATGGTTTACATGCTTGCGTGTTCTCACCTGGATGGTTGGATATGGGAGGCTGAAAGGCGAGGTCATTATGAACTGGCCCTGAGAGAAAGAGTCAAGTTATGAATAAGTCATCACCCACTTAGCAAAAAAAACAAAAAAAACAAACATGAAGTATGTGATTCTGTCTGAGGAGTACCTTACAGCTGTAGTACCAGCGCGTACTTACAGTAGTGTGTCGGGTGTGGCATGGGAGGGTGGTGCTGTAGATGACCGTTGGTGTGGTGGGGTATGTTGGGGGTGAAGTTGCTGTTCCTCGACCAGTTTGTGTTGGCATCTGAGAAGAGAAATGATGAGTCAGATGGTCTCATAAAACTGCTGATACTTGTTTCAGAGTCATACAAGCCAAAGTACGAATCACATATATTTATCAATATATCACATTTTTTCTGCAGTATGTAATGCTACAATTAATCTAACATTTACTTTAAAACTAGCAATCACAGACAAATACTTCAGGTATGAATAAGACCAGACCAAACAGGCAGGTATATAGATAGGGGAAAAAATATAAATAAATTAAAAGCCTATATCTTACTGCCTGATCCAGCTGCAATGGCGGGGAAAGACGACGACGAGGCAGAGGTGGAGGCCTCGGCAGGGGGGAGCAGGTTTGGGGTGGCAAACGGCTCAGAGGGGGCCGGGCGGCTGCTGGATGGGGGGTGCTGGATGGTCTGGATGGAGTGCCCCCCCTCGATGGAGGGCAGACTCTGTGGACCGTCAAAATCATACTCATCCTTAACCATCAGTGCTGAGCTGGGCCCAGAGCTGGTCAGTGTCAGCCCGGATAAGTCTGGGACCAAGGAAAACAAACAAACAAAAGTTCAGTTCCAAGTCATTATGAAATTAATTGTTACAGATCATGTAACTAATAGAATTGTAGATGTTTAACGACAAACTGTGTGCATCCTAAACTACTGCTGAATACTTTCGAGAGCACATTGGTCTTTAAATTAAAGCTTCTCTGGATCCAGAGACACAGAAAGTTTGTCAAAAGGGTTAAAAACATAGAAATCCCCACACATCTCAACTGCACTCACCTATGCCAGGAGACACCACCCTCTCATAGTGATAGGGGTTGACGCACACGCTGTCACACTTGAGGTCAAAGGCAAACTGGCAGTATTTGACATGCTTCAGCTCATTCTTATGCAGATCTGGCCACCGCCACAGTCTGGCATAGATTACATGTGGGAAACCTTTACGTCCAGCCACCTGGAAACAACGTATGGTGAGGGAGACGTAAATAAATCTGTCAAGTCAAATATCCAAACATACCCATGTGTGCAAAATATAAAACTTTGTTAAAACTGCTCCAGAAATGCTGTCTGCATTGTTTACCACCTTTATGTTTGTGTACCAGAGAATCTGAAATGAATCCAGGTAACTGTGCTGTCCTACCTGCAGTCGTCCATCCAGTGTCCTCTGAATGGTCACACACTTGCTGGGATGGGCCCCATTCGTGGTGATAGCTGTGATGAGCGAGTCAAGCTCGTCTTTTTTCTCCTTCAGCTTTTTCACCAGGCTCTCGATGGCCCGCTTGGCAAAAGTCTCGCTCTCGCCCCCCTGCCTGTGACACATGAGGCTGTGCACAATGCTCAGGCAAGCATCGTTGCTGGTAGGCGTGTTGGTGATGGACATCTTGACTTCACGTATGCACTTTGTGAGGAGGACGATGAAGGCGGTCGCTCGAACCCGGTCGTGCGCGTGCGTTGTTTACACCATGAGCCACGGAGTTGACAAGGAAGCAGTTGGGCTGTACTTTGAAGCTGATCTGTGATCATGAACCTCTCAGCATCAGGACGAAAGGATCTGAAAAGAGAAGGTAACATGTAAGCTTTTGTTGATTCAAATGTACGTGTATTGTGGAGGCTGTTACATGTGATTTAATTGTAACCAGTGCTTATTTTATTATTGATTAATCAGTTGATTATTTAGGAGATTTGGTCTAGAAAATGGTGAAAAATGTCAATCACTGCTTCCTTTGTCCCGCTCAAAAGTCCCTAACACCAACATATTATGTTTACTATTGTAGCAGGTCATATTGGAGATTTTTTTTCTTCAAAACAACTAATTGTTGCAGAGTTGTTTTTTTAATTTTTATTTTAAATAGTCTGTCAGCCTCAGTGAATGTAGCAATAAGTAACAGTATAGTACAATATGATTCAACAGCAACAAACTACAGCCTCCGAAACGACCGGAAAGTTGGGACAGTTGCAACAAAACTGAACATCATAAATGAACCTACTAGTAGGATTGCTGGGATTTAGGGCAGGCGTCAGCAAGTAGGTTCAACCATGAGCCAGTTTTTTCTGGATTTCTCATTTGGGGAGGGGTGCAGAGGAAACACACCAGTTGTATTTATTTCATTCAAAGTTTTGATGCAATCCATGAAAGTTCAAGCACAGATTTAAAGGATGTACTGCAGGGCTGCTGCATTAGTAGGTAGGTAGATGTTTCCAGTAAACCGGACACTGAGACCAAAAGGTTCATTGCAAAATCGTCAGGTGCTGTCCGTTACAGTTGCTGCCATGAGGTTCAGTAAATCCAGACGACAGAGGGAAAACATGCGTTTTGTTTCTAGGGCAGAAAAATTAACCACGAAATGTAACGTTATAACCACGTTGTTATCGTTATAATGTTATCGCTAGCTCACCGACGACACGGCGACATGGCGTAGCAACATTTGTTACACATGCAACCGAGTTTAGAAAAAGCCCTGCGTGTAAATTACAAGGTAAAAATAAACTTTAAACTGTTGTGCTCGTTTTATTCTTCCTGGCTAACATTTGCTAGCGGCGCCAGGCTGGCTGCAGTTAGTTCGTGAAGTTAACAGACAGACACAAGTCGACGGAAATGAGCGCTTTTACCCTTCAAAATGAAGGTAATACTATTCAAAAGCAAACGCTTTTTCCTAGTATGGCAAAGTCATAACTTCACGAGTTTGCCATCCCAGGGATAAAAAAATATCACATCTAGTACCGACACTTTTCTCATTCAATTGAATATAAATCTTATTTAAAAGAATATTCAAGTTAATCATATTAACCCAAAAACAAACTGATTGTAATTTGAAGTAGTTCCTATTAACTAAACCCAAAACTAAAGAGGTGCATGCATGTCATGAAAGATGTAGGAGTTTTTAAGCAATATTATAGGGATATTATGATATGAGACTTGATGTAATATTGTGATATGAAGACCACAAGTCATTTTAGTCTGACAGCAAATTCATAAAACTGTAAAATATCTATGCATCTAAATATATTTAACACTTGCTCACAGCATATTTGTGAATTATATTTCCGTCACTAATATATATTAATATTTTAGGACTGTCGGAGTTTTGAGCTATTAAACCTTTTTGTTTGATTTTGAAAAGCCTAAAACGGAAATACTGTGTTCGCTTGATACCTGCTACTAAAACATCAGCTAGCATGGATAGCAGCTAACGTAGCATGCTACTATGTTTATTATTGCCAGTTCCGCAGCACAGTCATTTGTTGACCACTTTGTTTGATAGCCATAAACATAAACACATTTATGAGACTGTAGGTAGGTCGTCACCGTGTCGCTTATATTTCCCCAGACTAATTAAAGCGATGTAAACAGCTGAAGCTACCTGGAGTTAGCTCGCTGGTGTAGCAGCTATAGTTACCGAGCAGATCCTGTGTGCCTCCTAGATTATCCGCACCAATTGCATCTGCTGTTCACAAAGGACATCATGAAGAAGTCCTCGTCTACCAGCTTTATCCTCGCATCCACCAGAATAAAATACAGATGATAGATTCCGTGTCCAGTCTCGACCCACTTATTTTACTTCTCACACTAGTTTCCTTCAATGGCGCGTTGCGCATGCGTAACAAAAATGTTTACACAATCAATGACTTAATGATATATTTAACTGCTACTAAATCATGTACAGTGGAGGAAAATTACCTAAACTGCATTTACTCAATTATTGTACTTAAGTAGACCTCCACTGGGCCTATCTATGTAGACTACCACAGTACTACTACTACTACAACCCTGTGACTATACATCACCTACAAAGTACACATATTTATTCAAGTTTAAAATACAAAATGTGCAATACATTTCATTCATTACTGTATATTTGAACAGACTATATGTATATAATGTATTTTTTTAAACCATTAAATATTTATCTCAGCACTCCTTGCATTCTCTGCAAATATAGACATTCCTTGTATAAGAGCCTCTAATGGCTACTTTATATTTACACTCTGCTATTTTTCAGAGGGATATATTGTACTTTTCACTCGGATAAAATCACTTGTTTTGCAGGAAATTGGGCTATGACTGATATATCGAATAAACTTAATGTACATTATTTATACTGATGAGCCAGTGCGCATCAGTATGCAGCATTTTATCGTTGTAGTTGCGCCAGGTGGAGCTAATTTGAGCTGATTTGTAAGGGTCACAAGAACAGACAGTGGAACGGCAAACAACTCATAAACACCCGAAACATGACAAGGAGACACAAAACAACACACTGATTTATTTTTTCTTTGTGAGGGAGCACAAGCTAAAAAAAAAAGTTTGCTTTGCCAAATTTTATATTAAGGTTATTTCACCCTATTACATACACATTTGCACCAAACCTCGATGTTTCTGTTCCCTGGTGTCTTTTAGAGTAGAATCTGTTCAACAAGCGGTCCACTAGTTTATGAATTGATACAGAAATCTGATTATGGACACAAATGTTTTCATACGATTTAATTTAAAATCAGAGCAGCTGTGTCTGGTCTACTTCTAATTTCACACCCGCTGCTGTCAAAACTACAATATATGATAAATAATAATAAATAAGTACAATAATTAAGTCATTTTCTCTAATACATGGGTATACTCGGTATCAATATCTGGTGTTTAGACAGAATATGTGCATTGTATTACGACACAAATGAGCTAGTGCATATTTCAGATGGCCCAGTAGATCTACAGGCAACATTTGATACACTGTCTAGTGAGAATCTGTTAATTTACACACCCAAAGACAGTTTAATAAACATGCAACATACAGGCATATAAAAATGACAGCTGTTACGCCTCAGCTGCTCATTTCACTGATTATCTTCTCCACTCTGGTTAACCAAGTGCTCATTAGTAAAGTGAAATCAGCTGCTGTAGTGTTTTCCTGGAACGAAAAGTAGGCACAGTTTACCCTTGATGGCACTTTTCATCTTACCTGCTGAATACAAAAGCAAGCGCACGCACACACACACACACACACACACACACACACACACACACACACTCAAGTTGAAATGCCTCACTGGTTACCAATTTGTCCCAATTACAGATATGAATATTACCTGCTGACAAGCCTCTAAATGATGATTAATTACCAGCTTTGGTAGCCTAATGTACTTGGCATGCTTTCATAATTTCACTTTAATTGTCTATCATCTCTCTTTCTCTTTGTTTCCATTTTTTTTAAATCTCTGCCTCTGTCATATTTCATTCTTCTCTGTTTCTTTCACTCAAACCCTTTTTCAATTTTGTCCAGTATGTGATAGAGAGAAAGAAAGAAAGAAAGAAAGGTGGATGCACGGGTGACAATCCCACAGGGAAGAAATCCACTCTATAAGTGTCTATATACACCCCCCCCCACCAAGATACTCACCCACTATACTACAGCCACATGTAGTATAATTCCCTATACTGACCAGCAGAGTGCAGTAATCACCAGAATATAATCTACTCTGCTCTTATGGCTTATTAATAGTCAATGGTTTTAGCATTTCCAAAACAAACATGCATTACATATTGAAACTGCACCTTTCACCTAAACTAATACACATCTATACATAATAACTATATGTAAAACTAGAATGAATCACCTTTCTCTCATTTTTAGCCCCCAGCATGTTGCAACTAAAATATATATATTTTTGGAGCTGATCATGAAGCCAAATGTGTCTGTTGTCTTCATGACTGCATTAGATGTAGTGGGTGTAATTCTTCATGGAAAAAAAACAAAAAAACAGGGGAATTACACTTTAAATGTGAAGATTGTTGAGTAAATATCACTTTTCCAAACTGTTTATCTTCATATAGTCATACTGTAGCTGGCGGCTCATTGATTATTTTGTTGCCTATAACAGCACATTAAAAAAAAAAAAAAAAAAAGATTTTTCACAGCGTAACACTGTGCACAGGCAGCGCATACAACAAGCGACACACTGTGATTGGTTGAATGGATTCTCTACACGATGACCATCATATATCACCTTGACAACCATCCCTCAGAGGCAAGACACATGACTGCTCTGTGTGTATGTGTGTGTGTGTGTGTGTAATTCACACTGTACAGACATCAACAGAGTCACAAACATAAACACAAATGGACAAGCAAGAGGAGCTCAAGTGATGTGATGTGACTGTTTCTCTGTCAGACTCTGAGACAAACAAACAAGTAACGGAAGCTTTTTTTTTTAACTTAACACATGTGGTCGTTCACTCGTGACCTCCTCACTCCTCCGTCCTGCATCCTTTTCTATTTCCCTCCACATTATCAACTCAGTTTAAAGTGGTAACGAAGGCAGATTTATCACTGAACCCTGTAAAAGGGGGTAAAGCTGAGGGTAAAGCTGCATGTGACAGCCAGAAAGTCTCCATTATCATCAGTTGATGATCATCCTCTTGACGTGAAAATAAACAGAAGAACATTGTTCTTATATTGCAGTGTAAAGTTTAGTAGTCGTTAGTAGTAGTTTAGTGTTACTTTGCATACATACCATGTGCTTATGTGTTTATGGCTGCTGTATGCCAATGTCGGCCTGTCAGTCAATCCACGACTTTGATCGTGATTGTTGACTCTCAATATATATTCAATAGAGATATTCATAATCCCCAAATGATGAATACTCCTGACTTTGGGAATCTCTTGACCTTTTCCTCTTGCGTGACCATGAGGTTGTCTTTCAGTAAAATGTCAGTTATTGTGTGGATTGTCATGATATTTGTTAAAGACATCAGTTCTGGGGAATCCTGAGAGGAACTACGTATGTTCAAGGGCTTTTTTTTCCCCGTCTTTGTATTCGCACTGCTAATAGGAACACTAATGTAATCTTACGTCACTCAAGGTTCCTCTTATTCTGGGGGAGAACCAACCCTGTCAAGTTCCTCAAACAGTATTCTAAGAAAGTCAACTGTTCCCGGTTGCTGCAGTGCTGACACAATAAAAAGGTATAGTTCCTCTAAAAAAAAATATGAAAATTTCATCAGGTCAAATTTATAACTAAATACCTGATTATTACATGTTAGCAGTGTGTCTGCATATGACTCGTTAAACTGTATGTTTCACCTTTTACATTACAAGAGAAAAGGTTATTAAGACGAAGGCCAACTGATGTGTTTGATAAATGTAATCCATCTTTCCATCCTAAACTTTCATTAAACCTTCCGCCCATCCTCCTTTCCTCCCTCCTCACCCCTTCCTCTGAAGCCTGAGCACATCATATAAGTGGGGGATGTATTAAATCTGAAATCTTTCCACTTCAGTGGGATTCAGGAAATTGTCTACCCCGCGGGAAGTAAACGCAGATGGAGGGATGGATAAATGGAAGCGGGGAGAGATGGATAGAGGAGCGAAATGGATGGAAGGAGAGTTGGATTTAGGAAGGAGGGTTTTTAGATTGAGAAAAAGGGAATGTATTTGGAAGATGGATGGATTGGCGGCGAGCATGAGAGAGACGGAGAGAGGGACGGGTGGAGAGAAAGGAGGAGGAGAGAGAGACGGAGGTGTGTGAGAGGAGATGGGTGAGCTGTCTGTTTGAAGATAAATCAGAGAGGCAGTGTAGTAAGGAGGTCTATATCCATAAACACACACACACACACACAGAGAAACAGATGTGTGTGCGAGCTCACGCTTGAACTCACACGCATGCAAACACACACAAATACACTCACGTACTCACCCGCGCACACACTCTGCCCCACGGCGAGGTGGTAAGAGGCCACGGCTGATTGGGTGCTGCAGGCTGATTTCGCCCCGAGTGGCAGAGCAGTGCATGTTGGGATGTTTGGATACAAATGCAATCATCCATGAAGACACGGGGTAGGTCACCCTCCTCTCTCTCTCTCTCTCTCTCTCTCTCTCTCTCTGTCATCCCTCCTTTTTAACATCCCCTCATTCTTCATTCCCTTACATCACTTTTTTTTTAACTCATTTTCTTCTCCATCTCTGTTGTCTTTTTCTGGCTCCATACCCCCCCACGGGGCTTTTCTCCAATACAAGTCCAAACCTACACTTCTGTCTGCTCCTATCAATCCATATTTCATACAGAAAGTGTATTCTCTCTGAATATTAACGATGGCTCTCAGTTCTCTCTTTCTCTTTCTCTCTCTCTTGCTTTCTGTTGTCTGGCTTGATTCATTTCCATCTGTCTCCCATCTCTCTCTTTATCTTTTTCTAGCTGCTTTTTACTCCCTCCATCTTTCCCTGCCTGGAGCCTGCTAACACCCCCCACCCCACACACACACACACAAACACAAACACACAGTATCCCTGCAGTGTAGTGTGCTAACAGAATAATTAGTCGTGCTTGATGTCTCTGACAGTTCTAATCCTTCTAAATGGCCAGCACATGCCTCCCCTCATCAGCCCAGGGCTACACACACACACACACACACACATACACACGCACACACACACACACATGGGTTTCCATCTCTTCAGGGGACATTTCATTAACTTACATTCATTTACCAGAGACTTATCCTAACCTTAACTTTAAACCAAGTCTTCACCCTAAAATCAATGATTTACATTAAGAGGTCCCCACAACACGACTGTATAAACAGATTTATGTCCCCGCAACGTGAGGAATACCTGGACCACACACACACACACACACACACACACACACACACACACACACACACTTGCACCGCCTGTAAGTAGACATAGTCAGAAATAAGGCGCTTCCATCTGTGTTTAATGCAAACACTAAAACAAACAGATGAAGTAACTGACAAGACTGTAGATACAGGAAGCTGTTGAGGGTTTAACTGTAATACTAGAATTGAAAACAGTAGTTGGAAACCCTCGTCATGGCCATTTGAAATGATAAAGTTTAATTTGGTGCTGCATTAGCATAAAATAAGACATGCTGCAAATAACATAATAATAATAATAATAATAATAATAACCTATGTTTGCTTTGAGTAGTAGTGCTTGCGATTTGAATCACACTGGATTTAATTCAAGATTGTAACAGTGTGTGTGAGCTTTGTGCAAGAACAAACACACAGTATGTATGTGTGTGTGTGTGTGACTGTTAGTGTAGTAGGTGGAAGTGACTGTATGTTTGTTTATCCAATTTTCTATATCTATTTTGTGACTGTATCTGTGTGTATTTTTATATCTCTGTGTGGCATGACCATTCATACGTGTGTGTGTGTGTGCGTGTGATCATCTTACCCAATGGAACATGACAAGCATCATTACAGAGCAAAGTTGCTCACAGTCAACATGGAATAAATACAAACGGATAGATGGGTTCTTTTCTGTTTCGCTCCATTACACACGCGCACGCACGCATACACAAACATACTGCTGCCGATGTAAGCCTTTGACACAATGTGTGCGTATCTCTGTCATTGTTTGTGTTGTTTCATGTTTGCATGGCTGTTTACTGTGTGTGGTGAATCCTGTAAGGCCGTGATAGGAAGCAGAGCCAGAGTCACAGGGGGGTTTACAGCTTTGTACTGCTCCTCTGTGAGATTTCCCCAGAGAAAAGTTTATCAGCACAAGAGAACCACTGGTGAGAAACAGAGAGAGGAAACATGAGAAGGAGGAGAGACCGAAACGGGGAGCAGGAGTGAGAAGTGTCTCAGGAGGGAGAGACACAAGAAAGGAAAAAGCTGCAGGAAGTGGTAGGATGAGGGTAAGAGCAGGTAGGATGCAACGGAGAGAAAGAAAAAAGAGACACAGGTGGAATGAGGGTGAATGGATGAGCAGGAGAAAGCTAAACACATAACGTTCAAGGAATGTGATGGAAGCTTTATTTTCCTATAAACACTTTTCTGAAAGTCACTAGTTGACACAAATTCTCTTTGATATTTCTAACGAAGTAGCGCAGCTTCAGAGCAATTAGAGACACGGGTAAAGAAAATGTTGAACTATGACAATGTTACAAACGGCGGTGAGACAAATCAACATTGGTGATGTGTGTATTTGTTTTTCTAATTTTTTTTTTTTTTTTTTTTGGAAAAACTCAAGTAGGTTAAAGAGTTTACAAGACAAACATTCCCACGGCTAAACACACAAGAGCCATCTTCAAACACATGTGGTTCATTTAGGACACAGACGGTCACATGTCTGCACAGCACCGCCATCGTGATTTTGGTTTTTGGTTTTTTTTGGACTCAAATTTAATGTTAAGTCATAAATGTATTAGTGTGCTAAGACCAGGGTAAGTGAACTCCACTCAGACTGTTTTGTGTACTTTCAAAGCCACGTGTGTGTCGATCTAAACATAATCTTACTGCTTGACCTCGTGTTGCACTAAATAAGGCACACAGGGACATTTGAGAGGATTCTTTGTGCAAAATACCTATTTTAGGAAATGTTTGTTTCCTTGTTAAAGCTAATTCAAAGTCCATGACCGAATAAAGTTACATGGCAACAATTTATTTCTGGATGAAAAATCCTCATTCAGACTCTGTTCCTTTTACTGTTTCAGTGGATGTTTCTTCCTTTTTTTTTTTTTTTTTTTTTTTTTCAAATCTGAGCACATACTCGTATTTTTACAGATTTGTTTTAACATTTTATTCCGTCATCACATTATGAATTCATTTTTTTTTTACCCATATAGGAACATTTCCCCACATTTTCAGGTGTAATTACACTATCGCAATATATATTATTTTTCTCTATAAGAATAAGAACATGTTAAGACGTGCAAGCATAAATGTAAATTTCCACATTCCACATTTAGTTTTTCGTCACTCACGGGTACAGCACATTTCAACAGCCAGTTCTCAACTGGTTGGATGTCTGGACATCAATGCACAAAACCAGAAAAATCTAGAAAAAGCTTAAATTAAACCTGTGTTTTTAAGTGCACTGTCATATGATTACAGTGCAACCAAAAGCTAAAGCAATGGGAAAGGGTCAAATCCTTACAAAGTGCACATCTATATTACTGTAATCTTTAAATGCACTCTGCATGGTATATAGTGACCATATAGCATCCAGCCTAAATAATTAATTGTATTTGCAGTAAGCTCTCAACCTGTTTTGTAAAAGGCTCATATCTTATAGCAGTTAATGTGTTTTTCTGTTAAGTGGGACTTTTGAGCACTTTTGAGCAAGTTTATTTAGACTTATTGTCACAAAAACAGCTCCTGTGTATCAGCTACAATTAGGGAAAGCACTGTGTAATTGAAAGGGTTTTGAACACAGTAACTCTGAAAAGTTCATTATACTGAACGCGATTTTTAAATGGGCTAAAAGCTGCAAAAACACTGTTATGATCCACTGAGTTGAAGCCATGTTTCCATGTTATGGATTCGGCTGCAGGTAAATGCTCCTGGATGGGTAGTCGTGTAGTGCTTTGTTGAAAGACACATCACTTGCAGTATTTGTTTGTGTGTGTGTGCTCGTGTGTGTGTGTGTGTGCGAGTGAGTGAGTGTGACTATTAACCCATCACATGTGTAAAGTGAACGTGTGACCACACACACCGTGAGCCCTTCTGTGACTCAGAGACCTTGCAGAGATCAAACACTGGTGCCGACATATGGTTTGAATTAGGGTCAGTCTTCATGTTTCATCATAAAACTTCAATAAAGTAAGACTCACACACACACACACACACACACTCCCGTCAGGGTGTTTGGTTTATGTGAGCAAAGTTTGTTATGATGTGTGTCACATGATCTGGGTGTTTTTTCAGTGTGTGTGTGTTGTATGTATAGTTTGGCACGATGCTGTGGTTATGTGTGTTGTGGTAAGTCAGTGTGTGTGTGTGTGTGTGTGTGTGTGTGTGTGTGTGTGTTTGCGGTTGTGGTTCGGAACATTTTTTCCTAAACCACTGACCCATAAGCTATGAGAGGTTGTGGGCTAATGGGCCCACCCACAATCAGGATACACACACGCATACATACACACACACACACACACACAGGCACACACAGGCACACACCTGCACGAACACATTCATCTGATGATGTTTTAGTAGAAAGCTCACAAAGAGACATTATTTAGTAAGTGACGGACGAGCAGCTTTGCATTAAAGTTTCAGAAGATATATTTAGACCCATTTGCATACTCGGCATTACATTTAAATGCTATCATGCACACACTCATTGTAAAATCTGCCTCTTATCTGTTCCCTATTCTGTCACAAATGTCAATGTTTCAGCAAGAAGGTCAAACATCTTCCTTTCAGTGTTTTGATAAGTTAGCTTAGTACAACCAGGGAGCAGATTGTAACTTATGAAGATGTATTCCACTACAATAAAGGTTTTGCCAGCTGGGTTGTCAAAATGTTGATGCTCAGTATTCCGCAAAATAATCTGGAACCATATCATTTTGAGCTCACAATTTGTCAGTGTTCGGACCGTAATGGCTGTCATGCTTGGACTTTCGGTTGTCTGAGCAACAACTTTCTCCTTGGGGCGTTTTTTTTTTTTTGATTGTGGAAAAAGCAATTTCACTGATGTGGGGCTTAAACTCGGTACTACTGGTGTCACATGCATCATTGCCAACCACTCGACCATCCAACCCCTCTAAAGTGCTTTTAGCTATCAGACTGTGGGCTGAGAATTATGGGTTTTACCCCTCACAGTTTCATCTGTGTGTGTGTGTGTTTTTTTTAATACAAAACAAAAGTTGCTTCTTTTTTCTGCGTTTTAAGGGCAGCAAAAGTCATTAGCACATTGTCACGCTACCCCACAGTCTGCCTGGGACTTTAGTCTGTCTGCCTTTCATTAGGTCCTAATTCCCCCAGGAGTGTTTAACACACACACACACGCATAGGCACACACAGACACACACACACACTCACACACACACACACACACACACACACACACGCACACACACACACACACACACACACACACACACACGCACACACACACACACACTCTGACAGAGCCCTGCTTAATGCGTCAGCAGTGTTTGCTGTCGTTCTTCCAGCCACTGTACTGCTTTGTTCTTAACATGGAAAATCTCCTTTTAACTACCGCAAGTGCATACACACACACACACACACACACACACACACACACACACACACACACATTGAAGACTACACAGCTACTGCTCCAGCTGCTGCTTCATTGGATGATTAGGCAGCAGCAAGGCACAGATAATAAGGCTACAAAATACAAAAGTATGACATGCACATATGCTGCCTGCATGCACGTCAGCACACGTGCGTTTTGTTAAACTTCTTACCAGACTGAGTTTGCTTGTGTTAATTCCCTTACCAGTGTCTCTGACCAACAAAGGCCCGTCCCTAACTGTTACCTTTGCCTTAACTGTAACCAGCCCTTCTTCAAAGCTCTGACTAACTTTCCTTAAATTCCTATAATATGAGGATGTTTCATCCTCAAAAGGATCATCACTTGTTGAAGCAATCATAAGGGTTAGAAGTCCTTGATTACGGCCAGAGATGCACTGGAGGGTTCATTATTGCAAACAAAGAGTTAACAGCCAAATATTGTCTTAAATGCAACAGATGCGTCATTTCTGACCGGATTTTAATTTTTTTTTGTCAGCAGAGATGGCGACTGTGTTTGCATTCAAGTAACAAAACTCACAAGTGTCTATAGTAACGATGGGAGGAAGTTGTGTGACAAGTCTGATGTCAGACTTTAAAGTTACAGAAGTCTAAGGATCCCACGGGCGGGGACAGTGTCGTAAGAGGTTAACACCAAGGAGTTACGTTAACAGTATAGTGATGTGAACCTAAAACACTGTCTGTGGTCGATCTATTCTGTTGATCTTCAAAAATAAAACCTGACTCGCAGTCCTCAAGCTGAATCAAACCGCTTTAACATCTGTACTTTGCCCTCAGCCACCGACAACAATGGCCTGTGTTTACTGGTGCTAGCATCTGATACTCCTCCACCCTCCACCTCCTGGTTATTTACAGTGTTGTTGACAGCAGAAAATACTCAAGTCATCAAGTCTCGAGTGATCGGACACTTTAATAACACAGCGTGAATAATCCCTGTTAGCCGTCAATAATCGTCTTTTTCCACTTCCACTACTGCTCGTCCGTTTTTCCGTAGCCTTTCCACGTAGCTTTCAAATGACGACGGACACGGTAAGCATCAGGTCAGTGGGTTGATGCAGGAGGTGAAGCAGGATGTGTCGCAGCTATAGGAATGCATAAAACACAGCATGTTTATTGTATGTAAAAAAGTGTAAACTTAAGCCATGCATATTGGTAGCTGCTAATAATAATAAGCCATTTCAAGTTTAGGTTACAAATAATAATGTTAAAATGTTAAAATGTCTTATTCGTCTTCAGGTTTCAGAGACTACAAGTGAATCTGTGTCCTGTCTCTTCTGACCGTGTATCCCTCAAAGCTTGGTCACACTTAATGATTTTTTTTTACACAGATTATTAGCCTGATGTGATCATTTCAGCCTGTTAATTAGATTATGTAATGTGAAACAGCACTTGACAAATTTGCCCTTGATGACTTCATGCCTCCTTAAGTCTATTAGGGCAATTATGGTTGACATAAAACATTTTTATTCAATTCAGACGACTGACAATTCCCCACATATACATACGTTTGATTTGGGGTTCAAGTGTTTGACTCGAGGACATAAAGAGGACATCTACTCCTTTGCCCTCATCACATGCAAATCTTTTTTTTTTCTTTTTTTTTTTGTTTTCGAACTGCTGGACGCAAGATGTCTCAGCATATGTTCACTGGATGCTTCAAGTTTCCACATCACACTAGTTGTCATGTCACAAATCAACAACTCTAACCGAGATCTGAGGTGAGCGCGGAGAAACGTTGAGCAGATGAATGTGAAAACATCAACCTGCACATACATTGTTCTGCACAGTTGAAGCTCAAACATCCTTGTTTACGAGGCTCGCTGACCACTTTTATGTGCATTTACTCACCAAAACACTCCCAGGATGTGTATCGGATGTGTAAACGCGTATTAAAACCCTCTTTTTTTCCCTTCCAAACACTCGTCCTTACTGTTACTGTAAATTCAAATGCCGCCGGTTAACTGCTTTGGTTAAAAAAAGGGCTGAAAGTTTGGATTGTGGTTTTCTATTTAAAAACCACAAAGCTGCTGAATTCTCTCCTTCATCTCTCTTCTTTCCCCTCTCGTGTCTCATCTCCTCTCCAACTCTCGTTCCTCCACATTAAAGACACGCTGCTAATTCAGACAAGGTTTGTCTTTGGCTTTTAAGTTGTACAGCGTGTGTGTGTGTGTGTGTGAGGGTAAAAAGAAAAACTTGTTTTTGACTTTCTGTTTGCGTCACCTCTGACCTACATGCCATTATATCATCCGGCCATTTTCGCCCCACTCCCCTCCTTCCTCACTGCCTTTGTCATGTGACCTTCTCCAAGCCCTCTAATTGGCCCACATGAGCTGACCTTGTTAAAGCTACCCAGGTTTTATAATGGCTTTCAGTGCTGACCACGCTGGGTCTAATGCCAATAGTGGCATTAGCATTAGTCTGTATTTACACCTGGGATCCCAACAGATAGAAGGCTAGCCATTACACACTGCCTTAATGCTAAGCTGGTCTAATAGATTTAGCATTGATCTGTGAGGCTGTGAAGCGGTTAGCAGGGTTCATAAAAGGTCAAGAAAAAAAGCAGCTACAGTAACAGTAGCTGGTTAAATGAGACCATTGTGCTATTGCTTGTTAGACAATAATATTCTTCCTTAAGAATAAACTGAAAAATCCCAGCATGTTTTACTCATGTCCTGTGTTTCATGTTTCATGTTTTATTACTATATATTTACTGTTTTTTTTTCTAAATGTAGTAGAGCTCCTGTAAGGGGAATTTATAATACAAGAGGGTCCAAAAGTCTGAATCCACTTTCAAGTGGGTGACTGTGTTTGACAGCTGTTTGGTGCTGAGCAGGTAGTGTGATTTTTAGAGCTTTTTCTGCCAAAAATGACACTATGAGTGAGGGTGAGGGTGAACCAAAATAGCCTGCATGAGAAATTAGTATGTTTGTCTTGTTGAGTCTTTTAGTTGCTGTCTGATAGTCTGACAGTGTGTTTGTGTCAGTGTGTGTGTGTGCGTGTGTGTGTATACCTCCTCTTGACCTACACTCATGAAATTAAGTCCATGGGGCAGGTTCTTAGTTCAGTCTGATTCACACTGATCCCATTGGCACTTATGCAAACGCCAAGCTGCAACACACACACAAGCACGCACACACAAATACAGACAGATGATGCCATATAAGCGTGTGTGTGTGTACATACACATTCATTTGTGTGTGTGTGTGTATGTGTGTGTATCTGGGGGTTGTTGTGTAGGTGGGAGTGGTGCTGGAATCATAAGCCTCTTTACCATCAGTGTTGAATAACTCACAGTTACAGTAAATCTTCTTAGTCTCCTTCTCTCACTCATAGCCTCTTCATCGCGTTTCACCAATTTGTTTTCTCCTCTCTCACACCCCTTGTCCCCTCGTTCCATCTCTATACTGCCACTACAATCCTTCTCCCTTTCTTCACCCATTCAGTACTTCACCAATATATATATATACATACAAAGACTTAAATAAATCTGCACCTATATGTGTAGGCTACAGTACGTGCAGAGACACAGATACACACACACATATGTGCACTTTTACAACGCAACCACTAGAATCTAAGCTCTTTCATGCTAATAAAGAATTTAATTTGAAATAAATGCTGCGAAAAAAACACACAGAGAGAAGGTGTCAGAATAGGACAAAGAAGTCACTTTTAATTCCGTCAATATTGGAGGATAATTTTGTTCAGGATGAGAGGGTTATGGCGTTCACTTGCCGTGAAATCACTGAAATTAATTCTTTATTATTAAGCAAAGAAATTGCTTCAGTTGACATTTTAACATGGATCAATTTAAAGTTTTCATCACCGTGCCCTAGCTGCTGTGGTGGTATTAGCATGCCATCAGGTATCGTTGTAGTTGTAGTTATTTATCAATAGTGCTATATTTATTAATGCTGGTTGGTTGGTTATTAATGCTGGATGGTTATGTAACCTGTGGGGATTCTGTGTCTTGCTCAAAGACACTTAGGTGGATGCGTGTGTCATGAGGGCTTAATATATATATTATATATATATATCTTTCTTACTGCACCACCTGATTGGCCTTTTGATGTATGGAAGTCCTTAAAGTACACATGTTTAAAACCACCAGCACCACCACAACCTCTTGCTAAATACACAAGAGGTTGATTAGAGGTTCATAGAATATGTGCATGTTTATTATGTGTGTACAAGTGCGTTTGTGTGTGTGTGTGTGTGTGTGTTTGTGCGAGAGAGTGCACACACTGAAGCTACTTCTATCTTTATCTGCTCTCTCAATGTGTGTAAGAGCTCAGTTGTGGTTTAACGGTATTAGTCCTTACTTAAAGGGTCGCGAGAGTCTCAGTGTCTAAGCCTGTCTCTTGGATTAGCACGACAGCAGAGGAGAGCCAACACACACACACACACACACATATCCCTGCACTTCTATCAATATGGGGACTCTCACTGACTGAATGCCTAACCCCAACCCCTACCATAAACTGAACCTAAACCCGATTCTACTCTAAAACCAAGTCTTAACCCCTAAACAGCCCTTTGAAGATGTCAGAACCGGCCAAAATGTCCTCACTTCCCAAAAATGACCTGAACATGTTCGGGTCCTCACTATGTAGCAAATACAAATACACACATACGCTCATCTATTTGCATGTCTTTTTTATACACAGGTCATTGTCATACAAACTGTGTGCAAATTACTGAAACAGCAAACTTTAACGTCAATGTATCTTATAGACACACACACACATGCACACACACACACACACACTATCACTACTATTTGCATTCCCATGACCATAACAAGCCTTTGATTATCACTCGTGGTGGGTATTTCCCCCAAGCCTGTTTGCATGGCTGTTAAACAAACTGGGTGTTGGTGTATCTAGAGAGGCATCTTTGTTCCTTTTTTACACAAAGAGCCAGCCATGAATAGCTCACATCCACAAATAATTGTCTAATACGGCTCACTAAGAAAACACACAGACACCTGATGACCGTGAATAAACCGATGACACCTCCTTCCTGACACACAAACATGCAGCCTTGCAGAAAAAAAACCCATACACACGCATATGCATACAGAGGACACACTCGATAGCAAATGAGATAATAAAAATGCACGTGCATGTGCAAGAAAGCATGCGGCCATGCAAGAAAGAGAATGCATTTAAACAGGCGCAAATTCAGAAGGCCGCAGAAGTAGACCAACTTTATCTTTCATTCCGCACTCGACATAAAAGACTTTGTGTTTTTTCGCGGCTGAGCGACGTGGCAGCTACAATGCTGCTTTCTGTTTTATCCTTGTTAAAGTATGGAGGAAAACTAGGGAAGAGTGCTTCAAAAAGAATAGACAGATCAAACATACAGATCAAAAACACAGATCAAAATACCCCAGCGGAATAAAGTTTGACTCTCTATTTCTGCTTTAGACTTTGAACATTCCTAGCTGCTGTAAAATCATGAGATACTATATAGAATAATATAAAGTGAACACAGGCCCTACGACACATGTTCTCAAGATCTTAACGCAATGTCGGGGGGGCGCTTGATGGATTTTAAGCACTTAACACGACAGTGAATGTACAAATTATAATTACTGTAAATTCCAGTGTGATTTAAAGCCTTCACAGCCTTAATACTGAGCTACACAGGAGAACATTTAGGCTGCACCCAAACACGCAAGATGACGTATTTGGATATTTCTGCAGTAATAAGACATGTTCGGAGATATAGAGTCATACATGTTGGACCAATCATAGTTTTCCATCTTTCGGGACATGTTTGACACTATGTAAGCGATCAGAATTAGGTGCCACTGTTACAACAATAGAAAGCATCTCAGGTCACCGCAACGGTCACCTTACAGTCTTATCAGGCTGACATCATGTAGTCTGGTACAGGCATAACAAAGCGTTACTGCTGCCGGCTATGGTCAGATTTCTCTCTGATTGGACCTATGATGGGCATTTATGATAGTTCTCTCTCCTACTGAACATTACTTCCCTCACTTTGTATTACCTCATGCGATATATATTGTATAAAAATCAATAAATCAGTTTCACCCATATTTATACACGTCGCTGTTAGCCAACATGGCATGCGTTCATACAGAGTTTCATGCTAATGGTATCTCAGGCTTGCCTCTTTTTTAGAATCAAGCACTATGAATATGACCAGATGTGGTTGGAGCTAATCTCTGTATAATGTCTACAAAGCTACATGATGTCTTCATTAGAATTCATTTTTCAGCGCTTAAAATGATTTGTTATGTTTTATCCATATATAACATAAGCCATGCTCTGCCCACACAGCTCTTTGAACGTGTGTGTGTGTCTTGATTAGTTGGTCTTTTGCTCAACCATCTGCAGTAGATCACGACTGAGACTGCAGCTACACATGTTGGGAACACACAGAGTAACCGCCGAAACCTCTTAAAAAAACACCCACACCATCCACACGGTTCTGCGCTCTTTATTCTCACCCGACAACATCTAGTTCGTGGTCCGGCTTGTTGGCTTTGTGATCAGAGACACAGACGGATGTCCTGGTGGCTCTGAGCCAACATACACAACACAACACACACACACACACACACACACACATTGTGGCTCATCACTTTTGTTACATGTCACCCCAGTTATTTCTGTTTGACTTCACTAAAACAGGAAAGCCATGAAATAAAATAAAGGGACAAAGCAGAAGAGAAGAGATCAGTCAGAAGCAGAACAGAGGAGGCTAGAGCAATATAATATAACGTAACAAAGCCGGATAAAACAGAGCAGAGGCGAGCGGGTCTGTCTGACAGACTGAAACCCATCTGGACCTGATTCTCTCTGCAGCACCGCAGCTCTGCTCCACATGCTGCCTTTGATACGACTCCACTCACAGCTGGACTTGATAAAACTGGAGGTTTTGTGGTGCGCAGGTCTATGTGTGTGTGCCTGCGTGCATGTGTGCTTTTCTGTGTGTGTGTGTGTGTGTGTGTGTGTAGGTGCGATTATATGTGTTTGCAAGTTTTTATGTATGCATTTTAGCGGCACGCTGTGTCACTTCCACATTGACTCGATGCAACCACCCCCCCACACAGACACCCATATAACAACACACACACACACACACACAGAGAGAGACACAGACGCAGACAGATGCACATGTTTTCCATTTAGGTTTTAATTTCCCTCCTTCTCCCCTTTTCCTTTCGTCTGTTTAAACAGCCGGCAAGCTGCCTGTAAAAGCCCTGATCTGTTTACATGATAGGCTGCCTGGTGCTAGGCTGTTTAATGCACACTCATAAATTATACAAGAACTCTGCAAACAGGGAATGAACACCATACTGCGGCTTCAACAAATGCCAAAAACCTGTTTCACATAGCTTGGATCCGGGAAACCCTCAAACTATAGAATTAGTGGAGTCTTGGTTGTCTTTTTTTCACTAATAACAGAACAACTTTTATCGTCTAACTGAAGTAAAAAAAAATAAAAAATCCCTCACATGTCATAAATCAATTAGCCAAATCGAATTGATTATATTCTTGTGATGTAAAGCACATTTCTTTTACTTCCCTAGAAAATCTTATTTGTGCTCACTTCACAGTACTTGAGTCACTATACATAAAACACTACCACTGCAGATTTTATGTTAGTCAGTGAATCACTTTCTATGATTGTTATCAGCTCTTAAAGACATGACCCACAATCAAAATGCATATTCTTTGATATTTTATCTTGACACTTTCTTCAGGGTAAATTAGCCTGGGGTCACTCTGATCCTATAGAGATAGAATAAAACCATTAATAAGGAAAAAACACTTACTGTGAATAACGTCTCTATAATGCATTCAGTGTTTTTATACTTCGACAAGATACCTGTAAAAATGTGTATGTGTATATATATATATATATATATATATATATATATATATATATATATACACATATATATATATATATATAGTCTTTGTATGAAGAAACTGAACTCTTAAACCATGTTCACATATGTTAATTCAGTTTAGTTCAGAGATCACAACATTTCTCTCTAAAGGCTCGAAACCAGAGATTGTGGAGATGATGTCATCCCCAGACTAACACTGAGACTCTGAGGATATATGACAGTGTGATGTACTGTGGAGATTTCATGGAAATGCTTCATATCTGCACAAATATCCAACAAGTTTGCATTAAGTTCACAGCCTCTTACGTTTCACGCTGTGTGCATTTTCATGAGGTGAACCGAGTGCACATGCGTCATATCGAAATGGAAAAAAAAAATACTTACGGTAGAGCATAAAAGGTTGATTGTTATGCACATGAGCATTGTGGACACCAAACACAAAATTTGAATCACATGATCTGATAAGCCTCAAGTGGCAAAAAAGCAACCTTAGCCTTATATCACCAGTGCCGTCATATTCAAATGCCTCAGATAGATATGTGATAAAAGAAAGGTCATATTTTCTATAAATAAATGAGGTTATATTTGAGCATGAGAAAAATGAAAGAAAAAACCATAACTAATGCGCATGACCCGAGGACATTGGAAGTTTTGAAGCACAGAAAATGAGGTTTTATTTGCAGCATCATCAGTCCTCATTGGTGTAGATTAGATTAGTGCTTTGGCCTCCTGGTTTTGACCTTTAGGTGAATGCTGCCTAAATAATAACACATGAAGTATGTTCCTTCATGTATGGATAACAGTATGAGACACACCAGCCCTGAAGACAACACCCACCTACCATCTGGTGAAATTCATATTAAATCCCTTTCTCTCCTCATCTCCTCTTTTTATGTAAAAAACCTCAATCCAAATCAGGCACAAAGAGACTTCATTTCGTCCAAGTGCATGATGGTATTCAAACGACTGTGTCCTTGCTTCTCTATTAAAAACTGAAGTCAAAACAAAACACAAAAGGACTCCACGGGACAGCTCGGCCAGAACCCTCACACAAATCGTCTGCTGTTGACACACACCCACCACCTCATGACCATGAATACACTCTTTAACACCCAATCCTGAGACACACACACACACACACACACACACACACACACACACACACACACACACACACACAGGCTGACCAAACTAACCAAATGCGCATATACACACATTCAAATAGCAAACAATGCAACAACACACATGTTTGCATATAAGCTCACTCTCTCTTTCACACATACACACACACACCAACGCTCTTCTTGTGCTAAGTGGGACGAGAGTGGGATCACTCCATTTGTCGTCCCCCAACAAAGTTGCTTGTTCAGTCATTATCTGGGAGAGGCTCTTCTCTCCTCTACAGGCGAGATGACCGGGTCACAGTTAAAATAGCCACTTCTCTCTCTCTCACTCTCTCAACCACTATCTCTCTTTACACCCCCCCCCCCCTTTTTAAAAACAAAGCTCAGCCATTTGTTTTAGCCACTAAAATTTTGGACATTTGCAAACCAAATGAGGCTTATATGGTAGGTTCTTGTACCTCACCCAAAGCAGAGGCTAATTGTGTGCTTCTCCACTCTAAACAAATGACTGGAGGAGAGAGGGAGAGTGAGAGACTTCTGAAATGAATAAGGGGATGGGCTATTTGTTAAGGAAATCAGGAGGCCAGCGAGCTCATGTGCAATTACCTATTTGCCTGGTGACTGTCCTTGTTTGATCACTAAAGCAGAAAGCATCAGTGCGGCTGTTCAGCGGGAACTCGGGTGTAGATATGTATGCGGCACAGCACGAACACACACACTTTATATACTGAGATACCCTGAAAGACTTTTCTTAAAAGAGCCTATATTCTCTAACTATGTAAGTCATTAATGGTTACCTTGAAGTCTAAATCCTATAACCGTAATCGTATTGTACTTACAGCACAGGCAGCAGGCCAAATTTCTGCGTTAACAAACTGTGCTGCCAACCCCTGCCTGACTTTCACAATGTTCTAAGCCACGTAACCTTACTACCACAAAGACCTTGTGACTCTGATTTAAGTGCATTTTTCCTTTTCTGTCAAATTGACTGTAGGTCCTTTACATGCCGCTGTCTTTGCTGAATGGTAATATTATATATAACATATTACAATATTGTTAGTTTGGAACGTTACTTTAAAACTACAGCTTCCACTGCAACTTGACACACACACACACACACACACACACACACACATATATGGTGTGTAGGTTTCTGCAGTGAAGTAAAAAGAAAAGTGAGCAGCATGCTCAGCTTCCGGGAAGGAAACAGCTTAGTACTTGATTTAAAATGTTGATGATGAGGCATAGATAAAAATGATGATAAAACTACAGAAGATAGTCTCCCTGTTTCCTTTATATAAGCAAAACCTGAGAATAACATTTGCTACCTTTTCTTCATGTGTTGTAATCTTGTTGGAAAGATGTCCTACACACATTCGTTTTTTCTCCTTATATGAATCCTTTAATATTGAGTAGCTGTCAATAATTTGGCTACTGTAATTAAAAATGTTTGACAGAATAAATCCTGCATCACAGGCTTCTTTACCTAGTTACAAAGTTTGAAATAATTTTGTGTACACAGCTATGTCCGTAACATGAGTTATGACTTGCTGCGACTTTGGAGGGGGGGCACTTTATTTTATATATTTCTTGAGCTAACAATGTAATTACCTGTGTTGGTGTTTTTAAAAATCTAACTAACTATCCTTATATCATAACCTGCACAGACTTGATTTTTTAAAATATAAAAAGTGCTTAACACACACACATAATGAACAAATTAAAATAATGTGCCTGTTATCCTTTGTAACTCGTAGGGAAAAGTGCAGCGTCAGCTACTTAGACAGACGTCATGGACCAAAATACTCCAGACAACACAGCACAGAACAGGAATTCTGCTTCTGACCGGTTTAGGCTGCATATGCAGCAAATAGTTAAACATTGTGATTGGCTTATATTACAAGCCCAACCTGATCGGTTCAGCTCAGGGAGGAAGGGGTGATAGAGTAAGAAGGTCAAGTGTTAACAAACACAGAGCAAGACAAAATGGGATCAAAGACGGACATACACACGCGCACACATGAATGTGTGGTTGCATGCGCACATCGCAGGGACTAACAGTACCACCCACTGAATAGCACCTGCATATGTGTGTGTGTGTGTGTGTGTGTGTGTTTGTGTGTGTGTGTGTCAGTGTCCGTGGGAGTTGGGGAAAAAAGGTCACGGCTGGTCACAGTCAGGAGTCTCTCATATGGACTGGATCAGCCGCCGTAGAGGTCAGAGGTCAGAAGGTCAGGGGTTGAGCTCTCTAAGCCAATCACAAGTCAGCGTGGCGCTGAAGGGCTTTCCATGTGAATTGAGTGGTGCTTAGATCGGATAAGTGGAACACAGCGAACGGTGAGCCCACTTTTGACCACCTCTGCAATCGTGATGTGGTCACTTGATAACACCTGCTGCTTGTCAGTATGTCAGTCACTTACCATTTCATCAGGTAAATTAGCTGCTCGGGTTTGTCAGCTTGTCATAGTACATACAAAATACATGAATACTAGTCCAAGAAGAGCAAATTACTCTTTTATTCACAATATAGCTAAACGTTGTTTAAGTGTACTAAATTACCTCCCACCACCTAAAAGTTTCCAGCATAAAAATAAGTTGACCCGTGTGTGTATATATATGACACACAACCCTCCAAACTGTTTTACTACAAATCAGGGTTTCCCCCTGGCAAGTTTCTTTCACTTTGTGTGGAGGTGGTTTTCACACTAAAACCAATATGCACTTTGAAGCAATATAACTTATACCAGGCACACACAAAACTCCTTTAAGTTGGGTTTTTGGGTTAGTCCTCTGACTATTATGCCAGTGATAGTGGAAACATGAGGGAAACTGAGCTGTCTCTGTGGCTCACCCCATAGACAGGATGTAGATAAAAACAGCAATAAACTGCCTGCCGAGCTCAACATTTTATGTTTGAACACGTTGTGAGCAACAGATCAGGCCTGTATAATTAGATTTCTTTCTTTAAGAGAAGTGTAACACATAAGTGAGTGCAAGCACTACTAACTAAATGTGCACGCTGTATAATATTACATGGACAGACAGGAGAGGAACAGTGAGAGTTTTGAGTTGATTTGCCGTGACACTTGTTAGGAAGGTTCACAGAAGCTACCAGGAAAGCCAGTATTTGTGTCGCTGTGTGCGCGCGTGTGTATGTGCACGCATCTTCAACCGAGCTTCAGCTGAGCCCACGTTACTTTGATTGACAGGTAAGACTTGCCTTCATACACTGCACTGCCCGCCCTGCGCGCCTTCGGAATGGCAGCTTATTGCTTCTCCTTGATTGGCCAGAATCAGCGTAGCTCAACCGGGTCAACAGACTCGGGGCACTTTACAAGACAGCTATTGGTTAGCTGTATAATATACATCATTATCCCCACGTGGAGCGACGGCTCTGATTGGTCCGGCGCCGTTTTGTGGGCTGGCCTACAGTTTCGGTTAGCTGGGAGCGTGAAACCGCGTGAGAAAGTTGCCATAGAGGTAGAGCAGAACTAGACGGTGGACTGCTGAAGCCGCGGTGGGAGTTGTTGTTATCAAAACTAACAACCTCGTTCTTCTTTCCTCGTGAAACCTTTTCTTGGACGCAGATTTGCATCCAAACTCAACCGGGGAAGTAAATATTTCTGTTTTTGCTGACTATTCAACCGCCAACTAGCGACCGCGTCGAGTCAAGTGGGAACTCTTCACTGCAATTAACTTGTGTGGATTTGTTTCTAATCCTCTGCCTGAGAGCTGGCAGTTTGCGGCTGTCTGTTGAGGGGTCTACTGGCTACTACTACTGTAGTACTGTCGTGTTTGTTTGTTTGTTTGTTTGTTCGTTTGTTCGTCCGTCTCTCTCCACTCGGAATACGTCGGATCCTACACAAAACAAACGCCGGAGTGATTGAGGTGGCTCCAGCCTTTTCATTTCTCACCTGGTTCATACCCTCCTCCCCCTCCTCTTAGCTGCCTCCAGCTAATGAGCCGTTTCCCGTGTTTTTCCGGTTGATTTACGGCTGCGCTGCCGTTGGAGCGGAGGTGAGACGGCCACCGAAAGAAAAGAGAGAGACTGCGAGGAGCAGGGATTCACATTAAACGCTCGGTGAACTCGGACGGAGAGGCCGGGAGGTCGGTTTTGTTTGAAAATTAACGACAGTTGGTCCTCGTAACAACGGCGGATGGATTCATCTCCGTGATCTGGAGCACCTCCATATAGCCTCACTGCACCTTAGTTTGATCCCTCGAAACGGGGGTTTGAGAAGGAAACGGGCGCATCCTCCCGGAGATAACAATGTTTCCTCAGGGGCGACACCCGGTAAGACTCTTCCCTTCTTGATTTAACTGATGTTCACCTGGCTTGAACCGGGTACACACACACACACACACACACACAGCCCGGGAGATAACATTACCTCTTTGTCTGACCCGCTCCCGTCTTGTTAGTTTTAACAGCCTTCAGGTTAAGTATATGTTCATATCATGCTCTTTTCTTCTCTTAATTGGGCTTTGCATCTGCCCTGAGAGCAGAGTGTGGTTGATAATATTATTTGTTTAATAACGTCTAATAATTAAAAGTTGTTGACATTACATGTGAGCCTGGAGAGGATCAGATCCATATTGTAGACTACATAATGAGGCACTGTGGTGTTGATAATCCTGTCTGTGTGTGTGTGTGTGTGTGTGTGTGTGTGTGTGTGTGTGTGTGTCAGACGCCCCACCAGGCTCCAGGCCAGCCCTTCAAGTTCACCATCCCAGAATCACTGGACCGCATCAAGGAGGAGTTCCAGTTTCTACAGGCACAGTACCACAGGTGGATAACACAAACACATTCACATGGAAGGCTGTCCTGTCTCTATGGGCGGCGTGATGGCCAATTTTCTCATTGTCATCTACCCTCTAACACTAAACCTCACCCTAACCACAGTCATCCTCTTTGCCATAATGCACAAAACCCCAACTCTGGCCTCAGACTAACCCATAAACCTGGATTAGGTTCACACACACACACACACACACACAAGCGCACACATGCAGCAGACCCAGGCATCAGTGTTAGTGCGTACACTGCGGTAGGTCTGAGTCGTGGTGATGGGTGAGAGCCAGAGGGTGGCGTGTGGGCTCAGGGTTTCATAAATCACTCCTTATTTTCCCCTGTGAGTGAATGTGTGTAGTTGGGAACGAGACTGAATATGTATGCAGTTGTGTTTTTCTTTACTTTGTGTGTGTATATACATACTTTTACCTTTTTGGTGTTGTTGGGGGGGTGGGGGTGTTAGCAGCAACAGGTGAAAACTACTGACTAACAAACAGGTTATTTTGTTTCTAAATGACATTTTGACTCGCATACGAAACAAGAATTAAACCGTACAAACGCCCCACAGCCAGGCAGACAATGGATATATCATCTTCTTCATTTCACGCTTATTCTCTTAAAAACACGTTCTGTGACCTGTACTGTTTAGGTTTGTCTTTGCATTTGTGGGTGCTTTAATCATTGAGCATAATGGAAAAGGGGGGTTTAGAGGTGAATGCTACCCCGCCACCAACTTGTATGAATTACAAACTAGAGTTGCACGATACCCACGGTATACCCGGTACCCCGCGGTGCCAAATCATAACCGTCGCTACTATACTAGAAATTGTACACGACGGTATTACCGTGGATTACGATACTACCGGTGCCAGTCTCCGCTACATAGCGGCCGCCTCTGCTCTCCTCCCGGCTTCTCACTGCATGCTGCTCCTTTGTAAACAAACCAACATGGAACTGCAACCGAACTACACAGCTGCTGAATGATTGGCTGTTTGCCTGTTACTGGTGACGTCCAGGGATATGATAGGCTGTTTCCGCACGCTGGGGCCGCCCGTCTGTTAGCTGATTGGCTGTCTCGCCCAGACGCGCTCACGGTCACAAACACGAAACGCGAAAAGCACCGGGCCCGAGCGGCGAGTCTGCCGAAGCACAACACATTTTTCTCAAAAAACCAAACTCCAAAAGTCACATTTGGAACTATTTTGGTCTTAAGCAAGGCACAGACGGGAAAGCAATAGACAATGGCCGTCCACTGCGCAGGCGCTGCCACCAAGCTATAGGAGCCAAAGGAGGGAAATTAAGAGAAGATCACAGCATTAATGTAGACTCTGTCTATATTGTATTCTACATATTGTTCAGTATTTTGTTAAGTTATTATTTATAGAATTGAGCTACAGTTCAATGAAGTAGCCTTTGATATGCCTTTGCATAAGTTCTGTCCTTTAAGTTAAATACCTCAAAGTTTGACTAGACACACAACCACGCAGAGAAAAGGCCAGTGGATCTTTTTATTTTAACTTTTTAATAAATGTTATTCATGAAAATACTTCTTTCAGTCTAATTTTTACTTCACCAGTATTATGTTTATGATGCACCAAACAACATTATAAGTAATTATAATTATTAAGTACTTATAACTTGTACAAATACATTGCAGTCCATAAAAATAATAATAAAAAGGCAGCAGTATCGCGATATTACCCGGAACCGTGATACTTTGTCTGGTATAGTATCGTGGTTACTCATTTTGGTATCGTGACAACTCTATTACAAACATTCATTATCTATTTTTGGAAAATGGCCGAAAGATCAACAAATTGCTTGTTCAAAATTCCCACAGTTTATTATTGGGTTTTTTAGGATTTCTTAACCAAAAGCTATATTAACATTTGTTAAAGGTCACACCGCTAACTAATATTCATTGATCAGGAATGAAACTTGCATGGACCGTTAAAAAAAATCTGAGTCACAGCAGCAAAATAACCACCCACAAAGGGTAACTGCTGGTTGACTCTGATAAACTTTGGCTTACGAGGATAGAATCTGCGCTGTTTAAAAAGTTTCTGTGAAAATAAAAATATGACTTGTTGTGTTTTGTTTCAGTCTCAAGCTGGAGTGTGAGAAGCTGGCCAGTGAAAAGACTGAGATGCAGAGACACTATGTTATGGTGAGATCCATGTAGCACTTTTTTTTTACCCTACATCATCACACATCACATAGTGACACTTCTGCCCTGCTGAAGTGTCCTTGAGGAAGATGCCATGTCCTTATCAGCTCTGTGTGTTCTGGAGCCGACTGTGAACTTTCATTTTTCCAAAGACTGAAGAGAAGTGAACAATCTTCTTTGAGTATTAAGTAAATACTACAGTACCTGAACAAATGGAAAAGGCATATCGTTGGGGAAAAAAACTCAATCAGGAAGCAAGCAACACCTGTTTTTATAATTGTGGACAGTTTTCTTACTATGACATGCTAATGAAGATGATTACAGCTTTACATTAGCTATCTGATGACTTCACGAAGTGTGACCAGGCAGATTTTTTCATTTTGAACAACCACGATCAAGTTTTCTATACATGTCATTAGGTTGAACAGATGAAAGTAGTAACTAAACCCCCCTCAATCTTGAATCTTTAAATTAAATATTAAAATAACTCGGATGCATTTGAGGGAGCAGGTGCGACGCTCCTTTTTGACAGATCTGAATGCATATTTGTACCAAGGAAATCCCCTCATCTGAGGTTTTTATTTCAGACTTCCTCACGCTTATCTAACCATCTGCCTTTCTGTCCTCCTCAGTACTATGAGATGTCTTATGGGCTCAACATCGAAATGCACAAACAGGTATGGATGGTTATCTGTCTGCCTCTGCGTCTGCCTGATTGTCTCTGCTTCTCTCTCTCATGGCAGGCTTTTGATGTATTTGGTGTGTGTTCCTGTTGACGTGTCCTTGTGTGTGTATGCACAAATGCATCTGTGTGTTCAATCATTTGTGTGTGTGTGTGTTTTACTGTATCCCTGTGTGTCTGTGTGTGCGCGTGTGTGTTTATTCATGATCGATGGGGCTCTGTCTCCATTTCCCCAGTTAGGGCCGGCCGCCCGGCTGAGCCCAGAGGCAGGATGAATGGCTCTGTAGATTGATTGGTGCTGTCTAGGGGAGCGGCCTGCTTTATTACATTAGAGGGGCAGGGCTGGGGAGGGCAGAGGAATCGATCACAGTGAGGCCGGCAGAGGAGAGACAGCAGAGCTCCCCCTTTTAGTAGCAGGGAGGCACACATCAACACACACTGCAGGAAGGTAATAACACAAGTGTGCGAACACGAAATACACAACAAAGACGCTTGCCTATTGTGATGTACACACATACAGAAAGGCAAGGGCACTTTGTGTACAGTCATAAGTCATAAATACAAACACAAATGAGCACACACACAGGAATGTACACGCAAACAAAGTCAAATATGTTAATGCATGATACAAACACACTTTGATACATGCAAGTAAGGAAAACGTGATCACACGGTTAAATATGTAGATACATGGATGGGAAGGGAAAACTCCCGCACAATAACACACATTTCCCCACAGGAGTGGTGCAGGGCTCAGAGCGTTTACGAGTAATTACCACAGCTATCGACCAGTCAGACCAGAGGAAATTGGAGGTGGATTGGCCTGGCTGCTTCACTGAGGAGTGGGGATGCTTCTCTACCTCGCTCACATTCCCTACCATTAGTTTGTTCTTATGTTATTCTTCCACCTCTTGTGTTTTTCTCCCACCTCTTGTGTTTTTCTCCCTTTTTACACCCCAAGTTCTCTCCCTTTCTTTCTGCCTTCCCCACTCTCCATTTACAATTATGGGGTTTCTTCCTTGTGCTACACCCCCACCATCTTTTTTTTTTCTTTTCTTGGCTTCTCTTTCTTTTTATGTTTGTGTGAAGCTACTGTTCTTTCATTGTGAGGGAGATGCATCTCTTCCTATTGTCCACACACACACACACACACACACAGATAGACACACACACGCACTAAAGCTCCAGGGGAGGCCATTAGCTTGGGGCTGCAGTTGTCAGAGCAACAAGCTTCTGTAGGTGGGGGATGTGGGGGGATACAGACTAACAACCCACCTCCTGCTGGGGATGTACGGGTGTGTGTGTGTATTGTAGCAATAATGCTCCAATTATATGTGTAATGGGAAGCCTGTTCTCTGTTAGCACAATGTGTGCACATTTGCATCTCCACTCTGGATCCTCAACTTTTGTGGACTCACTTTCTCAAATATATTATTATCATCACGTTGATGGTGCCCCAAAAGAAATTCTCCAACATTTTTATTCAGGAGCCAAAGTAGTTATTTGTGCTTTGTATTGTGGATATTTATAGCCTCATCTGTTTAATCTTTTAGTTTTGTGAATTAACTTAGTTAGATTGTCTAGTAGTTGCTCGAAGTTCGTCCACACTATTGCGTTTTCATTTTAAAACAGCGTTAACAGTAGTATAGATGTTAGGTGTAAACATAGTAAAAGGTATCAGGTTTTAAAACAAAAATGCATAGATGTAGCCTCAGACTGACCCCTTTTGGATTTTGAGCACAGAACTGCAGGTGTAGTTGGGCAAATATAGCTCTTTTAGAGCTTGCTAGGCATGGCATAGGTTAGGCATCATGAGACAGATTTTACAGTACGCAGAAGTCAGCAACTCACAAGCTGGCTAGGATGCAGGTTTCTACATTGCTGAAAAAGTATGTTGTTAAGGTCCCTCACTCTAGTGCATCATAGAGAGGCTGTTGTGATGCGTACATCAGGTGTGCAGAATAATGGCAAGGCATTTCACATAAATGCCCCACAACCTGGTATTTGGCAAGGCAATTAAATACAATCAGACGAACAAAATGTATGTTTGCAGCTGCCTGTTATGCTGCTTGGTATAGAAATGTACTTCCCCACATAATGAGCACTGTAGGGCAGATGTGTGATTGTGCACTGTTAGCCCTTTCACATTGTACTAATGGTGCAGTCCACAGTTTTCTGTCTAAATGAGCACTTCAAAATTTTCACAATCATCAAATCATTGTTAGCGATGTTACATCATAATAATACATATATGGTGGTCGGCTGGGTGGAGGTTAGCAGTGTTAGAATATGTGTCATGTACGCTGACATGTGCAGTCTGGCAGTTAAAGGTGGCGAACTGAACTGTAATTGCTCTGACTGACGGGGCTTTCTTTATTTCTATATTCTCTTTGATTCTGGATTAAGAGTTGATTATTTACAGCGTTATGTGTTCACAGGGTGGAGTTTTCCCCATATTTACTCATCCGTGTGCTTCCATCCTCGCTTATTGCTATATAGTATATTTACTTAACCGCCCTATTTACTTTCTCCTGGCTAAGATGATTTTGTATTTAAACTATTATTTTTACTTCCAGGTATAGTCCAATGTATATTATAGACAGCTACAGTACATGTTTAGTTAAAGGCTCATTCAGAATAGACTAACACCTTATTTAGCTCATCTAAGTACATAATTGGCTGAACTGTGGCAGGGTCAATTGTTTGGTGTGCTGATAGGTGTGTGCGCGCGTGTGAGTGAGAAGTCCAATCAGAGTTTGCTAAAGCTAAGGCAGGGTCTCCACAATGTCAGCTTTTTAGGAGTTTTAGGACCCACTGAAATGGACACAATATCAGTCATATTGTCAAAGAGAGAGAGAGAGAGAAGCTATGTGTAGGAACCTGCAGCAATACATTTCCTCTTGGAAAGAGGAGGTGCTGAATTAATGTAATTCTGGTCAACCCCTCACAGATGGTCCCTTTGTGCTATGGGATACTAAATATCTTCTTAGCTTAATGACTGTGTTTTTTTTTTCTTTTTTTGCACATGTTCACTGAATTTTGAAAAGTTTCCAAGAGCAAATCAAATGTTTCAACATATAATCCAACTTTTGTTAGGTTTTCAAGAAACAGCGTCACACAGCCCCCTTTGAAACGTTCACATTAAATGTCTGTGTATCTATTTATGTGCGGATGTGCGTCTGATGAGCCACTACTACATTTCATGGCTCCTCCAATTCCCCCTTCACCCCGGCCTTCCTCGTATCAATTTGATTGGGTGATATGTAATATGAGTCCGCTTATCTGATTTGGTGCCACTTTGAGGGTATCTGGTTTCAGCCAATTGTAGCCACCTCCGGGGTTTGGGGGGGGTGGGGGGTAGGCGGATGTGTTGGCATGGATACTCGAGGAGAGCAAATGAAGTTAGTAGCTGATGAGATTATGTTGAAGTGCTGATGGGAAAAGGGACAAGAGCAGGGAGGGTAGAAAGAAAAAAAAAAGGAATACAACAGGTGAGAGAGAAACTTGATCTCACACTGATAATTAGGAGGGAAAAGCTCATCGTTTTGTGTGTGTGCGTGCGTGTTTTTTTTGGCTCGCTGTGGAGGTGGTAGCTTCCAGTGTGTTTGTGTGCACTTGTATGACTTTATTGGTGTCACTGAACAGCTGTCTTTTCTAAATGAATGTAATTATGTTATAACAATTAAGTCTCTTTCTGTCTGTGTCTCTTCCTCCCTCAGACTGAGATTGCCAAGAGACTAAACACCATCTGTGCACAAGTCATCCCCTTCCTCTCACAGGAGGTAAGCATGTGTGACTTTGAGCTACAAACTGTTTTATTTTATTTTTTTTTTTGTACGATATTTATTCACTCTGGTTTTCTCTGGTAGCTTTACTGTCTGTTATTCACTCTGGGTCCTCAGCAACATTGTGTGTGTCCGTGTGTTTTTTTTGCAGCATCAGCAACAGGTGGTCCAAGCTGTGGAGCGAGCCAAACAGGTGACCATGGCAGAGCTTAATGCTGTCATCGGGGTACGTGGACTGCCTGGTCTTCCACCTACAGTGTGTATTCTTCTACTTTTTCTTCTACTTACATTGACTGTTTGTACATGGCTGTGTGTGTTCTTCCACAGAATCTTTTCATAAAGGGATGTTATGAAATGATGTGATGTTAAACTTTTCATTTTAAGGAGCACTTCTTTTCCACCTCTGTGCAGCCCTGATAGTCAGTAGTGCTTGTGTTGTGCCTGCTGGATTTGAAACTGCATAGCATGTAGGAGTTGCACGAATACAGTATAGTAATACCGCTCTATAACTTGATGAGTAAGAAGCAGATATCTGTACATGTTTGTCTTCTTTTTGCAGGAATTTTGTGTTTTTCAAAACATTTTTGCACCGTCATGAATACATGAAATGCATAAAATCAAAGCAAAACACCCAAACAAGTGAAAGTAACTCTTAAATAATTTTTATGTTGCTGCTAGGTATATATTGTAGCAGACACTGTTAAAAATGAAATGCAATGACTTAAATTCCTCAAACACCAAGTGATTCGTATGGTAAATGGCTTGGACCCTGTCGGAACTCCTGGGATAGTAAAAGTATGTCATGACACATGAAGGATTTGCTAGGAAATGAAATAAAATGAAATCCAAGGACAGAGATGGGTTCACATTTTAAAGGTTTTTATATGGATTTGATTGCTAGAACTGATCTTTTCCATAGTGAGCAAATAGAGGTTACAGGATTCATGTGTGATTCAGGCGTTTATTGAAAAGATGTCGTCAGCTTACGATGACGGATGGGGCGTGACCAGCTATTCGGGCTAGAGTTGAAAAGTAATTGGCTGCGTGAGAGTGACAAAAAGTTAGAAAAACAGAAGCCTTTTGGTTGTAGTTCGGCTGTGATGCCGAGCTGTTGGTCGTGACTTTTTGGGTCAGATCTGACGGATCTGAACTGGCTTTATAGGAACCATAGGGTCCTGACTGGTGGGAGGAGAGGCCATGGAGTTGAGTTTAAGGGGAATGTGGGAAATGGGGAGGGGGGGGGTGTCTTCAGAGCTTTAGCTTAGCAAAGAGTGGGCAGTTATATGTGAGGTGGGCTTGTTAGTTGGCGTGGACTGATGGGGGTCTGTGTGTGTGTGTGTCTGTGTGTGTGATGAGGGGAGAGGTGGATTTGGCAGTTGCGCTTTGAGTCTTAATTGCAGGATTTCAGTGTTTGTAAAAAGGGGGGGGGGTCACGGCGTTGCCCTTACACTCCCCTCTTCCCCTTTCCTCCCGTCTCCCACGCCAGCCTGTCATTCACCCCGTTTGTGAGTTAAATGAGTGTAATGAAGCATGTTGCCCCTATCTCTACACACACACACACACACACCAGCTCACACTAACATCCCATGACAAACCAGGCTCCCTTTGCCTCCACCAATACTTCCTCTCCATTTACTCCCATCAGGGGTCCTGTTTGTGTATCCATGTGTAGGTGTTTTTGCATCTGTTTGTGTGTGAATCTGTGTGTAGCAGAGCATGTGTTTCTGTTCTCCCCAGAAAACAACAGGCAGGAGTTGTGTGTGTGTGTGTGTGTGTGTGTCTTGTTTATCTAGAGTCTGTGTATGCATGTTAGTGTGATCAAGTGTGACGTGTGGGTGTGTTTATGTTTGATTGTTTGGCAAGCAAGCCAACTCTGAAAATGTCTGTGTGTACAGGCAGGCAGGGGGGTTGAGGCTAAAAGACTACTTTGTTGTTCTGCTTTCCTTCATTGGGGTAGGACGCAGAGGACGCAGGATGGGTAGTGAGGAAAAGAGAAGGCGGGGGTTTAGGAGTGGGGGAGTGGGTTAGTCAATTAGGTGAGATAAAAGTCGGTTTGACCTTCAGCACTCCTTCCACCCCTGCAGAGTTGCCTCCTGTGCCCCCCCCTCCTCGACTCTCCCTCCTTCCTCCTCCCCTCCCTGCGGCGAATCAGTGAGCTTGGATTCTCGCGGCTACTGTCTGAGGAGGCAATAATGATGTTTTGGAACACAAAGGCATTTCACGCTCAGACGAGCGCCTGATTTGGTGTGAAAGAGAGAGCAGGGCTGCCAGCCAAAGTCTTTCTCTCTCTCTCTCTCTCTCTCTCTCTCTCTGACCCTCTTCTCTCCCTCTCTCCTCAGCCGCCTCACTCCCTCACAAGACCTGACAGTGCCGGCAGCAGCTGGGACTCAACCCCCCACCCCCAACTCCTCTGTCATTCCTCCTTTTCCTCCCTGTCTCCCTCCCCCTTTCTCCCACCACATCCTCGGGCTTTGGGCTGTGATCCCAGCTGTCAGTATTGTTCAGTGTTTGACCCCAGAGGGAGGGGTGTGTGTGTGTGTGTGTATATGTGTGTGTGTGTGTAGGAGTAGGAGGAGTGGATGTGTTCACCTCCAGACTGCAGCAGCTTGTTGAGATGGTGTAAACCCAGACACAGAAGAAACTGTCCCATCTGTTGAAGACTTAAATAGGGCCAGAAAACTATTGATTAGGTTACTGAGTCCTATTGATTTTTTTTTTTTTTTTTTTTTTTTTACCTATTGATGGCTCACTTTCATTCACTCACACATGAGTTTTTTGGGATCAGGAATCACGTGTTTTCCACATCAAAGGCAGTTATAATACAGCATTTTTGGCAACATCTAGAGAGCTCAACATGTCATCGTTGTAGTCGGAGCCATCATTTAGCGCTGCATACAGGTGTGATGAATTACACGCCAAACAAGACTAAATTTGATGCGTTTTGAAAAGCTGCTGAAGTACTGGTGAATTACTTGTCAGCCTGTGCACCATTTTAGTGGCTAAAACTTTGTATGGGCTATATTGATATCTTTATGCCCCCCCCCACACTCAGCATCCCCGAATCATGCCAGTCTGATCTAACCACTCCTCTCTTTCTCTCGCTCTCTCTCTCTCTCTGGCTCCATGTCTGTCTCTCTGTCTCTAGCAGCAGCACCTATCCCACGGCCATGGCGGAGCCCCTGTGCCCCTCACTCCACACCCTGCAGGCCTCCACCCCTCTCAGCTGGGTGGTTCAGCTGGTCTCCTGGCTCTATCAGGAGCACTTGGTGCAATTCCACCTCATCTGATGGGAAAAGATGGTGGTGATAAAAAGCCCCACCTGTCCGGACCAGACTCGCACTCTGCAGGACCTGAGCACCTGAGAGGTGAACTGACACACCCTCCAACACAGAAACACCACTTCAGATAGGAGAATTGTGTTCCTTTCTTGTTAATGTGTTACTTGTATTGCCCGGGGGTTTGTAAATAACAAAGTTATCAAATACAGTTGAGTTTTAAACCAACATCCCTGTCATTCAGTATGTAAACTGTATTACTGTAAAATGTTTGCTGAATACATTTTTTGTTCCCTTTGTAAATGACGACTAAAACGGTTTGCAGTTGCTTCTGAGTCTGTTTCCTGTGTGAACTTAGTTAAAAATTAAAAAACTTACTAAACTTCTTCTTTCTAAACTTCTAACTCATTCTTTTTCCTTTCTTGTTTTTTTTTTATTGTCTGCTCTGCTGAACACACATCCCATGATCTCAACCTCATGTACACATTTCCAATGGCAATAGACCGTGAGCCCAGCACAGTAAGTACTTCCCCTTTCTGCAGCAATGTTTACTGTTCTGACGAACTGTAATTACTTGTCTTTCTTAAAAGGTTAGTTTAGTTTCAGAGCATGTGACTGTTCTTGGATCCAGTTTGCATACAGTCTGACTCAACAGTGAGATGTGTCTGTCTGAGCTCAGCTCTATGGGATCAGTTGGTTTTACTCAAACAATGAAAAAACACATTTAAACTAGCTGCCCGAGCTACATATAATTTTCCACATAGCAATTCCAAATAATGATCTAACTGTTTGGTTTTGTACTTGTGAAATTATCTGCCTGTGGTTAAATAGGAAAAACAGTAGAGATCCAGAAAATCCAAAGTATTCCCATAATCTCTGCTGTAATATGTAAAGTTGTTTTAGTCCAATGAAGCAATTACTCATCACTTTAAAAAAAAACAAAAACCCACTAGCACTAGAAAGCCCTAGAAAAAAAGGGATATGGAACTTGAAACCTAAATTTCAGGTAACCTTTCCTGTTGCTGCCCAATTTTTCACTTTAATGGTTTTTGCTTTTGTTATCCGGTTCTTTGCTGCCATATTGACCCAATTTCCCCTCAGGAATCAATGAATTTCATCTTACTGTCATTATGCATAAAAGCGGCTTGCAGTTTTTTTTTAAACATCTTTTCACACCCAAATAGTTTTTGTCGTAAAGTTGTATACTTTTGATGTATGTATGTGTGTGTGTATGTCTGTCTCTTGGGGAAGGCTTTGGCCTGCCTGTTTAGTTCTGCCCTAGATCTGCTCTGAACTGTTCTCCTCTAAACAAGCTTTTTAGCATGGTCACATGCGCGCGCACACACATGCGCGCACACACTCCTCCAGCCCAGCCTGCATTGTTGTGCCTATTTAACACCTCAGTGAGCAGATTACCCCCTCTCCCCCCCTTCCCACCGCCCCTGATCCCACGCTTAAAGACTCTCATTGTGTTTAATATCACCACCACTGAGAGGGGAGGGCTTGGGAAAGGGTTGGCGGGGGAGGGGGGCAGCAGTCATATGACACCGTGTGTGTGTGTGTGTGTGTGTGTGTGTGTGTGTGTGTGTGTGTGTGTGTGTGTGTGTGTGTGTGTGTGTGTGTGTGTGTGTGTGTGTGTGTGTGTGTGTGTGTGTGTGTGTGTGTGTGTGTGGCAGAGCATGCTAAAAGCGAGCAGGGGATGGACGGAGGGGGGGGAAATTGCTTATGTTTTGCGGGTCAGTACTCCTGTGCTCAGCTCACTAAAACCTTTCAATAAAGAGGGAGGAGGAGGGGAGGGGAGGGGAGGGCGTGAAGGAAGGGGCCTTTGGCAGAATACAGATTTTCAACCCCCCTCACCCCTCTCTTTCCCTCCCTCGTCTCTTGTCACCCTTTCTTCTCCTCCACACACTCACACCCTCCCTCCATCCTCTGTCCTCTAATCTCATTCCCTCCCTTTCCCCTGTTTTCTCACCCTCCTCCTCGTCTCTTAGCTATTCCTCCTTCATTTACCCTTTCCCCCGTCATAGCCCAAGCACTCGATCACTAGATGTGTGCACGCGCGCGCGCGTGTGTTTGTGTATGTTGGATGCACATTTCATTGACAGGCTGAGACTATAATGGACTCAACATGAAGCTTTAATCCATTAACAATAGGATCCGTTGGTCAGGAGGCTGGAGGGGGGCAGCTCTCTCTCTCTCTCTCTCTCTCTCTCCCCCCCTCTCTCTCTCTCTCTTTCTCTCTCTCTTTCTGTGTGTGTGTGTGTGTGTGTGTGTGTGTGTGTGTGTGTGTGTTTGTGACTGTGTGTGTAGTCTTGGGACACAGGGACACAAAAGTGTTATGCAAGTAATACACACAAACAGTCTGTTACACACTTGATCATACACACACAGCCTTTCACAGTCAATTACACATTGCGTACACACACATGCGTTGACACACACACACACACACACTGAAGCCATTGCAGCTTGTCGGAGCCAGAAGAGGGAGCACTGATAGATTTTAAGAGCCACTTAATGTAATCATCAACTTCAGAGGCGTGTGTTTGTGTGTGACTGTGACGGCTTTGGTCAAGTGAAAAAAAAAATTGCTGTTCAAGTGTTAGTGCTGCGTAATTCAGGCTTCAGTGAACTATTAGCCTGTTTACTATTAAGTAGTCTGTTTTTCTAACCTGCTCCACACATAGCTGAATAGCTGTTGTAATTAGCGGTAGATGGATCAAACGATTTAGTACACACATGCAGAATGCATTCACAACAAAGCACAACCTGAACTATAAATGGAAAGACTGTCTCACTTCTACATTTCTTTTTCTTTGTCCTTCAAACTCCCTTTTTCTTTTTTCCCTCTTTTCTTTCTTTAATCTCTTTGCTTCACTGTCCCACTGTGTTCTGTCTTTCTACTTCTTTCTACTTCCATCTGCAGAGTAACACATTGCTGCCAGAGAGTCTTAGGAACTCAGATAAGCGACGCAATGGACCCGATTTTTCAAATGACACCAAGAAGCGCAAAGTGGATGACAAGGACTCCAGTCACTATGTAAGAAATGGTGCTGCTGTTTGTGAAAACCTTCAAGTGAGGAATAATGATGTCTTTGTTCACTTGAAAATCTTGTTGTAATGATTATCGTTACCATTATTTATTTCCACTTTCTGTTTGAAGTGCAAAATATTTTTGCAAAATTGTGTGCTAATTGATTGTCTGCCTTTGCAGGATAGCGATGGGGAAAAAAGTGATGATAATCTAGTGGTGGATGTTTCAAATGAGGTCAGTGTGTGTTAATTTATATTGTTTGTTAGTAGATGTGATATTTGTGGTCAGCGTCTCATTAGACTCTCTTTAAATTACCTTTATTATTTTCACACCAGACTGGGATCTTCCATCCAGAAAAATGCTGGCTCGGTTTCATACAGAAACTTTGTTGTCCTTAATTAACCGCCTCTCCTTCCTTCCACCAGGATCCAGCCTCCCCTCGTGGCACGCCTCTCCCCTCCCCTAGAGAGAACGGCCTGGATAAAGCACGTCTCCTCAAGAAAGACCCCTGCAGTCCAGCCTCTACTGCGTCATCAGCGAGCTCCTCTTCCCTCAAGTCCAAAGAGATGGCAATGGTACGGATTCAGCATCAAGTGTTTGGACATATTTTTGGTTAGAGGGATTGATGGGTGAATAGATAGTAAGCAATTACATTTTCTAAAGTTTCTCTGTCTCTCTCTTTCTATGGCAGCGAGACAAAGCCGGTACACCTGGGCTAAAGTCAAGCACACCCACACCTAGAGGGGATTCCACCCCTGGTCCGAGCTCCACACCTGGTATCCGGCCCAGTCTATCAAAACCCCCCTCCATGGAGATACCACATCCACCTAGTAAGTCTAGCCTAATCATTTATATATGTGAGGTGTGTTGATTTTAATTCCTGCACTTTTTATATCCATGTTAACTAGATGGGAGCTATCTTCTTGCCTACCTTTGTTTGCTCATTGTTACTGACAGAACTGTGATTCACATCTCCTGCACAAATACACAAACAAAAACAGAGCAAACTAAATGGTGACCCACTCATTAAAAACTGCCCCAAAGCACAGATGATTATGCTGTAATAATTCTAAGATCAGGGCATTTATTCCAAGATATGTAATGGGCGGGATTTTTCACTTAACTCTTAGTTGTGTCCAGCTTTTTTTTATGCATCTTTCGATCTCTATCCTTCTCTCTTTACCCCAGCTGCAGGTCTGCGGACTCCTCTTGCTGTGCCAGGCCCATACCCGGGTGCATTTGGTATGTTGCCCCATGCAGCAGGGATGAATGGGGAGCTTGCTGGAGCTGCCGGGGCCGCAGCCTATGCTGCCGGACTACACAACATGTCACCTCAGATGAGTGTTGCTGCGGCGGCCGCTGTGGCTGCGTATGGCCGTTCACCTATGGTGAGTGGGCAATGGGTGACCTTAAAGGTCATTGTTATGCTCATTTCCAGATTTAGATTTTTATTCCGGGGCTCAATTAGAATAGCTTTGCATGATTCACAGTATACATCATAACGGTATGTAATAAATGTAAATGAATAAAACACAAAAAGTCCAAATTGTGTGAATACTTTTCTGTAAGCACTATATATTTTATACAGCAAAGTGTGAAAAGTATCAATAGTTGAACAGCTGCATTTCTCTTTTCTGCGTGGTAGTATTTATACAGTGAGTATCCTGCTGTGCATTATGTTCAATCACCTCATTATCCTTAACTGTGTTTGTACAGTGTTTGTTATACTGTTTAAACAGGTTTAGTAGACTCGCAGCTGTGTCTGTGTCTGGGCAACACTTGACAGAAACTCAGGTGGTGTGTGTGTTGGATAGTGGGGTGCAAGTACTGACAGCTCTGCCTCTGTGTGTTTTCTGACTCTTATAGTTGTCATTCTGATTCAGAGGGTGTGTGTGTGTGTGTGTGCGCGCTTTAGAGTGTCTGTTTGATTTGTGCTCAAGAGTGTTTGTGCTCTGTTTCACAGGTTGGTATTGACCTGTGTGCATTTTGCCAATACCCATGGGTGTGTCTTTGCACTGTGCTCATAAAATGTGTTTTCTCTTCTCAAGGTTGGTTTTGATCCTCATCCTCACATGCGAGTTCCTGGAATGCCTCCCAGTCTAACAGGAATCCCTGGGGGCAAACCGTAAGTGTATTATGTGGTTCTTGTATGTTTTGAGAACTAATAAAAAATTGCCCCGTGGAACAACTGAAAACTGGTGTCCTCAGAAAGAAATGACATGTTTGTTTTAATCGACATCTAACCTCTTTCTTTCCTTTTCCTTCTTATGTTTTCTCCTCCCCTCTTTGTTTGTATTATCAGTGCCTATTCCTTTCATGTGGCGGCTGATGGACAGATGCAGCCAGTGCCGTTCCCCCCAGATGCTCTAGTGGGCCCTGGGATCCCTCGCCACGCCCGTCAGATCAACACATTGAACCATGGAGAGGTGGTGTGCGCCGTTACCATCAGTAACCCCACCCGGCACGTTTACACAGGAGGGAAGGGTTGCGTCAAGGTCTGGGATATCAGTCACCCAGGCAACAAGAGCCCCGTGTCTCAGCTTGACTGTCTGGTGAGTGAGGTTATGGGGTTGGTGGGGTGAAAATATAGCACAAAATGTATTTTCTATGTGACAGAAAGTGCTTGTTTGATTAATTGTTTGTTCAAACCATTCAAACCAGAACTTCTGCAGTTGTGACATTGATTATTTTTTGCGTCTGCCATATCAGAACAGAGACAACTACATCCGCTCCTGTCGTCTCCTCCCCGACGGTCGGACGCTGATTGTGGGAGGTGAAGCCAGCACGTTGTCAATTTGGGATTTGGCCACACCCACGCCAAGGATTAAGGCAGAGTTAACATCATCAGCACCAGCATGCTACGCTCTGGCTATCAGCCCAGACTCCAAGGTCTGCTTCTCTTGTTGCAGCGATGGAAACATTGCCGTTTGGGATTTACACAACCAGACACTGGTCAGGTTAGTGAGAGACTGATCTGTGTATGTCTTTTTTTTTTTTTTTTTTAAACAAATACATGAGAACATGGGAAGTTTGCTCATTTTCAGTCTTATTCTTGGAAGAAGATTAATAATAATTATTCTTTGAAGAAGATTAATAATAATAATTAACAAATAAATAAAAGACTGGTGAATTTTATAATATTGACTTACCTTAATTACCATGTCTAGATTACATGTTGTATCTCCAATAAGCAGGATATTTTGTGATAATACTAAAAGAGTGAATGTTTATAATCTATGGTGCATAGTTACTTCTGAGGCAACCTGATGCCCAGTGTATCTAGTTTTTTTCTGTCTTTATGTAACTGTGTGTGTGTATATGTACACCCTGCAGGCAGTTCCAGGGCCACACAGATGGAGCCAGCTGTATTGACATTTCCAATGATGGCACCAAGCTGTGGACCGGAGGCCTGGATAACACTGTCCGCTCCTGGGATCTGAGAGAGGGACGGCAGCTGCAGCAGCACGACTTCACATCACAGGTACACACTCATATCAGCACAGCGTGCCATCGACTAACTTTGAAAAACTAAATCTTTTCCCCAACAGAAGTATCTTCAGAACAACAGAACCCAATGCTCAATGCTAATACAACACCAGTAACATTTCCTCCCTCTGCTCTCCAGATCTTCTCTCTTGGTTACTGTCCGACAGGAGAGTGGCTTGCTGTGGGAATGGAGAGCAGCAATGTTGAGGTCCTTCATGTCACAAAGCCTGACAAATACCAGCTTCATCTCCATGAGAGCTGCGTACTCTCCCTGCAGTTTGCCTACTGTGGTAAGCAACCAGCTGTCTTGATCTTGGCCCATTTAATCTTTCTTTCATGCATCTTCTACTTCTTGGTATGTAGTCAATGTAGGATTCATTCTCTCTATCATTATTGAGTTAAATTTGCCATGAGGGAAATCTATCTCAGTATATACCACTATTCTGCACAGAGTATTCATTTTCCACTGCTTCAATGTTTACCTTTTTGTTTTTCCTGGAAATGTCTTACCTTCTCTGTTTCTGTCTCTTTACTCAGGTAAATGGTTTGTGAGCACAGGGAAGGACAACTTACTAAATGCATGGAGAACACCGTACGGAGCCAGCATATTCCAGGTTGGCACAACAGACCACTGCATTAATTTCTTAAATATATAACATGGGAAAATTCTAATATTAGTGCCTCTGAAGTAATCTTATTAACTATTCAGTGTATCCTACACACTTATACACTTTCTTTAGAAATTGTGTTGTGTTTATGTGTGTGTGTTTTTGCCTGACCTTTCTTCATACTCTTCATGTCTCTCTCTGCAGTCTAAAGAATCATCCTCGGTTCTCAGCTGCGACATATCTGTGGACGACAAATACATTGTCACTGGTTCAGGCGACAAGAAGGCAACTGTTTACGAGGTCATCTACTAAAAATATGGGAAGAAAACGAGGACGTTTGTTCTTTTTCTACATAACCAATACCTTTCTAAACATGTCTGTGTGGACCTAGAAATGACAGACATGAGTGACCTTGATGGCACATTCCTTTTTACCGAGGAGACACAGAAAGAAATCCATTTTACATGCACATATCCATTGTGCCTGTATAAATGAGGAAGTGGATGTTATTTTTTTTTTTTTTTCTGCTAAGAACTGCACTTGGATCAGTTACAGGGACCAGGCGATGGCTGAACCAAAGGGCGTCTACAGCTCTTCTGGAAAACACTGTACTGGACATCAGATCTTAAAACGCATAACTTCTGTGTCACAATGTCGGACCGCGACCCTAGAACGAACATTGAGACCTGAGGGGTGAATACATAAACAAATGGCAGACGTCAAAAGTTGGACAGAAGCGAAGAAAGTAGAGGAAAGAGAGGCTGTAGGAGGCAGCTGTAGATGGACAGATGGATGAACATTTTACAGGCAGTGAGTGCGAAACATTTTTATATTTTGTTCCAGACAGACAACGCCGCTCAGAGCCTGTTGATCTCTCAGCTCTGACTCTTTGACCTTAGAACCTCAGCTTGCTGTTCTGATACGCCTACACTGTCTGAATAATGCTAAGTACCTTTGCTGTCTTAACAGTAATCCTCACTAACTGTACTAAAGTGGTAGCCGCCAACCTACACACTTAGTACACACACTACTTAAAGAATATCCATAACGTGACAGTAAACACAGTAGATACAAACCATACTGAAGATGGGCTAGTTTGATTCTTCTGAGGTACAGTACTTTTTCACAGTTAAAAAAAAAAAAAAAAAAGCTTTCTAAACCAAATAAATTCCCACAACAGGAGAATATATTCTAAATAATTCTACAGAAGGTCCGGACGTGCATAAACCAGATTAAACACTGGTGGTTCTGAGTTAAATTCCTGTCCCTTATCCCTTACACCCGCAGCAGAGTTGTGTCATCATTAGTACAGCAAGCACCAACTTAACTCGGTCTCTGATTTGAGCTGAAAACATTTCAGTAAGCGATCACTCAGCTGGGTAGAGCTTCAGATAAACGAATAACCTTTTTAATATGGTCGTGTTGAAGTCGAATGAAATTCTGAAATGGTTTTACATTATGTATTACGTAATGGTTCCCTTAAAAAAACAACGTTTCAGTTACTGTATTTAGTGTTGTAAACTCACCTCACACATGCCTTTATTGCTCTTTAAAACGCACAATGTCTTACCGAATGGTCAATCATAAACAGGAGCAGCCTTCACTGCTTAACGAGTACATTAACTTTGTTTTTTTTTGTTTTTTTTCTGGAAATCTTATTAGAACAAAGGAAGAATCATTTTAATCACATCCTCAAACCATATTGCCTTTTTTTCAGATACTGTATTGTCGAGTTTCTCAGCTGCTTTCTTCAAACTGGGACATCTCTGAAATAAGTATGTCATGCTGTTGTCTTTACTTCGCAGAGACAATTACTACAAGTAAAGACTACAGAAAGATTAAATGAATGGTTACGATGGTCTTCTACTTATAAAGGTGCTGTTGGATTTCAGCTTCAGGAAGGATTCAATCAGTTTCAGCCATTTTAAACTCAATAATTTCATGACGGTGTAGTTTTTCTTTTCTTTTTAAGCTATTTTTGTCTGTTGAATGTTTGTAAAAATGTATATATGTCTTTTTTTTTTTCTTACAGGACATGCTTTAGAAATAACAAACAGTTTTTGTACGTCTTTTACAAGAAAAGTCAGAAGATATACTAAATGGTCTTAATGCTAGCTGATCTAAAAATGATTGAAAAGTCTAGATAATAAATGTGTTTTGGTTTTTTTTTTGTAACTGGAGTGGTCTTTGATTTGCTCATTAGGACCTCACTGACAACATTTTTTGCATCACTTTTATGCTGTGGGTAATTCAAATTTCAAATCAAATCAAATTTTATTTATATAGCCCAAAATCACAAAATACATTTGTCTCAGAGGGCTTTACAATCTGTACAGGGAGTGACACCCTCTGTCCTTAGACCCTCGATTCGAGTGAGGAAAAACTTGACCACCAAAAAAAACCTTTTAACAGGAAAAAAGGTGGAAGAAACCTCAGGAAGAGCCACAAAGGAGGGATCCCTCTCCCAGGACGGACAGACGTGCAATGATGTCACATGTACAGAACAAATCAACACACACATATTGTACACTCCACATATTGTACAATGAATAATAATGAATTACAGTTTATGATAAGAATAGGTTACAATGAATGATGAATTATTACAGTAGCAGCAAATCATTACATAACTATAAACTGTAATGGGGATATGGCAACAATGATGACGGCGACAACACATGCAGTAGACGCCACGCAGGACCACAGCAGCAGACAAAGTCCACAAGAACCTGCTGGGCGAGAGAGCACAGAAACTCCGGGGAAGAAGTTTAATTAGTAACATGATAGATAGATGGATTAGATAGATAAGGAGAGAGAGAGAATGAGAGAGAGCGAGAGAGTATGTGAGTCCCCCAGCAGTCTAGTTCTATGGCAGCATAACTAAGGGATGACCTGAGCCAGCCCTAACTATAAGCTTTATCAAAAAGGAAAGTCTTAAGTCTACTCTTAAAGGTGTTGATCGTGTCTGCCTCCCGAACACAGAGTGGTAGTTTATTCCACAGAAGAGGAGCTTGATAGCTGAAAGCTCTGGCTCCCAATCTACTTTTAGACACTATAGGAACCACAAGGAACCCACCATCCTGGGAGCGCAATGTTCTAGTGGGGTGGTAAGGTACTATGAGCTCTTTTAAATATGATGGTGCCTGACCATGAAGAGCTTTGTAAGTTAGGAGAAGAATTTTAAATTCTATTCTAGATTTAACGGGTAGCCAGTGCAAGGAAGCCAAAATGGGAGAGATGTGATCTCTGATTTTGGTTCCTGTCAGAACGCGTGCAGCAGCATTCTGAATCAGCTGCAAACTCTTAAGAGACTTATTAGAGCAGCCTGATAGCAAAGAGTTACAATAGTCCAGCCTAGAAGTAACAAATGCATGGACTAGTTTTTCTGCATCCACTTGAGAAATGATGCGTCTGATTTTGGCAATGTTACGCAAGTGGAAGAATGCAAGAATGGATGGTAACTCAAGAGTTTAGAGTATCGGCCTTGTAAACAAGAAGGTTTAAATTCTAGATTTGTAAATAAAATGGGAAAAACTTAAGTGCTTAATCCTTCCTCACGGTTCCCTTTCACGAACTATGTATTACTGAAGCTGCTCGGTGGCCAGCAGAGGATAAGGATTACCCTTGTTTGACCCTTGTTTGAATCTGGATGGATGAAGCTTTGGAACAAAATGCATAAAATCATCATATATCAGTGTTAGTTAAAGCCAAAATCCAAAAAGAAACTGAGGTTACTAACGGTTACTAACAGCTGTGAGTGAAACAAGACAATATTAGTAACATCAAGCAGCATCATTTCTCAGCTTGATCTCTCATGTTCTCCCTGTATTCTCTTTAAGTTTCTTTTGGTTTTGTTCCCCCCACACGAAGCTCTGAATCCTGTTTGCTTTTCATAAAGTCAACAATCTAAATTATTATGAAGTATGAGGTGCTATATCAAAAGCCGCTGGTAGTAATGTGAGGGTGTTTATCATATTATTTTATGTACCAGGGCCAGACTTTGAAGGGGCAGCAACCAGGACTGCAGAGAGCTACAATAATTCATCCACCCATCAACTGATCGACCTGTGACTCGTCACCTGCCCACACTACCAGCAGTATGGGTACTGGCTGACCCTGAATAAGGGCTATGCTCATATACCAGATGCCTAGAAGTCCTTCTGTCATCCAGCCAAAACCAGAAAGTCTGATTACAACAGTGCACATCTACTCTCATGATACAGGACAACGCTGTCAAGGAAAATTGAAGAAAGGAAAAGCAGTACAAAGATAAAATAGAGAAATGTTTTTTATTCAAGGGAAGGTCTAAATCAGATGATGGGCAGGGAACCAAAGCAGGAACCTTTTACCATCCTTTGCTAACGATTTCAACATAATTCATAGCCGATTATATAAAATAAAGTATACTGAGCGTGTTGTCATGAGCGCTCTGTCCCAGAATATGTTCCAATCTGAAGCCTCACAACGCCCCAGGACCTGATGGCCTTACAGAGTGTTAAAATAATGTACTCCCCAATTAAAAGGAGTAAATGTTATTTCAGCTCCTGCTTGGGACGTGCAGTACCCAAATTATGGAAAACATGTACATGCATACCCTTCTGCAGAGACTTGTGGATTTAGCATCATTCACTGGATCTCTAACACAGTGAACACGACCTCCAAATATTTTAAGGAAGCCACAGAAGCAGCTAAGTAGTAGGTATAATGAAGTGAATTATTTTTTTTCTCATATGTATATTTTTATGTTATGATATGTCTTATGGTGTTAGATGCTTCCACATCATCATGCAGGTTATTTAGTCACTTCCTGCCTGACATTGTGTCTACTATACAGTCTTTGGGTTGTCATTTTTCTTCTTCTTCTTCTTCTTCAAAAACCAAAACAATCCAGCACGCTTTGCCATCATCTGTTTATTATAGTGAGATCCAACATCCAGCACACATGAAGACTAAACAAGGACTGAGGAAACGGGTATTTACCTGAATGGGATCAGGCTTTTGCAGTTGATGTGAGTGTGAATCCTCTTGACACAGTAAGGCACTTGACTCTGACTGATGATTTCTGCCTTTGAGTGCAGTTTAAAACGCTCCAACTGCTTATTAAGTGGTCTACTGCTGCTATAACGTTGTTATGAATTAAACTTAGCTAGACTGCAAAGCGCCACTTGCCATTTAGATAATAATGAATCTAGTTGGGTTTAAAAAAAAAAGATGTTTGTAATGAACCCCACATTATAACTCAATAGAAAAGAATAAACTAAATCTGATTTGTTGGGTGAAAGATGAGATTATGAGAATGATGAGAATGATATGTTTCTGCTTGCATGTATGACTCTAAAAAACACTGGATAACACGTTAACATTATTTTTTCTTGTAGTGTGGTTGCTCGAAATTTACCCAATGTTACTTTGAGTTTTTTTTTTTTTATCAACGCTCGAACACATTAAAGAATGTGACAATGAAGTTTCTCAAAACCAGATGAAAACTGGCTTTTTGTTGGCAGAATCACATTACTGCTCATCATTCCTACAGTGGGACTGAATCTGCCTGTTGTGGCCTTGAAGTGGGTAAAAGACTGAAGAAGCTGGACGGGCAGTTGAACCTGCAGGGATCTATTTATCTGTAAATATAAAAAAAAAAAGGAAAGGTAGTGTTGTGCAGAGTTTTGCCAGTTTTTTTTAATTTTTTTTTAGCCTATGTGGTATTGATATGGAGGTATAGATAGTAGCAGAACAGAGCAGCTGTTCAAATCAACCGTGTGTTAAATAACCACGTCCAATCCCCTGCTTAATACTAACACCCACAACAAACAGACTCTCTCTCTCTCTCTCTCTCTCTCTCTCTCTCTCTCTCTCTCCCCCCTGATGTAAACTGTAAATCTGATTAATTACTGTGAATATATAATTCTCTGTCTATCCCCGGCTCTAGCACGCAGTCACTCGCACAAACACGCGCACGCAGTGTTGTACAGTATGAGGTGATTATGTGGCAATTACAGCAGCCACAGTGACAAAAAAAAGAAAGAAAGAAAGCTGATCCTTGGAGAGAAATGGAGAAAATGTCACTCTAGTTTCTAGTCTATCCAGAGATTTCTGAGCTCTGAATCACAGCGTTCTCTTTTGATCATCGCCGCTGCTGCCTCTCTCCGATACACAGACGGATTATTTCCCCCTAAATCTCCCAAATCCCTAATCCTATTTATCTCAACGCCACACAAAAAAGGTGCTCTCTTCCCACTGCTCATCTTATGTGTACAGTATGGATGCGAGTATACTTTTTATATTTAGTAGGACCATTTCCAGTTAGTGGTACTTATTCATCGAATTCTAAGGGCTCCTGAGTCTGAGACAAACAAAATATTAGGCAATAAATAGAATGATGTAAAACAAACTTTAATCAAGTGGAAAATAATGAGGATTTTTTTTTTTTTTACATCAAGGAAAAAAATTAATATTAACATTGTGGCAAAATACTTCCTAAAATACATGCGATAGCTGGAGGCTATTTCCTCTTCAGCTGCTAAACGCTGCAGCATATTCACTCATTTCGTTGTTTTATTCCATCTGCATTTATCCCGGCTGTGTGACACATACTGTAGTCATCGTCAATGGCGATGAAGTGAGTCAGTTCTCATCATCGTCGTATTTTTTTTATCCGAGAAGAGTTTGTGGACATCACATAAATACAGCAGAACAGTTGGAGGAAGACGGGGAACAATACACACAGATTAAATTAAACTCAGAAAAATAGGAGCAGGGGATAACGAGAGTGCAGCAGCTGGCAGCATGACTAAAACCAGGCCTTTAAAACCATTACATCCTGTTATGCTGTCTTCAAGCCTCCTCCTCCTCTTTTCCTTTCTCCTCCTTTTCTTTCTCTGTTCCTCCGCTCAAGTCTCATTTGTGTTTCCCTCCTCCTTCTGTTCTACCGTTCTCCAAAGCTTTTCTCATTTCTTTTCTCATTTTGTCCTTCCGGGTGCCCACACTCCCTCCTTCCATCATCATCTTCTTCTTGGTTTTCCCCAAGTCCCTACTTATATGTTAAAACCGATTTCTCTCTTCTCTTCTCTTCTCTTCTCTTCTCTTCTCTTCTCTTCTCTTCTCTTCTCTTCTCTTCTCTTCTCTTCTCTTCTCTTTCTCTTCTCTTCTCTTCTCTTCTCTTCTCTTTCTCTTTCTCTTCTCCCCTCCCCAGGGCTTCTTTGCTTTTTTACGCTTCTCCTCCCATTTCTTTGCTCCAACCTCCCCAGGTAGCCAACTGTGCTGTGCACCTGTGTGTGTGTTTGTGTGTGTGTGTGTGTGTGTGTGTGTGTGTGTGCTAATGAGCTTAGCGCTGTCTCCCTCCCAAGGTGATGTGCCATGCTGAGGTGATCAGCACTGCTGGAGCTGCAGGTATCAACCACAAACACCTGCCTGGCTGAACACACACACACACACACACACACACACACACACACACACACACACACACACACACACACACACACAAAGTAATTTCCTCTCCCTCTCGCTCATGTGATTACCGACACATAAGGAAATAATTTCCTCTCTCCTTCTCTCTCACACTTGTATATACATATAAACGCAGAATAAATCTTTCCTTTTTTCTCTCACACACAGACAGTATAAAAACACACACACTTTAACTATAGTATGTTTTTTCTATACACACACACACACACACACACACACACACACATCTGACTGCTGCACAAGGCCGATAGCACAACTCTGTCCTGTCAACATGCAGGATAATCAACTGCTGGGGATTGTGGGTAAGCTGTAATAATCCCTTGCATGGAATATGGAAAGCATCAGAGAGTTATTCAATAGGAAAGAGATAAAGGTGTGTGCATGCTTGTGTTACTGTGTATGTGTGTGTGTGTGTGTGTGTGAGGCGTTTCCATCTGTAATATGCATCTTCACCTGAAGCTGACTGTCTGTTGGAGTTATTGAAGAAAACATCACATCGGTGTACGCCAGCAGCTAGACGTCAGCCCAGCCCCCTTCCAGAGAGGCTGCAGCTGCCACAGCGACTTATTCCTAATTAAGAACTATATCCTGAACAAGCCTCATTTAGTCAAAGGAACACCTGAGAATACTGCTTCATATTTACCTGTCGAGAAAAGCAAAGCCTTTTCCAGAACGGAGCCTCCAACTCACATCTTCATCAATTCAGTGTCACAGAGTCATATTAGCATGTAGTTCAATAACAATCAGCCAGCTGTTGTCATGCATGTGGATCTTGTGATCTTCAGGGTTTTTTTTTGTTTTTTTTTTTGTTTACAGTGAAATTGTTTACTTACCTTTTGTTTAATTACTGCAAGTCTTTTAGAAGAAATTTTCCAAACTCTCTGTAGAGCAACATCTTTTAATAATCCCATTTTTCCATAAGATATTATACAGGTAGTCCTTCTTCAAGCCACAAAGTACCACGAAGATGCAGTTGGATCATGGTGAAACTGTACACAGCACGTGTTCACCTTTCACACGGCTATCCCACCATTTGCACAGTTAAGTCATGCACACATTTATCATATATTTATTTTAGTTAATGAACATTTTTCATTTCCATCAGATATATTAATGACTGGAAGGTGACGTTTGTGCACGACATAAAACCTTTAAGGAGGCTCTTCAAAATATGTGCATGTGGTATTATGTGTGTATAAACGCACTGAGCATAAATAATTTTTAGAAGAAAAAAGAAAAGTTTCGGTTTTAAACACTTGTTCACACCCTACAATGGAGGAACTGATCAGAAAATTGGCGAGCAGTTTTCAGACGCACATCTCTGTTTCCCTTAAGACTTGAAAACTCATCTATTGATAACACAACTGATATCTATGAACTAGGGTCCACTGATCAGAAACAACGATTACCGTTATAGCCGGTATAGTAGAAATACATTCCAACTAATGCTAACAACACTCTGTGCTTTACTTTTTTTTGACTGTCTTACTTTTGATCCCAAATGCTGCATTTATAGTCAACAATAGATTTAAAAAATGCTTAGAAAAAAACACAAAAAACTCTGATTGATCATCAGGCTACACAGGAAATTAAAACTCCTTTGTCACCCTCTGGGTCATGCTAATCTCCTTTATTTATTCCTTTATCCTTGGCTTTGCAACTGCACACACACACACACACACACAGAAAATGTTCCATAATTATGCTGCAGGAAATAGCTAACAGCGGATACAGATCCTAAACGGTATGGGTTCTCCCCAGAGTCCGGATTTTCAAGGGTTTTAATCAGTTAAATATGTGCGTGGCTATGTGGCTAATCTGCTGGTTAATCTCACTAACACTTTTTATGGGATTGCTCGCTGCAGAAAGGATTACTGCACCACAGATCACAACCTGATTTCCATAATCCTTTTCTTCTGATAAAACTCTGTTTGTCCCCACATCCCGTCCTTTTGTCAGACTGCCAAACGTCACCCGTTTATTTCATGGATTCTTCGGCGTAGTTACAGTAAAAATGTTCTATTTCAGATTCAGACGAACTAGGTGTTTCACTTCGACAATCGAACGGGAAAAAATAACAACAACAACAACAACAACAAAAGGACTGTGGATAAAGGGTATTCTTCAATCTTAATTCGATTACCATCAGCACTGTTTTCTGATCGCTTTGCAATGGTAGTAATGGTTTTACTATATAAACACATAGAAACCATCTCTAGTAAGAAGACTGTACACAGTAGCGAACAAAGAACACATACCAACATAATACATATAATACATATATGAACATATGCTCATATGTAAGCAGATACTCGTCTTTTTATATAACTGCGCAGAGAAGATGAAGAAGTTTAATCATGTTTAAATCGACTTGTATTAGCTAAACCAGTACGTGTCATTTTGTTAACGCTACAGCTCACCTCTGTCAATCGTAGATCCCTCCGAGCCTGACCTTACAGGACGCTGACGCTCATTTGTTTAAGCTGTTGTTGACTGTGTGTAGTCAGATATGACACGACCATATGCTGACTATCACTGATAGAAAATGATGTAATAACCATGACGCCAAAATATCGAGTGCAAAGAAATTGGAAGTTAATCAAATAAGGTAGAACTGCAATGTCGCAACCTCCCTTCACTTGTTAGCCGGCTAGCGTGGCAGCTCTACGAGCGACGACGAGGCTCTGACGGTCAGTCTGTCATTCATATCGCCTTCAGGACAATAATTATTTTTCATCTTCCATCATAAGGTTAAAATTTGAAAGTTGTCCATGACTTTGGTTTATGACTAGCATTTCCATCAGCCTACAACTGTACCTTGCGTTACGTGCTAATTAGCAGATGTTAGCTAACATGCTAAAACAGAAATATGGACTCAAAAGCAAAAGTAGAGCAGCACACAAAAACATTAGATTTTATATATTTAACTCTAAGTATAATCACATATGTATGTACTGTATGTGTATATGTGTGTGTGTGTCTGTGCAACATATTTGCTAGTGTGATTTCTTTCCCCCCCCTCCCTCCCCCCCCCCCCTTCTTTTTTTTTTATCTCTTGCTGTCTCCACTAGCCTCCATTTTCTGCTCTGAGGGTCTGGAGAATCCCTTCATGTGGAGAGAAGCTATGATAAAGTAAGCAGAAGAGAAGTGGGGGAGGGAAGGAGGAAAGAAGAGGAGGAGGAGGAGGAGAGGGATGAGAAGAAAAGGAGAAACTATTTGGGAGTGAGGGACAGAAGGTAAGGATGTTGGAGACAGAGGGAGACTGAACATTCAGCTGGGAGTTGAATATGATCAGGGGAGGAGAGGAGGGAAGAAAGGCTATCAGGAGGAGGAGAACAAGAGGAGGAAAGAGGGAGGAGGGAGGAGTGAAGCGGAGGCCTTCAGTGGTGATGGTGGTGGAAATGGGGCTTTAACCGTATTACACTCTGGCAGCTCCATCTCCATCACTTTGTGTGTGAGTGTGTACGCTTATGTGTTTACTCGAGGACCTTGTGTGTGTGTGTGTGTGTGTGTGCGTGTGTAAATGCGTGTGTTACTATCACACCCACGGGGCCTTTACTCTGTCAGTGCTCAGTGATAATCAGCCTCCATCTCTCTCCTGATCCATCTCCACCTCTATCTCTCCCCTGCCACTATCACTCACCTCCTGCTCCTGCCCCCTCTGCTCTCTCCTCCATTTTTCACTCTCCCTCCCATTTCACACACACACACACACACACACACACACACACACACACACACAAGTACAGACAGTGTAGATTAATGTGTGTGTATGTATGTGTGTGTGTGTGTGTGTGAGTGTGAATCGATTCAGCCTCTGCCCTTTCTAAGCATTCTACAAGCTCCATTGGCCTCTCACTCTTCACTGAGCAGCATCTGTTTCACACTCCACTACCATTGTATGCCATATCACTCCATCTCTCCCTCTCTGGCTTTCACATGTCGCTCTCTTTTCGTCTGTCCTCTCACTTTTGTCTTTTAGTGCTTCTTTCATCCTCTCTGATTCTTCAACCCCTCACCCTCGCTCTGTTTTTCTCTCCATTTTCTCGACCTTCCCCCGTGGCCCTGCATTGATTAATGCTCAGTTTGGACTGAGTGAGAAATCTTAGGAGTTTACAGTATATTGATTAGATGGGCTTAACTGTAGGTTTTGATGGCTTCCTGGTGGGATCCTGAATTGAAAAGACCTAATTGGTTACTGGCTTATGGTCCCATGACTGAGTGAATAATCTAGTTTATTGGCCAGATGGGGAAGATTGTGGTTTTCTGTTCATATACAGGCCATGTGCCATACATCCCATTTTAGATGACTGTTGAATTTATCAGTATTTAACAAGACAACAATCTTTCACTAGCCTTAACCGAGTGCTGCGAGTGCCTAAACATAAAACCATAAAACACCAAACACCAAACAGTGGTTTTTTTAGGTAAACAAATGAAATATGTTTCAATATTTTGACTTATCATATACAGTAATTAACGCTTCCTCGTCATATAGGGCTACTTTATGTACTCCATAGTAATTGTATTTACATTCTTTTATTCACTTCTTGATATAGAGTCATGGTAGGAGTATATATATATATATATCATATATACACATAGAAGTATAAATCTATCTTAAAGGATTGGTCACACTTCAACATTTAAAACAGTGAAAGCTCAAACTGAAATCAATACATTTTAATAAAACTGTCACAATCAAAGGTGAAATTAATTTGCACTATGCTCACATGTAAAATTCAACTTTGGTGAAGTCTGACATGCAGATTTGTGCTGTTGACCAGTTGAGAGTCCCTCTGACCTTTTATGGAGACCCAGAGAAGACATCACACCATCTGCCTTTCTTCTTCTTCTTCTCTGAATGAGAGAAAACACCTCTAGATCTTCTGTTCGTGTATCCATTTGGGGCCAAGCGAAACAGCTCAGAACAAGTAATCACCATCAACTTCCAGCACCTATTTAATAAGGATACATGAAGACACGTCTGTGAACTGATGAAAGCAGCAGAACGTCATGTCATCATCTGCAAAAAAACAAACAACAAACAAAAAGACACAGTCCACTCCTGCGTTATGCCCTTCCGCCAGTGAAATCACCAGTAGGGACAACAGGAAATACAAAACTGCATATTTATGGTTATGCACCAGAAAATATTTCTATACAAGCGCAACAGAAGCATTTAAAATATATATATATATATATATATATATATATATATATATATATATATATATATATATATATAAATATATATATATTCAAATAAGCACATAGCGTTAAGCCAGCGCTAGCATGAAGCAGATAGGGGTGGATGTGTTTGTTCTTTTTAGGCTGCAGCTTCTGCTTTGTTATCGTGGCGCTGTCAGGTAGCACTGACTCTGAATAAAGGCAGTTAGTGTGCATCTCTAATTTCCCCTGGAGAGACCGTAAGACAGGCTGTGACTCACAGCTCAGAGAGGAGATAATTACTGTTTCCTCCTCACCTATCCTCTTCTCCCCCCCCTCCATCCCTCCCTCGACTTTTTTCTTTCTCGCTGCTCTTCCTCTCCAGCTGAGTGATTACCCCTCATTAAAAATCAGAATAAAACATTGTTAGTGCAGATCGTTAGGGTGCTCTCTCCCGCCTCTCTCTCACCCACTACTCCGTTGTTAGCACTCAGCGCTGGCACTAAACGAGCGGCCTTTGAGGAATGTTATTCTAATTCCAATTAGCTCTTCAGGCTTGGAGGGGAGCCAAGTCCCAGAGAAAAACACTAAGCTTCGGGCACGCGCACGCCAATGAGAAGCAAATAAGGGCATAGAAGAACAAATGCACACACGCACATACACACACACGGCGATGAAACACACACACATACATCCATAAATACACTGAAGTGACGTGCACGCTCATTTTCAAGAGACCAAATACACTGAAGTGACACACACACATGCTGAATACTCTGAGAATAGCAGCGGCTAATGGCTTTGGCAGCACTCTCACAGGGACCTGAAGAGCAATTAGGCTCCAAACTACACATTATAAATCCCCTCTGATTACTGTGTGTGTATGTGTGTGTGTTAAGCGCTGTTTATCTGCCACCAATTACCTAGCCCTGCCACAAGAGACGCACACAGGATAAATGGAATCTATAAACACAACCACAGAGGCAGACAAACACACTGAGACGCACACACACACACACACAGACGACGTACACACTAATAGGTTTTCCTTTTAAAATGGCGTTTTAAAACAATACTTCGTCCATACTAACGCGTCTGAAAACGCAGGCGTATACTGGACATGCGCGTGCGGATGTAAACAGGAAGCAGATTCTCTGCTCTGGTTGGTTGCTTAGTTGCAGAAAATACTACGGATTCCATGTTGAAATAAGTCAAGGCTGATATCCTTTGTTTTCTTCCGTCTTTGTGACGAATCCAGAAAAGACACATTTTGACCCAATAAGGATGCGAACGTGGGTGTCTGCATTTTGTTTTTAAAAGTCTCTGTTTCTACCCAGTCAGACTAAAGTTCAGAGTTTTCAATTTAAAAATAGGCGTTAACGCAGCAAAAGTTATGCATTTTAACATTCACACATTCAGTACATGCACTCAGGTAAATGTACAGTCATGCAGTGAGGAGGACACACACACACACACACACACACACACACACACAGAAATACACTTACAGAGTAGCTGTCTTATCAGTTTATGTTGGTGTGACTGGAAGATTTAGTCACATGACCTGCAAGACAGGAGCAGCCAGGCGCCAAAACTAATTTCCACCTTCAAAGACTCCCTTATCTCCTCACACGCCGTGTGTGTGTGTGTGTGTGTCTGTATATATATATATATATATATATATATATATATATATATATATATGTCTGTATGTGAGAGTGTGAGCTCACAATTGTACGGATGTGTATTTGCCTGCGTATGTGTGTGTGTGTTTGTGTGTGTGTGTTGATGATCTGATGTCCTCTGACAGAGAGACTCACAGCAAATCATGTATCACTGTCTCATCTGCATCAGCCAGGCACACACACACACACACACACACACACACACACACACATACAAAGAGAGCAACATAGAGAGAGACAGACAGATAGATGGACACACACAGCAGTGCAGAGGGGAGGTGGTGGAGGCGGTAAGAGTGAGGGAATAGCAGATAGGGCAAGTGAAAGATGTGAAGCATAGAAAGAGATGGAGGAAGAGATGGATTTAAAGAAGGAGGAACACACAAAGAAGAGCTGCATCTGATCCATTGTCACATTGCTTTCAAATAACAGATTAAAAAAAAAACTGTGGCCCTGACAAAACCAAAGTTCAGGAGATACAGAAAAGAAAAGAAAAGAATCTGTATTCCATAACAGCTCGTGTTTCACAAGGGCGTCTAAGGTAGCAGCGCTTATCCAGCGCATGAAGGAAAATATCAAAGGTGAACACAAGTAGAAAACAACCAGCTGAAAAACACAGCACCTGGAGCTACGAGGTTCTCAAGCGACAGCCGCAGTGCTGTGTTGCATTTTTCATGGAGCTCTTTTGAAGTTGTCCCTACATTTTCCACCAGCTCTTCAAAGGTCAGACTGCAAGTGTGTTTCATCATCCAGCTCTGTATGCCATGACTTTCTCCATCTCCTCACCATTCTCACTGATGTTTCACTCATGTTGTATTCTCTCTGTTCGTCCCCCTTTTTTTTTTTTCTTTCTTTCTTTCTTTCTTTCTCTGTCATCACTGATTTGGCTCAAATCATGTGAAAATCAAAATGAAATTAGATCATATTTAATGCTCGGTGGCAAGTCTGTGATCCTCTAAAGAGAGACAAAGACAGCAGATACAGTGCCTTCCTGGCCTATGTGATGATCCACCAATCAAAACAGTGTATTAAATATATACTGTATGTAAATGATCACATTTAAGTGAACAATTGTCCTTCTTGGAATTATTATTTATAGTCTAATTGGCAACTAAGAATGTGAAAGAAGCTGTATGATGTAAAACAATTGCAAATGAGCTAATTAGGTGAGTCAGAGTGGTGACTCTCCATCATTAGCTGTAATTGTCCTGCTAATGATACACAAAGTCAGGCAGGGGGTATATGTGTGTGTCCATATACTGTACACTGTGTGTGTGTGTGTGTGTGTGTGTATACAGGATATTCTTAAAATGTATGTGTATGACCTATTTGTTGGTGTGTGTGTGTCCTTGTGTGTGTCTGCATTACCGTATGCGATTTGTTGTCCACATCATATCCATTAGCATCCTCCTGACCTGGAGCTGTTCCAGCCAATCAGATTTTAGTGTGCTGTCAGCAGGTGTCGTCAGCTCACTGTGAGATTTATCAAAGTGACGGAGCGCACCTCACAGCACGACAGCAACATTTATCTCTTGCTCCCTCTCTCTAGTCTCTCTCTCAGTCTGCACCACATGCACATACATACACACACACACACACACACACACACGTGCAGACTCACACACAAAAATCACATCAGCTTCACTTTATTTACTGCAGGATGCAAAGGATGCTCGCCGAGGCAGAGAAATACTGACAACTCATGTACGGCAGTGACATTAGATCATAAAGACTCACAATATGAGTCCAAAAAGAAATAATAATATGAATATGTTTAATATTAATAATAATATAATATATCAAGACGTAGATGACATAGGTAGCTAACATAAGTAACAGTAGTAAAATAATAAATAGAGGAGCAAAACCAACTCAGAAAGTACAGAAAAACATCAGTAAATAAAAAAATTAAAAATGACATCGAAGACCAGAGATGGGAAAACATTTTAAATGAAAAGACCAGTTGAAAGCTAACTGATTAAAATGATATTTCACTTCATTTCAATTCAGGTCTTTCATAGTTTTGCTCATCATTCCTATCAGTAATCACAACGTTGTATTTACAAAGGTAATTACTCAGATCTGGGAAAGCAGCTTCATCTCTGAAGAGTCTGAAGGGGGATGAAACATAAACCAAGCAGTCAAATTAATATTACAAAGTTTATACGAACCCCCAGATTAGTGAATTATTTGGAAAAGAAACTGGATAAAATCAGTAAAATGATAATCCAAACTGTAAACAGTCATCACAAGTAACAGACTTCTTTGACTTCTTTGTTCATACTTGATGTACAGTAAGTCGATATTGAACAGCTCTGCAAAACATCAATATGTCATGAATATGCATAACTATAGTTAGAGTAAGAGAATGATCACAGTGATGACAAATGAATTATTCTTCAGGCCTATTTAAGGGGTGGAAATGGTTTAAGGTGAAAATGGGCGCATGGTTAATAAAAGTGTTGGAGGTTTGTGATGGGACAAACTCCATTTTCATGCATGAAAGTTCATTTTCATGCCGTTACTTTCTAAAGGAACACTAGTTCCTGCACTAACACAAACTTTGCCGCTGGACGTACATCGTGACGTGAAATCATTGGATATGGATGTGAATTGGATACTGGACACATATTACATCCATATTGGATTCCACGTGTTTACGATTGAAGTGCAGCGGCAAAGAGTCTTAACAGCCTACATGTCAGCTTTCATCAAGCTGAAACGTTGCAGAGAAACTTTTGATCATACCTGCCCACTCCGGTGTGTTCTCTGGATTCCTACTGCAGGATGGATCACTACTCTTTCTGTTGGGTGAAACTTAATAAGTTAATGTTACGTTAACAGAGGAGTGGATCTCTTAGTAAGACAGAGTGTTACTGGGATTAGTAACTGTAATATAATTGCCGAATTTCTCTACTAAAAAAAGTAATAATATCACTGTAACTGTCATTTGTAAAGCGCTTTAAAAAGCACTAACCTATATGAGAGGTGCTGTACAAACTAACAACTGAAGATCAAACTTGTAATAACAGAATTCTTCTTTATGTTGGCAGTTAAATAGGTTGACTAAATATTTGGAGGTTATATTGCACAGGTTGTGATCATACCTGAAGATAATTGTAATAAAGCTTGTTGCTGTCTGTTTACGTCATTCTTCTGATTATACTGGCCATTAGGATATCCCTTCACAACGTGCTTTCTGTGTAAATGATAATTTTGTCCAAATAATGTATTTAATTAGTCTTAATCCTCAAAATGTCAAATCTTTCAAGGTTACAGTCTTCTCAGTATCAAATTCCCTCTTTTTGCTATGATCTTTTCACTGCACTTGAACCGGGAAACAATGTAATGACTGTAACTGTGGAAGATCCACTTTATGTGACTTGGACAGCTGAAACGTCATGTATTAACCTCAGATAAACATTTAAATACATTTTTACTCATAATGAATAGTGAGTAACTTACTTACAATGTACATGCATTTGGAGGGTATCTTCTAATGGAGGAATAATTACATGGAGTAAAACCTGTTTGGGCGCCTGACTTTTGTTTTAAGAAAGACTTGAAAAAACTGTGAACCTGTCCTTTAATGTAGCTACGAATACACCAAAACATAAGAAGATCCATCATAGTTTTGCCAGATGGTGTCACAAATGTTCAATGTCTGAAAGCTGTACTCCAACGATATAATAAATGCCCTCGGAGACTGACATTGTGAAATGGGGCAGACACATGCTTGCTGTCTACCAGTATATTCTACTCAATTTAATACATCAGAGTCTCTAAATCCAACCAGTAACTGTGTCTCTGACACTTAAATGCCTCCAAACAGCTTTTTTTAGGCTGATTGCGCACAAAACGTTCTCTCTCATTGCAAGATCTCCCCCTCAGGACTGTCCTCACACTGATGCACACAAACACACCACACACCACGCCACACACGACCTACGACCTTTCACTGTGCCACGACCCCATCATGATGATGTACAGCAAGCACATCATCTCCATGGTAACATGGAACTAGTTGCACATTGCAGCGCCACAGGGGAGTGTGTGCATGTGTGTGTGTTGGGGGGTAAATCAGTGAAGGGGGGAAGGGACTGGTCACACACACACGCAAACACACACACACACACACACGCACACTACCCTAATAGGGCTCTCCATCTGTCTATGTAAATCAATCCTGACCTTTGCTGAACTCTGGCTGTGCAGTTTGACAGTTAATCACTTGATAAGTGTGTTTTGTGTGTGTGTATGTGAGTGAATGAATGTGTGTGTGTTCGTAAATCTACTGTTCCTTGTATAGTGTAATTGAGTATAGAAAAAGCAGCAGGCCAACACACCATCAAGCACTGAAGAAGCAGTTTGTGTGTGTGTGTGTGTGTGTGTGTGTGTGTGTGTGTGTGTCTAAGAGCGACAGAGAGAAAGATGATGGGTAAGATGATGTTTTCTGACCTTGCTGGTGAATCAGACAAATGTATGATGGGCTTGTGTCCAGAGGGAGTATGTGCATGTCAGAAGCTGAGAGAAAGATGAAAGAGCAATTTAATGTATGACTAAAAACATCTACGGTCATGTGTACACTGATCTTCAACCTAGAGAGTGAACCAATGACAGGAAACAGCGCTGTGGCTAATAAATACTTATAAATAGTAGTTTAACAACAAAATCCAAGATCAATCTCAAAGCCCATTTACTAAAAATGTGTGGAGTGTTGCATTGTGTGTTTTTACATGAAAAACTTCTCTAAAAGCTTGTTTCATTATTAAGAAACTATATCCTCATCATCCCTATAATGGGATCTGGGGCTAAAATCCCAACTACAATCTATCAGCTACTACAGTAAAAGTAATAGCAATAAAAAAACCAGAGTAAATCAGCTACTTTGGTTTACTCATATACACCTATACTTATGTTTACCTTCAGATAAATAAGTGTTTGTGATAATCTAGATGGCAGCTGCTCTGGGCTCAATCTAGGTCACATTCCTGTGTGAGCAACATGTCAATATGGGCTGCTCTCATGTGTGATGAGAGTGGTCAATATGTCAATAGAGTTTCGAGACAAGATCTCTATCTCGTTGTGTAGGCTGAGGGTCATTATGTCAGTGGGTGTCTGCGCACACACACACACACGCACACGCACACACACATGCACACGCACACACACAATAGATGAATGTAAATGCACTCAATCTGTTTGTTCACGCTTTGACTCACACAAACCGTATGGAATCAGATTTTTAGTGTTCAATTTTTTAAATTCCAGCGGGATGAACGACTCAGACGGGAATACTGTTGTCAGGTGTCAAATGGGATTGACTTTATGGAGAGTAACTCTGCGGACGTTGCCTGCAGTTGGAGCTTATCGACAGGACATCATCAAAACACGGTTTAGACACAGCGGAAGGACGCAGCCTGTCAGATCCAGTCATACGGACTTTGAATTTTACTGGCAAAGACATTCAAATATACTTCATTTAGTTCAGCAATACAGAGCCAAGTTATAACAGAGATACACACACACACACACTCACACACACACTAAGGTTCTTAGAATAACCTAATCAAACTAATCTGTCAGATTAACACACATTATAAAAAGGCCACTAATCCCTGGCTGTCCTTCTGCAGAGTGGGCTGAGCGGTCATTGAGATAAACATACAGTAAGTACTGCATCTTCACTGAAAAACCCATTATTAAATCAGTAAATCATTATCATGGTTAGAGAGAGAGAGAGGACGGGTACTTTCCTTTTTGATACTTGTCATGGTAAAAAAAAAATCCCCTTCGGCTGGATTTCTACTGAATTTATTGGACCTTTATTGCAACTTTTATTTCTTGTTAGTGCAGTTATTACAAACCCAGGTCAAGACATCTGATTTACAGTAATGCTTCAGCCAATATTCGAACATTATAAGCGTGACGTGGCTTCGGCATCAGTAGAGTATTGTGCTTTTTAATATTATTATCATTATTATTATTATATGATCTATTCTTCATCTTATATTGATTTGTTTTATCAAACATTGTGTATTTTGTCTCCAAGTGTGGAGTCACTTCACATGAAATTTAAAATGCAGTACCTTTGAACTTTAAACATGCACAATGACATTTTAACAGTTCAACATCAGTAACATTCATATTCACATTCTATATCTGTAACATAATCAAATACTACTCATAATGCTACAGTGCTACACATTACACAGTACGACAAGCTGTTGTACTATTGTTGTACTATTATGGGAGGCTGCTGCCCTCTTGCCTGCAGGAGCGGTATAGCACACAGTGCTGTCATAACCTCATTATTAGAAATGACTGTATGTTGACACTGACCTGTATGTTGCTCAGATTAGAGCTATTTAGAGTTTAGAGAGAAAAAAATATTTATAACTTTGGTTAATAATAGTGTCATTACAGGGACACTGTTTTTTTACTTAATAAAGTGACAGAAATATGTGTGTAAATTTGTGTAATTTATCTACTAAGGACCCCCCCACCCTCCCACTCCAAACACACACATTCATACACAAATACGCATCTTAACTTAACTTAAAACCAAGTCTTCATCATAAAACGTTATGGGGACTTTGGCTAATAGGAAGACAAGTTCCCCACAATGTGACTACAATGATTTATGTCCCCTCAGCATTCTTAATACTACACAACACACACACACACACACACACACACACACACACACACACGAACCAGATTGCCAGACATTGCTGAACGCTTTGTGTCTTTGATGACATTGTCGAAACCAGACATAACAAACAATATGACAGATATCCATCGGGTGCAGACTGTGTGCGTGTGTGTGTGTGTGTGTGTCTGGTCTGGTGTGAAGGTAGATTTGGAGAGACAGTCTGCTGTCCCAGATGTCATCAGAGTGACCAGTGGTCCCCTTTTCTGACCTCTGACCTTTCCAGATGGTGACACCCAGATTACTCCATCAATGACCCAGTGTGCATCTCTCTGTGTTTGGTGTGTGTGTGTGTGTGTGTGTGAAATATAAAATAGAAATACTTCAAAACAATACTGAACTGATGACAAATTAAAACATCTCACTGGTGTTTTGTGCATACAACTGAAGCATAAAACGTACTACAACAGCTGCTTAATGCACAAATCTCTTCCAAAAATATATAAGCAGAAATCTGTGATGCATAAGTGTGTGCACCAATGAACTCAAACAAATCACACCAATACCAGCGGGCAATATCACAGATTATTTCAGCTTTATCATCTTTCCTTATTTTGATATTTCCCTCTGTGGAGAATCTTCAGACTTAAATGTCTTTTTATTTGGTGTTTGGGAAGAACAGTTTATTTTCACAGAGACTTCTGGATTATGGATTATTATATTTTGTGGTATTCTACCTTTTCCAATCCTTAAAATGAATTAACAGGAAACAGAATCTGCACTAATATATTCATTACTGTCATTAACCTTTCTGCTACAGTCTCCTTATCTAATTATCCCCCTGTTAATGCTGAATATACACGCGCACACACACACACAGACACACACACCATTCTCAGCTGCCACTCCCCCCCCTCTCTCCACCATCTCCACCTCCGCTACCCCACATGTTGTTTGACAAATGAGTGGTCTCGCCTCATCAAGCGCATGACAATGTAAACAGATGGGAGGTGGAGACAGGGACCCGTGCCAGCTCTAAACACACACACCCAATCACACACGCACGCTAACACACTCTGTGCAAAATCCCAAACATATGTTGCAGTTATTCAAACAGCTACGCTCAGAGACACTTGGGGAGTATGGCTAACAGGAGGGTCTTTTAGAGCACCGACCAAGGAGAAATGATCTGATTTATGGATTTGTCTTTTTTTTTTTTTTTAATGGAGGCACAGAAATATGTAGGAGCAACGGACAAAAGGAAAACAGACAGATCAAGATAAAAAAAACAAAACAGATACATTGATCAATCTGAATTTAATAATTGCATCTGTGCTAAAAGAAGTGTGGAAACGTGCGTTCGATAATATGGCATTACAATTAGAAGAAGTTCTCTCCAATCATCGGCTGTGACACTTTGCCAACATCGCATGTGCACATTCATACAGAATCAGAGGTCACGTATTGTATCTAAAGGATGAAGAGGAGAGCTCTGCTTCCTGTCACTGCTCTTTTGTGCTTACCCATTAAATCGCTACACTAGACAAGTGGTCATCAGGTTTACAGTAGTTATTTAAAGCGTTCACGCAGATTGAAAATGAATCTGCTTCGTGTTCAGCTCCACAAATATAAATCAGAATTTCAACCTCACTGGAGGTCAAACTAAGAACAAATGTAACACTGTAGGGTAATATATATAAAAAAACAACAGAGTATTGTTGCATTCGCATAAAGTCTTAAACAACCACACATTGCACCTCTCTCAGCGTCTCCATGTTGCAATAAAGTCTAAGATCTTGACTTCTGTTTCTTTTTGGGCCGCCGTCACAGTAACAGCACAGTAGCCCAGAGACAAGTGCCACAGTTCAAATCACAACAACAGAAGAATCTATTCTTATTCCTCTTGTTTTCCTCATCATAACAATATGTCCTCGGTCACATGCAGTAATCTGTCGAGCGTCACATACGAATGTCACCTTATGCTCACATGCTTGGCTTCGCTTTCAAATCCTTCTCACACATTTTACTCCATTTTTCACAGCCGTCTTTCTCCTTCTCTGCCAGACTCTTGACAACTCATTAGAAATACGTGGAAGGAAAATATGCAAATATGTGTAATAACATAACATAAAACCATGTTTCATATGGCAATGCGTTTACACTGACTTAAACATAAAATAAGCTGTGGCTGGAACACATCATGTTTAAATAACCTTGAATAGCAAAAAAAAGATTTAAATTGAGAAGCAGCTCTAGTGTGGCATGGTGGATATTCTGCTGTGATCCCATGGCACTTATTTGCTCATTTTATCCATGTGTGTTAAATTATTTTGGTTATTCAGAATGATGATGATTTGTTCCCGTTGCCGTGTTTCTGCAGAGGTTACGTCCTGTTTCTGTTTGGTCGGGTTTCTCCACTTGTGCTGAGTTCACAGTAAGTCCGAAACAGCCGTCCAGCTCTGAGTGAGTTTGATCAAGTGCAGCAGGAGAAGTCTGTTTTTTTCCGTGGAGCATCCAAGCTGGGCAGCGACTGATAGCGACTTTTCTCATCAAAAGAAGCCTGTTTTGTAACTTGCCTGTGAAATAAGAGAGAATGAAGTAAAGGATTTTAAACAATGAGCTGCAGGATTAGAGCGTTGTTGTTGTCAGTGCACACAGTATATTCTTCTGCTTATGTTTCAAGTTTTTTATTAGCCCACTAAGACACTTTTTTTTTTTTTTGTAAGGTTCCCTACATTTTTAAGCTACTTTTTCACACCAGAGGGCAGCAAAGGTCGTTCCTTCACAGCCTGGTTTAGAGAGAATCTGATGTTCACACTGAGCATCACATGGTCTAAATTTGTTGGGAGAATTACATAACGTATAATCGTATAAAGTAATCAATAATCATTTTCACCTAGAGGAACTATAACCTAAAGAGCATATGTCACTAGACTCGGTAATAAGATTGGTGAAAAATTCCATATCTTTTTTTAATTTTATTTTTGCAAATGAAATTCAAACTCAGCTGTATCTCACCTGGCCAGGTGCAGCACGGCTTCCAGGATGTTGGAACCATCTTTGGCGCTAGTTTCACAGAACAGAGTGTTGTATGTCTGTTTGGGTAAAAGCAAGACGTCATGAATCCAAACTGACTGCGCCATAGATGTAGTTGTATGAGTATGAATGTGTTTTCTCTTCTTGTGATGACTTTTATTCCATCTTTAACACTGGAGTGAAGAAGATTTGTCTTTATTTCATATATCATATATATATATATATATATATTTCATAACATATATCATATTACCGGTTAAGACCCTGAACCATGTTTTTGTTTGGAATTAAAATCAGGCTAAGGGGTAGGTGTAGTCATGCATGTTCAGACTTAAAGTATGGACGAGATGTAGTATTATGTGTGTGTGTGTGTGTGTGTGTTTGTGTTTTGTTGATTACCATAGCCAGTTTTTCTCCATAGCTGGTGGGGACACTGTTCCCTCCTCCTTGTCTGAGGTCACACTTATTACCTATGAGCATGACGGGAATATCCTCCTTAGATACATCCTGTCACGCAGTGAAAACAAACGCAGAAACGAATGAAACAGAGAATAAAACAATGCAGGATTTAATAATTTAATACTGAATACGACTCCGTTGTCACGTATTGAGCCACATGCAAGAAGCTTTGTTTGTATTTGTGTCCTTAAACTCTTTTACTGTTTTTTTTTAAGTCCTGCTTTTGGAAATCAGACAAAAATATGAGATTAATTAATATAATATAATATTAATTTTGCATTAGATTTGTGTGACAGGTGCTGAATTGTGTTCAACCAAACTGAAATTGAAATCGACAATTTGAATCAATCGTACACGAATCTTTGCAAAACGAGTGATTGTTGCGTGAGGCCCGTTGTCTACGTGCTGTGATTACAGTATTTATTTGTTAATGAAATCAAACAAGATGAAGAATGAACACTGATAAAGACTATTGGTTTGACATTTATCACCACAGTGTCCACAAACACTTTGAATAAAGTGTCCCACGACATGCTGCATGCAAAAATAAAGAAAAAAGTCACACAGGTTTCAACATGACGGCACCATGACAACAGAACGCACCGCTGTACACGCTTCATATCCAACACTTACATATCTGCTGCGTGTAGAAAGAGAGAGACAAGTAGTTTGATATCAACACTTTTACCCACAATGCTAAATAAGGACGCACAATATTCTGCTGTAACATTTAACTTTCTTGCTTGGAAAATACAAACAGTGAGTAGTAGTGCATTACCTCGATCATGTCCACCCACTCTCTGACATTCAGGAAGCTCTTCTCACAGGTGACGTCGTACAGCAGCAACACACCGTCCGCTCGTCGGAAATAAGACTTTGCAATGCTGCGAAACCTGGAATTGTACCAACGTTTATACCCCTTATTTTTCAAGAAAAACTACACAGTGTTGATTAGTGTTTTTACGGTGTTGGTGGAAAACACACACCTCTCCTGTCCCGCAGTGTCCCATAATTGTAGTGAAGTGGGCTCTCCGTCCACAATTAGTGTCTTCATCTGGAAATCCACTCCTAGAAACACAAACAAGACACACCCAGAGCATCATACCATCAGGCTGGTAAAGAAAATAAACAACACTAAGCATTCGTTATGAACGATATGGATTGAGTTTTTCCAACCCACCCAGAGTAGCGCTGGAGTTTAACTTAAATTCGTTCTTGCAGAGGCGAAGCAGAAAGCTGGACTTTCCCACTGCAGCATCTCCTGCCAAAACAATCCTGTAGGCCTTCTCTGAGGTCATGTAGCCCAGGTCAACGCTGTCCTTGTCCTCCTTCTGGAGACAGGGGTTGTGATGGTCAGGTTGTGATGGCAAACGTCATCCCTCCCTCCTACCTTCCATTAGATATCCTCCCTTCTTTCCCTTACCTGAACACTGATGGCACTGAGGGCTTTTCGTGTCGTTGGGGCCGGGGGTGTGGTCACAATAATGGATTCAGACGGCTTCCAGTCCAAAACTGAGCTGCTGTCCGACCCGAATGCCGATTCACCATCCTGTGTCTCTGCGAGCTGTGATGTAGACACGCAGAATATGAATATGGATATGCCGTGACTTCATCTAGAGACATTTTTGGTTCAGAATGACATGTCTCAACAACTACTAGCAGGTTAGCGTAGTCCATTGCGAACATGTTTTTGTCTTACCTCAGTGTCAGAGTTTTCTTCAATCAAGCTATCGTTGTTATCATCATCTCCTTTCTTCTTATCCCTCTCTTCTACCTCCACTTCCTCCTCCTCTTCTTCTTCTTCTTCTTCCTCGTGACCTTTAGCCTCCTGCTCCCAGTCATAACCTCCATGTGAGCCTCTGAGTGTTGACAGGCCGCTGTCCATGTAGATCTCCGGCAGACTGTCCACCTCGCACTCACTGCTGTCTCTGCGCCTCAGGCCCGGGTCACACATGGCCAAGGCCAGCGTGTCACAGCTGGGCCGGCGGCTGTACATGGGGTAATCATCCATACGCTGGCAGAACCTGAGAAAGAGGTCAGGAAATCTACTGTGACGTGAAGCACAAAACCTTTAGAAAGTCGGAGCAATTTGCATTTATCTTTTCAACATTATCTCTAGTTACATCAAGTGCAGCAGATTTATGGATGATTACCGTAACAGAAGTCACTAATGACTCTTAACTCAGACTTTATCTCGACCATCTGTATTGTCTGTAGGTCTCACCTGTCCATTAATGCATATGGTGATGAGGTGTAGCAGATGCTTTTACTTCTGTTTCTCTCCTTTATGTCTCCTGGTGACCCGCTGTTACCAGACTGTGACACACGCAACAATCATTTAATATGAGATTTTTGTATCAGTCAACCTTAGAGAGCAATCAACAATCTTAAAGGAGAAATCCATCTAGGAAAGCGAAGGGGAAAGCAAAGATACTGATAAGGCCCGACAGATGAATCTCCCACATATTCCCCAAATAAACGATTATTATTTGATAACAAAAAAAGAAAAATCATGATTCACAACAACCTTCCCAAACAACACAGGAGAAGCAAGAATTGGAAAGCTCAATCAACAGAGACGTGCAGCGTTTGGAGTCCACCAACCAAACCAATGCATTAAATTCAGCTTCATACAATTTGAAAACTGAAATAGTTTTGATTCTTTTTTAGATTTACCCTGTTGATCCTCTCTAAAGCTGTCCTCAGGCCATCGTTGCTATCATGGAGCTTCCTGTTGGCTGTCCTATCCACACACACAGAAAAATATACAATCATTATTACTTTTCATTTTCAAATATATATCTTTTTTTTTTTTTTTTTAAATCTGTGTACGATGAGAGCTCTTGCCATCTAGGAGATCTATTTTTTTTTTACCAGTGTTTGTGTTCAAATTTTCCGACTTACTGCAGAATCTCGATCTGGTTCTCCAGGATGTCTCGTTCATCGGAGAAGTGTTTCATGAGCTCCTCGTCTCTACGGCAAAAAAAACACAGTCATAAACACAGCTGGTTAATATGAAACCAAAGCAACAAGTGATGTCGCTCTGTATTAGTTCTCGTGACATCCTGCATATATAACAGAGCCCACACGTGCGCCACATGAGGATGAGAGTCATATTAGTCAAATCATAAAAGTTGATGAATAGTAATAAAAAGACATAAGTAAGGGCTTTTAATATACCCTGAATTATATGTCCATACTCCTGTAGCTTCACTTGGCAACTGAGACGTTATTAACACGAGACATGATAAAGTTGGACACACAACTTAAACACACCATCACTTGTCCAATAGGCAGAGTGTAATCCTGCCTGTGGCTCTGTTGCTAAGTAACGCCTCTGAAGAAGTTATTGTGTGTCTGTAGTCACTCCAGGATATCCTGTTTCAGCCGTGACACCACCCCCCTCTCTCCCCTTCCCCTCCGGCCAGGAGCGAATGGATCAGTCAGTGGGTGAGAGGAGGCGTGACCTCTCTCAAAAACAAAATCTCGCTTCATAAAACAGAAAAGAGCTGATTGTTCTGAATCAAATACATATTTTTAATTAAAAGCCGGTTTGAAATAGTTTGAACAACTGACATTAATTTGCAGATAGATTGAACAAAGGCTGATAAAAAAAAAAAAAAAAAAACCTGCTCTGCAACTTGCCAGTAATTCTAGGTTCACACTTTCAGACGTTTTACTGAAAGTAAACTGTGTGTGTTTGTGTATGTAGATGTAGTCTATTTTGATGTAACGATTCTCTCTTTCTTAGTGTGGAAATATGCATCTCAAAAATGCCAAAAACCAAATAATCAAATGCAATGACACCTTTCAGAGTTGATGCTTTGATCGGTCAGCTCTGTCTTCAGCGAGTCCATTTCACTCTGCAGACAAGCGACTTTAGTCTGAGACCTCAGCAGCTCCTGTTTTAGCCGCTGATTCTCCTACAATGAAAAAACGCAAGCAGCAAACGCATCAGACTCAGAGACACCTAAAAAACAAAGGAAACACTTTTAACATAAAAAAAGACTCACCAGCGTTAGCTCGTTGATCTTCCTCTTCAAAGCCGGGCTCTCGTCTTTCACAGTGATGTTGTTGTACTTCTCCTCTATCTGGTGGACATGTTCACAGGACATTTAAGGTTCAGGATTGTTTTTTTTGTTGTTTTTTGTTGGTTCAGCTTCTTGTGCATGCAGTCAGTGTTGTTCATAAAGGACCTACTTTTCCTCTGTTTAACTGTGCCCCCCTCACACCCAAACATGTACAGTGTAGTTAACTGTTCAGCCTCCTCTCCAACAGTACACCCCTTATTGTGCCCCTAGTTTTGCACACTTATCACTAAATAATATTAGGAAATAATATAAATGGTTTTAACGTGTGAATAGCATTACATTGCATGTATCATCTATTATCTACACACTGTTTTGTTCACGTTGTTGGTATGATGCTGTGATTTATTTAAGAGGAGTGTCAATGGAGTGTTGTTGTGCACATTTACCATTTGCATCCTCTGGATCTTACACTGCAGTTCACACACTTCAGTTTCATAACCTCTTCGCAGCTCACTCAGAGCGGCTTCTGTTCGCTTCTTCTCCTACACACACACACACACGCACACGCACGCACGCACACACACACACACACACACACACGCACACGCACGCACGCACACACACACACGCGCATGCATGCACGCACGCACACACACACACACACACACACACATGAACATGAACATGAAAAAGCATACAAATTAGTTTATTAGTCACTTAAGGAGCAAACAGCACGGTTTGTTTGCTGTCACACACATAGTGTTAGTATAGAGGCCTCGATTCACGTATCAGCAACTGTCACTTTCCAAAAATAAATACAAATTCTCAATTCTGGGTGAACACGACTGTGTGCACATTACAGTGAGAGAGAATACAGGTGAGTGCCCTCCACATCGTGTGTGCTTTTCTTTGACAAAACAAACAGCGGCTCCTGAGTCAATGAAGTACACTTACATAAGTTTATACACACACACACACACACACACACACGCATGGTGATAAGACTGGTTTATGTTCCCGCGCAACTTGGTTTGAAAGGGTATGAAAAACTTTAGGACCAAAACACTAAAGAAATACAGAGTAAGTTATGTAAACCTGGGAGTTGAATATCTGATGTGTAATGAGTTGCTCTGTCACTCAGTCAGCTGTTTTCAGTTTTAATGTAATGTCATGGAAAGCTAAATACTGCTATCAAACCTTATCATCCCACACGGCACAGTGTTTCATGTGTTTCACTCAGAGTCCCAGAAACATCTGCAGTTTTCAAAGAACCTACAGTATAACACAGCACTTCTCAAAGTGGGGTCCGGGGACCCCCAGGGGTCCTTGAGGGGGTTCCAGGTGGCCCCTCTAGCAAAATGTATTTTTCACTATAATTTTTTAAGCGACACAATGACAGACTGTATGACTTTCTGGAATAAAAAAATCTAAATGCAAACATCTTATCAGATGGAGGTTTGTGGCCTAATTTGTGTCAGTGAAGGGATCCTTGATGTGAAGTTCGAGAACCACTGGTCTAATAGAAAATACACACATGACACATAAGGCAGCACGAACCCTTAAAGGGCCAGCACACTGCACCCGAAGTGCTTCCCGAGATGCCCACAAACAACTTTGGAAACTGCATTCAACTATTTGCCTTCGAAAACAGTTCATCTCTCACTCTTTTTTATTCACCCTTACGCAACAATTTCTTGGGCCAGAGAGGAGTGGCACGCAGCCTGCTACTTTATAGATTATTATTTTCATCTGCACACCATCTGATCAACAGGCGTGTCAGAGTTCGGATGAGTAATCTGATATTCAGCTGCATTCGTTTGTTTGATATGAGGGAAGTGCTGAACAAATTCACCCTTATCGCTTCACACACACACACACACACACACACACACACACACACACACACATATTAAGTGGAATATTAAGATTAGAAAGTCTTCTTAATAAAAGTCTGTGTTTTTTTTTTTTGTCCCACCTGCTCCCGTGTTTTCCTCTCCGCAGCATGAATACGATGGTCCATCTCTTCTTCCATCTCACTGAGCTGCATCGATGCTTGGTCCTGCGCTCTGGAAAACATTCACAGCATGCTTTCACTACACTGCAGAAACATTAAAGGACTAATTACACATTTCACACTAGATTATTAACATTTCATTTTTTTTTATGTTTTCAAGACATCAGTGCATAAGTGCATCAGGACTGATGTCAAAACTATATATTGCCGGCAGCAAATAAGCCATCATACCTATAATCTTCTTTATACAGCAGTACTACTTACAGTTTATATTTGTATTCTATGTAACTTGTGTGTTATTAACCTGAATACCTTCTTTGTTTTTATTCTTATTGATACGGCATTCATGTGGGACAACAAGTAAGACGTTCATTGGACGGAGAAACTTGTTTCTATACTGTGCACATGACAATAAACACTTTGATTTGATTTGTAAGATTTCAGCAGCAGGTGTGCGCATTAGCATGAAATCATACACTGTTATCTGGTATAAGCATACATGTATTTTCCTATATAAAAGGATGGATTTCAACACACTCGTTCTTACTATTTGACAGCAAATTGTTTTTCCACAAATCATACTCAACTGTTACTGAAGAAGCAATTACTAAACCAGGATCCTTCAAGAATGTGAGTGAGTGTTTGCATGTGTGTGTGTGTGTGTGTGTGTGTGTGCGTGTTGCTCACCGTTTGATGGCGAGCGCCAGGTTCTCCATCTCAGAGTTCTGCTGTTTGATCTCTCTGGTGAAGTTTAGGACGACTTTCTCAAACTGATTTATCAGCCGGGGCTCGGTCAGACTGATGTTCTGGTACAATGTGGCTGCTTGTTCACTCCTGGATAAAAAAAAATCAGGATTTGACATTAGTTTTGTTTTATTGTGCTGACATGTGTACTTAAATAGAATCTAAAAACCACTTGACAACCACAAAAAGGCCCGCGGCTACTCAGGATTTAAAAACAGTTTCTCGTTTCTTTCTTCATCTGTCATACGCACGTGTCACACAGCATGTAGGTAATCCCAGTTGTTCCCAGACATAACAGTACAGAAACCAGACAAGGCAGAGTCACGAGTCAGAGTCCAAGTTAACACCAATATTCTCAACCTAATCACACAGTTAATCCTGTGTGATGCACTTCTATTGTAATTAGTATTCTTTACAGATGGTGTCCTGCACACACAGGGGAAAAAGTGGGTCATATGAGTGTAAGACTTTATGTGTGTTTAACTTATGACAGGGTGGACTTAAACTGTAATCCTAAATATATAGACACTGCTGCCTGTCTGTCAATACCTCACAGTGACACACTGTCACACACAAACCCATCATCATAACACAAACACACGCAAACAAGCACAAACAATCCAAAGTTGTCAGGAAGTAATTGATATTGTCATGTATCCTGTATCAACAGATGGGAATATTTGATGGGAAAGACGGAAGTCCCGAGGCTCAAAGACGTTACAAGGAAATACATTTTTAAAATATATATTTTATGTTTTATACATAATGAAACACAAATGTTCAAAAAATGTCAGCTGAAAGATTCAGTTTTTCAAAACAAAATACGGAGAATAACTCAACTTACATCAGCCTCAATCAGCAGGACAAGTAAGAATAGAAAACGTAATTGATTTTTCACTCGTGATGTCTTTATATCACACTAACACAAAATATTCTTTCATCCCCCTGAAGAAGAGACACTGTTGTTTTTTTGAGTGAGTTGTGTACTCTATTCTCCAAATTGTCATGTCTCAGCTGACTGCAGCAACACTGACTATAAATGCTTGAAGATAAGCGAGCGTATTTATCCGTGTGAGACGAGACGTCACCACTGTGACAATTAATGTCCCAGATTCCACAGCAGAGAAGCATGAGGACCTGTCCCATGCCACGCCTGGGCCCAAAATAGGACTACTTCTATACTTTTGCTACCAAAATTATACTCTTTTTATAACTTACTAAAAGTTTTTTTTACAAAATGGGATTATCTGATCAAATAATCATATCATAAAAACCACACTGACCTTTTATACTCATGGCTTTATCCATGACACATTTAAACTTGATCAAATTTGAAGAAATATGAAGTATAAAAAATCAGAAAGAAATAATTATATCATAATTGTAGTAGGTTTAATAATTTAGAACTGACCTTTATATTTATCAGGCTAACAAGGTTCATGTAGCAGACCCCAAACTCTATATCTTAGTTACAGTCTTACATTATGTTTATGTATTTGCAACATATACAGACTTGACTCATTGAACTTTCCAGCACAACTTCTTACAATAAAGCACTATTTTTTTTTTACAATATGTTTACAATCTGAGAGCTTGGCATCAGATAGGCTGCTTCATGGAAATATTGTGGTTTATATAATCAAAGAGAAGCGCAGCAACTTGAAAGATGGAAGAAAATCCTGGCAGACTTGGTGTATGTTAACAGCTAAAAGTGAAACGTGAAGAGCGAGATAAATACACAACCTGCTGTCTGCTACGGACATGAATATGTAACATCTCTGCAGGCAAAGGTAAGTTTACAGAAAGAACAAATAGCAGGCCTACACTGCAGGAAGTGATGAGGATTACATTTTTACAATAATCCCTCTGTTTTCAGATATGTTGTTGTGTATCAAACTAATTTCTGCTATTTTTTTTAAATTTTATTTTATCTTTCACTCCAGAAAGTCTTTAGAAACATGTGAGAAATGTTGCTGGTGACACACTCGTCTTATATTATATTATAGAAAAGCAAAGAGAGAGAGCATTAAAATGACCTGCAACACATATATAGCATCTCTGAGATATGAATTTAATATGATCATTCACTGACTTTCAGTGGGATGGTATTGCAGTAAAGTAATCATTTGGGTGAGAAAAAAAAAATAAAAATGTAGGTGAAAACGAATAAAATGATGTTTTTAGGGAAGGTTTTGTCATATTAAATTGGTTATATTAAATTGATCCCATCATTATTATTGATACTTAACAGATATTTCACATAGATCCTCTGTAGCAACACCTAAAGATGATACCTGTATTAGTGTTTCATGTGAACGCACATTCCCATTCACTGAGCAGAGGTTACTGTTGTTGTGTACAGTGTGTAGCTGGTGTTGACTTCGCTTGTAAGTAAGAATATTTGGTGTTGGTGCCAAACACTATTCTTTATATCAATGTCGTGGATGTAAACGCCTCAGCTGTATCAGCGTCAACACAGTCAGAAGACAAACTTGACCTTTTGTCTGAACATTTGACATGTTTGTCTTTTGATCACCTGCTGGTCAGACTCCTCACACATTCACATGTACGGGCTCTCACCCCTTAACATGCAGTATAAATGGGTGAGTCATCTGCCTCTGGTTACAGAGTCAGATGCCTTCAGGAAAAACAAACAAACTAAAGACAAATACATGTTTAAAGCACTCCGCACACACATCTCTCTCTCTGACATAAAGTCACACCATGTGCTCGTTATTCACATTTCTGTGTCATTATTATGTTATGTATTATTATAGTATATCATAACATGTATTATAATGTGTTCGGCATATGCTCTTCTATACGTTTCTCTTCTCTTTATAGACTCTCCTCTTGTATAATTAATTAATTTCCCTATCTCTGAAGGCTCACTATCACCTGTACGCACACACACAGCGCTCACTGTTGAACACACTCATATCACCTGAGCATTTCCATATTCTAAACACATCCACCCGCGGACGAATCCACGCTCTCACCTGGGGATGAACTTGGCCTGCTCGCCCACTCTCTCCACGAAGTCCTTCCAGGCTGAGGCTGACGCGTCTCCTCCGTGTGAGTCCATGTCTTTTCCGTGGCGGCCGTGGAAACCGTTGATGAACTCCAGCAGGGTGACGGTTCCGTCCTCGTCGGTGTCCAGCCGGTTGAAGATGTTGTCCGCCTCGGCCGCGGATACGTGCAGCTGCGCGCAGATGGTGAGAAAGTCGCTTCTCTCGATCCGCCCAGAGTTGTTTGAGTCGTAGGCGTGAAAAAGGGAGCGCAGCCGCTCCTGCTCCGCCGCGCTCATACCGATGATGGAGGGATGTGGCAGGCTGGGCAAAAAAAAAAAGAAAAAAAAAAGAAGGCGGTTCAGTAAATGCAGGTGACCAGCGAGACAGAAGAGTACAGACCTGCCAGTGTTTTTATTTCTCAGCAAACTTCCAGTAAGTTAAAACGTTTCGGTAGAAATAATGCAGTTAATCCATGTTAGATACGTTCATATAAACGTTTAATAAACCAAACCTGGTCACTTCTGCTCCTGATGTGTTGCTTTCATCAAACTAGTTCCCGGTTTGCACGGACAGAAAAGCTGCTGCCTCTGACACAGGTAGAGAGCCAACCATCAGTAGCCTACCTGTGTGTGTGTGTGTGTGTGTGTGTGTGTGTGGTAGAGAGAGAGAGGGAGAGAGAGAGAGAGAGAGAGAGAGAGAGAGAGAAAGAGAAAGGGAGAGAGAGAGAGAGAGAGAAAGAGAGAGAAAGAGAGAGGGAGAGAGAGAGAAAGAGAGAGAGAGAGAGAGGGAGAGAGAGAGGGGGGGGGGGGAGAGGGGGAGGGAGAGGTATAGAGAGAGAGAGAGGGGAGGGGAGAGAGAGAGGGAGAGAGAGGGGAGAGACACAGAGAGAGAGAGAAACAGAGAGAGAGAGAGAGAGAGAGAGAGAGGGGGAGAGAGAAAGAGAGAGAGAGATAGAGAGAGAGAGGGGAAGAGAGAGAGAGAGAGAGGGAGAGAGAGAGAGAGAGAGAGAGTTTCTTCCCTCCTCTCTCTCCAACAATACAGGTCTGGGCTTCAGGCCAAAACAAAGTGTTTTCATTGTGGGGACGTTTCATAGGCTGTAATGGATTGATTACACTTCATAAATCAGAAATCAGAGAACCAGAGATTATCAACGTGTCCACTCCTGAATAAGACACTGTATACAAATATAGGAAATACCACAAACAAAGCAATGTAAAGTTTCACTACTAGGAAAACCAATGAATATTCCCATTATAAATCAATAAAGTGCATTAAAGGTGAATTTCTTTTCCTATAACTCCAAGGCATCGATTATTTGCATTTACAGTAAATTCAAAACCTCCACAATTCACTATAAACTGATCTCCTCCTCTAAGGTCACTGTGCCGTCTTGGTCGACGTCTAGGCGGTTGAATATGCTGCCTGCTTCTTGGCTCTCGACATGGAGCTCCTGGCAAATGGTAACAAACCTATATTGTTCCATTCGCCCCGAATCATTCCTATCGTAACTCAGGTGGCTTTGTTCTTCCTCACTCATGGGGGACATATTATTAAGTCATGTGACATCACACACAGGAGTTTAACACGTTCGAGAATGTGACATCATAACATTTTAAAGTCATGTGACATTGAACGGGACTTTATAAATAGGACCCACTCAGAAAAGGACAGTGGTTAGGGTTAGGGCGATAGGGTTAGGGCTATAGTTATAGTAATAGTTAGCAACTTTTGCAACTTCTTCACTTCTAACCTGATGATGGAAACCAGGAGCTATATCTCTGGGTCACAGAGGGTGGAGCTGTAGACCACACCCCTCATTCCATATCAAAGGGTCACGTGAGTCACCCTTCAAGGTGTGAATTAGGATGAGAGTTGTTGTGGTCACATGATCCAGAGAATGAGGCCTGCTCTGATGGTGAAGAGCAGTTAAACTTCCTGGGATGAGATCTGAAGGCAGGATGGTGTGTAGCAGACAGATTATGACGCAGCCCCCCTCCTCTGTTTAGAGTTGGTTGTTCTAAATGGACATAGATGGCCTCCTTCACTCCTTTCTCGAACCAGCTGTCCTCCTTGTCCAATATGTGTATATCAGTGTTTTTAAAGGAGTGTCCCTTTTCCTTCAGATGTATATGTACTGTTGGGTCCTGTCCTGATGTGATGACAAAACACCAAGACAAAACCCCAACAATGTGATTTATGCAATACAATGCAGTGAAGAGTGCCCGGATCTGTATATTGGAGAAACTAAGCAACCAATCCGCAAACGCATGGCGCAACACAGGAGGGCCACCACATTTTTAAATTTTAAAAACCACCTTGAGCAAGCAAGAGGAAAAAAGGCTCTAACTCTGGAGGTTCATGTCTTGATAGACCTGTAGTGCCTTTCAGAGGGGAGCCGGAGTGGGATGAGACTTTGATGATGTTTGTGACAGAGAGGTGGTGTCATTTACACTGTGGATGCTGAGGACATGTCCCCACCACCTCTTTGTCTCTTTTTGAAATTGTAGATTTTGTCCACAGTACTTTTAAAATAATTTATTAAAAATGTACCGAACAATACGCGAGCACCAAGAAATGTTGATAACAATGAGAACGCTTTGAGAAATGTGTATTTGCACGATAACATACAATGCAATGTAAAATATAGACGAAACAAATGTTCGTTGTCAAAAAGAAATAAACCCTCTGACCTACTGATTCTAATATGATCCGAACATATGATCAGTAATTTTAATAATTCGTGACACAGTTTTGTTTTTCTTTCGTTCTCTCTCTCTGTGAACATTTCAAACAGCCACACTGAGTCGGGTTTGTGACATTGAAGAATGAAACCAGGTCTTAAGACGTCTTCACCAATCTTGAAATTCATCAACGAATGGGATAAAATTCATATTCATTCACTTTTTACCATAAAGTTTAATAGTGTTTTGTTTACACTTTAAGAGCGTTACGTAGCCTATATCACTGTCAATCATTATTTTTGAATTTTGGTAAAGTGATAATTTTACGAATGGCCTTACAATGTGATGCTAAACCAGAAATGCTACAACTGCTTTAACCTGTTGAAGTTTACATCAATATCAAATAGAAAGCCGAAAAATTCCTATCACCGAAAGGGAAAAGACGGCAGCTCCGTGTTTATTTATTTATTTATATATATCTGTTCTTTTTCTTTCTTTTTCTTTTTCAATAATCACACATGGACACTCCTGTCATGGACAATAGGATGGTGATGCAAATGTTGTTGAAGCCATGACTGGCACCACAAGTGGACGAATCCCTCCTGGCAAGTCAAAAAAGAGCAAAACTAAAAGTGTGGCCAGTATCTGCACATTTTTGTTTCTGAAAAGTTCATCTGCAGCATCAAAACACCAGTCCTTATGCTTTTCCTCACTTTTACCATTGCTTGTGTGTGTTTTCCATTATAGGTGGTTGAATCAGGGCAGAGGACACACTTTAACAGTAGTGTTAACTTCTCGGATCTCTTGCTCAGTGGGGAGTTGGGCACATCCATATAGATGGAGCACTTTCAGCCTAAAGAGAGAAAGAGGGAGATGAAATAAAAAAAGCTAAAATGGTAACAATAAATATCCGTCATTAATATTATACACCAACAGCAAACAGCCACACAGTAAAGGTTTCACATATTTGGGTTTGATGTTGAGCGCTGCATTTTAGAAAAGGTTCAGCTCTGTTCTTCATCAAACAAATACTAACAGTTGATGTGTTATGGATAGATTCAAATGTTAAAGAATCATTTGTGTGCGTGTGTGTTTACCTCTTGCAGCGCCTGCAGAGCTTCAGTATGCTCTCTGAGCTGATGTGGCAGAAGCTGAGTTTGACCGTGTGGAGGTCTACACCGCAATAACTCGCCAACAGAGTTACTCTGTAAACATGATCATAAACATGCACACATCATTTCTGTACATCATTGTACCTGTACATCCATAATGTAACATTTTACTCAACAGTTTTAGTGCTGAGACCTGGAGACAAAGAAACACCACAAACATGTAGACATCTTAAGAGGTCAGACTAACACCACCTCTCTGATGAAAAACACACAGAAGCAGCGTGAAACAGAGTGAAAAGATCATTTCCCCATTGAGGGATCAATTAAGTATGTCTTCTTCTTCATCTACTGTCTTCAACCTCACCACCACAGAGTGTATGGTATGTCCAGGTGTCCAAATCATGCACATAATTCCCAGGTCCAGTCCTTTATTTTGAAACCACCTGGGGAGCAAAAACTCCCTTTTAAGTAGAACCTGGCTCTTGGTGGACGTCCCTCTGCCTTGACCAACTGGTGTCTCTGTTGATTAGGGCTGAGCACAATACTCCAGATTGTACTCCTTAACTTTAAAAATCACCTTGAGCAACCCCCACTGCTTACAGGGTGCTTCTCAGGGGTGCTTATCGTTGGTGGTGAGGAAAAACTCCCCTTTAACAGGGGACATATTATAGGTGCCTTTCAGCAAGGCAGTTGCGTTGATTGGCTCTCGATCTGGTTGCAAAAATGTCACATGAATGTTTGTATTGTTTTACTGGGTAAGTTACTGCTTGTTAATGGGTTATTTTGATCCATGCCTGATAAGGTGTAAGGTATCCCCAGCCCTTTAATCTCTTATGTTTGTTGTTTGACATGTCTCTTACCCTCTGTTTCCTGTGTCAGTGGAGCTCACGTCCAGCTTGTGAAGTCTTCTACATCCCACAGCCAGAGATCGAATGCCTGCATCTGTTACTGCTTTACATCCACTCACATCCAGGGATCTGACAAACACACACACAGACACACAACTATAAGCTTTAGGGTTGCATTAGGGTTGGTGCAAACCATACCAAGACATGTATTTTGCTTTCAAGAGAAAGTTGACATTTAACTTAGACTATATTAAGGTCAAGATTTCTAGGTATCTGAACCTGATACCAGGTGTGTATTTGCTGATGTTGTGCAGAGTCTGGTCAGTGACTCCAGGACAGGAACTGAGGGTCAGACTCTGAAGATTTGTGCAGCTTTGGAGTAAAGTTTCCACTGTGACATCAGTGACCTGTAGCATAAAAAAAAAAAAAAAAAGGTGAACCTCCTCTAAAATCTGAGATGAAATATTTTGGTTATGCAACGATTTGAGGATGAATTTCACATTTCTTAAATTCTGAGTTAAATCTTAAACTCACCGCCTGTAGTCCAGTGAGATTTAGAGAAATTAGACATTTAAGTTGTGATGCCATCACTGTGAAACTGTGCGGGTTGACTTTTGGCACCTGGCCGATGTTAAGATGCTGGAGGCCAGGACACATCTGAAACACAGACACTGCAAACTACACTGAAAATGTACATGCAGGGAACATGCATTGATTCACATTTGTTAAGAAAACACGTGAAGGCATAATGTAAAAGTGCTAAAAGCATGTTTGAGACATATTTTAGACATCGTATTCAGGGCTAAACAAGCATGGTAAAACAAGGTCAATCATGTTTTTTATTACATTTTTTAAAAATTAAGTACCTCATATATTGTTTGCATACAGGATGGAGTAAGGAACTGACAGCCAAACACCTCCAACCTGGACAGACTTGTGCGAAAACAACATGAATCAAACACACGTGATCACATCCTGGTTACATCTGGATCGTAGATCACCCAATAACACGGCAGTAAAAACACATTTAGAACAGACAAGGAAGTGAACCGAGTCATATCTTTTAGCCACATGATACGTAAACACATCCACATCTGATGACCAAAAGTGATGTTGCCGATGCAGATTCACCTCAAACCTCAATGCTTCAAGATTATTATTATTCTAATTCTTCTCGAGCCCACCGACTAACACACACACAGACACAACGACAGCAAACTGACCTTTGTTTATGTCTCATGACGAGTTTCATTAGTGGGTCATCACTGACATGACAGCCGTTCAGCACAACAGCTTTCAGTCTGAACCTTTAGAAAAGAATAAATGAGTAATAAATACTGTGAAGCCATTCGTACAGTTTAGATGTCCACCGTCCATCAGTTTTCTATGTGTGTGTGTGTGTGTGTGCGTGCACGTGTGAAACTGACCCTGCACAGCCATCACTCAGAGCTTTCACCCCTGTGTCTGTTGTGCCACTCCAGCTCACGTCCACACTGGTCACATGATCACAAAGCTGACCAATCAGAGGCAGAACCAGGTCACCGTGGAGACCAGGACCACAACAACTTATGACCTTGAGTTCCTGTCATTGACAAATGACGAGACAGCTGATTAAATAGAGAAACGAAGAAAATGTAAAGTCAATGCGCATGTTGCACAGGATGATAATAAACAGTCACAGAGACAAACAGAGAATCAATTTAATTCAGTGAATGAAATCGTCCTTCACATTTGATTTCTTGTGTTAATAAATGATTAAAATGCAGCATTGTCAATTTTCCATTTAAAGAAATCTTGACTTGACTTGCTGTGTTCTGTTGCAGTTTTACCTCCAGAGAGTTTCTACACAGAGAGAAAAACATCTGCAGCCCACAGGAGGCAGCAGACGGGCTGCTGCAGCTGTACAGACACAGATTGTGAGGACGACGCCGGCCTACACACAACCACCACCAGTCTGACACGGCGGAGTTTTCAATCCTTAGTTTTTTCCCTTCAGGAAGAGAAGGAGCAAAACAGAAATGTTGTAGTCAGTTTATGTTCCTGTTTGGGTGTTTCAGTGCTTTGGCTGTGACCTACAGTGTGTGTGTGTGTGTGTGTGTGTGTGTTTACAGGTCTCAGTTATCTTATTGTAGCTATGTTTGTCCAGGGAGTGGTACAGTACACCACTGCACTGGAAGTTGTTACATCATGAGAACACACCATGTGGTTATAACACACACACACACACACACACACACACACACACTGTAATAGCAAAACACATACTGAACCTAAACACTAACTATAAATGAAACATGTTCCCTTATAGCGGTAAAAAGACGTACAGAGTGTGTGATCAGTAGCCAGCGTGTGCAGGCGGCGGCAGGCCTGCGCCACTCTGCAGAGATCACTGTGAGGCAGCACGGACAGGATGGACAGCCACACTTCATCAGGCAGACACAACCAGCAGTCACATTCAGGGACACCTGCTGGCTGACAGGTGTAGCCACCAAAACACAGACACATAAGTACCGACAACATATTGCAATATATATATATATATACTGTATATATATATATAATATAAGGCAAAGTCATGTTTTGTCCTGCAGAAACGGTGTCTTTCCAAATGAAATAGATGACACAGAAAATGGATTATAGATTTCTTACATTGCGTTTGTGGTCAGTGTCCACATCAACATGCTGTGTTGTACCTTTAAAAGCAAACAAAGATATTAAAAAGTTGTTCTTCTCGGGATCTTTTATAAAAACCAAAAGACAGTTTAGATAATTGGATGTTTTAAAAACGTGTGACTTTACATGTATAAATCAGCTCCAGCTCTATTAAAGTATAGTTTGATATATTAATATTAATAAATCTAATTCTGGGACTCATTCAGAAACATTAATCGAAAAGTCTTAAAATAAAAATAACCTTGTGAGGACTGGATCTTTGTCCCCACATGTCCTCTCAATGTGACTGTTGTATAAGCTCATAAACACAAAATCCTTTTTTAATATTCTAATAAAAATCCATTTTATCTTATGACTTGCTGCTGGGCCGATGCGATGATAACGTGCAAAATCAATTACCAACAAAAAAAATCCCCAAAGGAACAGAAGCAGAAATCTGCGTTGTGTGGCCTTGGAGATGACTTTGCTAATAGATTTTTTTCTCACATTTCTAATATAAAGTGTGATTTCGCTGGGATTCTGTGGATGTACTCTGTGTGCTTGTTGCTCACCTGCAGCTTGAGATGTTGGTTTGGACTCATCAGGTGTTTCTTCATCTCCAGAAGCCGATGTTTGTTTCACTCTGTCCTCTCTTGTGTGTCTCTTTGTTTGTGTTTGTGCGTTTAGTTTCTTTGCGAGTTGGATTATTCCTGCTGACTGAGGTCTGCTGGAGACAGAGGATGAGGTTCAGTTTGACACACACTGCTACGGTACAAAACGTCGTAAAAACAGCTCATCGGACGTGATAGATCATGCTTTGATTTTGGAGAAATAATCAGATGGTCATTTTTAAACATCTGAAGTAATATTATGGATTAAAAAGATGAGTATTGCTGAATGAGTGAATGTAGATGAGAAGAGATTTTAATCATCACTAGTTTGTCATCATAAAATTATCATAAAAATCCAATCAATGTTCATGTGTTAATTGTATCTGTTACCTTGGCAACATGCCTCCATTTATTAGAGAAGACAAAGACATGTTTGACGTCTCACAGAGTCTCCGGGAGGGGCCTCGACCTCCATCTCTTTTCTCTTGACCTTTGACCCCCGCCTGATAACTTTTCACGTCAGGATGGTGTCTGACTCTCTTTGGCAGCAAAACTGAGTGCAGACAGGTCACATAATCACACACACACACACACACACACACACACACACACACACACACACACACACACACACACACACATGCTACAACAGTTCATATTATATGTTTCCTTCAAAAAGATATTTAATACCTGAGTTAGCAGTAAGTACAACTCTCTCCTCCACAGGACAAACATGACCACCAGGTGCGGTCCACAGGTGCTCCATTTGTGTTTGAACATGCTTATCATCTGAATTGGCAGCTCTCTTAAATATAAAATCACCATGTTTGTTGGTGACAGTCTTTTTCTGTCTGCTCTCAGCACAAATGGCTGCAGCTGTTTCCTTCACGGTTGTTTTCAAATGTCCGTGTTCTGTAAACGTTTCTGACACGTTTCTATTGTACGTCGCTCCGTCCTGGTTTTTATTAATAATAGCTAAAGATGTTTTTGTGAAGCCGCCAGCCGTAACCTCTTTCCTGCTTAATTTACTGAGGTGCTTTTTTATCTCTGCGTTTCTGTCGAAAGAATCAAATTCAAAGCACGGTGTCTCTCGTTGGCTTTCTCTCATTTTGAGGTGATCCATACAAAGCCGGTACTGCTCATAGACGGTCAGATTAGCCGGGATTTTCAAATGACAGCTAAAATTGGGGTTTGCGGTCTTTTCCACTTGTTTGGGTATCTGCTCAGGCTTGCTGTGACCTTCGTTATCTTCTCCATCCATCCTAAAACCTGAGCTTGATTCTTGTTCATTATTCATCTGCCCCTCCCGAACCTCTGTCCATGCAGCCTCTGTTTTGTCCTTCTTTGTTCCCATCCTCTTCTCAACTTTTACCCTTTTACCCAGATCCTTCTGAGCTCCTGAGACTTTTTTTTCTGACTGAGCTCCAGCTGTTTTATAAATCATATCTCTTTGTTCTTTGCTTGTGTGACCGCCATTGCTCGAGGAAGATGTGGATTTTCCAAACGAGCATGTTGCACCATCTGATGATGCAAGCGTGTGATTTGTGTTTCTGTGCCTTTGATTAGATATGCTCCTTCTACAGTCGTTGTCTTGGCTAGGTGTTTGTTTATCGTCCACATCTTTCATTCTTTCAGGAGTTTCTCTCTTTGCAAGCGAAGTTACCTCATCTCTCCGTCGGGTGAAGGAGAACGGGATGCAGGCATCGTCAGGAGAAGGAGGGTTATATCTACAGAGATCATTTTTTCCTTCACTCTTTCTGTAATTTGATGGTTCAAGTTGCCGAACCTTCATCCTCTCCCCTCCTCCAGATACTTCATGACAGCATTTAGCTGCAGATGAATGCTTATATACCGCTGATCCTCTCTGTGTTTCCCTCTGAATTTCATTGGCTAAAATCAAATTGTCAGCCCTGCAAAATTCATGGTGAACTTCTGATCCGCTGCTGAGGAAACTGCGAGCCCAGTCCAACACGTGCCTCAGCTTCTGCTGCTCACTGAAGAGAGAGCCGCTGAGGAGATGAAGGCTGATGCTCTGCCTACGATTCCCAGAGTCCTCCAGGAGCTCTGACACAGCACTTTCTGACTCCACACTTGGATTTGTCATCTGTGGTTGATGTTTTTCAAAATCATCCATTTTGTTTGTGCTGTATGGCCGTCTTAGGTTTCCCTTCAGAAACAATGAAGTGTCATGTTAACTGTGTTCTTTGTCACCACCTCAGTTATTAGCCTATTTCTCTGATATAATATATTACATCAGATGTATATAATATAATCACACTGACACTGACACCAGTCTTGAGACAGATGATGCGGAACAAAAAAAAAAATGTTTACACAATACAAATCATCCTGTATTTTATCACTAGTCTTTTTATGGTTCAGATTTTGTCTGAACATCTATAGTTTAAGACATCTTAGAGAAATCACTCAGTCACTCTTACCATGAAGATTTCATGGTAAATCCTCCATGTTCTTCTGTGCAGTCCTGTTCAGTAGGTATGGAAACGTCTTCTTGAGGTGTTCGGATGAATATGTTTCCAACTAAAGCTGGAAATATTCTCTCATTTAACAGAGAACAGACTCTCTCTACTGTCATCCACTCTTGATACACAAGCTTTGAACAATCTCTGTATCCCAGAAATCGTTGCCACTATATTGCTCACACAAACATCACCATAGAGACGCCAACACAAACTGCAATACTGCCTTTCCAGCACAGGATGGAGACAAACGTCGGGGAAATGGTAATAATTATTTAAGGAAAGGGGATCTTTGGATTTAATTTCCCTTAAACCGTTTCTAATTTCTATGAATCATATCATATAATGTCGTATAAAAATAATTCACACACAACGTTCACCATGTCTCAATATATATTCATTAGGGAGCTTTATTGTGGCAGTATTAACATATAAAACAATCCATATTTTTATTTTAAATAACATACAAACATTCAAAATTTTCACTTCACAAAGTTCATAAGGCTTGGTTGTCCCAGAAGGGAGGGGATCATTATTTATTTATTTTTGTTGTTGTTGTTGTTGTTCTTTTTTTTTTTGAATCTTCTTAAATTAAATCTCCCAGAGTTTCTTATTACAGTAGAGACTGAATGACAACGAAACAGTTTGACTAACCAAGAAAACAGCAGAACAATCAGTTTGACTAACAATCAAAACAACAAAGTGACCGTGCAAGAGAAATTGCTACTGTACATGCCCACACAACACTGAAATAATATACTAAACTGCTCATGTTCCTCTTATACCGCGTGATGTTCAATAGTTTTGCATACAGTAGACCTGAGATCAAATATTTAGAAACTTAAATTAATGAATTAAAAGTAATATTTCCGTATTAAATACTTTTAAATTCCACGTGTCTGCAAAGCAACAAGTTATTACTGATAATTAAAGGGAGGTACTTTAATTTAAGGTTTGTAAATACTTGACTCGTGTCAGAAATGTCTGACTATGCATTAAGTAATGCCTCAGATGTGACATCAACTGGTGTGTGATGACGATGGTCTTTTTTTTTTTTAAATCACAGTTTTATAGGCAACAAAAAAATTGTATTCTCGGTCCGACTGTATATGCTGTTTGTAAAACACAACAACTCAAGTTCGGTAGCTCGAAAACAAGAGCTAAATCTCAAAGGGGGTTAATTCCCTTTTCAACTCCGAAAGCTGCTAAACTGATTAATGAGCTACAGACTAATATAATGCTACAGTGTCACGGGGCCAAAGGTCTGTTTTACTAACAGAAAAGGCCTTCTGATGTTTGCAATGAGTTGATCTTATTTCCATTCACGCTAGTTTTTATTTTATTTTTATTTTTTAACCAGCTAATAATAAACTGAACATCACAACATTGTGGTTTAATGTTTCTGAATTGAACTGATTCAGGTGATAATTCAGTTTTGTATTAGCAGTTTTTAACTTGTTTGCACTGAAAGTGAATGAACCCCCCAACCCCTTTGCTTATGATATACAGTAGCTAACATGTTAGCATGCTCTGTTAGCAATGAGGTCAGGCGTTAGCGCTAGCGTTTAGCATCTGGATTTAATTCAATGATTCACACACACAGCAAAAGCACGATGAAGCTAACTAGTCAAATATTTGAGAACTTCTCTTTGTGCTAAAATGATTTTTTTTTTCAAAGCTACTAATCTTTCCTCTGAGACATGATTTAACTAACATTTTTGGATCAACTGTACCAAACAGAAATAGCAATGAGCTAAACCACATGTATTTAATCTGGTCAAATCAAGCTGGACATGATTCAAATTAAAGCCAAAGCACACGCTATCATAGCCTCAGAGCCTCACAGAGAGAACAGCTTTCACAACGTCTCAACATCTTTCTTTCCTCTTCATGGTAGGAACACAGAGAACATGCATTCATAAGATGGTCAAGACAGCCAAGCCTATACCTACATCGCTTTACACAGACAAGACACACGGAGGGAGCAAAGAAAGGAAATCTTTACCAAGATAGTTTTTTTTTTTTTTTTTTTGCCACAACTATAAACAGTATTTACAGATGAGGGCATGCGGTTAACATTAAGAGGTCAGCAAAAGGAGCCAAGTGAGCGATTCCTCATATCATAGAGACGGATGAAAGCACACGAATAAAGGCTGAAAGCCAGGGGACGAACTATGTCTGTACAGCCGTGCACATGAAGCCTTTTTTTTACTTCAACTCTACAGTGAATCGCTGGAGTGTTTTGGTGCATTTGCATACTGGCGGAGCGACAGCTACACGTGAAGACAGGATGATGGTTCACGTCAGATGATATCCCCTTTATATTTGTTTTTAAAATGTCACGTTATGCAGTGCATACAGGATCAGGTTCACCCACGAACTATACAGTGAAGCTGTTTTTCATCTCAGCGTCTATGATGTTAAATATAAAAATGCCGTCATCATAGTGGTTTGGCCCTTCGCTTGGTTTCAGCATTGAAACTCAGTGCATGTACTGTAGTAGGAAAATAAATGCTTTGTCCCATATAAGCGTATTTCTGTTGTTAAGTGCATATTTTCTATATGCATAAAGTCTACAGAGTTACGTGACAACACAGATGATAATAATAATATATGTATGTTAACATGGCAGCAACGTCTGATTGAATATAATGAGAGAGAGAGCGTTTGATGGTTATATGCATGACAGAAGTATACAGAGCAGCAGCCAGCCTACTGCACAAAGAAATAAAGTATGGAGAGTGATTACTGATACTGAGCAGTACTTCTCATTAGTACATGAGAGCCTAAATACTGTATAAGAGATTTAAAAAAGTTTATACGATGGCCAAACTGTGATTATGCTCCAAGCAGTAAAACCGATTGAATTAATAACTTTATTTCAATGACATGGATGCATATGTTGCATATGTAGTGGAGTGGAATGAGGCTATGTCAACACAAACATGTTTATATCTGGCTACAGACTCGGTTTAAATACATACAGTACAGTGTTTGTATATTCATGTATGAAGGTTATGGATAAACTATACAGTGGTATGCAGTGATTAGATGCAGTTTTGTTTTCCCTTTTCATGTTTGAGAGACATTATTTTGAACATAAGATGTTAATGCCCCTTTGATCTGAAGTCATTTCTCTCTGTGTACTTCTTACTTCATACTTTAGCTGGCAGGCACTATCTATATGCTGAGCAATCGTTTCATGATGGCTGTAAGTTCCCAAAAGTGATTTTGTGTCCATTCAATATATGACATCCACTACACAAACAAACAATAAACTTATGGTGAAAAATCTCAAACTAGTCAAGTCAGTTTCACTTGTATAGCCCAATATCACAAATCAGAAATTTACCTCACTTGGGCTTTACAGTTTCTATAGCGATACAACATCCTTTATCCTCACACCCTTGATTTTAATAAGGGAAAAAAACAGCCTATAAAACAAAACCTTTAACAGGGGGGGGAAATATGGAAGTAACCTCAGGAAGAGCAACAGAGGAGGGATCCCTCTTCCAGGACGGACATTATTGTATGTACTGTGTATTCAAACACTTTTGGGAAGCCCAGTCACATCAGCAGTGAACATCTGTGAACACAGCATATAACTGCTCGTACCGTTGGTCACCCATATAGCAGTCAGTGTCTTAGAAATGGCTACAAATCATTTCTATTGTAGTTTAAATGCATTCTACGTGTTAAAGAACTGAAAGTGAACCTCCTCCTACATGCTTGTTTAAGTCAGATCAACCTCAAACTCTTTTAGGACCTGTATGAAATAAATTAAACAATGAAATGCATCACTTGACTCTACATGTGTCATGTACCGGTATACCACTCTATCACTTCAATTTCCACTGAAACATTCAACTCTATTGTAATACAGCTACCCCAAAAACCAACCACCAGAACTTCTCAGATAACTTTTTTCTCATAAACCTCCAAGTAATCTGTCATTTCTTAATATGCTTTCTGTTAAAACTCTCTTAAACTCTCTTAAAGATACACCAGTAGCCTTTCATTAGTGACCTCACATTTAGTAGTTCAACAAAACACATCACGAAAATTCCTCCCATGTTGCCCTCCTGCTTTCCAAAAATGACATCACATAATCTGAAACAGTTGAAATCTGTGGTCTGTGTAAAAGATTTGTGCTATAGCCTCTGTAGGAAAAACCCAGGATGCTACCGCGTCGACAAACGCAGACGGTAGTCTTAAAAAAAATAGCTTAAATTTCTCGACACCCCGATAAACTTCAATAAATTTTGCTTTTTTATTTTTTATTTTTTTTGTAATCTTTTGTAAACTCTTAATTTTTCAAAATAATGCTCAAAGTAGATCCTCTGACTGAAAAAATTCCTGAAAGATCTGGATCACATAAAAATGTACAAAACGTTAAAAACAACTTATTTAAGATTGGTAGTAATTATTATCAATATTCCTCTTTTTGTTTGTTAAATATATATTATTATGTACCTCTGTCTGTGGCTATTGTTGCGTTCAGAGACAAATCAATCATCTCTCTCTTGCGGTTTTCCGTCCACTCCGTCATCACTGACAGGCTCAGTGACCAATCAGGCGCTCTGCTCTGAAGAAGAGAACCAATCGGAATAGTTTGTGATATTTCGTCGTTGCATCAGCTATCAGCATCAGGAGTGAACAGACTACATTTCTAGTAACACGAAACCTCCTTCAAATCTTTTTTGTGAATCTTCTCTGTCCGTGAACTCCCTCGTCTTTCCTTTTTACGAACACTTACAGTATTTCTTGTCCTCTTCTCTTCAGTTCATCACTGCCAAACGTGTCTATCTCAACAAGTGATTGTATCCTATGATGAGGGTCTTATTTCACTCTTATCTCTCCTTTCTCCAAGATGGTAAATTGTTCTGCCAAAGAGGTGAAACAATTTTACTTCAGTGTAATTCAGAAAATAGTGTTGTACAAATCCTCCTTCTGGGAACTCATCACTCATGTATCCATCTGAGGCCCCTTTTTTTAATAAAATATCTTTCTATATCTATGTAAGCCCTTTCCAGCTCTGGCCTCCATCCTTTACCTCATAAGTGATGCTTTGTAGCTGCTCATCATCCATCATGAAACAAGTGAAATTATTTCATCTGATTGGCAGATTTGCTCTTTTGTCTTAAGAGACATCGGTTAAGACTGACTATAAGATTAAATTACATGTTAAGACAGACTTTTGGGCATCTTTTTTTTTTTTTTTTTACCCCGCAGTGACTCCTTGCTCCCTTGTTTTCCTCCTTTTCCCTCTCGTCCTCTCCTCTTCAGTCTGACCAGAGGTTCTCCATGGCCATGCTGACCTTACACATGACCCAACGGCGGAGAGGGCAGTAATACTCGTAGTGAAACTGCTCGAACTCCGGCGTCTGGCGGATCTCGTGGAGAAAGGACACATCGATGTCTGACTCCAGCAATAGCAGCAACGTGGGCACAGTGACAAACAGGACGCCCATTAACACAGCAACGAAGCGGGCCACGCTCAGCACGCAGGCGTTGACTCTCTCATTGGATGACAGTAGACGCAGGCTGCTGGTCAGGACCCCACCCACGCGACTTCTAGCAGCCATCCTGGTGCGCTCGTAGGCCCGGTCACGCTCCCTCTCAGCCTCCAGCTGGGCCTGGATGTCGGGGTCAGCGTGGAGCTCCCTCAGCATCCTGGCGGGGCTTTGGACAGGGGAGAACAGTAAGTCGACACCTCCCTGATTGTCATCCACTGGGGTGGGCAGCATGCTGGCACAAGGGCTGAAAATATAGATTTTGAGAAAACACATTAATATATATATTGATAGAGAGAGAGAGAGAGAGAGAGAGAGAGAGAGAGAGAGAGAGAGAGAGAGAGAGAGGGAATAAAAAAAGATCCTGCAGAGAGGCTGATGTCACCAACTCTTACAGGACAATCACACACATACATATACCTATATACATATATACATATACATATATATATATAACTTTGTCTACTTCAAAAAATGGCAAGGCAGCTTCAGGGTGAGATCTACCTTTTCACTACTTTTCACCTTAACCTGGGTTGCAGTGATGGTAGAAGTATTAAGTTCATCTTACTTGAGTAAAATTATAAAATCCAATAAATATATCAAATTCTTTAAACCTGTAGACAAGCTCAGAGATGGTGAGTGGGCCGCCGCCCTCGTCATCTTCCTCCATTTCATCTTCAGCTTTGGGCGTCTGAGGTCGGAGATTTGAGGTTTCCATGGAAACACGGGGAGGCTGGAGGTCATTGCACAAAGCGGGGTTTCCTCCTTCAGTGTTTTGTTGCTCTGTGTCTGCGGGAGTGGCTGAAGGTTTGAGAGGAGACAAGGGAGCCGAGTCCTTCACAGCCACAACACCTGGCGAGGGACAGAGACGAGATCAAAGGAGTGAGACACATGCAACATTTTCCACTGCATAACACTAGATCTACTGACTTATATATACTATATATACATACTCATAATTATAATGATAAAATCATATGAGAGTCTAGACTGTTATGTACCTTACCTAATATACTCTTCCTGGTTTTTCCCAAGCTGTCATGTTGTCAATATATTTTAATGTAATATTTTCTGCATGAATGTGCCACACAACTAAAACACAGTGAAAAAGTGTGTATTGTATGTAATTAGGACAACGGGACACTGGGTAATAGTTGTTTTACGTTGCAGTTGACCACATTAGCCACATGTTGGCGCTCCAATACTTCTTAAGGATAGAGCACTCACAGATATCAGCTACTCTACTTACATGTTAAATGAAAAATCAACATTTTAACATTGTTCAATAAATACACCGCCTTGTTTTAACCCTGCATTACATTATTCGATTATTTATTCTTATAAGTGTTCTTGTCTGTTTTCCTCCGAGTTTATGCTGCAGCTTTACAAGTCATTGCATTTGATCTGCAGATGCTGGACATTTACAAATTCACCCTCTGCAAAAGTGTGAGTTATACAGTTCAGGCGTATCAACTTCATGATGCTGTATTAACTATTATTGTGTTTATGCATGCTGATTTCAATTTATCGCAAAATGAAAATAATATAGCACTGCAGAGTCATTCCTGCTAATGTGACCAAGCCTGAATTTCTCAGACATCACCAATGGCTCAATGCACACAATGAATACCTATGCCTGTGTGTGTGTGTGTGTGTGTGTGTCGGTGGGTGTGTAAGTGTGTTAAAAATAAGACCAGCTGTCTTCCTGCTATGGATTAAATAGGAGCTGGGGGGTAAATGTCCAGTTACGTATGACTCAGCTAGTCAACACCTCTCTAATCCAGATGCTATCTCTTGATCATACACACACACACACGCACGCATGCACGCACGCACGCACACACACACACACACACGCACGCACATGCTACCTGCAGCTCAGCTCCCCTACAAATACTTAGGTAACCTTTTAAAAAACATAATGCATGGCTGACAAGCTTAGAATGAACCTAAACAAGGTTACTTCAGATACTAGAAAAGATCAGTATTCAACAGACATATGTTTCATTGTGTAAAAAGACACACACACACACACACACACACACACACACAAATCTGCCACAGAAACCCAAGGCCAAAGTGACTAGTAATCAGTTACTATGCCAACTGATTCAAATACAAGTTGAGAGAAATTAAAGACAGACAGATAGGGAGTGAGTGGAAAACCTGAGGAGCAAATGGTGACAGCTACCATGGAAACAGACTCAGCAAAAAGGCAACGAGTGATTGAACTCGGAGAGAGAAAACTTACAAACAGAAAAGCAGGAGAAAAAAAAAAGAGAAAAACAAGAGGAGAACACAACAGAGTTGAAGAATCTGGAAGTGATGAACGTCATGAGTGAAAAAAGACAATGTTTGAACAGTAGTGGTAAATAAATATTGTTTTGCTGCAGACTTGTGGGGCGTATAATAGATAGATTCATTATTCATCCTCTCACAGTGCACAGCTTTATGGCTATTGTGTCGTCTATTGTTTTTACTGTGGATTTTATGGTGTTTGACGTCTGGAAAACTCTGGACCAAATAAATTTTCCCCATGTGGGATGATAAAGTTGATCTGAATCTGAAGCAAGATAATACAGTGACACACACACACACACAAAAAAAAAAGGTTCAAGTCAAATATACTCAAAGTTTACAAAAAAACACGATGAAAACAAGATGAAAACCTGTTAAACCCAACCTCATGTGTAGAAGATGTTTTATTTCATGTTTTCTCATCACAAGTAGGATGTCTTGAGTTCACATAACTCCAGATTTAAGTGTCTTTGCAATATTATATTTATGGCTATTCATCTCCATCTATTTCAGATATTATAAGATATTTTTTATCAGCTGTGTTAAAGGAAGTGCTGTAGTCCTTGTTTAGAGTGCTTGTTTTTGCGTAGTACCAACAATGCAGCAATGCCACAAAGTTGAGTGCATTTCACTGTAACTGCACACTTTGTCCTCATACGCACAGATCTTACTCATGATGGAAACATCTCTTTTATTTACCTTCCTCCTGCAGTCTGTGAGCGAGAGAGCAGGATCGGCTGAGTGTAGCCAACAGAGGTACTTAAAAAGGAGTCCAGCTGGTGAAGAACCACCCTGCAGACCTAGTCTAAATGTTCATCCTGCGCACTCACAAATATCCTGCAAATCAAATTATCACCATATTTAAATAAGAACTGTAACCATGTTGTCATAATTAATTAGTGATACAACCACTGGATGATTATTTCTTATTAGAGTTTCCTCAAAACAATATGGCTCTCCTTTTTCTTTTCTTTTTTTGCCCTTGCCTTTGTAAAATTAGTAGGTTTTGACATCAAGAAACTTGCTTATCCCATGAAGCAGTGGTCCCCACCAAAAATGAAAAGAGTAAGCTAGTTTCAACTTCACAAATGTGACCATTATTGCCTTTTTTTGTTGATCATGATGATAAATCAAAATGACAAACAATAAAGCTTGATATGAAGTGTTACAGCAGCTGTCTTTTTAAAAGTGTTCAATGTTTTACACATAAAACTTTACCTCACAGACGTTATGGTTACTTAATGTTAATGTGAGAAGAGAGTATATGTTTCTACTTAAACACACACACACACACACACACACACACACACACACACACATACATTACAGAGGTCTCTTGAGAGCTTCAGAATATTTGACAGATTACACTTACAGTTTGCATCAGGCTGTTTCCACAACAAACCTGGCAACCCAACCGCTGGGCTAAACTATCTCACACACTCACTGCACATTTCACCTCATTCATTTAAATATAGAAACACATGTTGACAAGTGTATCACACTGAGACGATGTAAAGGCCTGTACTTCTGTCTTCACCTGACGTGTTCCACTAACACGGACTGACAACTAAATAAAACTTCACTCAGCTTAAGGGAAGCACAAAATAAAAGATGCATTACACTAAATATGCTAAATATGTACAGTGTGTATGTGTGCAACTAGATGTATTTCTAACTCATATTCCTCCCTTTGCCACTTCATCTTACTCTGTTCCAGCGTATTTCTCTGATGTGCAGTATTGGCTCCGGCGATGCGTCCCCCGTGCCCCACCAGTCGTATATAAACATCCCGTGCCGTGTGATTGGCTATACGCAGGTGGAGGTTACTGCGCGTTGTTATCTTCACCTGGCACCTCAAGGCGTCTGCCATTACTATCGATGCCTGCTCCTCTGTAGCCTCCCTTGGGTGGAATACATCAAGAGGCCCGGCCTGTTCCTCCTCCATCCCCTCACCCTGCAGTCTGTCTGGGGTCACATCCAGCCCGAGTCCCTCTGCCCTGCCCTGAGTCCCACAGCTCTGCACGCCGCCTACGTTGGTTCTGTCGCTAACTCCCAACTCCAAGCTGCTCTGCATGAGGCTGCCGCCAACATCACTGCTGTTCCTGTGCTCAAGAATCTCCATCATTCAGTATGATGATAAACCTCGGACCCAGCTGTCTGCTGCAAGAACCCCACACCCTGACTGACAGGGCTGCCAGCTGAGCTGTGGAGGTATGATGGGTACCAACACACACACACACACATGCACAAATACACACACATGCCTAAACATGCACACTTAGAGAGACAGTGAAAGACATACACCAGACACATTCTCTCTCTGATACACACATGGTGGACCCTCCTGTGAATGTCAGCGATGTTAACAAAGAGTGGAGGGGCATTAGAGATGGATCAGCCCCAAAGCTGCAGTTTCTAAATTTAACCAGGTGGTCCCGGCTGGAGAGGGGCAGCTAATCTAACAGTGATTACGGAGGCAGGCCTGACCCGGGATGGGGATCACATTCTTTTCCTCTCTTCAAGTCTTTCTTTATCTCTGTCTTTCCTTTTATCAGACATGTATTTCTGTTCACTATTCACTAAAATAATCACCTCTTTACTCTCTCACACTGGCCAAATGTAGCATCACTGTGAATTTAACTATACAGCACTTCGCTTGAGGAACAAAGAAAACTTGTTTACGTCATTCTAAGGGTGGTAAGTGATGGATGAGACTTCAAATGTGAAACACGAATATGAAGTCTAATCCCTGTGAAACATCCATGAGCGAGAGCCTTAGCCAAAACATGACTAGAGAGTGTGTGTGTGTGTGTGTGTGTGCATCTGAATGTGTGCATCTCTGTGTGTGGATTTTGATAGATAAGAAGGGGACAAGCTGTACAAACCAAACAAGGTCAGCACTGACCTCGGGTCAGCTTCCTGTTTCCCCTCTAATGGCTGAGATTAGTTTTCTGAATATAGACAGTGATCCCAGACCATCTCGAAGGACACTTTATCCCAAAGTCCTTGCAGCAGCAGCAGCCTCCTTATAGCATCTGACAGTTTAAAGTTGGCTTTTAACATTTAAGATACTAAACAAATAAAGTATTTGCTACTTTACTGACTAGCATATAACACAGAGGGGCAGGAAATGCAGTAGGAAAACAGGGCATTTTCAAATTGAATCTCATGTCATTAATCAGCCTGTATCCCGTCAGTGGTGCATGAGGCTCTTCATTTGATGATTACCTCCTGCCCCTCCCAAACTCAGACAGCCGAGATGGTTACGACTGCAGCTCTTTGACCCTGAGCCAAAACATTGATTTTCCTCTAAATGGGAAATGAGAAAAAAAAAGCGAGATAAGAAGAAGTGAGAGAATGGTCGTACATTCAGTGAGAGGAGGCGAAGAAGTTTGAAGAGAGTGATGGCATACACAGTATGATGGGACTTTACATGTGTGAAGGCCTAAAGAGCACGACTGGGCTCGATATGTGGGAGTGAAGGAAGGTACAAAAAATGGAGGGTGGGGGAGATAGGTAATAAGAGAGGGAGGACTGATTGTGAAAGACAAAGGGTCATGTCCTGTGGTGTGAGGAAAGAAAGCATGGATGGAAAAGAAAAGACAAAATACAGCAGTAACACAGACAGGCTCTTTGCAAGGTGGTGATATCACTCTCAAAGAGCATCATTTCCAATAAGGATGGAGAGGACATGTGAGCCTCACTTTATAAAAATCACTTTTTTATTTCAGTTGGATTTGCTCACTAAAATCACTCTAAACAGTATCTAGCTGCCAAAATACAGATTATAGAAAATGGATTGAGTTATAAAAAATGTTATACACTCATCTACAGTAGGCTATTACTGTGTGTTCACTGCTACTTTTTGTGCCCTCCGTTTTGTCTGCCAGGTTATAAGCTGCTGTAAACCTCTTTTGTCTGATGTACCCCACAGCCTCAGATGACCCCAAATATCCCTTCTACATTACTATTATGCTCCAAATGGGTTCTTTTTAATTAATTTTAATATGGATATTATTAAATGTATTTTTTTAATCCTGGAATTTATAGTTGTTTTTTTTGTTTCTTTTAGTCAAAGTTTGTATTCACTACCACTTTGAGTGTCAGGAGCTGGATGTTTCAAGTATTTTTTTCAATACTTATTATACTGATTATTTTAACTTCTCTCATACATACATGGTGTTAGACCTTTTTTTAATCCTAAATTTTGTCTGTTCATCTTCTTCCTTAACACAAATCATAATTGCTCCAATTAATTGAGTTACTACACAATCTGTCCGTGTGCCTTCTGGCCATTGCCCTGTGGTGTTCACATAGTCCTGGTCAGCTCAGCTGAAGATGGCTCTTTTAAGGATGCAAATACAACATTACTGACAGTATCAGATCTGTATCAGTGCAATAAAGTTTGATTTTATTCAGGGTTAGTGCATTTATTTATATGTTATACTTATGATATAAATACTATCATAACTAGAATAACAATAGAACTACTGTATATATAAATGCAGTTTTTTTATTTACCTTTTCCCCGTGTGGTTGAACACTTGACTTTAATGACTCCCCATGTGTCACCGTCCCTACTTTATTTACCTTTTCATTCCTTCTGTAATCTGACCCTTGATTCATCCTCACTTCCAGTCCATTTTCTCCTCCCTCATATACTTTCCATCCCAGCTCTCTCAGTATTCCCTTATGCAACCTACCCTACCTGCTTTCTCCTCCCTAACAACAAGATTTATGCTTCACTCAGATAATAGGTCGCAGTGCAGTGTCTGGAATAATAACTGAGAAAAAAAAGAGAATAACAATAGCATGCAAAAAAAATAAAATAAATAATAATGTCTTGAGGGAAGCACCATAACCTGCTGTGTTGTAAATACCCCTTTATTGATTATATATAGTAAATCTACTCTGAGAAGGTGGTGTCTTGGGAAACGCCTTAAAATACCAAATACCTACTAGTGTGTTGCTTCACTGCTCCACTCAGCCACATCGGGATTAAAAACAGACTCTACTCTTGTTCCACCCTCTCATGGGGGGAGAGCTGATCCAACAGGCCAGCTGATGGATAGCTCAACTACCCCATTATACACCTCACCACTACAGGCTCCTACTTCATATGATCTGTTGGTAACATTAACTCTAAATAATTTACTAAAATATTTCTTAGAAAGAAACTAGGTAATATAGTACAAATTAGGGTGAAAATAGACAGTTTAATTGGAACTGGATTTTAATCAATTTTAGTCTCTAGTGCACAGCAGGTCAGCTGAACATCAAAACTCCACTTATACTGTATGGATATGAATAATGAATATATACTGTATTTCACACAAAAAATCCACCTTCATTTGTTACCAGAAACATGAAATGATGAGGAAATAATGGATATGTAAAATAAAGCGTTACCAATTTGTTTATGTGATAATATGATAGACCTCACTGTTTAGTGCTGGTGGTTCCCAAACTTTTTCAGACCACAGCACCATGAATAATTGTTGTGTCACTATAACAACCAGTAGCTGAGGTGTTTTAAACACTTTTAATACAGTCATTTATTATGTTGTTTTAACTTCTACAAATGGCTTGAAATTAAAAAAAAAAAATCATCTCAATTTAATGTGGTGAAATTATATCAAAAATGCAGCATTAAAATGTGGTAAAAACAGTGATATGATGTTACAAACAAGGAAAAAACGAGGAAGGATGAATAAACACACACATACAGCATCACAAACAAATTACAGCCATCATAGCAAAACATGGATGTGCTCGAATTTTACTTTGATGATGTAACCACTAAAAGATGCGACCTTTGAACCTTCACACACACACACACACACACACACACACACATATATTCAGAGAAATGAACAAACAAAAACTTGTATATACACTCACAAGGAAATAAAACCTTTGATAGCCAAATAAATAACTTCTCCTTGACTTTTCCTTAATTATAACCCACTCATGTCTATAGTTATGTTTCTATGATACATTACCCTGTAAAACACACACACACACACACATGCATACATGGGCATAGTGGTATACCCAGGGAGGATCATGGGAAGGGTATTTTTAGCATGCTGTGATTGTTGTTGTCTCCAGGGAGACGAGACTGATGGAGGGATAGGAGCATCAGCTGCTCAATTAATGCTTTGTCAGAGTGTTGGGCATGTGCATGTGCTTCTTCCTACACAAGAGAAACTCCATGTGACTTTTCTGAGGTCTGTGGCAGTAGGGCATGTGTGTGTGTGTGTGTGTGTGTGTGTGTGGACTAAGATGTATCCTCCTACCGTTGTCTGTGGCCGTCTCTTCATATTCGTTGGTGGAGGGCAGTGCAGGTACAAGTGGTTCCATGTTCATGATGAGGTTTTTATGGCTCAGAGAGTTAAAACTCCGACTCTGACCAAACTGGGCTCTGAAAACACAAAAAATCAACAACACTGATTGGTTTATGTAAAGCTGTATGTTGCTTAAGGTGTTGCTTGGATTTTCAAGATTATTCTTTGCACATTTTTAAGGTCAGTATATGGAGGATAATTAGATGTTTTCCCATGCAATCCCATGCGTGAGCGTGTGCAGGTGATTTGTTCTTACCTGTACACCTCAGGTGGCTCTCTCTGAATCTTAGAGCTGGCTTCAATCACCTCTTTGGCTACTCTTCCACTGACAAATACACACATTGAAAGACACAGAGAACAAACAGAGAAAAAACAAATATACCAGGTTGCACTTTTCACACATAGCTTTTAAAGACAGACAAAGATTGAGACAAAGCTTACAAAGACCCGACAGTAAACATTGACAGGTCATTACTGTTTATACAGGCAAGTGTATAAAAGTGTGTTATGAATCAGTCACCTCTTGTTTTAAATTGATATTTTAGAAGAACTCAGAGTAAAGAACCATCAGTTTTACAGCTGTTGCTCATAATAATTTCTGTTTCTGAGCTGCTGAGGAGGCAGTTTCCTGCCGGCAGGGTCAGCAGCTCCATTAGTCTGATTGTTGGACGCGTGGAGTTTCTGGACTTTGACCACTCTGTTTTCAAGCCAGCAGGCACCACCATCCCGCCCATTAGTCTATTGCTGCTGAGAGTGATGGTCAGGACATAAATTAGAGAATGAAATGAAACATCTGTGGTGGTAGACACCCACTTGAGAGTAGAAGGGACAGTGGCATCAATACCGTGTACTTATGTTGGTCACTGCTGTAAGAACAGGGATCACCTGGTCCAATAAATATCTAAATCTGCTCTGCTTTACCTTTACCTAAATGACCTTAGTTTGTGGACTGCAAATCAATTCCTCTTTTGCATTTGCACAAATATCCCACAAAATATATAAGGTTACAGCAGGACAAGGTCACGATGATTAGCAGGAAATACTTGAAATTAAACGATATCAGTTAGAAAGATGTAATGTAAGGACCGTGGATCTCTCGTGTGGTATGTGGCCTCTTATGAATACCAACTTGAGTCCTTTCTCACCTGTATCTGAACCTGCTCCCTTTGAAGAAGATGTTGCTGCTAGAAACGGTCTTGATCTGACTTGACTTTGCACACCTGTCAGAAAGAGAAGAAGAGAAACAAAAAAAGGGGAACACAGACAAATAACTTTGTTACAAAGCATCTGAGGCACAACCATTAATAAAATAATAATAATAATGATAATAATAAATAAATTGTGGTTTTTGTTTGTGACTGCAACTTGAAGCTACACGAGTAGTTGCTGGTAGTGACTTGCTGTACACTCGTCTCTTTGTGAGCAGAATACAAAGTTGTTTCAACCTGTATTTTAGTTCATGCTGTAGGTTGTTCAGTTTATCATTTATGCGAAACCAGACTCCAGAGGCTCAGCAGTGTCGGAGAGGGTGCAGACACACACCTCCTTCTGCAGCTCTGTTTGGCCTGTGTGTGTGTGTGTGTGCTCGTGCTCTCAAAGCTGCGCTTGGCTGCCATTTATAAATGCAATTCACTCTAATTTGATTAAGCGCCTATGATGCTTGTCTGACATCCGAGATGATATCCACTCCCTCTCTGTACGCCTCTCAGAGACACATGAGCTGCTGTCATTACGGAGTCGATAACGGGGATTACACAGGCAGGAGACGTTCCAGGAAAGCTGTACAACTTTATGACGATGCTTTCGTTTGTTAGCTTATTGAAATATTTATGCAATTCCGAACAAGATGACACAATATCTATGGAGATTTGTCTCACCGCAGCAGCAAATACAGTAGAAAACAGCAGATGTAGCAGAGGAAATATTTCTAAACTAAGACATGCTACAGTAAGTAGAAGATATTATATATATATATATATATAACTGAGGCAAAGACCTCTGTCATTTTGTATGACAGCAACAGACAAAAGTGGAGTTTAGACTCGCTCTTGTTTTCACCATCACACGCCAGTAGTCTCAATAATCTCTGTGGATTCAGAGCGATCAGATGCTCCCCAGTGTAGGACGGCAGCATATTGTAGCAGAGCCACAGAGAGGCAGGTGAAAATAAGGTAAAAACAAATAAAAGCAAATATCTGAGTTCAAGACTAGCTCAATACTTTTCCTGCATATGTGTGAGTGTTTGTGTGTGAGTTTGAGTGTTCATGCACGCGGACGCACTTGTAAAAGGCCTGGTTCTCTACGCCGCACTTCCATAAGTGCTTGCATGCCGCAGGGGTCGAGGTGTGAAACGTCAACACCAGTTTCTTCTGTACAGGAAAAGACAAAAACAGAAAAAGAGAGAGAGAGAGAGAGAGAGAGAGAGAGCAACGGCGAGGATGAGAAACGAGATTACCGGAAACACGTGTGAATAAGGATGAGAGAAGTGGCAACGTACTGAGCACAATGAGAGGGAGCTGCGCAAAGTGCTGACCTACAGACTGAAATCTGTACGCTTAGCAAGATGTAGGGCAGATATATATATATATATATATATACTGGTTCACACACACAGTTTTCAGTAGTAAAAAGGCCTGTCTTCGTGTGCTTAGTGGAGGAGGGATATATATTCTTGTAAGTGTCTAGCTTTCAGTCCTGTGTGTCTGGAAATAAGAGATACCAGATCAATGCTGCTCAACAACGAGGGTAGAGGGTGAAAGACAGAGGGAGAGAAGAAACAGTGAGATCAATAACGTGGGTATGAGTTACTGTAACACGGTAACAACCATGGTGTCCCATGCCAATACATTTTATTTAAAAAAGGGGAAAAAAAAGCGTGCAGCCTTGAATCATGAATTGGTCCAGAAAGCCTGACCGTACAGTTTACAGCTGTGCACTGATCCGGTTTGTTCCTTTTTTCCTGAAACGGCTCAGTCAGCTATATTGCACAGCCCCCTCTGTGTCACACATCAGTTTATATTAGGCATGTGGTTGATTACAAAGTGATTGACACACATGTGCTGCAGTGGTCATGTGTGTGTGTGCGGTCACAAGCATGTGAAGGTACCAGAACATACTGGTAACAAATTTTCTTTAGATCCCACTTTGGATGACTTGCAATAAAATGATGAGTAAAACATAACTGAACATGTTTTCATCAGCTCAAAGTGGGACAGTTGAACTAAAGTGATCCAGGGTAAATAACAGCGATGTGGGCAAAGAGTGAAGTCATGCAATGACGGGTCATACAGCTGAAGAATCTGCTCAGAACAGACGACACACACACACACACACACACACACACACACACACACACACACACACAGCGATGGGACTAGTCACACAGGTGTAATAACTGAAATCTGGGATGAACAGAGTGAAGTATTGACAAAGACACAGATGAGCTAGGAATACCTAAATAATAATTAATACACTTAAAGTGTAAAATACAGTTATATAAAATGATATAGAGCAAAAACACTGAAAAACACTGAACAACCAGATAATGATGACAGAAAAACACAGAAGATGTTCCTCGGGTGTGAAGTGAGGTGAGGGCAGGACTGTAGGGAGAGGCATAAAATTTAGGAGTTTTCCTGCTATTATTTATATTAATATTATTATTATTATTATTATTATTACTTGTATTTACTCACCAGTGATGACTATGTTTACACACAGAGAGAAGAGACAGAAACACAAAGATAAAACTGCATCTTCAGCTGTTCATGAGTTGCCAAACAGACAAACAGGCAGACAGAGGGACAACTGTTAAGCAGAGATGAGAGCTGGTTTAAGCTACTGTGATGGAGAGAATAGTTATGAGATTGACTGACTGATTGACTGATGGGTTGATTGATTGATTGATCGATCGATCGACCGGCTGGTTGGTAGATTGAAGAGCAACCCAGCTTTAACTACAGTAATGACCACATTTGAGCGTTTTAAGGGGATCTCTAACTGAATCGATAAAGGTGAATTAAACAGCCGTGTGAGACACAACCAGCAGTGTGTCCTTTTAGAAAAATGCCAGCATGCACAAATATATTAATCATAATCTAATCTAAAGTTGCTGCTCAGAATCTACCACAGCTCTGGACAGGGTGACACACATCAGGGGTCAATGAATGGCGTCCCAAATGCAAGACACCCGTTCTAGTTGCAATTACAACTTGTAGTTCTGTGATGTCATGTGTATGTTTTATATTTGTCTGATAAGATGTTTGGCCTTTATGAGTGTAAACAAAGGAGTCTTATATTTGGGCAATGGTCAACACATAATACTGTATGATTAATAACACACCCACCATCCTGTTACAGTGAATCCTGCCTGTTAAGGAGATCTGAAACAGTGACACACACATATATACGGTGTGTGATGGTGGGCAGGATTACACAGACAAACAGTAGAGTTTTATAGCACATTTATCTGATGTAACCACTAAACAGATGAAGAAAGGGAACAAGGAGAGGAAGTAAGGAAGGAGGAAAGACAGAAAGAAGGATGCACAGGATACAGTCAGAGGTCACTAATAAAGAATGAAACTAAACCCAAACAAGCACAGACAGTCAGTATGCATCTACATCAGGGTCGAGTACCGAACTCCACAAATGTTAGAGGTTGGGGGGGTTTTAACAGGTCAATATGATGATGATGATGATGGTAGTGTTGTAAATATTACACAGTTCATCATCATGATGGAGGAAACTACACAGCACATTTTATTCTTCATCTTTACCCTTTAAGAAGAGACGCGGCTGCACTCACCTCCTTTTGAATCCCGATGACGTAAAAGGTTTTTCCTTCAAACTTCAGCTTGCTCACGTCAGCCCTGTAAAAAAAACAACAACAAAAAAAGATCTTTAGATACTTTATAATAGGATATAGGAGCGTGGAAATTACACAGGAAGTTATAGTGTTCCCATTCTAATCAACCAGGGCTGATTATCATATGTAAATAATAAAAACAACATAAAAACATCACACAAACATCCAAACAAGGCAAATAGATTCAAATACCAATTTATTGCTTCACAAAGCTCATTTTAAATGGCTCCCAGTAAATATTACATTAACTTCTATTTGACATGACACACGGAGTGAGAGAAGTGTTATGTTTTTCTATACTGTAGCTGTAATTTCCATGCTTACAGATTTCTATGTAACACTTAAGAAGACGTTTGTACCATTTCAGGAGGTGGATCCTCTTGTTTCCCTGGAAGACCACAAAACCTGTGGCTGTGAAGCCGAGAAAAGCTGTGGAGCCTGTAAAATCCTGCACACACACGCACGCACGCACACACACACACGCAGACACACACACACACACACGCAGAGTGAGAGGCAGCACATGGAATTATGGGATACAGGTGGACAGACAGCAGGGAGGCGAGTTGGCCGTCAATAATCTCCATGGTAATGACATACACACAAATATCACTTGTTTGCTTTACACTTCAACTCCACAATTTGCAGTAACTGACATCGAGGACAAGGCAGAGAAAACAGAGAACAGGTCGACTCTTTATGAAGCTGAAGACTATGAGGAGGCAAAATGAAACTAATAATTGACTCCAGTGTGACAGCAGAACACAATATGCTCACTCTGTCATTGCTTTTTATCTGTAGATTTCCTCTCTGTATCTCTGTAATCCATTCTTGCTGCATCTCTGTGTTCTTTTTCTTGCTTCCTCTCTGTAATGTCTGATCCTGCCTGATCTTATGGGCGTGATGTTGCAGTTTCCATTCCCAGCAAACCAAATTAAAAACAACCTCTCTGACAAGAGTGGGGCAGATAAAAGGGGATCCTGTCCAATAGCTTGACTTTAAATATCGTGTTAATCTGCTTAGCATGTTTTGATATACCTCATGTCCCTATTTCCCACTCTGACTGGGTGTGGGATGAACACAGTGAAGGCAATAATGAGCTGAAAAATATTGCTTTTTTGCATCAGATTCAGTCTCTTCCATAAATCACAATACCATGAAAATAATGCAAGTCAGCTCCAGGTTTTACAACCGGTCAGAATAAATGAACGTCTTCTTTCTCAGGTAATGTTACCTTGCACGGGTGAGGGTCCACTCCATATGTTTCCAGGGAGTGAGACCTCTGGAGCATGTTCAGCTCTGCAAATGCAGTACACTGGCCCCTGGAGGAGAGGAGAGGAGAGGAGAGGAGAGGAGAGGAGAGGAGAGGAGAGGAGAGGAGAGGAGAGGAGAGGAGAGGAGAGGAGAGGAGAGGAGAGGAGAGGAGAGGAGAGGAGAGGAGAGGAGGGGAGAGGAGGGGAGAGGAGAGGAGAGGAGCTTAAACTGGATCCATGGCTTTGAGGGTGGAAACACTTCCCTCAACTACTGTCTGTGTATGTAACAGTATGTGGTGCCTTAATCTGTTGTTACATACAGTAGGAGAGATTTTAGCAACCTATAAAACTTCAGTTTTCTTAAAGATTTCTTTGTGCATTTAACAGATTTGATCATCTGTGGACATATTAACAGAGGTCAAGTGTTTGGTGGGACTGATGCTTATTTTCTCATTAGTCAAAGTGCTGCGAAGACAAGAAACTACACGCTACTACCCATCCGTCTACATGCACAGAGAGGAAAATGTTAAACCCATTAAAGACCTTCTTGACTCTGAAATAAATAAAACCCTGTCTTTCTCTTTCACACACACACACAGTGCACTCCACGCCTCCGTAAACCACCTGAAGTCTCTCTCAGCAGCTCAGTACTTATCTACGTGTTGTTAATCCTGTCAGCTGGACCCACCGGGGCAGACAGAGGGCATTTGGCATCATCTGCCTCTGTGCTGCTTGTGGGAAATAAAGGATTTTGTCTTTGATGTTGTGTAATTGCCGCAAGTGTGACGGTCACAAACCTCACAACATTATTCATGAGCTGCAGCTATGACACCCCAGAGGGAGGTGATCATGATACTTATTCTGTCTTCACATTAATGCAGCATCATTTAGGTGCATTAATCTCATCCACTATATTCTTTGGAATAAAAGACTCCAGCTCTTATTTTGATCAAAACGACTGAATGATTAAAATGACCAAAATTTTAATCAAAACTTTAATCAAAAATCCTTCAGCACAAGCGAGATGTCCTCTCCAAGTTGGAAATAAATGATCCATTCATACTCTTCATTCTGCAGATTCATTTCAGATGGTATGAGTCTAAACTTAAATGCATTCTGCAACACAACACACCACACAACTCTGGATATCATCCAATTTTGTTTCCAGCTCGACTGACAGAAAGTGCTTTTAGTGCGCTGAGTGAAAAATTGTCTGCAGTCTGTTTTCGAAAAAAGCAGATCGCAGGAGTGAGCATCCACGCCAACATCAAACAGTAACAGTAGTGATAACAAAGATGCAGTTCTACACATAAAAAAAAAAAACAGCAAACACACACATACGCATCTCTTTTACCTGAGCTCGTTCTTATGTATTTCCATAATCTTCCTCTCCAGTTTGAGGGATTGTTTAGGGAACAACTTGAAGTCTCTGATGTAGTCTGATGGGTGCTCCTCCGGGTCATAGTCCCCGAGCTCAGCTGAAAGGAGAGGGTGGGATAAGTGTGAAAATGGTCAGCTTTATAAAATAGCTTTATAAATCACGTATAAACTGTTGTTGTTTTTTTTCAGTATTGATTTTACAGCAAATTATCTGGTTCATTGAGATCAGACAGAAGTTCATAAATGTCTCATTTTCATTATATCCACAGCAAAATATACTTATATATATATAGAGCTGAGCCTGATATCTCAGAAAAAATGACTGAAGTCCTAACAGACACTCATTTCTCATTTAAATCTGTTCCTAATTAGCCATCATAATAAAGGTTAAATCAAAATTTGCCTGAAGTTTAATTAAAAAATAATCCTCAGTTTACTCTCCAGCTCTAATAATCAAATACCCAGACAAAATGGGACGGGACCTGCCCTCATTAATCAAAGCAGCCAATGATACTCCGAGGTGAGATAACTCAGCCAGTCACACTCTGCTCTCTGGGGACACGAGCTAATCACAGAGCGTTAGCACAGTTCAAGTGATTCGTGTATCAGCTAGAAGGGTTCATTTAGATGATACAGGTCGGCTAATTCCATTCTTAATCCGTATTAAGGCAAGTGGTTCCACGCTGTGATTCAACATAAACTGTTTAATTAGTCCTTTTCCCACTGGTCTACATACATCTTGTGGTGTTGGATTACAACATCAGTCCAATCACTTAGAATGAAGCTAGTTAATGAAGTAGAGACCTCTTAAATGAAGTCACTGGTTTGGTTCTCCAGAATTTACCAAGATCTTTCCCCAACAGTGCCATAAAATGTAATGAATAGATTGGAGGTGAATGTAGAATATGTGTGATGTTTTCTGTCTAGGCTTTGACCTTGTTGCTGCCCACAAGGAAGCACGAAGCTCAGCACAGCAGGGAGTGATGATATTAACCCCCCCACCCACCCCCCGGATGCCGCAGTGGAGGTGGAGTTTATGAAATGCTATATGAACGGCACCAGCGGCGTAGAGCAGCTTTTAGGTGAGCGGTGTGGCAGCAGGGATGCAGCAAAAGAAGTGAGCAGAGCACATATAATCATTGATAGTGGGGATTCACAGATAACATGTCACTAATATAGTATATCCACTGATAGTCGACAAGCCTCACCCTGTATGATGCAGGCACCCAGATAAGCAGCTTCAGCGAAAGGACAGAGGAGACGGCCGTGGTAGATATCTCTCTTCAACTGGAGGTACAGAAGATACCTGAACAGAAGAAAAGAACAAAAAAAAAAAAAAACATTGTCAATTATATCAAATCTCAATTACAGATTTCCACCGGAGGCTTTTTCAAAGGTAAACCATTAATAAATCAAAGAATATTTTTATTCGTTTTGATCAATTTTATGTGACCATTAACCCAAAAACTCAAGTCCACAGTAAGATGTCAATATTAGTACTGCAATTATAGCCGTATGAAATAAAGAGATTTAATATGTATTCTGTTAAATTAGCCTTAATTACAGGATGTTCATGTTTAATGAAGTTACACATGATAAATGAGCATCAGCGTTGTCTCATCAAATCACGGAAAATTTCCAGATGATGCTAAAATCCATAAAACCGACACAGCTTCAGTCCTTGTGTTTAGAATAATCTACTTATGTTGCTATGGCAATTAGACAAACAGGAGTATTGCCATGGAAACATCTACCATACAGAATGGACTGGCGCTGTGGTTGCTATGGAAACGACTTCAATGGAGAAAAGTTAAGGCGTGCTGCTGACATGCTGGTGTTGCCAAGGAAACGAGAAATGACAGTGGCGCTGAAACTCGGGACATTTGTTGCCATAGATACCGATGAGTGTCCAGAGGAGGCTTCGAATGACCTCGGCCACTCACGCCACTTTGTTTAACGAGTCCGCTGACTAATTAATTAATTTGAAAGTTTGAATGGAGCGAAAAGCCTGCTGCTGCTGCTGTGACTAAATAGTTTTATTTATAAATTCGATCTGTAGCAGCTTCTTCAAATCGCTCTAAAAACACATTTAAATGACTTCTTTTGTTTTTCTTCTTTGTTATATGCTGAACTGCTCCTCTCCCTGTCTGCCCGTCTTCTATTTCCTTCCCTGCACTCAGTTTCAGATAACAAATATTACAATCAAGCATTTCATTTTATGAACTAAACCCTTTCGTATTTGAATCAATGTGCTGTGTATATGTAGAAGAAGATGTCATAAAGGCTAAAAAAAAAACGCAGCTTTTTATAAAATGCAAGTAACAACTTTCTTCATGCATATACATCAATGCAGACCAGCTCTACACAGCTTTTTGGAACCATATTGCCAGACATAAACATCTATATTAATATTTATTCTGCAAAAAGCCAGATTACTTTTGAGTGCTAGTGTTTTTAGAATTTGCCAGTGTTATGGTGAGTTTTTTTAATTTTTTTATGACAAAGTAATGAACAGAAACTGACAGGAGAACAATATAAAAACAATGTGAGAGCCATGAGAAGGAGCGGAAAAAAGATAAGATAAAAACGAGAGCCTGATAACTGAGACTGAAACTGAAGATCTCGAGGGAAATTAAAAGGTGACTGTAAAGGTTTTATAGAAGGTTTTATAACACTGATGATGTACAAACACTGCTTTAAGTAATACAAGCTGAAGAGAACAGGGAGATATCACAACATGAGTTGAGAGAGTTAGAGAGACACACGAGGGACGAGAGGGAGGAAAGGAAGAGAAAGGACGGAGAGAGACTGACAGAAGCGAAGGAGGAGACACCTTAGGGCTGAAACTATGGACAGAGGGAGTGTAAATGGGTGAGATCTGAAAAGGAGGGAGGAGAGAGAGAAAGAACGATGGGATAAAAGAAGGGAAGAGAGAGAAATAGTTGTCGATAAAAAAAAGATGGTGAGACAGATGGTATGGAGAACACAAAAACAGAGTCCCTGTTGTGTGTGTGTAAAGTTAGTAAAGTGATTCATATCCATCTGTATATATGTGTGTGTGTGTGTGTGTGTTATATCTACATTGTTTGAACTGCATAAGAAACCAGTATACATATATCTGCAATGCGACGTAATTACTCATTTTTCTTTCTGAAGTATGTTATATTTTACACAATGTGAATATGATGTTAAAAAATGAGAAAATAATCAGAATAAAAAGGGGGAAATAAGGGATCACATTGATCATTGTGACTTGATGAGACAATGTTGTCACCAAAACTATATTTTGTGTCAGTTATGTTACATTTGTGAGTATAATTGAGTTTCTCTTTTACCTTGTGAGCTCCTCCTTGATTTTCATTGGCTCGTTGGGATAAAACTTGACCCTGAAGCACATAGTGTAGGGCTGCTGAGCTGCTGAAGAAGAAGAAGAGAGAAGAAGCACACAAGCATGACAGAGCAGACATTTCAAGAGGGAAAAGTGAGGAGGGTGGAAGGAGAGAGGAAATAATTTGAGATTGCAGAGAGACATAAAGAGAAGAAGTAAAGAGAAAGTGTAAGAGAGGGGAAAGAACAGGGGGAGAGAAGGGGGAGAGAAGGGGAGCAGAGCAATGAGGGTTATGTAAAGAAAAGAGGGAGAAGGAAAAGAAGATGGAGACAAAAAAAGAAATCAGTATGCCTCTAATACTGATTAGTCATTTGATAATTACAGTGATTACACATCTCACACACACACACACACACACACACACAGCCTCACTCGAACTGGGGTCTGTTTCTTTTTTCTTTGATCTGAGTCCTAAAGTATTTCATTTCTAACAGTGTGTGTGTGTGCAGTTGCTGCAGGAAAGGATCTGAGATTAGAATTGTACTTAAATATTCCTGGTAACACACATATATACAAAACAGTGTGTGTGTGTGTGTGTGTGTGTGATAGATGTTATTAAGTGTGTAAACAGAAAAAAACCCTTCCTCATATATTTAGATTTTTGTGTTCTTTTTATTATGTGGAAATGATGTGCTATTATTGTGACTTTTACCTGTATGTAAAAGTCACAATAATAATCTAACAAAAGAGTTCCCCTTGTGGTACGGGAGAAAAAGACATCAAAAAATATCCTGTCTTTTTTCTTGAAATCACTGCGATTTACAATATTTCACAAATATTTTTTTTATTAAGAACATGTATATTCTCTATGTACGACGATATTAATAATACAAGGTCATATACTCCGTATGAAAAGCACTCTTTGTTTTTGCACTCATCTCTTGCAGCTAAGAGAGCAGTCAGAACGTGTTAGTAACGGCGTGTCCAGGCCTACAGGCCCTTCTCACTGCCCTCGCTGACCCAGGTGTCCACATCTAGTTCACCCTCCAGCTTGATGTCTTATTTCTGGCTTGTTGGCGAGAATCGCAGGTGGTAGTTTGGCTGTACTCGTAGTTAAAATGTGTTGCAATATGTATGCTACTTTGAGTGTAAACACATGGATCTGGTTAGTTTTACAGAACTGAACAGAAATTCTTCTAAACTGGGCTTTAAAGTACAACACAACCAAAGAGAAGAAGAAGAAGAAGAAGGAAAATGTGAGGATGAATCATTCGACATGGGAAGTGGCCCTCACGACTCTGCCTTTAATGGCGTGATGGCTATGAAAAACAGCACACAGCTACATAATACATGCTGAGCAATATGAAAGACGCAATCCTCCCACTTGCTCCCAAAAAACTCGAGCTGCTTATTTGCTCAGGCTTAAGGGACCAAGATGCTTTAAAAAACAAACAAAAAAAACATGCAAATGTGACGTATACATAAGTCAGCTGAGATGCACAGAGAGAAAATAAAACACACCACACATCTTAAAAAATTCTGCCATAGGGGGAAGTGATGTGTCAGTACCACTCAGATCTATCCACCACTCTGCCTCCATCGCTCTCTCTCTTCCCTCTTTTTCTTCGTTTCACCCTGTCAGCCTCTCTCATCTCAACACGTCTCTCCGCTCTCCTCTTTTCTTCCCTAATCTGACTTTCTTTCTTTAGCTCCATTATCTATCACTGTCTCCTCTCTGCATAAACCCCTCGCACATTTTCCTCTTTAACACCCTTTGTCCCCCTCTCTTTCTCTCCTCCTCCATATCCATCACTCATTCTAATTTTCTCTGATCTCCTCATCCTCCCTCCTCCTCCTGTCCTCCTCGCACATGTTCTGATGAAGCAGAATGCACCGCTAATAGCTCCTTTATTCATTTATGGCGGTATAGAAAGAACAGGACGGTCATTAAAGGGGTGAGCGAATTCAAGACAGAGTAGAGAAAAAGAGTGAAACAGGAGTGGAATAAAAAAAAAAAAAGAAACTTATAGAAAGATATTAACATTAACATAAAAAGTTCATGATGAATCTTACTTTCTTGGGTCAGTTAGATAAGAAGAGGAGGATATCAAAGTGCACAGGTTACCATGTAAAATGTTTCTTCTTGATTTTGTGTTCTTTCAAGAAAAGCCTGTATGAATAGTATCTGCCAAATGAAGTGAAATTTACTTTTTTTATTAAATAAAGGACGACATCGTCCTTCCTCGTTCCATCTTCTAATTCCTGCTTCCAGCATGAAATGTCACTCACAGTTCACGTCAAGCATTGGTGTTTTTGAAGCTATACTCTGACTGAATTCAAGCGGTATAATGTTTGATTGCTTATGTTATACAGTGGTCTAATGCTATTTGTTGCTATGTTCGCATTCATTGGTTGTAGAACATGAAAAAAGGCGGGGTCTCGTGTACTATAAGCCTATCAGAGGCAAAAGCCTGGAAGGCTTCAGGAAAGTTGGCGTGCTGCAAAAAAACTGTCAAGGGACAGTTTGGGGCAAATTTATGCCTCAAGTGCAGCCTGTATCCTTTCTGTGGTGATGGTAATCTAATGGCACTGATACAATACTGTAGCATCAAAGCTTGGTGTCAGTTAATTTCCCCAGATGTTACAAAATATAAAAAAAATAAATCTTCTGGTTGGCCTGCATATCCACCTAAAGCAGCATGTTTGACGATTGATCGCTCCGCCGTGAACTTGCCATGTCTGCATATTTCATTTTGTGTGTGAGTTTATTTCCTTTTTGGGACTCTTGTCCCTCCAGCAGTTTGCCATAGTTCTGCGAACCTCTTGTCACATTGTCTGTCTTTGTTGTGTCTTTGTTTGCCTCCCTATGGTGTCACTGTCCAACATTGTCTTGCTCTGTTAGTAATGGTAATGTGTGCACTATGCCCTGCAGATAACAGGCTCCCAAGACCTTCAAATTTTGTATTTGGGTAAACTTCTTCATTAACCACACATAACCAGTTTTTATGCAATTGGCTGCATGCTAATGTAACTGCTTATGACAATGCTGCACATATAATGGTACAGTATGATCCTATTGTTTGTTAGTCTGTTTGTTGTAGCGCTTGACCCCTTCACACTGATGTTTGGCCCTTGGGAGATGAACACAGGCCGCTACTCTCTAAACTACCACATGCAAGGCATATACGCAAAGAATGTGCACACACACACACACGCACGCACGCACGCACGCACGCACGCACGCACACACACACACACACACACACACACACACACACACACACACACACACACAGAAAGGTCATGCACAAAGGTAGCAGAAGGAACACTTACACTTCATCTGCCTCACCACGGGTTTATTGGGCTCCAGCCAGTGCTGAGAAAGAGAGAGACAAAAGGAAAACAGTAACAAATTAAACGTTACTCTAAAATAAGGATGTTGAGGAACATGTTACAGTTTCAACTGGTTACCAGCTGAGCTTCTGTTCAGACAAAGTGTCTGGTCCCGCCTGTGTGTGGGCTGTCAGAAATATGAAGGCTGATCTTGTTATTACTTGTCACTTGAACTTGTAACGTACTGCGCTGACTGCTTCCTGACTAATATCCATCATTCCCATTCAAGCCATGCTGATGCTGAGGGGAGCTGTTTGCTCTTTGAGTGCTCGACCCTTGCAGCTTTTTAAACATGATTTGCTGTTTTTCTCCGTTTTAAATATCATTTTGAATCAAATATCTTTGGATTGTTTGTCAGACAAAACAATTTGAAGACATTACTTCATCGATGCATTGAAAAATATACACAATTAACACATCAATCATGATGAAAATACTTGTTAGCTGAAGTTCTGCGTGCATGTGTGTGTGTGTGTGTGTATCATGGTTACCCTCTGTTTCTCAGGATCCACATATCGAATACCGAAGTAGTCTTTCTCAAGTAGGTTGTAGTGGTTACACACATGGTCCAACAGGAACTGGCCTTTGGTGTCTCTCTGTAAAAAAAATAAATAAATAAAAATACACAAAATACACAAAAAACACACAAAACTTCAATCCAGGTAGTAATTTTGTGTTCCAAGCCATCAGATCAAAAAACACTTTCTATCCATGCAGACAAATCCCATAAATCTCTCAGCTGGCTCTGATACCTGCTGCAACTATCCTCTCTGGGGTAACATTTCTGTGACACACACGTCGTTTTATAAGAGTGAAACATGTTAGTGGGAAGAAATACTGCGTGTCAGCAATTTTTAGGCCTCTTGGTGATGATATATAAAGTATCTGCTATGGTCACATTCAGACTCATGCCAGTAAATACAAGCCATAAGCAGTTCATAAACGCAGCGCAGACACACAGAGATCAATAATCACTCTGCATTTATTACCTGCTCCTCAGTCAATATCTACTCATCACATGTAGACACACACAAGGCAGGCAAAAGTGTGTGTAGCTTAGCGCAAAATAAACACTCTTCAAATGTAAGTACAGTAAGCTGTGACACAAAACCGGATATGTGTTAATCTTGTTTGGTGTAATTAAAAAACACACACACACACACACACACATTGACTCTGAACAAATACACTTTCCATTCTCACCATCCTAACCTAATCGATAGCTCTCGATATTAATCAGATTTCCATTTTGTCATATGACACGCATCATGTGTTCCCTCAAGATTTATAATCGTGTGTGTGTGTGTGTGTGTGTGTGTGTGTTTCCTATAACTGCTCCATAACCTGCTGATAGAGGTGAAATTTGTGCTCTGTTAAGCAGGACTGATTGATTCAGTAGGAAATCCTCCGTTTGCCCTTCATTGTGATTTACTTACCGCCGCACACACGTCAACACACACACACACACACACACACACAGAGAGAGAGAGAGACACAGAAAGTCACAGCTGCCCTTTTGGTCATAGCTTGTCAGTAAAATAACATGTAAAACCGCCAATCAACTCTAATGTCAGTATGCCATAAACTCATGAGAGGTCTCCACGACAACCAATCACATTTACGTATTCAAACAAAGCCTTATCATGCCTGGTTTGTTCTAAACACACAGGACCTCTGTCCTGGTGGTTTTTCTATTGACTGTGAAGCATTTTTACACAATCCTTTGCACTCAAGGTGCTTCATGTTTTTCTTGCGTAAGCGTTTCAATTCCTCGTGATTCACTTTCAACTGAAAATGATTCTATTATGATGCATGCAGAAAAGTGCCTTACATCCCTGTTGTTTTCATCTTCTGTCCAACAGAGGTGGGCATGCCAAGGCAGCAGTAAGTTGGCATGTTCTGTTGTTTTTCCAGTAAGCACGTTTGAGTCATTAGCTTTGTTCGCCATTACCACATGCAGTAATTTACAGCTGTAACGCAACATGGAGTCAATGATTGGCATCAGCAGTTTACAGTTGAATGGCTGCAGCAGAAAGACAACTCCAGCAAAACAAGGGCCTCGGATGTCCAGTGTGTTCAGACCCGTCTTTAACAAAGGTCAGCAGTTAAAAGGAGCTCTGTCCTCTGTCACAGCGACATGCATATCTTATATTAATGGTTCCCATATGAAGCAGCATCTGCAGTATGTATGTATGCAGTATGACCGCTCCTCATAGACTGTAGACAAGCAACAAAGTACTGCAAACTTCACTGAAAAGAGTCCATCACGAGGACACCTCTTAAAACAGCACCTTCAGTTGTGACCGCAGCTCGTGTGTCTTCATTCGCTCTTCAGACTTCATTTCCCACCAACATAAATTCATGTGCATATGTTACGTTTCATAAACACAGCGATTTATCACCGAGGCAACCTTACAGAAATAAGGCAAAGACAAAGAAGACTTACATTTCTCGGTGAGTCATGCTCCATTTCTCAATACACAGTCTGTTATGTGTGGTGATTACAGTATGTTGTAGGTGTTGATATAACAGTCACAAAACAAAAACAGCTAAATATTTCACATAAATGTCACAGCAACACGGAAAAACCCAAACGGCATGGTGAGTAAGCAGGTATGTGCTAATTATTCCTTAATGTTCATGTTTAATTCATGTCTATTTCCTCCAACTACACAATTTCAGAACAGAATGATATTAACACATATCTATCACATATGTTGAGGTTGAGGTATGAAATATTGTCCCACTCAACCGGAACATTAGATATTGTTGTAAAATTTAGTTTTGGTTCCAACTTTATTTTAGATACATTTTAAAATGTTATTCCACTGCTGACATATAGTCACAAATCAATTCAAATGAAATGATATGAAATCACCCTATACTATATACAGTGGTATATCGAACTATGCCAAATAACAATTTAGACTGGAGATATATTTGTTTTTTAACCACGTTCATATAGACAACAACGGCTGTTTCATGAACACACTAAAATACACACACATACATACTGTGCATACATACATAAAGAACCGCTATTACGAAAAACAAATTCAGGTCAATGCAAGGAACAATGAAGACGAATTAAAAATAAAACATGTGCACAATACACAGAAGGAGTTCATATATAGGTTAATCACACATATACACATCGCTGTGCGCACTTCACATCAATAATTAATGAACCAATGTTCCCAGCTGAACCATTTTTCTGGTATTCAAACAAACAAGGTTGATGTATTTATATTTAGTTATTATTTTGAAACTGCCCAGTTAGGGGGATATACTTGCTGACCTTTGTTACATCACCACGGCAACAATCAGCTGTGGGTGATCTCTGAGACATGATGTCCCTATTGGCTGGTTCAGGTTTACTGTTATATCACCGTAGCACAAGTAAGCTCCAAAACAAGTGTGTGTGTGTGTGTGTGTGTCTGTGGGTGTAACTGTGATCATCAGTGTTTTCATGCTGACCTGCCTGCAGTGTGTGTCAGCTAAAAAGAAAATAAAAATAAAAACTTTTATCTATTGTCCATCAGCCTTTGTGTGTTTGTATGTCTGTCTACTTCTCTTTGGGATTCTCAGCTTATCCGTGTATACAGTGTCACTAAGCTGTTAAATCTGAAGAGCAGACAGACAGAGACACACACACACTGAGGGAGGAGAAAAACACAGGAAACAGACTGAGAACAGACCACGCTGTGAGATGTTTCCAGACAGATCATTAAACAACATCTTTCCTCTGTCACGAAGAGAAGAGAATAGAGAGAAAACACACCAGACGGAGAGTGAACCAGGGCCAAACATACTGAGAGGGTGACCGAGACAGGAGGCAAAGACAGAGCTAAAAAAAGAGTGAATAAAGGAGAAATTAGAAGATTGACTGAAACGAGTGAGGCAGAGAGAAAGAGACAGTGAGGAAGAGAGACATAAAGGGTCTGTGTCATGTCCGACAAGAGCTGAATACATATTTTATGTATCCAAGGGCTGGACATTAAAAATTAACCCTGTCATCCTGTCTCTACATGATCTCACCTAATGATGGCAAAGTGCTCTTCTTCCGCGTTTCGCTTGAACACACACATACACACACTTTAAATCGAGCCTCGGTGTAGAGTGTTTTCAGTTTAGCAGTAGCAAAGTGCACTTTGACGTGTGTCTTCCAGTGTGTGTATCTGTCCTCTAATGTGTTTTTTTTTCAGACGCAAACCTCGCAGACAAAAAAAAATAGAACGAAAAAACAGAAAAACCATCAGTGTGCCAAATATAAAATATACAACACATATACAATCAATGATTCATTCCTACATGCGTCGTAAATTCACCGAAACTTTCACCTCCGCAACTCAAGATTTACAATCACACCTAACACCAGTTTATGCCTCTTATCATTACAGTCGAGACAGAGCTAAGTATCCGGGGTCGGGGGGGGTTTCTGAAAGATAAATCCTCGCTGGTGTTTCAAAAATCCAGAAAATGCTTTAACAACACTTACTGCTGCTTTTAAGGCATTTTCAGGATGCTTCACTGATTTTTTTGGATGGTGGAAACAAGTTGTGAACAGAACAGTGTCTTATAATCTTATAAGTTGACATGTTAGGAAACAGTTGCTCATTTACACATCCAGCAGTTACGGAGCAACATTATTATTCATCTGGAGTCGTGTTTCGTGTCAGTCCAATATTCACTTTTAGCTCTACTCAGAAAAATATCTGGCACTTCAGTTGTTAAATGCTGCACTCTGTTCAACAGCTAATTGCACTATTTGACTCCTTGAAATCTTCTCGCTTTGTTATGTGTGACAAGATATAAACGCATCATCTGTGTCTGAAAAATATAAAATCGTGGAAACAGTAGTCAGTGTTGTTAAATAATGTTCTGGGTTTTTCACAGATCGTCGAACTAACTTTATTCTACATTTTGGTGATCAGATTAAATGGCGAAACAACCCTTTATTAAATTGAACTTAAAAGGCCGTGCAGGGTCTTTTTCTAACCTACAATCATCAACGCGGTTCAGGACGAGTCGAGCACTAGGACCCTGGGTTCTGTGGCCCAGTTAAACGCCGCATGTTGTTTAATTAATATGCATGCCAGCTCAATTATGACTGGTTCGTATCGACGTCAACGCGATTCATTTCACGACACGCCGTACCTAATTGGCTGATCTGAAACGCTGTGAGGTGAAAGCGCGTTAAATTTCCTTACACGAGGAAAGAGAAGACACACTCAGGGACGGAGCGATGGAGCGGAGACAGACGGAGTTGTGGGACTTTAAAGATAATGCTGCTCTTTACCTCTAGACAAACTCATTTAAAAAAAACTAGTGCCTGCCGTTAAGACATAATGCTACACTAATCCATAGCTTTTCTCTGTTGTTGTTACTGCTATTCTTTAGGGGAATGGAGATTTAAGATGACAGTGAACCGATTGGCCAAGTGTGGAAGCAGGCTTTTGTGCATGTGTGACAACATTGTTTTCCTTTTGTTAACAGTGCCAGTAGTCCTAAAGCCGGTTTGTATTTACCACCCACGAGTCGACCCCTCAGGCCAATGAATGGATCGATCCAGAGGCTTGACCAGGATACAACAGAGACAAATCAATGTGCTGGATGCTGGGTGTGCAGACAGCAATGCAGAAGATAACAAGTCAACTAAAACCTTTTTCACTTCTTTACTAGGATGCTGAAACACAGTTCCAAGCACATTTTTTTCACACAAATGACCTGTTCATCCACTTTTATCCTTTTATTTCATTTGAAATCATCTTAGTCCACTCTGACTGAATCCTAAATATACAGTATATTCTCTGCTGGCTTATTCCAGCCATCCCACCCAACACTATATGTTCTTATGGCTGCATCATTCCATCAAAAAGGACATATTATAGACGTCTGGTGCATCATTATACACAGAGACACAAAGGTCAGTCTGACATATTTGGCGTTTTAGAATTTAAGATAAAATCTATGTGGGTTTGAACAATATTTGTCTGCACTATGAGAGTATGGGATGTTCCGTTAGTGGGGTTTGGATAATTAGATTAAAGCTCTTTTTTTTTTTAAAAAGCACAAGTTGAAAAGTATGCATAGTGATATCTAAAAAATATTTGAGTAAGCTAGAGTGGCAGGGTGCAAATACAATCCTTTAAGCGAGAAGAGGATCAAACGCTTCCAGTCGGAGGAGCTGAATTATAGAACACACCCAATTTATATTAAGGAGAGAAACCTTTGGAAAAGGCGCTACCATCCCTCTCTATATGATCTCCCATCATCACACCATGTATCAGTAAATGGGTTGATGTCTTTGTTGCTGTATCTGAAAGGGAAACTTGAGAGAAGTGTGAAAAGACCAGGCAGGGTGTAATTTATCAGATTGAAAACCTACACAGTTCCAGTGTAGTATTGATCTCATGAGCTGCATAACAGAGCATGTTGAGTTTAACCTCTTCAGCTACTGACCCACAACAGTAGCGGACCCTTGCCTCGAGGTACAGACTTATAGACATCCTCATTATCATCAAAGCACGGCATGAAAAGTAGAGTAAAAGTAAATATATATATAAATATAGTTTTTTTATGAAAGCCTGGACATTTAACATCTACTTCATGTGTAACTGTGAATATATATATATACATATATATATATATATATATCAAATGGATAATACTTGCAGTAGCACTCAGACTATTGTGACAGTGACCTTGTCCCTGTGTGGGAGGAGACACACCAATTACTGTATTATCACCAGCAATACTGCAGAGACATGTTCACACACACACGCGCACACACACGTTGGCACAAAGGCATGCATAAATTACCTCACATGATATAAAACATGTCCTGTGCACCTACGCGCATACACACGCTGGGTTCATGGCTGGGCACAGAGCCTAATAAGCTGAAAGGTAGAGCCATAAATTATCAATATATAGGGGAGAACTAGTTTCTATGATAATGGATGTTCATCTCTCTCGTTCTGCTGGACACTAACTCACAGGATGGCAGGAGAGAGAGAGAAAGGGGAGAGCTGCGATGATGATGATGATGATGATGGCATCACCATCGTTGCACCGGCTGAGTGGGAGCAATGAGGCAGCTGTCTTATCTTTGCACCAAGTTTCTGTGTCAGACAAACAATCCGTGACAAAAAAAGAAGGAGGCTCTGTGAGTTTTTGTGTAAAATAAAGAAAGAAAAGAAAAGGAGGGTGAGTTTATTTAGTTTTTGGGTCCTACAAGGGGTTAATGCATCACATATGCACACTCAGACCATGATGATGATGACGATGACGTAGTTGCACAAAGGCAAAGACCGTTCTGTGCTGAATCTAATGTTCAGCCTTCCATACTTGTAGATGTAGACTTGTACTGTTTGTTTCAACCGGTAATTGTAAAATTTGAAATATACAAAGATGACGTGCAGATCGTTGCTACCGTTTGATGTGTTTTAATCGTTTTATTGTTTGTTGTTTTAATATATTTACCCAGCACGCCCTAGAACACAGTACTGACACTAAGTGGATTATCCTGATAAATGAAATAAAGTATTGAATTAAGTGCAATTATGAGAGAGTTTACTTCCAGTGCTCTGACTCAGCTGTTTTGAAGAGGCTTTATTAGCAACCAGGGCAGTGACTCAACAAGTTGATTAACGATTCCTTATTATGGACAGAGTCTCCAACCATGTGTGCCAATCAATCAATTTATTGATTTAAAAAAAGGGACAAACATTTAAACCATGTTTCCCCCGCTGTGTCATAATAAATGCTTGTTGCGTGACAATATCTCATATTTCAGCATGCAGTGGTCAACTCCTGGTTGGAGGCAGGCCGCTGTCCTTGAACAAGACGAGCTGATGCTGAAGTGTCCTCGAGCAAGACAGTGAATATCAATCAGGTACACGTGTGCCCTCCGACATACCTCACACTTTCTTATTTTACTCTTCTTTGCAGTTCATTCTTGACTCTTTGCAGACTATTTTTCATCAACAACCGGCCTGTTTTTTTACTCTTTCCTGGTTTAGCCTTCCTTCTTTTCCCCCCACCTTGTCTTCCTTTTGCTAAATCCGCCCGCTCTGCCAGTCTCATTTGAAATCTGTTTCATGTTTTAATCTGCTTAATCTGTTTTTCTTCTGCAGCCACTCCAATACGCTTCCTCTTCCATTCCTTCCTACAGCCTGTTGAATTTTTACCATCATCCTCTCAGCTCACGCACTGCGTCCAACCACGTCACCACACATTTTGCCTTTATCAATCACCTCTCTCTCTCTCTCCCTCACTTTCCAACCCTCTCACCCCTTTCTTTTGATGTCTCTCTTTCTTCTATCCTGCCGTCTCATCTCTCTCTGCTTCCCCTCAAAAGTCAGAAAGGGGATTATTTCTCTTTAGTCATCTTTGGAGGAGCATCAAAGAGGCGCGAGCAAGTGGGATAAGAATAGAAGAACGGTGCTATTTATAACTTGCTCCAAAGAATGCCTAAAAACTGAAAAGCATTGCATTGCCTCAGCATTGCTCACACACCAACTACGCTTACCTTTGTAAAAAACACACACTCACACACAGTCAGCCCCTTGTGAAAAAAAAAAAGATAAATATAAAGGCCAGCACCACGTAAGCACCACACACACACACACACACACACACACACACCACACACACCTGAAAGGCAGATGTACTTAAAAAGAAGACCAACAGTCTTTAAATAGACTGATCAGTGATGTATTGATAAGGTGACCTGCACCAGAAAAGAAACACAGCAGTCGGGAGGATATATATATACATATATATCTTTGAATATATTTCCAGTTATTATGGGATATTTCGTTGCCATGCAGTCATTTCTAGTGAATTGATGTCCGTAATTGCAGAAGTTTGGCTCAGTGGCTACATCTAAATCTTTTATGCAAGTGAGCCATGGTCACCCCACCCTCTGCACAAACACACACACACACACACACGCATACACACTCACACATACGCACACACACACTGGCGGTGTAGTACTCGCTGACAGCTGACTGATGTCGGCCTCATGAAGAACAGTGATCTCGCTTAATTATACATGATGTGTCACAGAGAAGAAGGGAGAGGGAGGAAAAACAGAGAGAGAGAGAGTGTGGAGGAAATGGAAGAAGATATAAGATGAGAGATGTGAAACTAGAGAGTGAGAGAAGGTGGTCAGAGGAGTAAATACGAAAGCTGGAAGTGGAGAGGAGAATAAGTGGTGTGAAAGAAGGGGGTGGGGGGGGAAAAGAGGAGAGATGGAAAGATGAGAAGAAAAAGAGTGGATGATGAAGGGGAGAGAAGCAGAAGGCAGAGGAGGTCACCGTGTATTGATCTGGATGTGTCTCTCCTGCAGCAGGTCTGACTTCACATTGCAGCTGAACATGAGAGCAGCAGGCTGGACATGTTCACCCCCCCCAACTCCCAACCCCCATGGGTAGACACACATACAAAACTCACACACACCTGGGTGCACAAACAAACACTCATAGCCAGATACCTACACACACACACACACACACCCTCTGTACCTGTGTTATACGCTGCTGTCAAGCTATTCTTAGTGGCACAGTAAACAACTTAAAAATAATTACACTCTGCTGTAGGCTGTCACTGATCCCTGTGACACAGAACCGGACTAAATATATCTCTATAAACAGAATTAAATAATAATAATAATTTAAAAAAAAACATTTTTCCCTTCTTATATACGCTCTTTTGTTTCCTGCTCATTAACATTTCTTCACCAGAACAGACTTTATTCTCCTCTTGACATTGCTGTAAGGACGATGAATGAATACGACATTCAGACACTATTAACATAACAACAATAAGCTCTTGCTCAGCATCTTTTCTTTCAATCATACTGTGTCCAGTAACACGTCAAACTAAAGGACAAGATCACTTCAACCAATGCTGACTTTTGATCACCTGATCGTGTCAGGATGTCACTGCAAACAACATGTTCTTTTAAAATCATGGCCAAACTTAAAAAAAAAAGTTAAGTTTTGGTTAAAAGTTAATATTTGACACTACTTTTTATTTAATAAAATGTGGGACTATTCATTTATATGTTCTCCTGTATATTCTGTTTTGTTTTTTAAACTGTTGTGCCAAAAGAAAGCATTTTTAAATTGAAATATTCATACGTATGGTTGCTTTTCAAGACATGTTACAGCACTCATATAATTAGGATAGATCATGTACCGAGCATTGTGCTCTAAGGGGTGCTGGTAATGTACCCATGTTGTATGCAAAGTCAAGAAGTGATGCCTGAGAGGAAGGAAATACTCACATTAAACAAGCTGTGACACATTCATAAGCACAATTTGAGAACAATTTTGCCACAGGACTTTTTAAACGGTGTTCAATCTGTTGCTGACCTACATATTCAGCACAGAAACAGGTGAAATAAGACAGAGCGAGAGCAAAGTAAACATAAAGTAAAGAGATGGAAGTCTGGAAAGAGGAGAAGTGCTGTTGTTAAGCAGCAGCAGAAGTGTAGCACGAGGAGCACAGGATGTCATGAAATATGTAGGAAGGAGCAGCACGGTGAAAGAACACAAAGCCATTAAAAGAAAGCTCTGGAAAATGCAGTCAGCCAGAAATATAAACGTCCATTTCCGTATCGCAGCTAAAAGCCCACGCTCACAGTGTTCAACTCAGCAGACCCAAGCCCCTCTCTGCCCCCCCCCCGTCTATCCTCCTCTCTCAGTACACTGAACGGTGTTTTGTAAATCATTGATCGGGTACATGTAGAAGACCAGCAGGGCAGTTAGTCTGACATGCTGCGAGTGTTTGTGGTCTTTCAGGGTCAGACAACAGGGGCTGAGGCAGCTGACAACTTGTTCTGAAGGCGGCTCAGGAGGAGACGAGTCGCTGCTCGGAGCTGCGTTCACTCACGGCAATTTCAACTCTGTTCAACTGAATGTGTTGTCAACAAGCTGAAAGGATGCTTTGGAGAATTTGGTGCAGTGCTAAAAAAAATGGAACAATACAATCAAATAGTGTTCATCCATATCTTTTAATGCATTTTTAATGCACTGTCCTTCATTAAACATATGTGTGCGCTGTAATTATGAGTCATCATTTGGCAGATCTGTTTTATCTTTTTTTTTTTTACCTCTTTGGCAGCAGCTGCAGCTCAGGGCCCAGGAGCCTGCAGGATCTACATTGCGAGCCCACAGGATCTAATTTGTTTGTGGAAGCAGCGGGGAAAACGTATATGTTCATTTGTTTAGGCAGCCAAAGAGGTTTAAATATTCCATATGGATCCAGTGATCAGGTTTAATTTCTTTATACTTCAATATTTTAGTTGGCTGCACATCAGCTTTGAGGCGGCGGTTTGTGCATCACCTCCTAGTTTCCTTGTTGGCTTTTCAAAGTTGTTTGTTTGTTCCCAAGTCGTTCGCTACAGTCTTCATCAACCTGCTTTTATATTGAGCATTTGTTCCTGGTATATCTTATTACAGCAATTATTGTATCTGCAAGCATCCCATTTTGGGGGGGCGTATATACTCTCAATCAATAACGGTATAGGATTTTGTCTACATCAGTTATTTTTTGAGAGAAATAAAATATTGTAAATTATTTATGGATCTCGTCTGTTCCTCATATTGTCTCAGGCTCAGGTTCATACCTGATAATTATGCAAAAGCACCCAATAAGCACACAGAACACACACACACACACACACACACACACACACACAGCTTGACTTGACTGATCACAATCAATAAGCCAAACACCATCCCTCATCATTACTACCACACCCATGGAGCTCCATCATTCCCTGTGCAATGAATGAAACTTCATCCTAACTTCTCTCCATGTGGTTCACATCTTGCTTGAACCCAACATGAACACACACACAAACACATATATGACCAGTAAATATTGTGCCTGATGATCACTATTATTTTGTTTTTGTTTTTTCTTCACTACATATCTCATATAGGCTGTATAGTGAGCAAAGCATGCAACCTCTCCAGTAAATCACAGCAGCATGGAGGGAAAAAAATGCGTTCAAAATGGTCGAAGAAGAACAATATGAATCAGAATACTAAATAAACAATATGATAATATAAACGCATTCAAATAGGAATGCACCTAAAGGACATTATTATTTTGTCGCATCCATGTGATGATTGCAATAACCATAAGGCACAAAGGTGCAGAAACTGTATGTTTTTTCTCTACCTGGATGCTGCAGGAGATCTCGGAGTCATCCAGTAACCGGATCGTGCAGAGGACCTCCTGGTCCAAGGAGCGGATGCTGGGGCTGCGAAACCGGAGCATTTTCATCCTTCTGTCGGTTCTGTTTCAGCTCCTCATGTCAGCGGATCCACAGACAGACCGTACGTAGACTACATAAACACACACATACATACATACATACATATATGTGATGTGCCTCCCAGTCAGGTTTTTGTCACCCCTTTGTGTGTGCGTGTGTGTGTGAGTGTGTACGCCCTTGGGAATGAACGGGTGGATGGAGAGATGGGATGGATAGACGAATAAAAGAATGGCTGGATGTAGCAGCATCCGTCTCCTGCCTGCTCACTGGTGTATCTACGGGAGAGTCTCTATCTCTCCTTCTCTCTTCCTCTGGCTCTCTCTATCATTTCAGCAGGACCTGCACGGTGCAATTATGATCCCACGTGTGGTGTCATATAGACAGCTGCTGAGGGTAAACTCCCCCCCCCGTGGAATTTGAAATATAGCCAATACTCTTAATTAATCGCAGAAAATGATATGCGCCGTATTCCTTTATATATATATATATATTATATATGTTTTATTTATAGGTAAGTAAAACAAGTTGTCTGAACTCTATCTTGTGTTTCACAGGCTTGAAGTCATTACACGCTGCATTTATATACAGTGCGTCACGTGTCTATTAAAATGATGGCACATTTACATGCCGCACATTGCCATCAAACATCTGATCATTAAAAAAAAATAATAATAATAATAAACAGCTATCATCAAGTTGTGAACAGTCGAATCATTTCGTTGCCACCAATAATATGACGTCAAAGGCAATTTAGCTGCAGCGCGAGCGCGAGCGCGTTACGGAACGCCGTCACTTTAATTGCGACGTGATTCGTGCGTCATCACGTGTTTCGGCAAAACAAGCTGCGGCCATGGTCCATGAGGAAGAAGCAGGGTATGGTATATATATACATATATATCAATATATAAAACTAATGTTTAACTGTACAGCTCGGTAGGCGATGTGCGTTGATTCATAATTCATAACGTGTTTGCATTAATACTGTCTGCATAAGATGCCAGTAGCTTCTGACACCACCAGTTAGTTCATTAAACTACACAATACAGGTGTTTACGTTCATGATCCAGTCATGTTTTCTCTGTCTTCAGATCCGTTGCAGAGTAGAAGCTGATCGGTTTGTGTTAGCAGGATGATCTACATCATCATGGGGGTCTCTGGTTGTGGGAAGTACGTGTACTGTTTCCTTTTGGGAGGTGGGAGGTGGGCCTGGATTTAGCCCCCCATCATTTACATTGATCAGTATTTTTCACTGATTGTAGTGTATTAAGTCTGTTTCATTATTCTCTTTCTTATACAGAAGCGCTTTAGGGGCCCTTCTATCAGAAAAGGTAATTTAACCCATCCTCCACCCATATGAATACACCTCTGTTCACAGTATAACTACATACTCACCTGTACGTGTGTGTGTGTGTGTGTGTGTGTGTGTGTGTGTGTGTGTGTGTGTGTGTGTGTGTGTGTGTGTGTGTGTGTGTGTGTGGACTCATCAGCTGGGCCTGCCCCTGCATGAAGGAGATAACTTCCACCCTCAGGAGAACATTGAGAAGATGGCTCGCGGTGAAGCGCTCACAGACCAGGTCAGTCCAGGTGTGTTTCTGGGTACCACTGCTCTCCAGTCTCCATCACACTGCAACAGAAAACTCAATAAGTAGGCGGAGGATCGTTCTCAAGAGCAGACGAGACGAGAAGAGACTGAGCCCACAGTCCTAAAACTCAGTCGAGTCATTTTATTTTTGTTTAGTCAATATTTATCTTTTTCCTTGTCCGTGCTGACTTTCAAAATACAAACAATTGACTGGCTCTGCCAAAGCTGAGTGTACGAGCTTACAGGCAGGCCAACGCTTGGCAGCAGTTTACTGTTCGTGGCTGATGATAAGTGCCCACTCAGAAATGTGCTTTGGAGAATTATCCTGAGACATGCTCTGTCCAATTTGGCATTTTTTTTTGTTTTATTTCTTTGTCATGTTTAAAATAATACTCACCAGTTGACAGTTTTAGGATGAATGATGAAGTGAAGGTGAAGCGCAAAGTCAGGATTACTGTCAGGCTTTGGCAACAATGTGACTTCCATGCTAGTATCAGAGTTGGCAGGTTGAGGCTGGCATAACTAAACAGGAGGTGATTCTTATTATTATTCTTATTATTGGAGTTCAGCTCTTCATGTCAGATACGCAGCATGTTGTGTGTCAAGGATGTGTCTGTGCTGCCACGTCTGCTGATCTAGTCTCCGTTTGATTTCCTGATGATGACCTCTGAATAGTCAGATTCAATATAAAATGCTTATATCCAGTCTCCACAGGTTATGTCTCAGATTCAATCTTTTTTTTTTTTTTTTTTGAAAAGGAGTTTTGATGAATTTCTGAAACAAACTTGAGTTTTCTGCTTCGTAATCTTTTCAGCTAATGACTCCAAAACAAGTCGATGCAGTGTTTCGCCTCCTGGGCAGCCGATGCAATACCCCCTTTAAACCCAGTAAATGATTAGTTTTATAATCCACGTTCAAGTTATTTTAATAGGCAGAAATTAAAAACATTTCTTAACAAGGTTGAGAACCGCTGCTGTAGACAAGGATGAAAACATGATCAAAAAAATGCACGCTTACCACCCTGAATGCATGATGTTTACAGCAATAATATAAGCACCAATCATTATGTTGTTGTTTGTCTCTGCAGGACAGATTGCCATGGCTTCTCATACTGCATGGAGTCATTGAGAGGTACAAATAAACAAACCACATACACATATATCCAGGTTGTGTGTGTGTGTATATATATATATACACATAGATTCTTGTGGTAAACACTACACATTTAGTGGGGTAACAGAGAGAGAGAGCGAGAGAGCTGGAGAGCAGTGGAGTTAAGTAAGGACATGCAGGCGTAAAATAGTCCAAAAAAAGATCAAAAAAAATCTCAGAGATGGTTTTGAAAATTGAGATGAAAACCAGAGAGCGAGGAAAGAGAGATTGGGAGAGTAAAGACAGATTAAGTGTATAAAAGAGGTGAGGGAGAAATTCAGAAGTGTGCCATCGCTTTTTTTTAGAAAAGTGACTACAGCGACATCAAAGAGTTATGTTCCTTAACTCTTCCACTGTTAGTTACACTTCCTTCTTTAAAAAAAAAAATCCTCTCATCGCATCCTTATTCTCTGAAGCTGCTCACTGCTAACTGTGTGCGTATGTCCTCCTATCGCAGAGAACGGCGTTCAGGCTCCGATGCTCTTGTGACCTGCTCTGCCCTGAAGCGTCTCTACAGACAGATCCTGCTCTATGGTTCCGAGGCCCTCGCCTCCTCGTCCTGTCCAGACCAGAAAACCCTACTTTCCACCCCTCCTGATGTCTTTTTTCTCTTTCTACACGGTGACTACGATCTCATTCACCAGAGAATGGCGGCCCGGAGAGGACATTACATGAAAGCGGACCTGCTGCGTTCACAGTTCGACGCCTTAGAGCCTCCGCTGGACGAGGAGAACGTGTTGCCACTGAACATCACGAGGAGCATCACTGATATGGCCACGGAGGTTGAAAAGCACTTCATCAGCCTCAAGTCGTCGCCGATGCCGTAACCACGGCAGCAGACACACACACACAGAGGCCTTAATCTACCAATGAAAATCTAACAAGCATTTTAGAAGCTTGTTCAGTAATCTTGTCAAGTGCGTTCAGGTTTATAATCCAGAGATCATACCTTCCCAGCGCAGGATAAAGCACTCATTAGCACTTCAGGATATGAAGTTTAGAACAGTCTTTATGATGCTGCGGTGCATTTGTAATCTACCTCCGATAGTGAAGAAGGGAACGTTGACGAGAGGCGTTCACACTCTGAGGATTCCAGCGTTTCACCTTATTAATTATATGACGCAATAATAATTACAGCACATGATTTGTAAACGTAATTGTTTTGGGTTGTAAAGTAGAGTTATGAGCCTGTAGAGGGCAATAATGTTTAAATCATAAGAGACTATTTTAAGCAGATCAGTGTAATAAACGTGCAAGTTTTACAGTCGATTGGATGCAAATACATTTAATGAAAATAAAGATATTTTTGAGTGAAATTGGATTAAATTTACTTTGACAGCATGTAAATGATTCCTGTGTTATTTTCCTTAACTTTGAAAACCATATTTGAATGTTTATATCATCCTATCCTTAAAAAAATAATCAAAAATTTAGGATCAGTTTGGTTCAGAGGAAACAATCAGCTGGTGGTGAGTGGAAGGATGTACGTTACTGCTGCTTAATGTGATGATTTGCCACTTTCCTAATGAATACTGCTTCATCAAACACAGATTTATGGTTCTAGATTATCTTTCCCTTCAACAATCGAGGTTTCTCACCTGCTTTTAAAAGTTCAACCAGCTTTAGCACGATTACTTTAGTTGTGTCAAACTCCCTTTCAAACATTGGCATCGGCTGCCAGTCTTAAAGAACAATTGTCATACTGAATATGATACAGAGTAAACACCCGACATGATACACATTTCTCTTCTTGACAAAATGTTTCACCCAGACAGGAGGTCAGATCAGGTCAAGGCTTTGTGATCCCTGCTGGCTGCTCTATCAGTATCTTGAGAAGGCACACACACACACACACGCAAGATGACCATGATCATGACAACCACACACACTGTCAAACACACACACACACACACCTCCACTCGGTACTGTCGAGCTGTTTTTGTGGTGTGACTCATCTTCAAACCTCATTCTGAATATTTTAGGAGCTTCTAATCCAGAAAGAAACCCCCTGGCTACTCTCATATCTCACACATCCAGGCGAATGGGTGCACGCACTCTGTGACACACACACATGCACACCACTGAGGAATAAACCCCCCTCAGTCTGGCAGCAAGAGACACAGACACACATACATAAAGGTTGCCGAGTGGATCATGTAGTATGTGTTTTGTGTGTTAGTTAATCCACAAGGTCTCTGGGAGCGAGGACACAAAATCAGGAATGGAAAACAGAGGACAACCATCTCTCTCTCTCTCTCTCTCTCTCTCACACACACACACACACACACACACACATCTTCAACCTTCTACAGGTTCAGACTATTGATTTACATAGCTAGAGGGTAAATATTATATAACTAATAAAGATTTAACTTACAACCTGCTTTAATTACCACAGCTGAGAGTTGGTGCCTGCATATTTCCATATATATGTTATACATATCAGAACAGCTGATATTACTGCTAGAAGTAAAGTGTAACTGCCCCCTAGTGTTTGTGGTAGAGTAGTACAAGAGTAGGTAGAGACACAGTAGGGGACAAAAAGGATATAAAATTTACTTAATTTACTGAAAAAAGAAATTATATAATTGTTCATGTTTAACTCTGATCAGTTGAGAATGTATACTTTTGGTTGGTTTATTTGTAGAAAAGTTTCTTACAACTGTTATCATTTTTTTAAATGCCTTTGTCTTTATTTAAACAGGTGACAGGTGAAGTTCAAGGTGACGCTCTTGATCTCTACAACAAATCTGGCTCCAGCAGTCCTGTCATGCGTGTTGCCCAATCAAACTCTGTTAACTACACCGTGAACACCAACGCATGGAAGGAACATAACGTGCTTTACATGACAAAAGCAGGAGAGCTAACTATGAAGAATTTACCATTAACATATATTTACTTCTACTGACAAACAGTATTGAGCTGATCCCAAAGTAAATAACAGCAATTCACCATGTTGCATGTACGAATGGCTGAGAGCAGGATGAGCAGTTTAGCTGTGCAGATCATAGCCATCCTCTCAACTGTAAATACATCTTTTGCAGTTGAGTCTAACTTTACGTTCATAGTTATCTATGTGCCTTGAAAGCCTAAAGAGAGAGCAGGAACAGCAGATTGTGTTTGTAGTTTAAACTGTTGCATGAGAACATGAATCGTCTGTAGGATAAAAGCTTTCATCACACTATGACCAGGTGGTGGGATGAAAGTGTTGGCTTGTAAATGACAGTACAGGTGCATTCATTTATATTCATTTACGTGTGCACATATAAGAGAAACATGTGTGTGTGTGTGTGTGTGTGTGTGTGTCAGAGACTGAGCAGATGTTGTACAGCAGTGGTGACGTCTCCTCCGGTGCTGATGAGGGCCTGAAGGTTAGCCTGTCCGCCCACAGAGCTCCTCCTAAAAATCAGCGTCTTTGCGATGGACCTGACAGGAAAGTTATTTAAAGTGTTACTCGTTGCAACATGATCAAAAAGGAACTACCGCAGTAGGTGAAGAAATCTCACGCATCGAGTTTAAATACACCAGAGCGCTTGTCCCGTGTCTGTCCTAATCTGTCGCCATCATTTTTTGTAAATTAGAAAGAATAAATAAACAAACTCTCCTTTTTTAAAGATTCGGGGAGTTTGTGGAAAATCATACGATCTCTATAGAGTCTTGATAGGAGAAAGCAATTCACATAGGATGTAAAAACATCAAAACGTTGAGCATGTAAATATTTGTTCTTTATGCAATAAACAGCAAACCATTTCAATTCGTTATTAGTGATATGGGGTATCGTATACTTTTCTGACAAGAAAACAGAAAGTTTAGGTACCCCATGATTAGCGTTAGCCAGCGCCTGTAGCATCTGTTGTACGAACTGCTGCTGCTGCTCTGTCACCGTGGCGACTTGAGGACCACTTCCTGATTGGCTGTTCCGGACAGAGTCAGACCCAAGCTCAGGGGAAACATTAACACTGGCTCCAATGTTTCCAAGCTCAGCCCTGCAGGACAGACGTGTGAAAAGTAGTAAGTCATTAAAACATTCATTCTTCCCTGAAACTAACCCATCAAGTGAGTGATCTTCATGCTGAGGTGTGTATTTACTCACGCAGGTATGAGGGCAGGGGCCTCTGTAGACAGAGTCTGGAGGCCCTGTTGGATCTGAAGCAGAGCCTCCATTGCTCTGGGGTTTAACATGGCTGAAAGCAGCTCTGGACTCTGCATCTAAACATTTATTTACACATTTAGTAAGTGATTGTTTAATGTGTGTGTGTTTTAGTGAGAAAGGTGAACTTAACCTGTTCCAAGAACAGCGGGAGCTGCTGTCTCATCTGCAGCTGCAGCTGAGGATTTCCTGAGAACAAAGGGTGGCTCAGCAACATCTAGAAAAGTGTGAGGGAAACACCGTGTAGAGAGATTATGGGCTTCTATCTATATTGTGTATATCTGTGCTTATTTGTATGCGTTGCAACACCTGTGCTGCTAGGTCAGGGTTCTGGCTGAGGCAATTCAGAAGACTGCCAACATATGGCCCTGACAGCAGGCTCTCCATCAGTCCTGGACTGGCCGTGATCTCCTCTAGCAGTGACTGCATACCTGGGGCAAGAGAGACGAGGCCACAGGTACAACATAAAAGAGAGCAAGGAGGAATTTCTATACATTAAGCAAATAGATCCGATTCCACTTTTTTGGTTAGTTCGGGGGAAAATAGCAGTGAGTTTCAAGAAAATACCTCAATAGGAGTAAAAGAGTGAGTAAAAGAGAAGAGGAAGTCCATACTTTGGTTGTTGTGTGGATGTGTATTTGCTTGCCTGCAGTAATAGTGTGCTGAGGGTTTGGATCAGATCTGGGCGAGGCAGTCAACTCTCTGAGAGGATCTGTGGAGTGGCTGGAGAGAGATGGAGTCTTCTCTCCGTCTCTTTCAGGTGGCTGTTGATTCCCCGATGATGCAGACACCGCTGGCGGCACTTCGGTCTGGATCTGAGAGAGCGAGCAGAAAAGAGACAAATCAAAACAACTCAAAACGCCAGATTAGTTAATGACCTTATACGGACAGATAATTCAGATAAAAACATTCAAAGTTGTGCTTGTGATACTTTGAGATTGTCATTTTCTTGAAGGTCTTCATCAGCATCACTGGTGATGTTTTCAGAGTCGTCCTGCTCTGGTTGCAGATTGTTTAATGCTCTGTCTTCATCATGCATCACTTCATGTATCATGTCAGGGTTCCTGACGAGCTCCAAAACCTGGAAAATCAGTATTCAAAACATATTTAAAAATCATGGAAATGGCTGAAACACACAGTCTTTTTTTTTTTTTTTACCTAACCTGCACCCACCTCTGTAATGACATCTTTGTTGTTGAGCATATCTGCCATCTCTGGGTTTGTCTGTAGGAGCTGCTGGATTTGGGGACTAGATAGAATGAGCTGTCTGGTGAGCTGAGGGCTGGAGTTAGAGAAGGTAGTCTGCACGAAGGTGCTGCCCAGGACACGGTGCATCATCTCTGGGTCAGCCAGCAGCTGCCTCTCCATCTGGCGCTGGAGCTCAGGGAAGAACCCAGGCCCGCTGTTTGTTAGGCCAAAGCTGTCCAGACCTTCCACTGTTAAAACATGACCCGATCCAAAGAACAGGAGCATGTAAAACACAAGAGAGCTCAGTGGGGTCTGATCTCCAGAAATTAACTGGAGCACAAATGCAAATGTCATCATAAAACATAATCAGAGGTGATGGGTGTTGCTGTGTTCTGCAGTTCTTACCCAGGCAGAGGGGGGAGGTGGGAGATGGTGTGAAGTTGTCAGATTCAGGGTGAAGAGCGGCTACGAGCTCTGACTGGACCGGTTCTGAAGCTGGATCATTGGTGGGAGCAGCAGACGAAAGCTGAGGCCTGAGAGGGATTCATCAAGAGTTCCGTTACCGGAGAGTTTTTGTGCTCAAGTCTAATTTAACACATACAGTAATTCTAATGTTGGATATTGACTTTTTTTTGGCCTGGGTATATAATATACCGTACTGTGGTGTGTAAACGTTTTTAGATGTTTAGATTTGTATCCATGAAGCAATACCATCAGGGAGGCATCTGATCGTCCTAGATTTATTCTGCAGCATCACAATGACCCCAAACACACACCCGGAGTCACAAAGAACGCTATTTATAGAGTAAAGAAGAACTGCAACAGACAATACGGCCCCTACAGAGCTCTGATCTCAACACCTGGGATCACATGACGCAACTAAGACGCAATTGTAGAAAATGCTCTGCCATGTACCTTAAAAACTGTAAATATGGATTTCATTGAGTTAATTGATAGATAGAAACATATTTATGGCATTATTTAGATAATAAAGAATAATACTGCTCATTTTGAAATGTTTGCTAACTTATTGTGCCCCATGATAGTGTGTACCTTTGGATCATGCAGATGCGGACCAACCCATCCTGTCCTTTAAGATGACTCAGGAGTTCGGACTCTTTGAGGACCCGGCCGGAGTGGATCAACAGCAGCTGTTCTGCTGGGGGTCCTCGGTCCTCGACTAGACTCCATTTCAGCTGTACCCACAGATATATACATATATACACACACACACACACAAACACACACACACACACACAGACACACACATTAACATATTTTTAGGCAAACATGTGACAGCAATAGCACTGGTTAAATGTGAGGTTCACTATAATATTCAGTGGCATAGTAATAATGAACTGATATAATTAGTGCAAATCAAGTCTCTCTCTCTCTCACACTCTCTCTCACACACACACACACACACACACGCACAGAGTTCAGACTCTGGTCTCCTGACCTGTCTGACGGTGCAGTCTCCTCTAACGTTGAAGTCTTTGCGCTCTGAGACACTTTTGACGGAAATGTGGATCGTTTCAGACTTCGGACACTGACTCGGTGCTCTCGGTTTATCCTTCACCGCGCCTGACATCTCAGCCCTGTGATGATGATGGTGATGATGATGATGATGATGGGACCAGCAGGAGGAGGAGGAGGAGCGTGCGTCGGTCCCGATGACTCTGCAGAAAGTTGTGTGTATGTGCGGCAGCTCTGACCGGACTGCGCACGTCTTTATATTATAGTATTTCCTGCACTCGTCGTCTAACTAGTCAATTTAAAAAGGTATAGTTCACAAAATTAATCAATTAATAAAAATTAATCAGGAATTTTGAGATTTCACTCTATATCTAATTAAAATAAGTCCCGCCACAGTGAATGGACATCTCTTATTACAGCCTAAAAAAAATAGGATTATTATATTAATGTTGTAATCGATACATGGGAGGAAATCAACTCTGACTGTTTGTATTAAACATCCAGAAGAGTTTCCAATCTCATGTGGGGGTGGGATTGAGTATTTATAGATTACATAATTACTGCATTTCAGAAACATAGGTTTTAAATTTGCCTTTTACATCATAGTGCACAAAAAAAAAAACTGAGAACTTTTTTTTTTCCACTGAAAAAGTATTTTATTTACTTAACAGTGAGAAAGAAAGAAAGAAAGAAAGAAAGAAAGAAATGAAAAGCAAACATACATTTTACATCTGTCTGTTTGGCATTAAAACCCTCAGAAAGATCAGGCACAGCCTTGCAGATGTAGTGGCTCTCTTGTGCCTGCAGAGGGCAGCACTAAGAGCCAAGTAACCATTTTCAACACAAACTTAAAAGTCAATCAATTTTGAAATTATCTAAAATTCTTGTTCAGCTGTGTAATACATCCTGCTACGTCTGGAGTGTGTTGTGTGTGTGTGTTTGTGTGTTTAGAGGGGCATGCATTATATGCTGACATGGAGTCCAACATAAAAAAAAAATAATAATAAGGAAAGAGAACCCTGATGATGATCAGTAGTGTTTTTTCTTCATTTGTTCATTCATTCATTTGATTTTGCGGTTCAGGGGTTTTCCAGTAGGAGCCTTTATAGATCCGTCTCGGAGCCTTTCTTCCCTTTCTTGTTACCCTGCCAACCAGAAAACGGCACAATTATTTATGCGCGAGAGAAAATTTTTTTATTGAAGCATGTCCTTATTTTTATTGACCTCAATTAAGTTAAAAAGGTCAATAAAAATATATTTTTTTTAAAAAACAAAAACAAAATATGAGTGTCTGCCTGAAGCTTCGTTGTTCTAGGGAAGGAAACAAGTAACATGCATGCAAGTATACACACACACACACACACACACACACACACACACACGAATATATAAACTTTATATAGTAAAGTTTAGTTTTGAGTATGGTTACTAATCAGAAGCAGCCGAGTGAGTGAGAAAGTGAGTGATTATTTGTGCACTCACCTGATGTTTCGGCTGTTCGGACTGCAGACCTTTGACTTTAGACCTTTCTTGTTCAAGAGCACCATGTAGTAATGTTACCTGAGGGTGGGGGTGGGGGTGGTCATTCAAATGCACAAGTATTATAATAATATTTTTTATATCTCACTTCCTGTAACACACCTGCGATGACAGCTCTTCTTTGATATGTAGTAGCTCCTCTACCTGAAGCAGGATTTCTGCTTTATCTTTCACTGAAGGACAAACAAAAAGGAAACATCAGGCTGATCATATCCTACCTTCATTTTACATTAAATGTGTGCGTTTGCTGTAGTCATATTTTTTTATTTATTATTATTAACACTTACTCTCGCCCTGTTGGAGCATTTTCAGCAGCTGGGCATTTCTTGCTTTCACCTCTTTGTATTTCACCTGCAGAAGTGAGAGGAAGAACTGAAAATGGCGTTTACAGATACAGAAAAGGAGGAAGTGACATTGTTTTTATTTTTACCGGAATCTGTAACCAATAATACTTCAGAAAGCCTCCGTGATCTGAGAAACTCTCAGACTTTCATGTGCTCACCATTCTGAAAATATTATAAACGCGATAAAACCCTCTCAAGAAAATTGTTGTTGCCTGAATTCTCGTTTTCTACAATAGTATCATTTTAAAACAAAGCTTGTTTATCAATGAAAAGGGCGATATCTTACATCAAACACATATAACTATATCCCTGAAACAAAAAGATATTATTATTTTTTCAGTGAAATTATAGAACAATGTTGACCTCCCACTGTGAGATGGTCTTCTTCAGCTTATCAATCTCCTGGTCTCTCTTCTCCAGCTCGTACTTCAGCTGTTCTGCGCGGGGGTCCTAACAGGGCGGATTGGGAAGAAAATTGTGAATGCAAATTCAACAATACATGCAGTACCGGTCAAATGTTTGGACACACTTTCTTATTCTAGGAAAATGGAAAGGAGTGTCCAAACGTTTGACTCGGTACTGTATGTGCAAGCTTCGGTCATATAGATACAGTATCTGAGGCTGGATTAATATTTTGTTGATGTTTGTGTGTTTCTGTGCGTCAGCTCACAGGTTCGTGTTCTGTGGAGGTGTTGACTTCTTGTCCCTGGCTATTTGAGTACTGCTCACGTCTTTTCTCCCGTTGAATAATCCGACTGACGTCATCCTCCAGTTTATTAAAAAAACGCTCCTCCTGCCCAACTCCCAGTGCTGGGTTAGCCGCTCTGGCATCCTGGAAGTGATACGCCACATCATGCACGTGTACAATCTTGTGGATATTTACCAAAAACTAGAATATTATTCAATATGTATATACGATAAATCTAAAATATGTTATGTTAAATGTGTTTCATTTATTTGAAAGCAGTACAGATTCACAAGGAAGTTAGAAAATGAAAGAAATGCTCGGAGACTCTGCTCACCTCCTTCTCTGGTTTCCTACTATGTTCTGCAAAGAGACAAAAGTACATTAACTGGTTTTTGTAAAGAAAACATATTTATTGTTATTTTGTTTTCACCCAAAGAGAGAGAGAGTAAAGTGTGAAGAGAGAGCACAGCTGTATGCTGTTAAACTATGGAAGATGGATCGAGCTGATCCGTTTCTCTCACCTCCGCTGCCTTCAGCCTGGAAGTCCTGCAGAGAAACAGTCTTTTTCTCTTTTGCTTGCTGATTCTTCTTTTTGTCCTTCTTCCCTCCTCCCTCTTTACCTCCCCGAGACTTTGGCGACGATGTGTTTGTGCTGCCCTGCTGAACGAAAGCAAATCATTCGATTTCAACTCATAATGACAAACTACATAGAAGCAACAGAATTCAACTGCAGTGGTATAAAGTACAGCTTGAAACCATTAGGTGATATGTGCCGTCATTGTTTTGGCTCTACTTCAGTATACTGGACTTGATTTCATTTAATTGTTTTTTTGGTCTATTAAAATATGAGACAAAACAACATAATAAATAAAAACACTGAATGCATAGACAATACTGACGAATATTATTGTGTGTGTGGAACGTACCACTTTCTGTTGTTCATACTCCAGTTTACTGAGAATCAAGGCCTTTTCCAAGTCTGCCTCATATAGTTCAGTAGTAATCTGTGGAGGGAGGAGGAAAATATAATAATATATAATAATAGTAATAATAATATTAATAGACTACTGTCTGCAAGGTCAGGTGTATAATGAGATGAGAATGAAAGAGCCTTTAAACCCTTTTAAGTAAAAATATCCAGAAATCAATTAATCAGTTCTAAGAATATCCTGCATCTGGCTTATACTGTTGCCCTCGTGGAAGCTGCCAGTACAACCAGTCCTCTACTGCTGACCTCTGGACTATCAGTTGTTTTTTCTTCCTACCTGTTCATCCCTTTGTTTCCATTGCTGCCACCCCTCTGAAGGTATACTGTGCTCGTGTGGACTGAGGATTTCACTGGCTATTCCTGACAGTGTCATGTGTGGAGGCGGTGCACAAGACTTCTGAGGAATCTTCTTGAAGGCCAGATTGCGTAGCTGAAAGGAAAAAAAAAAAAAAAGAGATGAAACATGTAAACACTGATTCTTGATGTGACCCATCCTGGCATCATTATAAACACCACCTTGCTTTGTTGTAGAAACTACATAATTAGGACGTCACTGCTGTCTATGCAGGCAGGCTCTCAGGTTATCAGGCTGAGATTTGTTAACCGTGATAAGACGCTGATCTGGTGTGGGTGCTTTCTGTTTTCTTTGGTGTAAACTTCCTGATGACATGAGATCTGGCACAACTTTAAATTCTCAAAAGGGCATTGTTCTCAATCTTATGATTATAACTGCATGTGTGCGATTGTAGTTAATGGAGGCGGCTTCCTTACTGTCTTTGAGTGGGTTGGTAGGTCTTTAAACCAGCAAGGTAAAGCACATTGACTTTACTTGTTATAAAACGCTCTACATAAATCTGCCAGTTACTTTCGCTTCTCTATTCATGACCATAGATTGAGTACTATGGGCATGTTTAAACACAGAAGTAGATCATTGCCTGTCTGCACTTTCAGTTGAGCTGAAGTGAAACAACAACACAAGAGTGTAATCTGTTCATACCTGTGCACACAGGTGTGTATAAAACACAGATCTGTATAAAGCTCTATGAAGAGGGTCGTGAGAGGCTCCTGCTCACCTCGTTGGCCTCACTCTGCTGCTGCTCCTTCTTCTTCTTTTTCTTGTCTTTCTTTTTGTCGTTACCATGACCTGCTTTACCCCCGGCCTTTCCTTGTCGGGGCTTCCCAGACGAGTCCCGTCCGTTTTTGGTTGAGCTCTTTCCCGGCTCAGAGGTGTCGGAGTCCGAGTCCGAGTCTATCTGCAGCAGGGCGAAGCGGGAGGCGGTGGTGGGGACGGTGATCATTGCTGGCGATGCCATTGTGAAACAGAAACCTTGTTAACTGACGACAAACAGGAGAGAGAGAGAGAAGAATTCAGTCAGGATAACTTGAAGATGATCATAAAACAACGACTTAGCCTCTAGTTGCAACCTCTTTTCAAATATCATGAACACATCGCAGCTCTGTGTAATTCAACACATTGTATGGTCGGTCTAAACATCACACAGACAACAATGCTCCTAAATATAAAGTGATTTGAACTGTCTCGTTGCTGACATACGAAGCTAGCAACATATAGCTAACTATACAACGCTTAGCCGGTCTTGTTAGCTCATAAACAAGTACAAAAGTAGTAATACGTGACAGTCAAACACACATGAATGGACTCACGTTGATCTTTTGATTTTGATACACTCGCTGGCTTGTGTTGCAGAGGCAGTAATCCCTTGAAAAGTTGTCAAAGAAGACTTTCACCTGTCCGTGTGGGTTACCGTTGTGTCGCTACTAGTCTGCTACAGACGGACTACGGAAGCCCGGCGGGGACAAAAAGGATCAGACTCGCATTCCGTTTGAATGATTTCCATTGCATAGAAAAGATTGAGGCTCAGACATTGTTATAATATTAAAGGGCGCTGGAGTTATATTGGAATGAGTGATTTTTCAGACATTTGTACATCCATTCTTCCATAGACTGCTATTATAAATGTGGATGCTTAAAAATGAAAAGTATATTGTAATTAGCAACTAGCATTATTCTTTTGTTTACAGCATCTCATAGGAATGCGCACTTTGGGGAACAGGGGTGTCATTAGGGACCTATGTTTGCACCAGGGGCCACAAAGGGATGGGATTACCCCACACAATAAAAAACAATAAAAACAAAACAGTGAGATGTGCATATTTGTATGTTTAATTAAGTATAAGAGCCGTGCATATGAAACAATATAAATAAAAAAACAACAACACAAAAAACAATACAAATACCTAATAGTACATAGTGCACACTGATATAAAAAGTCTGTATCAAAAAGACAAACTACCAACCAAGACATTAGTCATAGTGCGGAGAGCATATTGTACCTATTGTCCATTTTAAGTGCTAGACAGTGCTGAAAATTAAAAGTGAAAGATAAAGCACTTCTCACAAGGCACTATTTGATTCCATTTAACATCAGGTTGATGAACATGTTTCTCTTAACTTATCTTTTAAACTAATAGTGTTTGTAAGACAGATGATATTCTATGGTTGTGTACAGGCAAATAAAGTTGTGGATAAAATACAACCTCTAGTTGGTGATAACCGTAAGGTGAGCGATCAACGACGACTGGAAAAGTAAGATCAAAAAAGTGCTTCTTTAAGGATTAAATATGTCATTCGCATACAATGTACACAGGGTTGTGAGTTATGAAGACAATGCATTGATGTTGTATTTTAATTAGAAATGGACTTTGTCTTTATATATGATAAGAATGAAATAAAAAAAAATGAAAGGAACAAAACGTGGACTGCTGCCAGGTGACACTTGGGTATTGTGGTTTATGTAAAACCACTGAATAAATCAAATAATGATAACTCATCTCTCAGTAGTCCTGGGCAATTCTATAGAGTCCTCTAATATTGACTCTGTGCTGGTAGCCACAACAGACTGGCGCCTCCTTGTGGCAGAATCACATACCTGCAGATCAGCTGGTGAGATCTGTCTCAGCTCTCTGCGACAAAGACGGACAGGTGTCATCTCTAAACTATCCCCACACTGACCAGCCCCACTTTCATTCATCTCCATTTTAGTCTTATTATATGCTTGGAGGTCAGAAGATGTTTGGTGTGCACGTCTCTCCATGTGAGCATTGTTGTGTGTCTTTTTGTCCTTTTGCTCAGCATGTATCTTTGTGTATGTTGTTGCAATGTGTGTCCTTGACTGTACCTCTTCATTTTGCATCTGGGGTTTGTTTGTGGTTGTGTGTATCTGCGTACTGTGTGTCTGTGTGTGTTCTCGCGTGTGTGAGGGCTGATCGGCAGTGTGTAGGGCGTCACCAAGAAGCTCTTTGAGTTTCTTTTTGAGCTGGCGGCTGGAACTCTTGTAGTAAAACAGCTCTTTCTCCAGATTCTGTATTCTGTCTCGGTTGGTCTGCTGTGTATCTCCTGAGCTGCCCTCTAGACACACACAACACACAGAAATAAATATACAGCATGAAACAACAGTGTTTATGAACTCATTTTTATATAGTACAAATATATATATATAAATCCTTAAACACAGAGGCTTATCACAAACATTATGAGGACTTCATGTAAGATACAGCCCGCAAAGATGTAATGTTTAAACCTTTTAATAGTATATATTGTCCAGGCTACACAGTATCTTCACCTTTAAGTTTCTGCAGTAGTAGCTGGATGTTGTTCTGGTGATCTCGGTGCTGCTGGGTGAGCCTACGGTCTGCATCCAAGGCCAGGCGCTGCATGGCAGCCTCCATCTCCTTCAGCACCACCTCTTGCTCTCCAGTGTGAAGCTCTAGCTCTTCACAACGCAAACGCAAATGATGCTCCGCATCACGAAGACAAACCACCTAAAAAACATATATATAATACACTATAATTACAAATGTATTGGCTGAATTTTGTACCTTTATTTACCCTCACCACCTGTAGAGAAAGAAAATAAGCAAAACGCAGGTGGGAGGAAGTTTATCATGGTATAATAGTATTTTAATGACACATAAAGACCTCCTGTAGAGAAGTTGATACATGTTAAGACAAATCAGCGAGAAAGATGAAGGTCACAGGAGGGAGCATTGGGGGAAGCAGATAGGTCTAATTTAATTAGCATAATAAAAATAGTGCTGCTGTATTTCTGACTCACAGACGCACATCACCTGGAGAGAGAAGCAGAAACACATCAGCTGCTGGAACAGCAGGAGAAGAGGACAGCATTAGGTTTCTGTTGTGAATGTTTTTAAAAAAAAATTAATGATAGATAATTGTACCAAAGTGCAGCCACCAGTCAACACATAGAGTGCATGGAAATCATAGAAAAGAGAAAGAGGAGGAAAAGGAAGATACAACAAATAAATAACATTAAAACATTGGCAAATAAACTGAACGTTACATATTGGTGTATCATCATGTTGTGTGCATATTTTATTTTACCTTGTTGAAATACTTGACAAGTAGTTCCGAGGCCTCCGGTGGTGACAGCTGCTTCAGTTTGCTTATGACGTTACAGAGGTGGGCGGGCTCAGTGCTTTGTGACTGACATGAAGGAGAGCCTGTGATTGACAGCTGTGTCTGTTTGTTCTGGATGGAGTGGTTTTTAAACTCCAGAGCTGCATCCAGAGCCTCAATGGCTTCTTCCAGCTGTAGCAGAGAATGCTCCTCCTAGGTATAGGTATAACACACAGAAATGAAACCGCACATTAGAAAAGAAAAATGCACAGTGATGAGCTATAAAAATAACATCATGAGGTCTAACGATATCTCAAAACAATCCATAATCATATTTAGTGAGATCACGCACACACACACACACACACACACACACACACACACACAGGTGGTTCCCTTTCTGACCTCTATAGTGAGCACTCTGTTGTCCTTCAGCTGTGCATCCAGAGTGTCTCTCTTCTTTTTAAGCATGTCTCTCTCCTTCTGCAATTCCTCCATGGTGACTCCTCCTGTCCGCCTGCTCTGCAGCTGCTCCTCCAGAGACTCCAACCGCACAGACACACGCAACAGTTCCTGACTCAGAACCTGCAAAATCATTGATATAAAAGTTTCCAGGCACCAGCTTCAATAACACATGTTGCCTTAATGTGTCTTGCCACAACATTTGTTCAATCTTAATAAAACTTTAAACAGCTTGACCTGACTGGAGCGTAGCCTCCTGATCTCTAGTTTGTTTTTCTGTTGCAGACAGGCCTCCCTGTGCAGGAGCACTTCCTCTCTCCTCCTCAGCTCCTCCTCCAGCTCCTGTAGCTCTGCTCTCCTCTGCAGCACCTGCTCCTCCACCTCCTCAAGCCAACAACTGTCATGCACCTACAGTGAGGACGAGCGAGGAGTGGGAGGAGGGAGAAAAGGAGCAAAAGAAGGGAAAGGGGTACAGTAAGGAGATGGCAGGATAATGAAAGAGGTAGACATAGTTACAGAGAAACTAGAGGGTGTATACAAAAGAAATGCCGTCAAAATGGCTACTTGGAAAGAGTAAAAACAAAACAAACTTGTGGAATTCATAGTATTTCTAACAGTAAAAATGAATAATTTACCCTTTCCTTTGACTCTTCCTGGAATTTTTTTTTGCACACAGTCAAATCTTCTGTTCTTTGCTCCTGCAAACAAAAGCACACATCATCTTTCAGCTTTCTATCTCCCAATAACTCTAGTCAGTTGTGGTCCTGGGGGGATGGTTGTTAAAGGCCACCATAAAGAATTCATTTGAACCGACATCAGGTTTAGTACAAGATGAATTAAACCATAGTTTAAAACTAAATATCAATATGACAATATGAATCAACAGAATTAAAAAAGTCCCTTATGGGACTTAATGGGAAGTTGCTCATGTTGATATATTTGTATAGTTTAGAGAGGACTTAATCTGACACAGTAGTTGATAATAGTGGGCAACACCTACAGGTCTTTTAATTTCATACAAGTTTGTGAGTTTTTGTGAGTAATTTGCAAGTATTTAAGGGTTAATTCTTATGACATTTTACACATTGTGTGGTGAAATTTGATAGAAAATGTAAGAAAACAAAGGGTTAAAATGGTAATCACCTACTTATTATATAGGGGTTCATATGTAGTCATGTCAATTTGCAAAGATCCCTAATAAAGTAGCCTCTTGATATTCTTTAACTGACAGAAAAATAATAATATTAGCATTGTTTGAATAATCTGTTATAAGTAGCTGCTGTGTAACTGTTAATTCTTCGTACATCTCTTGAGGCTAATATTAGATTATATGTTCATCTCCATTCCTACCGTAGCCTTTAGATAGTTGGAAATACTATACAACTAACCTCATCATGGTCATTTTCTTTGTTCTTGTCACTGGTCTCTCTCTCCTGCCTGAGGCTGGTCTGGAGCTGTGCTCTCTGCACTCTCATGTGCTGCAAGCTGCGGTACAGCTCTGTGCGGAACTGCTGACTCTGCATGGATAGTCTTGCCAACACGCCGGCCTCTCTGCCGTCACTGCTGTGCCTGCCATGTCTCCCCACTTCTTGGGTCTCCATGTCTGTCCAAAACAAAGGTCAAAATGAGAAAAAATACAGTATATTGTTCCAGGCTTGAAACTTTTATGTTATGATCCTTCGGTGTAGTGTAGTACAGTAACAGGCTAACTCATGTACACAAGTCACAATATTGTTGTTGACTTGCATTTCCGTACCAAAACTAAGTTGCTAAATAAGAACATACTAATGAGCCAAAAACCTACATTGTTCTTTATTTAATATAACAATTTGAGTAAAACTACTAACTGACGCAGACACAGCTACAGGGATACATAGAGTATGTAAATTAAACAAACACACCAGTTTTATCAAGCTCTTTGATGAGCTCCTCTTTCATTCGCATGTTGACTGAAAGCGCATGGATCTTTCTCTGAGTGACACTGACACTTTGTCTCGCCTTCCTCACATGGCGTCGCGTAGCATGTTGTTCTTTGGTCCCTGAGAAGAAGTAAAACTGACAGCATGAAAAGGAAATAACTTCTCGGATTCAAAATAATTCATTAGAATATCACAGAAGAGATCAGAGACAGGATAGGATTCTTCTATCAATACAAAAGCACAGGTAAAACAAAATACTAAAAAATCACTTCAAATACATGTCAAGTGCACCTGTGGCTTGCTGAGCTTGTTGTACTGGTCGGATTCCATTAGATGTCTGGTCCAGTTCAGTGTTTTCTTCTTTCAGAGATGCCTTCTTCTGCCGACTGGTCCATGTGCGGTTCAAAGAACGCCTGATGTAACGTCACAATATTTTGGTAGAACTTTATTAGATCAAACCTAACTCACTTATGTAAGAAAAACACATTTGTGGAATGAAAGATTATTGATGTGACATGTGAAACTATTAGATTCCAATGAAGCTTTCAATTTAAATGTGTCTATAAGACAAAAACATAATGGGGTTGTGTGATTTTGGAGAGGTCTATTTGAGTGACACAATTATTGTTATATAAAACAGGAGCAGGTGAGGAATAAACCTTACTGCACCTTAAGAAAATGCCACTTCACTGATACAGAGCCATGCCTTATACGTTCATGAACATTTACATTTCCTGTAACTGTAACTAATCATCAACTGCCTTTTTGCAATATGTTAACAAAAATATACTAATTAATGGCGAAAACTGTATTTTTTGCTCACCTAAATCCCATCCTGCTCACAAAGTCGTCATCATCATCCTCCTTCTCTTGATCCCTGTCTTTGCTCTTAGTCTGTTTTATGTATGGACAATACACCTCATCCTTTTCTTCAATCTCAGCCAGCAGGAGATGACCACGCATCTTAAAGGCTGCCATCACCCTCTCCAGTGAATAGGCTGGGGGACTGGAGTGGATCTACACACACACACACACACACACACACACACACACACACACACGAATTCAGACAAATGCATGCGCAGGAGTGTGTGGATGCACATTTGTGACAACTGAAGTTGTGAGAAAAGGTCAAGTGCAACTGGTACAACAAACAGCTACCTACCTTCCTGGGAGGCCTGTATCCACAGCTGTGTCTGATCAGAGGGACACTGTGAGGTCTCTTGCCTGAGTTCCCAGAAGCCCCTGACTCCACTGTTGCCCCTGAGGTTGCACCCCTAAAGGTCATGAGGTCACTGCGCAGACGGTCAATCAGGATCTGCTGGTTTACCAGTTGTTCAGTCTGAAGACATTCACAGATGTATTAATCATTTCATTCATTTCTAGTACAGTTAAGCTACAATGTCTGCCAGCATTTGCCGCATTGTTTTTCCTCACCTGTATACGAGTACGTTCCTTTTCTTCCTCTAAGGCTTGGAGGTGGCTTTTTCTCTCTTGGAGTAGTTTCTCTACTTCTTTTTCCACCTGTCTCAGTTCTACATCTTTCTGCTCCAACAGTTGCTCCTCTATGGTTAGAGCTTCCTGAGAGTGAGTGAGAAAAAAATTTGTCTTTTTGTTTTTCTTTATTTTGACTTGTAGAACTAATTATATGTTCAACAGACCTCATAAAATCACAAAAGCTTTTTTGTACACTTGTTGTCAGCCCTTATTTTTCTGGCACATCAGCATTGTGCTAATAACATAGAGTGTTACATGATCATAATGGATAATTTAAAGATATCCAACATATTTTTACCCTGAACAAAACCAGCATCCTAACAGGGACATCCAGTATCCATTCCTCATATGTCACCTTCTCTAGACCTTTAATAGTGATCTGATTATTTATTTTTAACTTTATATACTTACCTGACATTTCTTGAGTTCTTGTCTGAGCTGTAATATGGTGACATGGTGGGCTTTCTCCTCTGAACAGTCCTGATCATCAGTTTTCTGTGGGTGACTGACAGCTTTGAGTCTCTCCTGCCAATCCTGCAGTAGCTGTCTGAAAGAATGACTTGGAGTGGGGCCACAGATATCTGCAAGTAGAGCTGCAGCTTCCTGTACCAGGAGACGGTATTGTGACAGTTCCTCTTGGTTCACCTTCTTATCCGGCTCAGAAATCTGACTCTGGCTGGACCGTATGAAGCTGTACTCCCCTCTAACTCCTCCCCCCGTCTTCTCTCTCTCCATCTGCATCTCTCTCTCCTTCTCTTTGAGTAGCTCTCTCAGTGTCTGTACTTCATACTCCAGCTCCCCTAGTCGGGCTTCACTGGGGTCCCACATTGTAGGACACAATTTAACCTCTGCATGACAAGATTCTGCTCTAGGACGGTTGCGAATGTGACGAGCCTTGGATGCAAACTGCAGGACACTCAGAGTCTCAGCTACATTGTGGTGGGAGGGGCTCACACACGCCACCATCAGTGTATGAGCGGTGCCTCCCAGTGAATCACGGAGGATACGGGTGATTTTGGCATCACGGTATGGTATGTGTGCACTGTTGCAGTTGTTCCCACGGCGATTGCGACCAGGGTCAGATAGGGCGCGGATGACATTGCCCAATGCGAGCAGGCCTGTATTGATATGAACAGACTCTTTGAGTCGTGTGCCTGTGTTGCCAGTTTTTCCAGCACGTTCAGAGCCTGCTAGATCAACCAGACAGAGTTTAGAGGAGCGGACTGAGTTGTTGTGGCAACACTGAGAGAGTTGAATTGTGAGGATGGCGTGAGAGCGACTGGAGTGCTCGTTCATTCCCGTGGTGCCGGTGTGGCGCAGGGCATTGCCCATCTCTAGAACACTGAGTAGCTCTTCTGCTGAGGTGACGACCATCTCTTTGGCTCCCACCACCACTGGAAACACAGACACGAAAAAACACACAATCTGTATTAATGAAACACGTTTATGTTAGACAGTAACCCAATGTAATTAGCACAACACTGGGTCTAATCTGACTGTATTACCCTTTCATCATCCTCTTCAAGATAATGCCTTTCATTCACTAAAGAGGCACATCAATTTTACATGTCAAGATCAGTTTACTAGTTGTCTGGAGTACCACTACAGTTTATTATGTTCTGTAGCTTTGTCATGAGAAAACAACACTAGCGAGTTTATCGGGGTCTTCTAAAATTATTCCACAGGAGGTCTGAATTAGGATCTGAGGGCCCTGAATTTGAAAGATGTGGGCATCTGCTAAGTGATTAAGGTCCAGCAAAATTACACTAATAGGATGCATGATGGGAAGTGTAGGCTCCAGACTAGGTGTGTTTGGAGCATAATACAAGGCTGCTTTTGTATTGAATTTGATCTTTTTTTTCTAAATCTGTCACTTGAAAGTCCCCAGTGTAATACTAAATGTCTTAACACTGCATCACAACACTGAATGTAAAAATCTGCACAGATAATGCAGAGGATAATACATTTAGATATAAAAAAAGAATAAGATAAAAAAAGATTAAAAAATGTGGGAATCTGTGATGCCTGAAAGCATATGTTAATGGATTCTTTGAGGAAGTCGTCCACCTTTGCCGGCCAAGTCAAAAAAAAATTTTTAATCACCCGTGTTTCCCCTGACGTCCTCTCTGATGTGAAGCTCTTTGTGAATCGTTTGGAGTTCCAGCAAGTCTCGCAGCTCTTCTCTATACAGCTCCATATATGAGACTCGCACTGTTGCCTCCAAGCCGCTGTTCCTCTTCTCCCCCAGCAACGAGAACACATCCTGGGAAACACGGTCGATAATACCACCTTCCTTATCTGAGAGGTTTTGGAGGGAAGATATACATATTACATACTGTAATAAAAAAAAGTATGACAACAGGGAAAAAGCAATAGCCTTTAATGCCTTTGACCCTGGACTTGATGGAAGTATAAAACACTGCAAATACAACAGTTAAAACCAAGGCCATGTCATTTACACACTCTGCTCCCAAATTCCTAGACAGACAGACAGACAGACAGACAGACAGACAGACAGATAGATAGATAGATAGATAGACTTAATTAATCCCAATTCATCTCAACCTGAACTAAGTAGCACTATGTCCCCCCACAATACACACATTCCTATACCACAAGGACATTATTTCCCCTGTATTGACCCATTATCCTCAATAAATACAGTCATTTCCTGTCATCTCTCCTCCATGTTGTCCCAAATATCCACCCTGGATCTGAGGATGAAACTCACTTACCCAGGTTCCCCCCTCCCAGCGTGTATGTCTTCCCTGACCCGGTCTGTCCGTAGCAGAAGACGGTGGCGTTGTATCCGTCTAGCAGGGAATCCACCAGCGGCTGGACGCAGGACTCGTACACCTCATCCCGGCTGGCTGTCGGTCCAAACGCGTGGTCGAAGGAGAAGAGTCGGTCAGAACCGAACATAACCTGAGCGGAGCCCGGCACCACCCGCATACACACCTGGTGGTTGTGGAGGACTTCTTTGGGAAGCAGGGGCCGCACGCGCACCGCCACCCGGACACACACCTCGCTCATGACGGTGAAATGTAACGTCACTTTGACCACAGCACCTGAGTTGTGCTCAAACTATTTATTTGAACTCGAAAAACGTGTCGGATACGAAATAAACATGTGCCAGTCGTTCACATGGTACCTACTCGAACCGCAGGGTGTTGGTTTCTGTCTTTAGATATCGCCCTTGTCATTTTGGCGTGTTGTTGTCAGTTTTTTACTTGGTCCCATCTGCCGTTTGTTGTCGCTCCTCGGTTGCCCGGGAAACCGCCGGCGCGGTGACGCAGCAGTCGAGTCGAGTCGGTGGTTTCAAGAGTCGCCAAGGAGGACAAGACCGAGTGCGTCATGAAATAAACAGCGCCACCCTCTGCCACCTCCACCTCCTACATCCTCTCTCTCTCTGTATATAATCAACATTATATAAAATAGACAGCTACAACACTGAAATACTGTTTATATATGTCAATCCAGAAATAATAATAATAATCCAACAATAATATATAATGATAGCTCTAACAAAGGCTTCATTGTGCACAATGTTTACTTTAAATAATGATACTTTAAGTATATTTTGAAGATAGTACTACTTTTCAATGCAGGCCTTTTACCTGTAACTAATTATTTTTTATAATGTGATGGTTCTTTATATTTAGGTAATTCTCTAGTGAGGTACTTTGTGTAATTGTAAATGTGTTTAGCAACATGCCAATTTTGACACACTCTACGAGGCGAGTCATAATGAAGGATCGACCCCATTAGTATTTCAGTTGATAACATTCTTTCTTTGCATATCCTCCATATCCAACAAATTTGCATTATTGTCATTACGACAAGCCAACCTCAGTGAAAATGGTGCTTTTTGGGCCCCTGAGGTTGTTGCGTGCTATTGTTAAAATGTCTTTCTTTTCCTTTAGTCGTTTTAGTTTTGTCCTGTAAGCACATGGAATTAAATCTGCACTTAATATTGACATTGTGGCCAAACTGTAATTGTATTGACATTTATGTGAATTCAAAATAATTTTAAATAAAGTTACCACACTTTGCAACTGCATTTACATAGTCATGGTTTTTTATATTGGATTTATCAATTTTATGTTTTAAGGCCTTAATACAAATGTGAGTTATACTAAATTCACTGGCTAATAAATTTATAGAAAAGAAAACCTCTTTTAGGACCCCTTACTTTACATGTATGCAGTGGATGATGTGGAAATATGGTCTACTACAACACTCCGTTAAAAGTAGAGAACTACTGCAAATATTTTATCATTTCTGATTGACGAGTGTCAGTTCACACAAATTAAAATGGCTCCAGATGTGTGCATCATTATATGTTCACATACAGTCTATGATCGCTGGGTCTCTTTCAGTGCAAGATTTGTCAGAAATTATTCCATATCAACAATAGTAAACATTTTAATTGACTGCAAATGAACAACAGTGCTACTACCCACTAGCACAAACAAGCCACATTAAAGCTTAACACCTGTTTTCATTACAGCTAGACAGAAGCCTATTTGTACATGTATATCTGGCACAGGGATATGGTTGGCTTTGTCCCATAAAAAATAAGGCACCAACGCCAAGGCTGCACACTGAGAAGTGCATCCTACTGTATGTAAGGCTGCCAGCCAGCTTGTCAGTAGTAAACACAGCGTGTGTGGTGTATGGGAATGTGGGCCATCTCTTTGTGGTGCTGCTTGGCGTAAGGCCACAGGTAGAAGTCGATGATTGCGGAGTTGATGTCGCAGGTCTGACTGTCTCTCTCCTTCACCAGCTTGCAAAGACGAGCTTTGATCAGTTCCACAGACCAAATGGAACAACCTCGGATCTCAACCTCTCTCCTGTCCCCTGAACTCAGCAGCTCACCTGGGAGACAGGAAACAATCACACATGCAGAGTATGCAGCATAGTTATAGCTTATTATCTTCAAGCCATTCATTTCTTTAGAACCAGAGAAACAGTTCTGTTTTACCATTCTTAAGCGTCTGCATCAGTGTGTCAGAGTATCGTAGCACGCCGAGGTAGACAAGGGCTTGAGGGACCCTGTAGTCTGCGAACATGGTGAGCCAGTCCATACCGATGATATCTCCCTCCCCTCTGGCCTCCATGACGCCCCAGAAATCTGCCACCAGGATCTGAGCTCGCTTGTATAATGAGATTCTCTTCCCCTGAAACAAACAAGGTGGTATCTCTATACTCTATTTAATAAGCAAATTATCTATCACAAAAGTAACATGATGTCAACATAATTTTGCACTATATAATATGAAGAGGACATGAGAAATCTTGCTGCGCTGTCTTTGTCCAGGAGATGGAACTCTCACATCACAAGCTCATATCCTAAACACATAGACGTGTCTTAGATCTCACACACGCACACACACACACACTTCCTATATGCTTAAATTTAAAAAAAAAATCAGAATATGAATTAAAAATATGTACAGTTGAACACATAATCATAGATTCATTTAATGCACCCCTTTATCAAATTGACAGTGGATTATAGGCGTAACAATGGTTTGTTAATGGAAATCTATCAAACATGAAACTAACCAGTAACAACAAAAAACAATACAATTTCAAGAAAGTTGGTAAGAAAATTCTTCAGACAAACGTGAACTTATTTTTCAGACATTTTCAAACATAAAATGTCAGAATCACTACAACTCTAACCTCATATGTAGCTTCGTCCCTGTAGGAGGGAATCTTTTCCACAATGAGCTCCACCATCTTCCGGGCGTCGTTCCCAGCTTGGCTGATAAAACACCGAAAGCTTCCGCCGTGTTCCAGCAGCACACGGCCGCCTTCAGTCAGCACCTTGTTAGATAAAATCAGTATGTGATGTGTTCAAATTTATTATATTCCTGAGTAGCTGCAGATCAGTGATAGGCTCTCTGAATGGTGTTTATAAAGCTTGTATCTGTAAAAGCACTATAAAAATAAAATGAAATTTAAAAGGTGATGATGAGTAGGAGGTTGAGAACTGCATACTTTCAATTACAACTTATAAATAAAGAAAATACACAGGTAATAATGTAACAATAAGTATATGAGCTCAAATATCTGATAAAAATCAGCTATTCTGTAAAGAAATATAGAATGCGAGGATGAAATTTCATGCATTATACGCACATGTGCATTTGTATATATGAATATGACAGTACATAAGACAATATAATCTCAAACACTTCACTGAGGAGGAATCTAACAGTACTTTAGTTTTCAAATCAATGTACCCGGAACTACTGTACTGATTAGTGAGATGAGATGATACATCCTGTTTTTCTCATCACATGTGGTTTATGTTATGGCCTACAGCGTAATTATTCCCTGTTGACAGTGTAATTATCTGTACTATTTTTGACTACCGGGTATCTATACTAAGCAGTAAAGCTGTAGGTTCTTGACAGTTACACTATGACAGTACATATGATACAGTACACATAACCTCAATCACCTGCCTTAGTGGCTGTTAGATGAACAGTTCAGGTGTATTTAATGTTGAACCGTCATCATAAATAAGCTTTGCTGTACTCACTGCACTCAGTAACAATACCATGTGTAACAACAGTGTCAATCCATATAAACCTGAAGTCACCTGTCTACAATGTTGCACCCTATAAGTAGGCCTACTTTTCAACATACACAGTAACATATAGGCTATAGGTTCCCCGCTCTCAACCCTCAACCTCTGTTTGTTCCAAAGTAATATATTTATTTACCCCAAACCTATCCTCTTTTTGTTATCATCTGTTTCCCTCCAGTGTTAGTAAGTAGTATGTGTTGATTTTGAAATCAACAGTATGTGCTGTACTGGGGCGAAAACATGAGCGACACAACTGCTTTAAAGCCTCTCTAGATGGGTTCATGCATAAAGGCAACCTTGCTTTCATTTCACAAGTGTCAAATATTACACTTGAGTAAAGTATTAAACAGAGAGTGACACAATATCACACATACTTTTCATTACTGCATCAAAAATGTATCAAATAGTGATAAATAACACATTAGACATTAAAACATTAGACTATGTTGATGACTGTTACTTCCCTACTACAGCAGACATAAACATGATAGTGTTTGAACCTGGTGACGCTCCTGAAGCATTGGCATGGGCGTTTCATTGTCTGATCGAAGGACATGTCCCAACTCCTCCACACTCATCTGAGAGAAATACTTTGGATCGGTGATGGGTATGCCTATGGAGCGAAGACACTATGAAGATTTATCTTTAGATAATATCTACTGAATAGCAAACAAGACACTCAATGCTACAAAGTTATAGCATGCTATAATAACAGGAATATAACTCCACAGTAGCCATTTCTCACATAATTTGTTCTGATCTCGTGGTGCCAACCCTTGAGATTCCCGCTGCAGCAAAGCTACCTGTGCCTTTCTCAGAGAATCTCTTGTAATTATAAGGGCCACAGCGACCACACATTGAGAGTACTATTCCATACGAGACATAATTGATTCATATCCGGAGTCAGTCACGCTAATTATGAGTGATGCACAGACGCATGCAGAGCTACAAGTAATTTCCCAGCACTCCAAGTTCAAGTAAAGGGCACATACACAATAATTGGCAACAATGGTGCACAACAAAAGCGCTGAGAACAGAGGAACAAAAAGAGACATCAAAAAGGGCTTGAATACACTGTATATCTACACATGTGTTTCTCCAGAGATGAAGCTAACAAGAGGGATAAATCAAGAAAAGGGCAAAGATCTCATGTGACATTGTTAGTGTGTCACCTCACAGCAGCAAACAGCAAACATTTTTTTGTGGCCGTTTCAAATTCAAACAACTAAAACACATCACCTCAACCTTGCAGGATACGGTGGTCACATGTTGTCCAGCTAAATCAATTTACAGTTAAGCAAACAATTTGGCGCAACAGTACAAAAGAAGACTTTAAACCTCTGTGTTCTCACCTTCGTCCATGGCCCGGGTTATGGCAGCACACAAAGTCATGTAGCCTGTGTATGTGGTTCCATTATAGGTCACCTCGCACTGCTGAGTTTCTTTCTCAGGCCAAAAGGAGAAGTTCATGGTGTCTACCACAAACACCCAGTTCAAAGCCTGTAGTGTGCAAAAACACAAATTAATAATTAAATTATTAGAAATTAAACTGTCTGGAAACGTGAGAGTTATAACCAAAGAGCCTAAAATATTGGACGGACACTTATGAACACTGGAAACTCAAGGTAAAAACTCAGCAAGTTTTGTATTTAATATTTATTTATGTGATGTCTGAGTGATTTACTTTTACAATGTGATGGCAATGCTTTTGATTAACTCTTGGCCAGTTTTGGCTAAGATACGTAAATCGATTTTAAATGTGTGCCTCCTGTAATTCCTTCATACATCCTCTTGTTTCCACTGAACAAAATATTCTATGTCCCACATATTTCACTACTCATGTCAGCTGCTGACAGACTCCCCTGGTCAGAGGTCGGTGCCGGGGCCAACGGATTAGCCTTTTTCCAGCCACTGGCAGTCAGATCATCACTGTGTCTGAGAGTATAGAGCATCTCTGCCACCTTCTGCACTCCTTCCTCCTCCACAAAAACATCCAGACTTCGCTCTGCTATGAACTGGCCAGACTCACGGGGATACAGGGGTGGCTCCATGATGGACTCCGATTGGGAGCAGAAACAAACCTGAAATGATGCAATGTGGTTATAAATTCAAATACACATGTGAAAGGCTGCAGTGATATATCGCTTGTGAAGTAGTGTTTCACTTTCCAAATTCACTCAAAGAGATAACTATGGAAGCAATTATTCAGACATAAAATACATTTGTGCTTGTGAATAAGCGTATGTAGTCCATGTTCTAATCAGAGAAGTTAAGGGATAGACAAAAAGACAACTTTTAAATAAAGTTTTGCATAGAATGATTCTTGTGGATTTAGTCCCCCATTACCTACAAGTGCATTATGAAGGGATCTTCTAATGGCCAGTATGAACAAGAGGAATGATTACAGCAAGGAAAAAAAAAATATATATATTTCAGTGTTCATTTGGGAACTGACTGTTCTTTCATGACAGACTTGAAAAATTGTGAACCCGTCCTTTAACATAAAACTTCAATGCCACACATCTTGTATCACTCTAATCTTATGTAGGCTCTGTATGACTAAAAAAATAAATAAATAAAAGCAACCCCTGCACACACAGCACAACAGCACCTCTGGCCAAACCCATTATTAAAAGAGGAAAAAACTAAATTATATCCTTCTCTGTCTACCTCTAAAAGCCTCCCAGTCGTGTCCATCTACCTGAAGTGTCCTAAGGCTGTGTTAATGATGTGTTCCCCATTAGACTGCTATTATGGCACCGTGACGCACAAACATAGTGGGCAACTGAATTAAATTCATTTTCTCACTTCTTTTTGTAGTCACTCATATGATTTGCTCTCCACTCTGAAAAAGGCTACAAAAATGAGTTTCTTTTCGAGAAGGAGTACTATTGTCCTTGCGTCAATCACAAGCCTCGTTATATCACGTCAGTGCTGTTAATTAAAAAAAACTGTACGAGCAAAGTGCGCGTAAGAGCTGAGTGGAAAAGTCTATTCACGTTGGCCGCTGACACTACTTCGTTTTCGGGTCAAACATGAATGTTTCTTCGACACAAAACTCATGTTTAGCACGGCTGTAACCGACGTTTTAATTCGCACATGAGCAAATTCTTCATTTAACTTACCAAAAACGGCACGAAGAGATACCGCAAGCTCGTGCTACCTACGTCGATTTCCACTACCTGTTTCTCAGCTGTTGACCAATCAGAGCCACCCTGGTAGGTCCTTCGTCGACTGATAAACCAATCATAAAGACAGCAGCTGAGGAAACCGGAAAACAGCATCCAGTTATGACCAACACAAACTTAAATGGCGTAATTTTAGAGCAGGTAATCAAATGAATCAAAGGTCTACCCTATAGATATACATTAACGTAACTGTGATAGGAAACCAGCCTCCTGTAACATGATTGGTTGACTACCTACATATATATATTTTATAACTTATTTTTCAAGCAAAAATGCCAGTCGTGCGGTTTTCAGCTTCTTTAATGTAATGCCTCTTTTCCTAATTTTAAAGGAAGAAAATAAACACATTATTGTATCTTTGGGGTTTGGACTGTTGTTTTGGACAAAAGCATTTTAAGACGTCAGCTTGGGCTCTGGGCATTTGTCACCATTTTCTAATATTTTGTAGAAAATAAAGTTATTGTTTAAATAATTGTAAAATGCAGTCCTAAAAACATGCAGAAATGGCAGCTCAGCTGTCATCAAAACAGAAAATGGACTGCAATAATTCCACTCACCCACCCACACAAAAAAACAATTAGAGAAATAGTTCAGTAAAAAGTGGCATCATCTTTATTCATTTTACAATTTGACAATGTGAAGTCTACAGCATGGAGAGCAAACAAGTGTAGAGCAGCAGGGAAATTGCAGGGAAAAAAGTTCAGCATAATTTGTCAAATCTCCAATAAAATGTTTTACATTTTGTAGCTACATGTTTCCATTTGTAAGGTATTACACAAATGAGTCAGTTTTATTTCCATCACACAACTAATGAATATTCTTACAGTTTAGCCAGACTGTCCTGTATGTGGTGTATACAAGAGTCCTAACATCCCAAATACATTATCAAGGGTTAAATTTCCCATATCTCAAAAAAGCAAAACAAACAAACAAAAAAAAACAACCCTTAATGATTCATATAAAAAGAAAAGTAGCTTACATTCTGCATGTTGCACAGAGTGGTAATGGAGTACATCTGTGTGTTAGGACCAATATAAACAACAGAAAGCACACCGACCCACACACACACACAAACATGCGCGCGCACACATACACGTAGGACAGATAAACTAGAGACACAAACATACACATACAAGTCATAAAAAACAAAACCATCCAAAAATAAAGGTTATGTTTATTTTTGTCTGTTAGGAGACTGAAGAATATCTTGATAGATGTGTTTGAAAAAAAAAAAAAGTATGTATCATGTAGACTAATGAACTACACTCTTAAAAATGCAGAACATCTACATTTTCTTTTATGCACAGGAATGTTGGGACATTTCATTAAAAAATACAAAAATAAAATTCAAAAAAGACACCCATGATCCAGAATAATAAGTCTGAAGGGGTTGTGTTGATAGGGGCAGGTTGAGAGGGGGAGGGAGGGGGGGTCAATCTGAGTCTGCTTCAATCTGAATCTCCTGGATCTACAGCAAATGACCAGAGTACTGCTTCACACTGAAATAAAGAGTGGAAACATAAATAAAACACACAATAAAAATGCAATTCATAATCAAAGACTATGAAAATGTAAAACTGACCAACTGTGGCAGAATGATAGTGTTGGGAGGAAGAGGTTAGGGAGGCAGAGCAGGAAAGAGACAGACAGCCAGAGAGGGAGAGAAAGAAGACGTGACATAAGTGGCTGAAGGAGAGCGAGGAAGAGGAGGAGGAAAGAGAGGGGTGTGGTTAGTCCTTGAGTCCAAGCAGGTGCATCGAACTGAAGGGGGAGGAGAGGAAGGAAGAGGGAGGCAGGGTTAGTTACCATGGCAACACTACACTACTCATGAGACAGCGGCGGCAGGTCTACAGCTCAGCTGTATTAGCATTCAGGCTAAGCTTAGATAGCATCAACAAGAAAGTAGTGTATTATACGTGCCTACTGGTTGCCAAGGGAGACAGAAGAGGAGGAGCTTGTGCTATTTGGCAGACTGTGATTTGTTGTCGGTTGATCTAACTAAAAACAACAAAATCACTAGTCTTCCACACAGCAGCAGCCAGGGTAAGAATCAATCCACTCCCTGGTTCACAGTGAAACGGCTTGGATGGCAAATAGACAAACTGGGTTTTTTCTTCTTCCAATCATATTCACTGGACAAATGTGACAATCACATTGACCTTTAAAAACACAAATTGCACAAAATAGTATGCAATATGTATAACTATTCGTTTGCCTATGCATTCATAGCCATTTCATGTAAGTGGAAGGTTTGAACTACTTGCAGGTTGCATAGGGAAGAAAGGAAGGGGTTAGTGAAGAAGAGACGGCAGGCAACAGAAATGTATAACCCAACAAGAAATGGGTTAACTAGCATCAAGATGTAATATCATACAAAAATCATTTATAGGCATTTACAGTCTCAAAATCTATAAATGTGTGGTTCAGTGGACTGGAACAGAGAGCATCTTTGAGTTATCTGTATTTTGTTCAGATTGCTTTAAATGACTTTCTATGACCAAACATGCAAGCCTGGGTCAGGTTAAGAGCCCACAGAATCATTTCAAGGCGGTTTTCAAGGGGTTCTACTCAATACAGACTAACCGGTAGACTTTGATGGGAAAAATGCTTTAACTACAACTAGGTAGATAAATCAAACATGTCTGATTAAAGGATTTCTTCATCAAATAAGGTAAAGGTCAGCATTAAACAATGCAGGTCATTAGCGGCCGTGTCAGAACTTGCCTGTTCTGTAGAAGATACTGAGCATTCTGGATCTGATCCTGGGTGCCGGTGATGGTGATGATTCGGTCCTCAGAACCTTCCAGAGGCTCATCTATCTTAATGGAGGCTCCAGACTCGTGGCGGATCTGTTTGATCCGCTGGCCTCCCTTACCAATGATAGAGCCAGCCAGCTGACAGGGTACAGAGAAGAGAATGAGGGAAGTGGAGATAAAAGGAAAACAAGTGGGAATACAAACATTAGGCACCAAGATCACATTAGTGTATCTTAAAAACTGTGAAAGGGATGGGGAATGTGGATACACTCAACCACTGTTACAATTGTTTGAGAAATAGTTTCGTTTGATTTGTTTCACACTACTCTACACTTTAGGTGGACATGTGAAAAAAATCATTAAATGATACTATGTGTAATATTGCTGTCATTTACTCACGTCTTTAGGGATTGTCACTTGTGTGGTGATAACAGGGCCACCCATATCATTATAGGAGCCGCGTCCACCTGATGGCAAGAGTAGGGTAGAAATAGAGGGAAAGTAAACAAAGCACCAAAAATCAATACTTGCTGCCAAAATAATCACACATGACTCAGCATTTGTCTTTTAAATCTTAACGATGCATCCAAAGAGAACTGTAGACTCACCTGACTGATAGCTATCCCAGGAGGAACTGTTGTCTGAGCATGAGAGAAAACAAGAAGGATCACTGACTCAGTGATAAACCTAAAGATAAACTACCCACAGCCAAAACACAACTAGCCATGTATGTTCAAAAACATCTTCTGAAGAAAACTGCTGCATGACAGACTATGAAGCCTGCATGTAATCATCAGCATTTGTTGCAAACAAAATAGAACAAGTAAAATGTCATAACACTGGTGTTTAAATAAAAAGCAAAATATTGCAGCAAACAATTGTAGCTAAAACATCTGAATGACACTGGCTACATCCATATAAAGCCATATAAAGCCACAGAAAAAGCAAGATGCTTAGCACTTACCATATCCTCCTCCACTCTGTAAAAAACAGAAATACAGATGGTTACATACAGTTCAGCCGACTCCTTTCATCTCTGCACAAAACCCAGCCATATTTATACACATGTAGATGCATGATGCAGCAGCCTCATCCATGGAGTAGACTCAACTAACAGCCACCCAGTTTTCATCCATAAGCCAGACTCCTCCTCCTTCCCCAGGACCCCCCCACCCCCACCCCTCCTCCTTCCTGTCTCTCCTTGCATCTCCATCAGCCCCCATTTTCACCTGCTATTCAGCTGCTGCTGTCACCAGGGCAACAGGCAATTCAAAAAGCTGTTGCTGAGCAACGGCAGGCAGTATCCTGCCAGCTCTCGGAGAGGGAACGAGAGAGGGAAAGAGACTTTCCAGTCTGTAAACAAAGCGTTATTGCCTAGCAACCAACCATGGCCACCCCCATCCTCCCCATCCCCCAACAGGCTGGCCGTGAAAAGTACACAGTAAGAGGGCAATTATAGCCGATTATTATGGGGTGTCTCCAGCTGTGGTGATTATGGTCATTTGGTGGGATGGCTTACACTATGCCAAAACTAGCTTGTCTGCATGGCCAGGGCTCAGATGAGTGCATGCACACGTATGCACACATAGGTGACCAGCTATGTATTGTCAACCAATCACTATTATGAATACAACACAATGGACAATCACAGCTTATTGTCTGGTGTTGTGATCAACCAGTATGCTAGCCTCAGTATACCGGCACCCATTGAGATGCTAGAACCAGAGCTGCATGAATTTAGCAAGGGGTCACTAACCATGTTATCACTATAGCGATCCGGTCTGCCTCTTCTGTCACTGGTGATGAAAGAGTGCCATAGAGGGAGGGAGGGAGGGAGGGAGGGAGGGAGGGATGTGGGTGGGGGTGGAAAGAAATAGAAAATGCTTAGAAAAATACTTGACAACATTCCAAAGAAAATTTCTGGTCCAGGTCAAACTGCACACACACGATGAGCAAGATTACAGTATAAACACATTTCATCTCAGCCATCTTCCCACACAGTAACAGGAACAGCTCTGACAGTGTTATGGTGAGAGGAGTGACAGGTGGTGGTGATGATGATCAGAGCCAAGGGCTGCTGCCCCCCCCCCCCAAAAAAAACAAGCTCGAGAAAAGGCATTAGCTCAAGAAATGTGGTTGGGTTTATCTGGTACTCTTGCTGTTCCTGAAGAACATACATGTGAGGATTTTACTGCCATATTGAAATAAATCCACAAAATGTGTCTATAGCAAATCAATGTTTTCTATAGTCATTTTGCATCCCATCTTGGTATTAGCTTTGATGACACTAATGCAGAAAAAAAAACATACCAGAAATAAAATCATATTAGATATTTTGCATTTATTTTGTCCTCCTTTCAGGGGGCTTTTAAGTTCAGAACAACAAGAATCTACCAAAATGTTGCATTAATGTGTAACTGTACATATTAGAATAATGACACCTCTCACCACAAGAAATATTATAAAAGCATGCTTTGAGTTTAGTATGTCAAGTGAAGAATGTCAGCTTCCCATCAGCACATCATCCTCATACACACCACCACAAATACATTCTCAACCTGGGAAACACTGAGTGAATAGCAGATTGAAGGGGTATTAACACAGGGAAAGGGGAGTCATACAACACTGCTGCAGTTCCCCACAAAGCACTCCTAGGTGGATGGGGATCAAACTCAGGGACTTGTACAGACTGGAGCATTACAGGCAAACAGGCTGTGTTGTCATGTTTATTTCACATGGCAGTCATTAGTTTTAAGAGTTAAAGGATATGACAGGATAGTTCACACACAGCGTTATTTTCTTATGAGCTATGTGGGGAAGGGGTAACCAGGCATATTCAAAAACTGCAACAACAGTAGTAGTTAAGTGGGGAAATATGGGACCTGTAGGGATACCTCAACACTTAGAAATTATAATTTTATTATTTTTGTCAATCATGTTACATTTGTGAATGAAAAATATGCTGAGGTCCTGTCAGCACGAGTATACAACTTATTCCTCATGAAGACCACAGGGTAAAAAGCTAGCCTACATGAAGCACCTCCCAATGGTATTGATGAGGAAAGGGGAATCTTTGCTACAGTCATTTACCATTAGAGTTGTGCATGTGCAAGTAATATAAAAAACAACAGTGTGTCAAAGTATCCCTGTTAAGAGAAATCAGGAGAGCAGACGTTTAGGGACCCAAAAAAAAAAAAAAAAAAAAAAAAAAAAAACAGCAAAAACTTACTTTGATCTGTCATCTGAGCCACGGTACGAGTCATAGTAACGGTCATCTCTGTGGGCAAGATGGAGATGGAAAAAGACACGCACAAACACACCCAGACATACAGGGATGAGAACATACACTTGATGGAATGGATAACAGTGAATATAAATATTTCCAGATGGCTGCATAGTATGATCTGGATCACATGCAGAATACTGGACTTGTGTTTATCCTATGAATGAGACAATGTAAAGCCAGCCACCTAAATGGAAAATAAGCATCTGAAGAGGGGAATAAGCTTTTTCTATGGTCAAAACTCTCAAAAGAGGCACATAATGGACTTTAGTTTAAAATATTAAACACTTAAGAATACAAAGACTCAACTTCAAAATAAGAAAGATGTATGTAGATATTTTGCACTAGTGGGTTAAGCCAGTAAAACAAAGAACAATAAAAAGAAAGTTAAAGAAAAAAGCAAATTAACCAACACAGACAGCGGCAAACTTGTGACAGGAAGCACATTTATGCATGTCTGACAGTGAGAGTAAAAGCTAAGGAGGAGAACAACAGAGAAATCTAGCCACAAACTATACATTGCTTGTATTTATATCTTACCCTCCTCTGTGTGGGTGTCCCATAGGCATGTTGCGTCCACGGCCACTCCCCCTGCCGACCCTACTTGGGTGAGGTGGAGGAGGACCTCGGCGAGGGCTCATCTCATCGTAATCCCGGCGAGAGGGAGGCATTGGTCCCCGTCCCCCTCTGCTGGAGGGCATTCGGTCAAATCCACGGTCTCCACCGCTGGATCTGCCCCCCCGCATGGGGAACCCTCCCATCAGCCTGCGACCGCCCCCCCTCTCTTCAAACATCATGGTGAAGCCACCATATTCATACGTTTCGTCGTAGAAGTTGGGGTCATAGGGCTGCGCACGGCCCTTTATGGGAGCCTGAAAAAGGCAAACAGGAAGATGTACTCACCTGTTCCAAGTGCATTTAAAATGCACCATTTCCAAGAATATACTGGAAATAAATGTGCATCTACTGGAAATAATACAATATTCTTAACATTTATTTAAAAAAATGACAAGTGGGTTGTTTTCCCATACGAGTGTCTTACACTAGGCTACACTTAAAATTCCCAACCATTTATTAAAAAAAATTAAAATAAAAAAAAAAAATGTGTATTTTCACTCAAAAGAAGGATTCAATTGATGGTTTTGATACACTGCAAATTTTCAATGTATAAAGTCTGACAAGTAACAAAAAAGACTCCCAACCAATTTACAAGATGCTTACTTCAGCGATGAGCTCCAGCATCGTCTTGATACACTCCACCACCCTCTCCGTTTTACCACCAACCAGCACCACGCGGTCCGTCGACTGAGGACAACACTCCTGAAACAGCTTGATGCTGGTCTTTGTGTTCTGGAGGCACACAAAAACAGAAATGTTTATTATATAGCAGCAAATTTAACTGTAGAAAAATACCCAACTCCAAGCATTTCACACATGAAATCATAACTACATTCAAAAGTTTAGATACATCTTCCCATTCTCATGAATAAAAAAAAAAGTGTGCCCACTTTTTACTGGAACCGTCATTTTAGGGATCTTTTGAGAGGGAATCGCACTAGAGCCCAGTGTAGGACAGTTTACTTGATCTTGCTCCTGATGGTTAGTCTGGCCATTTGTGTCTGCACTTTGACTTCCATTGATTTTGTGAAAACACATTATTTTACAGTGTATTGTTAATAAATCAATACTGCAATTACACTCCAAAATTCCATTGTATATATTAATATTAGAACGTGTTGTTGGCTGTGGGTTGTTTTACTGTGGGTGCATTATTTAGTTTTGTGTCTTTAAACGTACAATGTACAACAACAATAATGGTTTTCTATTCTATTGTATTCCCCTCCTCTGTATTTTAACATAACATTTTGATTCTAAAAATCCCGGGAACCGCAGTTTATTTTTTGACCACCAAAATTAAAACCACCCGCTCCCGCAAGATCACAATACACGTGATCCCAATACAGTCCTCTAAATCACACCACATTTTTGAGGCATAGAAGACTGGACCAGAATAATGACAATGTTAAGAAAACAATAAACACAAATTCAGAAGACTAATAAAGAAATGTGTTTTATATTGGGAGTCTCTAGCTTGGTTGAACAACTTAAACAATCAATTCAAGGACTCCATTCTTGTTAAAATTGAAAAACTGGCATGAAAATGCATGTTCTAAATTACAAACAATCTGTTAACTGCTTCGCTTTGCAAGTGATCTTCATCCCTTGTACTAACATACCTCCCGGAGCTCCTTGATCTTGGCTCCCTTTACCCCGATGATCGAGCCGGCCAGGCTCTGGTGGATCAGCAGGCGCAGCTCGCAGTCAAAATCCATACCATTGTACTGCTGGTACTGTGTAAGGACAGACACATGTTAATATGATACAATCAAAAGTTCAACATAAGATTTTGAAAAACCTAAAAACCCGTTTGAGACTAATATTTCTACTAATTCTGGAATGACACAATGACAAATTAACGTAGTAGGGATAAAAAAAATAAAAAAAAAGACATCTCAAAACTATGGAAAGTGTAGTAAATCTAATTTGAACTAGAAAGCATACAATATAATGTACATTTAGTGTAAACTTATTTTTCATATTTATGTTGTCACTATAGCTTAACTGACATGAGGAGTTACAAACAAAAACAGCTCCAGTCCTCACCTCTTCCAGGGTTGGGATAATCTTCAGCAGGATTTCTCCAACTGTCTCGATGTCGGCACTGATGCTCAGGATGCTTCATGTTACACCCATCAATGACAAGGCAGAGCACAGCCATGCAAACAGGGAGGGGTCGGGTGCCAGTAAGGCATCCCAGGAGGAAGGGAACAACATTTCAGATCAGAGAATTCATACCATCCCCCAGTAGTCTTTGTCACAGAAAACAGTCAAACCCCATTTAATCAACTGACTCCTGAGACTAACACCGCTAAATAAACTGTTGAGGTCCAGTGTTTTCTAAACTTAACCTGGCAGGTTATTGATAATCCAACACAGTAACTGGCAAAAAGCAAGTACCCAAATAATGCAATTAAAAGAAAAACAGTCTTCTGTCGAGAGAAAAGAAGGAAAAAAAGACAAAATTAAAAAAAGAAACCCAAAAGGAAAGTGACTGCATTTGGTGACCATTGAAGGGGCAAGACAGGGAGGGTGAGATCTGGGGAGGGTCTGGCAGGAATGAGCACCAATGGTGCCAGAGAGAATTTTAAAGTCCTGAAGCATAACTGGGTGGATGCACACTACAGGGATTTATTTCCTATACCAATTGCAAGTAAGATGTCCAACACAAATGTAAAAGATTAGGGAAGATGGAGAAAATGAATGAATACCAGATTTGTATTTGTTACAAAACACTGTTGTCAAATTAGCAGTGGTTTTGATACTTGAGTTGGCCACATTAATGGAAACCAAATTTGGTTGTCTGCACCCACCAAGTGACATAATAAAACAAACAATGAATATACTGATTCAGAGAACTTAAGCAAAGTTTGTACATGGAAGTAGAATGGTAGACAGCTGAGGAAAAGTAAGAGAAGATTATACCAAGGAAAATTAAGTTTGCCACCACTGGAGTTTAGGGGATGGGGTAAGCCATAAATATAAAACCAAAGAATGCAGAGATGAGTGGGATAGACAAGTCCTGTACTGTCAATAGCTCCTGCAATCAATGACAGTTCAGATGAAGCAAAAGACAGAAAGGAACAACACACACACGCACAAGACTTGAACCCTAGCTTGCCTTTTGCATTTCAGAATGGATGTACGATCTGAACCTATCAATATAATGGGGACATCACAAAAAGAATGGGATGGTGCAAGAAGCAGGAGAGTGTTTATGAAACTAACAGAAAAATAAACGCCAGTATATCCACTCTGAAGGAGGGAGGGGGGTGAAAACAGAAGAGGGTAAGATAATCGTCAACAAAAACACAAAAACACTGATATATAGCAAACACTGGCACTGGAACAGATTATAGCAAAGATTTGAAAAGACAGCAGCAGATTGTGGAAAAACCCTGACAACACCAGCCTAAGTTTCAATGTTGACGTGACTTTAAAATGGCATGTAAAGGATGTTGACATAGCTTACAGGCTCAACAGGCAGATTTGGACATGAACGCATTGACTCAGGCTAAGAAATACTGTGAGAACAGGTAGGTTAAAATACAGTGACTTGACAGAGGCAGGATGACTATTTATTATTCATCTTCTCTTGTTTGTTTGACCTGTAGTCAGGCAGTGAGAGGGAGGAGCTTAGGGACATACCGCTCAGGCCCACTGCTGTCTGGGACTGACACACTGGCATTGTACTGGGCGTGGCATGGGCAGGGGCCAGGGCCATTCGAGCACAGATGTCAATCAAGTAAGGCGCCCATTTAGGGACAGGGCACGATTATGGGCAGGGCCAACCAGGGTGTCAGGTGGGCGGGCGCAGGAGGGGCCATCCAGAACATGGGCAACAGAGGAGGAAGTGGGCAAAAAAGTCAACAGTAAAATAATAAACAAGGGAGAGGGAAGAGGGAAGAGGAATACATTTTTAATATACAGGCTCTACACTGATCAAATGTGACTTAATTTGATTCTCTCAGAGATTGGTTTGTCAAAGAGAGAAGAGGAGAAAATGTGACATTGGAAAATGGGTAATGGCATATTAAGAAAATGAAGAGTTCAATGTTGGGGAATAGACCAGAGACAGTGAGAGAGGGGGGGGGGGACAAATTGTGGAGGGCTAGAGAAAGAGGCAATGACATTGAATGAATTGAGAATTGGCCATGATACCTTAATACTTATATACTATACTAATTATTATATATATAAAAATAAAGTTAGCTGGCGCTTCTGGTGACTTCATGATCACTGCACTGTGCCCATAAACTTAAATTAACAAGAGCATCAGTGTAGCCACAACAGAACTGTTACAATAAATTATCATTATGGAGAAAAAAAAATTTGAAATTGGACTTTTTTTTGCCTACGGTCAGTTTAGCTGAGGCAATCACATGTTGTTAGAAGAAAAAGACAACCAACCTCAAATGGGTTGTCAGATGATCTCATGAACAGAAGGCTAATATCAACACAGGCATCAGCTAACCACACCCCTTATTTACACACAAGAGATTGCCAAATTTAAAAAAAAAAAGTTTTTAATCAGTTATCCAGAGTAAATGTCAAATAAACTGTTGTCCTATTGAGGCTGGTTAGTTTTAAGAGGCTGCACCAGTGGAAGGAAAAAATATGAAGAATAAAAATAAAAATTCAGTGCGTATAAAATAGATGTACTCACGTCTGTACGGAGGGCTTTGATGTTTTTGCCACCCTTCCCAATTACAGCTCCTGCATTCTGAGAATACAAAAATGAAATCATAACGAAAACATGTAATTACCAAAAAAGGTACAAGAAAATATTACAATCAATATGACTGAATGAATACTTCTAATAAAAAGGATGGAAAATATTTTTAAAGAGACAAAGATGTGATCAGTGCAACAAAAAGAAAACCATAAAAAATGCATGGTGTAAGAAATCCAATCTTACTGAAGCGGTGCAAAAAAGAAACACAAACACACGAATCCTGACAGGTTCAATATGAAACACAAAATTAAACGAGAGCTGATTTACTTTGCTCTGCAGGAGGATGCGAAGCTCAACCATCTCGTCTGAGTTCCTGGAGCGCTTGAATGATTTCTGCTCATCCGCATCCTCAGCGGGGCGCTTACCTGGCATAAGGAGATAAAAACACACACTGACATCCATATATGCACAACCCTCCCTAGGATAAAATTTAATTACTAAAAAGACGTCAGAAAGCCGACTGAAGCACAGAATGACGAGAGAGAGAGATTTTCAAACTGATTTCACGTTAGAAGCTAAAAATCAACAAATATCACTGAGATATAAACTGATTTTTAATAACCCTGTGAAATCAATTTTGAGGGAGAACACCAGTAAATTTATATGTCTTAGGTCCCTAATCTAAGCTGTATACATTTACCAGATAACCTGAAAATAATTTCCAAAATCAGATCTCTTAAGTAATACAATAACACTGCCTCTTCTCATTACATAAAACCTAAACATTTTGACAACATAATGTTTTATACCATTAGTCTCTGTGTTGCTGAATGAAGTCTCTTCTTGCTGTTCGATTTCTGTCTCCATGATCTTCTGACAGGGGACTGGACGGAGTGGGAACCTTGGTCCAGGGAACAGGCGGCAGCGGCAGGGAGAGAGAAGCAGTAAACTTGCCTCTGAGAGCTGCGGTAGTCTGTCAGCATTGTAAGAGGACGAAGAAAGAAATTGGTCAATTCAAAGTGTGTATAAGCCCGCGATGAAATGGCAAGAAAAATGAGTCAATACTGAGAGAAAACCCGCACTCACCGATATTTATTGCAGAGGCGAGGGCGTGTAAATAGGCGGAACTAAATAATCACGGACCAAACAGCTGCTGCGACCTGTCGGGGAGAAAAAAAATACTGAAATTTAACATGAAAAAGGGAGTTTTTCAAATCTAATAACTCTGGTCACGTCCGGTTTATTTTATTCCCTAAATTCAATAATTAGCTAATGAGCATCAATCCAATAAATCAAGACACAAGTAACATTAAATCATGTCGTGACGTCGAGATATTAATATGTGTGTTTAGAGAGAGAGAGGACAAGCAATGTGCATGTTGTCGGGTTAATGTTTAACGTTACTTGAATCGGGCCATACATTTATCAGCCGGCGATTAACGACCTATTACAACTTTACGTCGCGAGTTCTTATACAGCTAACTAGCTAAGCTGGCAAACAACAACACGGCAAATTCCCAATTTACAGTGACTTACAGTAGTTAATCCAAAAACTGACCAAACCGAAAGTGCGGTAGCATTGAGGCTAACTTAGCTACAGCTAACCGTAGGTAACTGTGGTTAATGTTAACAGATGGGGAGGGCTAACGAGCCTAGAGGGAAGAGCGTAAACTGTGAGCTTCGTCGAGTAATGTAACGACTTCACCAACTAACGCTGCAATTTTCAACTTAACACTTTACCAATTGCATACGATGTAAGAAACGACGATGTATTTCTGATCCAACACGACTACTGTGTAACAAAACATTGGCAACTGATCACTACAAAAGGACCATCTTGAACTACCTCAAGCTAGCTGCTAGCTAATTTCGCCATGTTGCCATAATGTCGGTTGAGCACAAGGGGAGCTAGCCAGCTAAGCTAATTAGACAGAGTTACACCGGAAACAAAATAAATAATACTTAATGCACATTTGTTTTATCCTACTTATGTATTCCAAATGGACAAGGCCAGTGTGTACTGTAGAAACGGGAGCAATATCGTTAAAAAATATCACAAACCTGTAGTGCAACACCTCGCTCGTCCCCCCCTTCCGTCTCTACCGAACTGGAAATGTACAAGTGGACTAGAGCGCCCCGATTGGTGGAAGAGAACGCAAATCAATCAGGAGAGTCTTCTGATTTGCTAGAAAAGGAGTCAATCACAAGAGGTGGGGCGTTTTTAAAACAATGCAATACGCCTTATTTCCGGGTACTGTTAAATCAGCATTTTTGATTAAGTTAGTCCCGTTAATACGATTTGAAGTACTTGCTGTTTTAGTTTGTGTAGAGGCGTGATTATTAAGTGTAGAAACACCTGCTGTATATAGAGCTTGCGTGGTCATATTGTAGGAACATAAACCAAGTTAGGCTAGTCAAGTTTGGCGCCTCGATTAACGTTATTTCGTGGCGGAGACTGCCTCTGTACTTCTAAGGTAATTTTTTAAAACTTCATTCAACACAAGCATTGTCTCATTTTTTATATTTCTGCCTGATATGACATGCTATATATGACTGCATTTCTCTCTTCTTATCTCTTCTTCCCAGACGTGACTGTCAGCTGAGACGTTGGGTTTATCCACGCTGAATGACCACAGACAGAAATGACAGAAAGCATCATTCCCATGCTCTTGTAACATAATAATAATAATGCTGATAAATCACCACCAGATCCGATGTCAAGTGGTTCCGGTGACACAGAAACATAAATTGTAGAGTGTCTTGAAATAAATTAAATGTAGCATTTGCAGCCATGAGTAAAATTTGACCCTTGTCTCACTAAGATAATACTTAGTTACTTTTCTGGAGCAGCATCAAATCAACCAAATAGATTTGTGTGTCATTTAGGAGGAGGTAGCAGGGGAGAAGATAGTAGAGAGTTGTTTGGACAAGTACACACTGATGATGGCTCCTGAGATCCAGATTGTGGTTCGTGCTACCCAAACCTGGCTGCAGTCCTCCTGGCATGTCCAGGTGCCCTTCGCCTGGCTGGAAGCCTGTGTTGAGTGGCTACAAGAAGAGGCAGGAGGAGCAGGTCATCTGTCACAGCAGCAAATCAACCAACAGGTAGGAACCAAACAGACAACAGGTCTGACTGTATTACAGCTGAATGCAAAACAAAACTCTTGATGGATACATAACCCAGATTGAAGTGAATAATCTACTTGACACAGCAGATGTTTTCTATCTTTTTGTATTCGGGAAAAAATCAACATCGTAGCATAATCAACAAATGTAAAAAAAAAAAAAAAAATCAAAGCATGATTTCAGTAGATGAAGCAGTTGGACAACAAAATACAATGAACTCTTCTAATGTCATTTTAAAGCAAGACAATCATGCTGCGGTTGGTAATGATCACCAAAAAAAGTGGGTGATTGAGGAGAGATTGAAAGAGCACCTCGTGGTCTGACAAATCCTAGTTTCTGTTGCAACATGCTGATAGCAGGGCAACATTTTTGTGTAAACAGCATGACTCCATTCTGCCTGGTGTCAGCTGTACCAGCTGGTGGTGGCGCCATGTGAGGTATGTTTTCCTGCTTTGACGCATCATTTCTACGCCACAGTGTACCTAAATATTGTTGCTGAACAGCTGTGTCCCTCCGTGGTGAAAGTCTACCATTTTTTCCTCTCAAATTGATGCTTCGGGAGGATAATGCTTTTTTTTTTTTTCAAAGCACACATCATCTCCCAATGGTTCCAGGATCATTGAGGGTGATATCAAATCATCTTAGTGGCTCACATGGGCACCATAGCTCAACCCAGTACAGTAGTTAAGATGATGTGGATTAGGATATTCATATCATGACTAAATGCGATTTGGGATGCACCAACATCTTTCTGATGTTTCTAGATCATTGTTGAATAATTTAGATAGTGTTAGTCTATGAAGTTACGTCTTCTAGTGTATGTTGATGTGATGGCTATTCCTGTCATAGGACATGTCAAAAAATAATATAATTATCATGCTCACAATGTTAAGTGTGAAAAAACAGAATAACATGGTTTTGCAGCTGGGAATAAACTTGTGGTGTATTCTAGCATTTTAACCAGCTTACAGTCTTTCATTTACTTCATTGCATGACAAATGTGAAACTTGAGGTGCTGGACCAGTGGTTGTTGACAGACCTGAGGGACCTGGATTACCCTGTTTTCCCTGAAGGACTCGCTCAAACCCAGAAGACTGAGCTCAGGGGCACGTTTTGTGTCCAGGTACAGACTGGTTGATTTATATATGTATTACAATGAACTGGTGTATAAAGGAGTATAGCACATGGGCAAGAAAGAGGGGAAAAGACACATACAGTGGTAACAAATGGCATTTGTAGTCTAGTTTATGATAGAATCCTGCACATATATATATATATATATATATATATATATATATATATATGTGTGTGTGTGTGTGTGTGTATGTATGTATATATATATATATATGTGTGTATATATATATATATATATGTATGTATGTGTATGTATGTATATACACACAAAATCACACAGCACGCCGTTGTAGCAAAACAATAAGGCTGCTGTGCAGTTCAAGAAAATTTGATGATTGTACAGTCAGAAGCCAATTTATAACAAAGAACCACAGGATGCCAGTTTTCCTTTAGATGATCAGGAAAACGCAGCCAGCAGGACTCCTTTAAGACAAAGTAATTAAATGTAAGTTGGTTCAAAATATACAATGTTAAGAGACACAATATGTTTGTCTGCACAAACACGCCACTCACAAAATAAAACGAGTAGTTAATGCATACAGCATGCCCACTGTCATCGGGGTATAGTGTTATTGACATAGATTTTTAAGTGCAGTTGTGTAGAAATTAAAATGGTGGGGGAAAGGTAGCGTACTGAAATAAAACGTTCCCACTCTGTTTTAGGTTGACTCAGTGTTGGACATCAGTCAGCCTGCGTATGGTCAGCTGCAGAAGTGCCAGGGCACAGTGTGTGCCAATGATGAGGTGTCTGCTATTACACAGACCACACAGAGGCCCTGGGAAGCCAAACCAACCCGTATGCTGCTACTGCAGGTCAGTGGCATTATAAAGTATGCAGTAGGTATCAAAAAATATATTTAAAAAAAAATCTCCATTGAATGTTCATGTTGTGCTCCTAATTTTAAGGTTGCGGTGAACAATACCTTTAATGTTAAAAAAAAAAATCACCAACCACTCACCTAATACAGCCTAGTTGTTGTAGTAAAAACCAAGCAACAGTGAAAACGTCCAACCATGAAACGCAGACAGGAAAAACAAGTAGAGTAATAATTACCTTTAATTGGTATGTTTGTGCGCGTGTATGACTATGTTTGACTTGCCAGGCGGCGTTGTGAATGTGAATGTGTCTTGGCAAAGATTTTTTTTCTACCATTTATTCGAGCACTTCAGTTTATCGTTAAACTAAAGGTTAGTACAAGGATCTTTTTTTCTGCAGAAACTCAACATGTCACGGACAGAGTTCTGCTGTTATTGATACGATAATCGCTGTAATTATTGTGTTGACATCACAATAGACCCGAGTAGGATAGATGAAACAAAAATATATTGGAAGCAAAATTATGTTACAGCACTTTAGCAGTGTGCATGGACTATTTCCTGACTACAGTTTATTTGACATTATAAATACAGTGTTACATTAGATAACAGTAAGTAATGTACAATTATACTCAATCAACTGTTCAAACCCTAATGTACAACCAAGTTTTATCTGTGTGTGTTTGGTTGGGTAAAAGAAGGAGGACTTCTCCTCCTCTTCCTCACTGAATCATAGTGGACAGGTCCAATCAGTGAAATGCTGGATTATAAGGCGCCGTGTAGTGCGCGAATAGTCACCGGCGTGCTACAACTAGATATTCCTGGCCTCATACACGCGGATTGTAATTTTCACCTTAAGCAATACACTTGTCACTGCTCTAGGGTTTCTTGTGTTGCTTAGAAACGGCGATGGTAGTCCTATAGTCCTAGTGCCTAGAGCCATGGGATGCAAGGACTCATGGCAGTTAAAAAAAAAATGCACTGGCAATGTAATGAAGCAGATAAGTTGAGATAAGCTTCGACCAGCTTTGCAGGCCAGGCAGCTTATACTGTATGAAGAAAAAATGTATTGTAAGTCAAAGCTTGACCCAGTCATGAAGTTTAATAGCTGAATGACCCGCATTGTAATGCTTGCGTATATTAGCTGAGGGTCACATGTTTAAAGGCATTGACGTTGAAGTTAGTTAAGGGTGCAATATGTTTAACTTTCTGCTTGTGAGGGTGTAAGTTTGTAATCATTTCTATGTTGTGCAGGTGACAGATGGAGTCCAGAGCCTGGAAGCCATGGAGTATCAGCCTATACCTGCACTGAGCTCAGCTCTTAGGTTAACCATTGTTCTTTTAAATCTTTTAACTTCACTGTGATGTGTTTTTGCCACACACAAAATGTTTTTGTTTTTTTGGGGTTTTTTTTTCTGGCAACCATTTCTGAAAATGAAGAATGCATTCAAACTGTTTTTAGTGTAACAGAAGATGTTAGTTATTTGCGCCTTATGTTAGATTATAGATGGAGATGTCACAAAATAAAAAAAAAAAGTCAGTATGCATTTTACTACAAAATCACTACCAGTTTCTCACGAATAAAAAAACATGCACAACAGAATTTCTGAAAGCTTTGTACCATATTTTTAAATGACTCCTAACCACCAGGCCGGGTGTAAAGCTGCAGTTGCACGGACAGATGGTCTGCAGACTTGGGATGCTGCTGTTGGGGCCGTCCAACATCAAGATCCTGGGTGGGGAGGTGGAAGACTTGGTGAACAGGAATAACCAGGTAAACATTTGGTTTTGTTTCATCTGAAGGCAGATTTTAACCAGTCTATGTTTGTGTTTTCTATCATTTTGTTCATAGTTTTGTAGGATTACTATCTGGACTGGTGTACTGTACATAACACTGCATAGAGATTCAAGCTAGTTATTATGGGTCTCTTGATTGTTTGTCATTTTTTTCATACGGCACTCAAATAATAACAACAATTCTAGCTGTTCTTCTACAGTAGGGGATATAATGCAATCATTTATACAGAACAAGAGGTCATTTGTGTACTACTCTGACAGGGCCGGGTGCTGTGTCGGACACTGGGACTTCCTGAAGAGCAGCAGCAGCAGGAGGATGGGGAAGAGGCTCCACCATCACACCAAGGTATATCCATGAGAACTTTTGTATCTTGACAGAGCCTGCTGTGAAAAGCATTTTTTTTGGTTATGAACTTAAGTCACTGGTATGCCTATGAATCACATTTCCTGGTCTAACGTACGGACTTTAGAATTGAACAAATTAATTGATGCAGCACCTCATTTTGTTTTCTTCTTAGGTAACCAGGAGTTTGAGGCCCTGGAACCAGATGACCAAGACTTGTTGGCCAGTCTGGAGGCCCAGGAGGAGGGGGAAAGGGCTCCGGATCGGCCTGTTCGAGACAGCGGCTACGGGACACTCAGCGAAAACTCCACTGAGTCCTTGAGAAGCTCCTCTGTCAGGAGTCTCACACTATCTCACAGAAGTGGTTCGGTCCAAAGTCATCACGAACAACAGGAGTCTGACCTCTTTGACCACCACGCGATTCAACAAGAGAGCACAGATCACATCATGGCAGATGAAGATTTTCCTGATGAAGATTTCGATGATCTTCCCATGGATGAGTTGGACAGTGTGATTTTTCAGGAAAGCACGAATGTCACCACCGCACAGTCTGACCGTGGTCACAGAAACACACCTCAGACTGACAGAACAACAGGAAACACTTTGGACAGAACAACAAAACCCCAAACTGGTGGGTTCGAGCGGCGCACTTTGACTGGCTCTGTGGCACGGCTTAGCTCCAACAACTCCGGATTTACCGCGCAGCACAGAGACAGTCGGAGCTCTACCGGAGGAGTTTCAGGGCATTTAGCTGTAGCGACTTCCAAACCCGTCTTTCCCTCAGCAGCTCCAGAGCCGCCACACGAAAGTGGCCGTTCTCTAACTAATGATGTGAGCGATTTCATGGATGAAGACATGGACTGCTTTGTTGAAGAGGTAGAAACCTATGGAGCGCAAACCAGAGAGTCAGATGTTCAACAAGGACCTAGTGGAGATAGAGAGAGAGCTACCAACCAAACAGAAACTAAAGGCTCCAGTTTTCAAGTTACCTGCAAATCATCAAGAAATGTAAAAAATGACCCACAGGGTGATGTCACTCTCACTCTGACCTCTCCACCGTTTACATACTTGTGCCTGCTAGAAGAGCTGATCTCTAAATCACAGCTTCACACCACGGAGATCCGTGTCAAAGCTTTCATTGTGACTCTCTCGGGGAAACTGAGCAGCAACAATGGCCTTTGGCGAATCAGCGCCACAATATCTGACGGAAGTGATTACCTGGACGTGGAGCTGTCGGACGAGGTTTTAACAGGCCTGCTGGGTTTCTCTGTGGCAGAGAAGGGCGCTCTGAAGCGGGACCCCGCCCGGAGATGTGAGCTGGACGCTGGAATGAGGAGATGTCAGGAGGAGCTGGTGGACATGTGTTGCATTATGACTATCGTGGTTGAACCAGAGGGGAGGAAAGCTGTGGTGACCAAGGCAGACCCTGTCAACGAGAAAGTACTCCAGGAGCTGGAGCAGAGGGTGAGAGACAAGAGGAAATAAACACAGAGAGAGGAGGTCGAGGGGAAGTGAGCGATAAACGAGAAAATTGCTGGAAGCCAGAGAAGTATATTGCCCTTAAGCGCCGATGAAAAATTGCAAATGGGTCAAATCGGATGCAAATATAACATTTCACATCAGCGGTGCCTTTATAAATTGTTGCCTTCTGTAATGAAACTAAGGTAATTTTGCGACCGGTGATCAACCTGCCCGTCTGCTTCAGATTGGGAGAGCACAACGTGTGAACTGGGTGTCTGATGATCAGCGAGCAGTGTGTCGCAATGCATCCCATCTGCTATATGTGAGTGTGACATTCTGTCATTTGTCATTTAGAAGATTTCATTCATCTATTCACAGAGCTATTTTTGCTGTGATTCCAAAGCAAAGTAAACGGATACAAGATGGAGAAATTCGGAATATTAGCTGAGCATCCCAAATGATAAGGAACATTGAAAACTGCGTGAAGAAGAAGAGTAAGGCTTTTGAGATGATAGAAGGGAATGGAGGGGGGGGGTGAAATCATATACTGATTGTTGTAATGAATTGCCAGCCTTTGTATTCATTCAGTACATCCATTACTTCTGACTGAAAAATGATTGAATATCCAAGGGCAGCGTGGGTCTTTAATAAACTCCCCCAGAGGAGAATGAGAAGAAAGGAAGATAAAGGAGAGGCCATGAGCTTCGATTATTTCTGTTCATTATAGAGCTCAAATATGTTTTTCCCTCGGATGAATACATATACCACACGTTTGACGTTTTGCCTGTATTTTGTGTATATTGAAATACAATTGTTTTGATGGGTTTTTTTTTTTTTTTATAATTTCTTTTACACACTTTGACTAATAAAGCATATGTGAAGTAGTTTTATCTTTTCATTTCTCCTCATCACCATTAGATGAATAACCAGAGAAACGGAGCGCTGAAAGCAGAACGGTGTGTTTCGGTGTGTAATAGTTTAGGTAAATGCCTCTGTGGAATATGCACTGTTTAAACACATATAATAGTAATTTAAAGGAGCTCTGCGGAAAGGGAATCTCTCTTTAAGATGAAACATTTCAACAATTTGTTCTAAATACATTAATTTGTGGCTCGTCTGCCGTCATACAGTATAATTAGGTGGTATTTTAAGGCATGTATATGAAACTAGTCTCACATACTTAAATGTCTTCAGTGTGATAACAAGCAAAACACAAAGCTAATAAAGGTACCGCAGAGAATGTATCTTACGTACGTATGTGTGTGTTCGTGCAGGAGGCCACATGCATGTATCTTATTGTCCTACGCCACTGTGTGCACTTCCATTCAGGTAGCTGGTCTTGCTTCATTAAGGGCTAATCAGGTTGAACATCTAAATCAGGACCCTGCTATGCATGTCGATGGCCTGTTATGTGCTAATGAGGCTGGATACAATGGAGGGGTGGGGGGGTGTCGGGAGGGAAGCAGGAACCCATAGGGAGATACAAATGGAATAAATATCAGGTAATAGAGGAAATGAAACAAGTGTGGAGTGTTGTCTCAGTGGGAACAGAAGTGATACTGCAGTCAAATCTTACTATATACAGCACATACCGTACATACACACGCGGGGAGTACTCGGTGTAGTCCTGTCTACCTTTGACAAAATTGATGAAATACATTTTGTGGACGTGTGTTTTCTTTTAGCTGTGAGTTTTTTGGGTTTTTTTTCTATTTCATGTTGTATGGTCAGTCAAATAAATGTACTAACAATTAGATAAAAGTACCCACGTTCTATGAAGATCATATGATACGACTGAAGGCTCGAGAAAGGCCACTAAATGGACTTTGAACTGATATTGTTCTTCTGTTATTTAAACCATAATATACATAAAGATTTTTAGTCCAAAGAAGTAAACTGTTAAGACAGAAGCGGGCAGGGGACATATGCAGAAGACATAAACCAAATATCTGAAAATAAAAGATCTTATATGAAACTTATGACCTTCATTATTTCCTCATACGTTCATTATATCCTTGAGTGCACTGTGGTCCTGTATATTGAACATCTAAACGGCACAGTCTTGTAAGGAAATTACCATTTTTGAGTCCTTAAAAGTTCACAGTGCCACATGACAAATGACATATTTCAGAAGCAGCACGAGCAAGGGCTTGACTCCCCTCCCCTAATAGCTTTGCAATATTATTTCCTCGATTATGTTAGTTTTCCACTACTGTCTCAGTCTGGAGTGGAAAGCTAAAGCTACAGCACGCTTCTTTCATTCCCTCCTGTGAGTTTGGATGTACTTTCCCAAATTGCAGATAGCGGGCAAGTGCGGGAGACTGAGAGAGAAGGGATAGCATGCACGGCAGAGAGAGAGAACACTGCTAATTTCTCTAATGCTCATATACAGCTGCACTGTACCTCTTTGGTCATTACAAATATCATTGTAAAAAGTATATGAGCAATCCTAATACCTGCTGTAGCAGCTGTAATTTTCTTTGCCCTATTACGTTCAGTAATGAAAAATCCACTTAGACAGCTCAACCTCTCTGTTAGGCCTCCATTAAAATGAGCAAATGGTTTTTCTTCATGGCTAAAACATACCTTTTTGTGTGTGTGTGTGTGCGCGTGTGGGTCTGTGTGTGTGTGTGTGTGCCTGCAGAAGCTTGAGGATGTGAATCATTAAAGGAGTAGAAAATTATGAGGAAATTGGACTTCGTAGACAATAAAGTACCTTCCTACTTTGTTTTGGCTCATCTGGGTGGAGAGGATGATTATTGTGGTTTGAAAAGAACTGAAGAAAAGACCCATTTTGCACTCATATCCAAGTTTTCAGGTGCATATTCTTAATTGACAAAACTTTTTTGGTGTCATTGGTACTTTACGTTAAAGCCTTAAAGCAATATTTCAACATATAGCATACGACAAGAGTGAAATCTATTTTAACAATCAACAACTAATGTTGAACACATCCATCTTTTCTTCTAAGTGGGAAATCCAGAAATAAAAACCTTTAGACACAATGTATGAGGAGTACAATATATAAAAAAAAGGCCATAATGATTTTGAAGATGTAATCTTGCAATTAAGGAGAAACAATTAATCTGATCTTTGGCCTCCTACTGATGACTCAGGTGAATGATCGCTTAACAAGACTTAATGGGAAAGCCTATTAATTCCCACTGAGGCAACTCTGAAAGAGTGCAGACAAACGATTGACAGGCCCACAATACGGCTGGCCTCTCTCCACATCCTACTCTCATTAAAGTCATTACTACCATTTGAATATGAGCGGGATGTAGCCTACTTGAGAAGCAGGACTTAAAAGAAAAGAAAGCAAAGGTACCATATAAAGAGACGAATGAGTGATTTTGCTGTGACAAGGAAGAGAATGGCTCGCTCCCCCCACTTGTCCTTTCTTTCTCCGCAGAGACGAGGCAGGATGACAAGCTGGCCATTAGGAAGGTAATTTGACAAGCTGTGCAGAGTGCTTTCACAGCGCCCTTACACCTCTTGAACATCATAAAGCCTTGTTCTGTACCCCTAGTTAATAGTAAGAGAATACGGAGGCTGGAAAAGACTTCAGAAGATGCCAAATGACAGCCAGTGTATCCAACGTATGTTCTGTTCAGACCAACATGGCTCTCTGAACTAAAGCGAGTGAGTCAGTCAATCAGTCAGCAGCCAGCTGTTCAGGGTTTGCACACTGTTAGTGAATTCCTGTTATGTTTTATACATGAAGATTACCGCAGTTGATCTTTTGGTGATCTTGTCACATTTTTAGGTGAAGGCATCGCAGTCGTGTCGTTTGTTAATTTTATGGCTACGTGCACCTCTGTGTGTGTGTGTGTGTGTGTGTGTGTGTTTATTAGCAGAGTTAATGTCCTCAGTTCATGAGGCAGGATATGAAATGAAAGGTCACCATCAGGAAACCATTGGGACATGAAGGAATTAAGGGGAAATGAGATCCACCAGAAGCGATTAGGATGTGGACTGAGAATATTCACTCTAAAATGGGGGCAGCGCCTACAAAAACTACGAAAAAAAAGTTCAGGTCTGAGTCTGAGTTGAAGTGACAGACGTCTCATCAGCATCGATCCAAATGACTCCTCTTCTCAAGATTGTTACACATATATACACACACACACACACACGTACGTATCACACTCAGACTGAAATGCCGCTTGGCAACTGTCTGTGTTGTTGCCGTAGTGATTGACGTACAGGAATAAACCTCAAGTTGAGGTGGTGAAAAAAAAAAGATTCACCGAGTTTTCACCACTGATGGCTGTTGGCTGTACAGCGTATTGTCACAAGCCACCATCCAGCCTTTGCTCTTATGTTACCGTATTGTGCTTTTATCTCCTCTTCTCTCTCTCTCCTCATATGGCCTCCATTCTGGTTTCTGAATGTAATCATCTAAAAATAACATTGTCTGGATACGCTTGCAGGTGATTTGTTCGCCTTCACAGATGTCCCTCATGTTAAAACCTCGAACGGTGCGCGGCCATTTCCTGACAGCTGGGAAAGTAAATGAATAAGTTTGATGATGAAGGTTTGACTCAGATATGGCATTTACAAAACGATGTTGTTGAATATAACGAGTGTGATGTAAGTGTGTAACGTCAAAAGTCAAAGACAGACAAAAAGTATTATTCCAAGTAAATTTTTTTTTTTTAATACTGTAAAACATGTATGGAGCAGATCTTTAACATAAACAGTGTTGGCTTGAAGTGGCTGTTATCTGATGGGATATAACTATAATTCTATTTCAATGGTCCTGTATTCAACCCTAAAGCTGTATATAATCCTTTAGTCACCTGTATGCTGTAGAAACCAAGGAGCAGAATCTCAGAGCCACGCTGACCCATTTATACTACCCTATCACCAAATAAAGATTTTCTCACAGCATGTCTTTGGTGTTTATTGTTGCTGTTCCATTATGTTTCTATTTGATGCTCAGTGACATGAAGATGAGGCTCCTGATCATATTGTAGGCTCATTCGCTGGCAACAATGTTACAGACAGTCTAACCTTTTTTGGTCCATTTCGAACTCGCTGTCATGATTCTGTCATATATAAAACCTATGTAAATTCTCTCTCTCTCTCTCTCTCTCTCTCTCTCTCTCACACACACACACACACACCACACACACAAAGCTTCTCCAAATAAGCTATAGCACTTAGGGAAGAGCAGGGTTATGTTGCCTGCGGAGGCAAAATTATACAAACAATCAAAATGAGTAATTCATTTATGCACACTCACACACACGAGGAACAAGTCTCGGATGTCTATGGGGACATTTATCAAGTCTTATTAATGGACCTGATCAGAAATGGTCCAGCTGGCTGCTAACTGTTGCCCGTCCATTAGAATGCATTATCACACTCTTGCAAATGTCTTGCCTTGTATCCATTTGTTTGTTTTTCTATTGACGCCAATGCTAACTAATTGTATTCCAGTGAGCTCCCCATAATGTTAACAAATTTAAATCTTGCATCCAGCGGGTAATTTATTCAATTTTAACATTAGGAGTAGTGTTTGGGTAAATCTTGTATTTTTATTTTTTATTTTTTAACAAACAGGATGCAAACAAATATTTGTGGTTAGTCACTGCTTGGCGGTTGGTGACGGTGGTCATGCATCAGCACCATGTACTCTAGTAGATTTATATGCTAACCTTTGGATTTGCAAACCGACAATCAATTATTCAAATCAGATAATGAGTTTATAGTGATAGGAAACCCTTTTTATTTATTTTTTTGCAGCCCCTTATTGTCACCCCACCTTATTCTTGGGGTCCTTTGAACTTTATATTAAAGGCCTCTGCTTTAAAGCTACTCGATTCAATCAACTGTTGCTGAGTCAAACTAAGATGCCCCCTGCTCTGAAATCTAATTTGACGGGCCTAAATGAAGGAGAATGAGAAAAGAGAAAAAGTGGAGGAGGAGGGAGGAAATGATAAGGATACAACAAGAATGGACACAAAGCTGAGAAGAGGCTGAGGGAGAGGGGAGAGGTGTTTGCTGGCAGGTGAGAAGCAAGAAGCAGGAACATAAGGGGAAATAAGGGGTCTTCAGTTTAGTGTGTTTCAATAGAGGCCATGAGAAAGGTATGTCTACAATATGTGTGTCTGTTACATAAAAAAAAAAAAATTGTCATTTGGATCTCTTCTAATGATTTTGCAATTGTGCATATACAGTATATATATATATATATATATATATATATATATATATATATGTCATCATCATGATGTATTGCTTTCATTTATGTCTTCACTTTACTTCAAGTTGTAACGCAAATGAAATCTGAATTCCCTGTATATTATATGCAATATATATGATATTGTATATATATATTATATTTAATCACCTTCATGTGATGTGTATATAACAACTTTCCTTCTTATTTGCGGTTTTATTGCTAGTACTACCATCATTATTGGTTATGTGACGACAATAAGGAATTGCAGATAACAATTTTATTTAAACAGACACACAACCAAGTGTACATTGTATAGATTCTCACACACACATCACATCATCGTCCCACACACTTGGTTTCAGGAATAGAGTCGTTACTTCCATGCTGCTATTCAGTTGTACCATATTCTAATACATCGCTTGCAACTTTTAATGTGTCTGATCAGAAAAAAAAGAAAAAAAAGAAAAACCTGCTTAAAATGTATCTATGAATATCATGGTACACACATTTCTCTCCTAACAAACACACACACACACACACTCACAACAACATGACGTGCGTTCGCTGTCTTTATGCGCACAACCTCCCACTCAACGTACTCTAATTTGCTGATATCATTTTCTGCATCATGGCTGTTTCAATTTAACCAGGTTCTGTTTTTATTCATTAATTTTTTTTATTTTTTTTTATTAGCGTTTGCCATGCAGCCTCACATTCTTCATTTATTCATTTGGTTTTTTGAGATGGTGACATTTTCTAGAGCACTGTAGTTCTTTCTAGGTCTCTATGACATATTTATTAGTTTTCATTATAATTTCTAAGGAAGGTACACATGTACTAAACTTGAAATACAGCAGGGTTATGATTTTTTTTTTTTTATCGGTCTTGTTTTTAAATTAACCAATATCGCCAGCTATTAGTTGCTTATTTTGATTTTTCAGACCAGCAGAGCCAAAGGAAGGGAGCGCCAAACAAAACAACAAAAACCATATATTTCAGCTCAGCTCTCTTGTTCAGTTTTACATTCAGATTTCTATATGCATAGTCATTACTTGGTCATTCAGATTGCTCTCAGTGCAGCTCGTATTTAGATGCATAGCGAGCTGAGAAGGACTCCAGTCTGATCCAATGAACTTTGTATAGGCACTTGAAACAGGTCCGATGCACAGTTTAGCTTGCAGCTAAGATACATCCCCTCATCGCAAGAAGGTCCTAATGCATCCTCAAGGGCCCTTCAGCAGCTCTGCCTTGGTCACCATGGAGATTTGACTAATTCGGCAAACGATAGGGTTAAATAAGTATTCACATTCAGTCAAGCATGAACAGCAGCAAAACATGTAAACACTTGTTGGATGCCTGGAACAACGGACAGCATGAACTAGAGTGACTATACGTGCCGCTTTGATATGCTTTTAAAACTCACATCCTTCCCCTCCTCCACCCGACCCAAAGGTTGGATCCATTTTTTTAGTAGCTGTTTGTGGAGGGACACTAAATGGGATCCAAATTGATGGAAAGATGGACTGAGGAGCTGGTGGAGGGATGGCATGAATGTAAAGCCTGAATAGAATTAAAGAATTAAACAGCACTTGATATTCTTCAGACCCCTGAGGCCATTAGGGGAGCGGCATGCTCTCTAAATTACAGTAATGAGGAGTTTGGTACCCAGCTAGCCACATAGAAAAAGACAAAAGGAAGGAGGGGTTCATAGGATCAAGACAGAATGCCCTTGATTCATTTTAGAGAGAAGGAGAGAGAGCAAAAATCACCAGATTTCAATCACAAATATCTAATTGCCTCTATAGGTTCAGGAACAGTTGTCTGATGAGTCTGTGTGCAGAATACATTTGAAACACTCAGGTTTTCAAAGGCACAGGGGGGTAAACAGAACAGGGAGAGATGGGTGTGGAGTATCCGTGATAAGAGGAAAAAGGAAACTCGAGATTGAAAGTAAGAGAGAGAGAGCAATGTGAATCACATACTGCTGCTCTGATCCCAGCATGTGTCCATCTCTGTCCCAGCCAGACCCCCCACCTGGCCTCCGGGGAATATGTGTGTGTTTGTGACTGACAGAGAAAGAGCGTGCATTGGTCAGGAAGCATATATGCACATTGGCGTGTCTCGGTGTGCACTTGTGTGTGCGTGTGTGTGTGTGTGTGTGTGTGTGTGCGTGTGTGTGTGTGTGTGTGTGTGTGCCTGGATTCTCTCAGCAGGAGTGAAAGCACATGGGATGAAGGGCACATGCAGCTAACCACACATTTAGTCATAGAACCGTCGCACGGCCGAGATCTTTCTCAGAACCTGCCACAAACGTACGTCGTGAAGGGAAGAGAGGCTGCATTATTTCTCAGAAAAAAAAAAAGGAAAACAAGACAACACTTAAATGCAACTTGATCTAAGCAGTTAAATCAGTTTCATTTCTGACTGACCATCCAAAAGACAAATCTTTAAAGTCCTGGCAGATATAAGGACTTCAGGCCAAGAAAAACAATGTGCAGCGCTAGATGTTTAATGGGATATTTAACATAAAAATCTAATTCTCATTCACAGTCTGATGGCAAGTGTAAAGTTCCTATTTGCTACCTTGTCAGTAGGAAGGAAATAACCCAAACATCTCAGTATCAGGCTGATCAATAAGGAAATAAACATATATATACAAGTGAACCTGTTATTTCGGGAGTTTGTTTATTCGTGGGTTTTATCTAGATGTTCAGGTTTCCTTCCTTCCACGGCCTGATGACGAGCAGGTTAGGTTATTTAGAGACTCTAAATTGCCTGCAGGTGTAAAGAGAGTGTGACTATGTCTGGCAGTCTGTAACCTGCTTCTCACCCAGGGTGTGCTGCAGGAGTACACGACTGGAAGCATGTTTGGAGTTTTTTTTTTTTTTTATAGGATAAGGCTTTTTCTTATTGTCAACAAATCTCATGTACAGAGCCCAACCAACAATGCACTCTTATTTACAAGTATTGTGCATGTATCCAAAAGCTTGATATAGGCTGCATTCCAAACTACTGCAACTGTCATCTTACAGTTGAACATTTGGCTCTGCACATGAGATTTATTGACAATAAGAAAAATATAGAAAATTACCAGGCAGATCTTTAAACAGGGAATAAAGAAAAAAGGTATAAAATTTACTAGACTTAATACATTTAAAAACAAAAAGCCTCACCACAGTGCTTTGGTTCTTTAATTCAGTGTTTAAGCTGCTCCCTACCAAGAACCAAGAACTCTATCACACCATTCGATGATCCCAGGCCCAAACTTTTATAAAATCTAGATTGGATATAATACTTCTAATATACTGTAATCTCTGTGTTTCTGTATAAATTATGTTAATTCCACTAACATAATCACTACTTTTAAGGCTAATTTTCTGATGAGAAACATGCCTGTTCAGTAGTCACTACAATTAATGAACAGAGCGTCTATTCGTCTGCACACATTTGTCAGGGATTCTCTTGTTTAATTTCTCACTCTGCGCTGAGACACGTCCATGTAATTATGTGTCAACGAGCAATTAAAGCGCCAATTAAGGTTAGTTAAGCAGAGAGCATATCATAGATAGAGAACAGTGATTAGGCACAATTGTCGCATGATTATTTGTCAATGTCAATAAACTGATTCTCTATCTATCTATCTATCTATCTATCTATCTATCTATCTATCTATCTATCTATCTATCTATCTATCTATCTATCTATCTATCTATCTATCTATCTATCTATCTATCTATCTATCTATCTATCTATCTATCTATCTATCTATCTATCTATCTATCTATCTATCTTTTTTTTCCTTTCTGATTTTTTTTCTATGCTCTTACCATCTCTAAGTGCCTCTGTGTATCCTTCCAAACTCCAGTTTCAATCAATCTGTTTTCTTGTGTTTCTCTATCCACCTCCATACGCTTCCTTCATCCCAGCGGCCTCCCTCTCACCGTTCCTCTTCTTTTGTGTGTGTTCTTTGGAGTGTTGGTGGATGACGACTTCATCTCTATCCCTTCAATTTCTCTCTCCACCTTTTCATCTCCCTCTCCTTCTGTTGGAGTGGTGCTACATGACAATCCAATATCCACCATGTTCAGCATCCTAACACTCCCCTTCTTCTTTCCGTTTTAGCTTACATCTATGTCTGTCTTACATTTTCCTCCATCCACTGTTTTCTTTCACTTTATCCTTTTTTTTTTCTCTTCTGTGCTGCCGCAGCAAAAGTAAAAGCTTTTATGGGAAGAGGGAGAGAGAGAGAGAGAGAGAATAAGGTGACAGAAAGGGGGAAGACATCTTAAAAAATTGGAGTTGTATACCAGTGCACCCGTTCTCAGTAAACACCTTTCAATGATTCTTTTTTTAGATTTGCAAAGCCACAGTACACCAGAAAAGACAAACAACAGTACATTTGACACAGATCTTCCACAAACTCTTTTTAGGCTTCTGTGAAGTAAACATACTTTATGCTTTCAGGTAATTATTCAAAGTTTTGAGAAATAAATATGGACGACACCTCAGATGATACATGAGTGAGACATTTTCCCAGAATGTCCTGTGTTTTTTTTGTTTTTTTTTAATTGCTAACAAGTATCAATCAGTAGTGAAGACACTATTTCCAACACTCTTCATACAATCTGCATTACCAAAATGTACAAAATGTTTGATCCTTACACTGGCATCAATTCTCACAAGCATACTTCATCACACACTGAGCAGCATTACATACTGGAAATAATGCATTTCTAGACAAGAATGAACCAGAAATGCTAAAATAATAATGAAAAATACTTCCAGGCCTGCTATATGTAATAATTAAAAAAATAAATAAATAAAAATAAACAAATCAACAACATGTACAGTGTTATTATTGACAGTTAGACTTTTGCTTCACTGACTGCATGAAGAGTTTTGATGCTGAAGTTAGAAATGAAAAAAAACGTCATTTGTCAATTGTGATCCTCTCCGTTATTTCCTTTTTGGCTGATGTTATGGGTAAGCCGAAGATGTTTGCTAATTTTAGTTTTAACATTTTGAATCAGACTAATTTTTTTTTTTTTTTTTACTTTTCATACACGTCATCCATACACAATTCTAAACTGAGCATGTTGTCAACAAGTCAATTCAGCTTCATTCTGCAAGATGCATAATTGACCCAATAATCTCATATGACGAATGATTTTGTTCTCATTTTGTTGTTGTTGTCATTATTTTGTTATTTCCATGCATTAGCCAATGAGGACATACAGCATTCAAAAGGCCATTTTTGGTTATGACTTGTTATAACTGTACTTTGCCATCATCTTTTCAAAGTTTTTTTGTTCTTGTACCTACACACACAGTTACTCAAATCACTTTTCTTAAAATTTGCTTTCTCCTTCTCATCTAACCGCTCCATGCTTTAAGAACAATATTTTTCTTGACAGAGCTGACAAAAATGAAGTTGAGCTCACTGCATTTTTTTTTTTTTCTGTTTAAGGGGGGGACACATGGTAACATGAAGCCTAAAAATGCCCTATATGTCAATGTCTGATGGCTGAGTCTAATGTTCCCTCTCTGTGGGTGTGTGAAATTCACACATGTGAACACACCTCCTGCCCACCAAGAAGCGAGCCATCTGACCTTTTGCTTGTGGCGGATTTAATGAAGAGACTGTCATTTGCCATCTCTCTGACTGCATGCTTGTCTCACACATGCAGATGTTGAAAATTGCACACCCGTGATACCCTCCTCCTTGTTTGGTGGGTGGTGGGAGCTGATCATTTCTGTTAGTATTAATGAGCCAGTTACTCTGACAATCGGACTGCCAGTCAAGCCAGTTTGACTGAGTGGTCTATAGTGGACTATTGAATCCATCATTCCCCTCAATATGCTTCTCTGATTGAGAACCAGAAGACACCAGTGACATCCAGTGGCCATGTTATGTAGAGTCATATTAAGTTCATTTAGACAAGGCAGAACGAGTCATATACTGTATACCGTTTTGAAAATAAAATGTATGTGTTGGTCATCTTTTATGGTACGGTGGATTTAAAATGCCCTCTGCTTTTGCACCATGTGGCTCTAAAACTCTAAAAGGCAAAACCGCAATATCAACCTATCAAAATATCAAATATACTTAGAAAAGACAAACTAAAACGTATAAATAAGCTGCCTGATCATTTATCGTAATTTGTTCATGTTCTGGGAAAAAAACAATCAGTCTATTAAAAACGGTCCACTTGCATTGAATGACTAAATCATCATAAATGTAATACACCTCAGTTACTTAATGCCAATATTCCATTTATCTCAAATGGTTTTGAGTATATGTTGAATTATTTGTGCATTTTTGTACAAATACAAATGGATTAAAATCTTTATTTTGGATCAAAAGCTGCAATGAAACGTTTAGAAAGTGTCACTCCATCTCACATGTAGTAATAATAATGTTATTACTCTAATTATTCATATAATATTATATGACAATGGTCAAACATTTGAAATTCTTCAAGTCTAAATCATTTCAACATTTTTTTTACGCGAGGTTAAATTGTGTTGAGGAAATTTGAATCTGTCTTTCCGAGTCATACATTTAAATTGTGCCCTCAACTGCTTCAGGAAAATCTGAAGCTGCTGAAAACCTGAAGAAAAATTAATAATACTATTAATATAATACCACAATTAAATTACAATACAGCATTATCACAGATGACCTGGTGGATAATTCATTTCATTTACTCCTATTTTTTGTAATTAAATGTTTGTCTTTAATTTATTCATTTCTTTAATGTGTGTTCCTTGACTTTTTCCATTCACTCGTCATTTATTTGTTCTGAAAACTGTGATAAAACATAAACATGACATAACTGATATTCTTTGTACAAAACCAATGAACCATATACAATACACATAAAAAACAACACGCATGACTACCGTGTGTGTGTGTGTGTGTGTGTGTGCTCACAGTGATTCAAAGCATTGAGCTGCAGTTGAAGTGTGTAGGGGGTGTAACGGTGCAACAGCCCTGCAAACTGCCCTGACTGAATCCTTCCCTGAACGTCACGTTCCTGGGCTCATTCACCACCATACTGCAAATAAAACACACAGATACACACATAATGACTCACATGAATCCATGAAGCTTTTCATGATGTATTTAAAACTGCATCAAGATAAAAAAAAATAAAATAAATGCAGTCGAGTGAACAGCAAATGTTTGAGAAGTGGATTATTCTAAAGGTATAAACACAAGATTAGTACAAACATCAACTTGTTAACACCCAGGCACACGCACACACACACACACACACACACACACACACGCACACACACCTGTTGTACAACTGGGTGCAGCAGGTGACTAGCTGTGAGACGATGGTTACGTTGGTTTTGTTGAACTCTGTGCTCAGGAATTGTGGGCACTGAAGATTGGGGATGTACAACATACCTAGAAACCCACAGAGCAATGATGTCTTTCTCAAACATTGGAGTAACATGTATATAATGATAAAATATATGCACATTTTAAAATCTGTATGTTTATCATATACATATCATACCAGCAGTTCTCATTTTTGGTTGGACGATGTGCTAAACAGTCAGTAATAGGTAGAAAATATTTGGAATTATGTTCACCTGCAATACAAGCTGTCATGAAACAGGAGACGCTTCCTGCAATCAGAGCTCGGAGGCCACATCTGGAGATGTCAATGCGTCTTTCTGGAGCCATTGCAGCTGGAAAGGGAACATTTATATGTTATATTGTTTAAAAAAATAATTGAACAGATTTTTATTTCACTCATCAAAAGGTTTTTTTTCCCTTTTTGTTTGACATGTCAAATTAAACAGTGTTGAACTTGTTGAAGTTTTTCAACACGTCTTTATCTATTTAATACTACTTTTCCTTCTTTTATAATTTCAGTTATTTTGACACTGCATTTAATTTAATTTATTTATTTCATTTAATTATCCAGGAGAGGCCTTTGTTGAGCATATAGATTTTTATAAATGTCACCCTGCATTTGACATTCACACAGTTACACACACACACACTGACACGTGGCATATATCACTTATACGCTGACAGTTGTTGTTGCAGTGAATGCATTTACGTTTGCAAATGACAGTTTTGTGTATTCGCTGATGGCACAGTATGTGTGTTTGAGAATGAGCAGGAGGATATCTTAGTTTCTTTTCTGTTTTTCTATAAGGAACCACAGGCTAAATGAAACAGACTTAACTTCTCATTCAGCCCACACACTGTAACTTGCTTAAATGTAACAGATGGATTCCTCAACACTTACTCCCACTTGTGCCAGGCAAAAAAAAAAAAAAAAAAATCAAGGACTCTTTGGGTTTTTCACCCTGTGTTTCTATGTGAGATTGCATTTGATGCCGTTTTTTTTGTTGTTTTTTTGTTTGTTTTACATTTGCAATGTTGAAGTGCTGCATTTAAATTTAAATAATAGCATATTCGCATAATCAGAAAGTTCATGATCGGAATATCAGAAGTTATGTAGCTATATAGAAATTACAATTTTCCTGTTTGTTTGGTTTGCTGCTCAGCCTGGCTAGCAGATTATAAAGTGGCACTCACACAGGGCTCCAACTGACATCCCCAGGGAAGCAAAGTTAGAAAATCCACACAGAGCGTAGGTTGCAATGGTTTCCGAATGAACCTAGAAGAAGAAACGGGTTTTATCTTGATGGTACAGCATGGTAAATACTGTATTTATACTGTGTCACACGACTGCTCATGCAAACAGACACACACACACATAAAAACATTTCCTCCATTGCTACTTAGTGGTCAAAAACTACACTGGGTACCTTTAATGGATCTCTAAGCTGAAATTGAAATATAAACACATCCAAAACCAAAGACTGTAGGAAGACACTGACTGAGTCCTGCCATCATTACTCGCATGAGAAAATGATCATTTTTGCAAACAGATGCAAAGTGTTGGTTGAAGCTGAAAACAAATAAGGAAAACCTACCTATCTAAATGCATTAATACCAGATTAATAATACAATATTTATATATAATTGCCACTGAGACATCCATTAGAGAAAATAAAGTGGATAAAAATATTTACTTTTGGCACTTAAGCTCCAAAAGGACCAACAATGATTTTTTTCCCCACTTAATAAGAGCTCTCTTGCTGGACCAGTTAGACAGTTACTTACTAGTCCGGATGCTCAACACATCTTGACACTTGACTGTCATCTACAGTACCTTCCTGACCAACGCCTATTACATCATTCTTTACATTTTTTTCCTAGTTGGACAGAGGAACAACACATACGATTGACAAATTAAAAAGGAAACAAATGTGAGAATTAGTATCTGAATATAAACAAGGTTGAGAATATGAGCGAGACTTACAGATATATACTGTTTTACGTTGTTTACGTACTCTGGCCCGCCTGACTTCCGCCTGTTAATGAACTCTGACAACTTCTGATAGGCCACAAACTCGTTGAGAAATGTCTTTGTGCCAATCAGCTCAGCAACAATGAAGCTGTCCTCGAAGGAAACGCCCATCATGAACGAAAGCGGCATGAACACGTAGGAGCAGATCAGCTAAAGGAGAGACAAAGAGAAGCAAAGGGAGCGTGAGTGCATATATGTGGGTCCGTGTTTGAATATAATGACAGTAAGTTTACATCAGAGAGCGTATGTGTGCGTGTGTGTGTGTCTGGTCAGGGCCTTAACTGAGAAGCTGAGCTGTGGACAGTCAAACATCCCGCCAAGCCAAGAGAGCACACCGTCGAAAAAGGCCAGCAGTGCCAGGAAGGCGATCAGGTTGACGATAATGTTGGCCACTAGACCCACAGCACTGGACGCACCTTGGGATGCCGCCTCCAGAAAATTGGTACTCTCTCTGAAGCGACACAGACCATGTTTGACTGGTCATTTTACAAAGTATCATCTGAACAGCATCTCATCAAGATATCACAGTGTCATCAGCGTATTGTTGCTGATTGGTTGATTGATTGCTTTTACAATTGAATGGAAAAATATAAATAATTTAAATTTAATAACAGTCCTTTCTGTTAGTGACAACGTGAATTTTAAGTTCATGAGCTACTTTCTGCTTTTTCACGAACAGTTTCACAATGTTGTGACAACCTCACAATGTGTTGCCACTAGAGCGCTGCAAATCAAAGCTCAATACATCTGAGTATTTGGATAATACACAAAGAGATATTATTTGAAAATATAAATGTCTTCCTTTCTTTGTGTCTTAGAAATTTAGTAGAGATGGAATGGCTATCATCTCTATTTCTATTTTGTTAAACCTTTATTAAACCTAAACTAGAGTATCAATAATTCATATAAAATCATAGGCTGAATCCATACAAGGTTTCAGATATAACTGAAGACTGGTTTGAGAGAGAGGATGAAGACATAAAGGGAGAATACAATTTTTAAAAAACGGTGAGAGATGCTTGAATACAAATTATACCACAATAGCGTTTGTATTGTGTTTATGTATGTTGGTTCATTCTCTCCTCTCCTACCCTTTATCCATTTTGAGGTCCTGACTGTCTGTTGTACTGGAGGTTTCCGTTTCAGGCCAGAACATCTTAGCGATAGCCAGGGAGGCTGGAGCTGACATGAATGATGCAGTCAACAGGTGTGTTGCCTCGACCTCAAAAGAGAAGCACACAGATGAAGACACAAGCTCATTCACTTCCTATCAGAGCAGTTAAAGTATAATGTGTATAATCTTGGGTAAGTGTCAAGGTCAGTCAGGTTTTGGAGTTGACACTCATAATTCCCTTGAAGTCATTTGACCAAGAATAAAAAAAACTAAATCTGGAATTTATTTTCTCTTACGTATATCATCCTAATTATTATGTGGATCTTATAATCGATTTGTGCACATCCTTATTTTGCTCATGATAACCTCAGTGTCTCCTCATCCTCACTCTACATGTCGTCTTCCTCACCCCTAAGGATATAAATGCTCCCAAAATGGTACCAGAGATGCTGGCAAAACCTCCTGTCATCACAGCATGGATCTCAGAGCGAGTTAGCCTGCTGATGTATGGACCAATCAAAAGAGGCGTGTCTGTCTGAAAAGAGACAGATGAGGTTAATTTGAGATTAGTGGATCGATGAATGAACTTTTATGATGCGAGTGATTTGCTTTTTGTTATTGCTTATTGTTTAAAAAGGTTGTGCACCTGCCCCAAGAATATATTTCCAGCTGCAGCCATTGATTCTGCTGGAGACGTTCCCATGGTAACCTGCATTATGAATCCAATCTGGGAATGAGACAAAAGAAATTCAAAGGGAATAGAAATAGACATAGAAAACATATAAATAGAAAACTGAAAAAAAAAAAAATGAACACATGAAAAAACAAAAATGATGGTTGTCGATGTGTTGTTACGATCATTTCTAATCATTATGTCTTGTACTCCCTGATGTGTCTTTCTGTCTATGAAAAGTAAAATCCTCCTGCTTCCTCACCTTGCAAACGAGCCATGGCATAAAGCCAATGTAGTAGAGGATGGAGATGACAGAGCTTAGAAACACCAATATAGGCATTACCTGGGGAAAGTTATTATTGTTAGTGTTAATAATAATATGAACCTTATTATTCTTGTCACTATTATCGTTCACATGTATGCCTATGATCATATTTGTGGTATATTACCTTGAAGACGAAGAAGTGGTCTGCGTAACTTGCACCAAACACAAACTTAGACCCAACATCTGTGTATGACATAAATCCCTGTGTGCAGGAGATTTCTAAATGTTAACAGTCTTCTGTTCTCTTTTTCACGTTTCATCTCCTGAAAATCTTTCATCGGTTTCAACATATTTTATAATAATGAATCCCAAAACTGACCAGAAAACCTCCATGGGAAACACTTAGTACAATACTTAGACAGTACAACAGTAGACTTGTATGCTGGCAGAGAAGAAAACTTACAAGTCACTGAAACCTAATACCAGCGTGTGTGTGTGTGAGTGTGTGTGTGTGTGTGTGTACCTCTGCTTGTTTTCCAAGCCACTGCAGTGCACCTAAGCCAACTGTGGTCCTGAGGGTCAGCAGACCAAAGGCAAACTGTAGCCCGATGCCGCATATCAAAGTTTGCCAACGCCACTACAACGCACACACACACATACGATATGTACACACATGATCAAAAAGGAATTAGCAGCATGTGTGCGTGTGTGTGTGTGTCTGTGTGCATGTAGAAGCTTGCATGTGCATCCCGTACCCTGAATGGATGTTTGGAGAACAGCAACATTAAGAAGATCAAGAGAAGCAAACCAGAGAAAGACACAAGCTGTCTGGTTCCCTGCTTGGCTGTGTCCAATGTGAGCCAGCAAACCACGGCCACGAGCAGCAGCACGTACACGATCCTGGAGAGGGAGGGAGAGGAGGATGACAGACAAGGGAGGGAAGAGGAAGACAGAGAAGAGAGAGAGATGAACAGATGCCGGCAATCTGTACATCTGTAATATGTGTTATTATAAAGCCAAGAGGACGGCAAATGTGTCATAAAGGAGGACATCCGCTCTAAATCAGAAAAAAAAAGCATGATGTGTACTCAGCTGGTGGGTTTCTTAGAAAAGGATTAGACTGTGTTGTCAGCCAGTAAGTCAACAGCATTTTTAAGATGGTACCAGTTAGCAGCTCTTGCGAGCCTCTCCTATATTAACGCTTGAGTCAAGTTTACCGTATAAAGTTCTGTTTAGTGGTAAAGGCTCCGTTCTTCAGGATGCTACAGTAAATCCAAGTAGTATGTGAGTGATTTATAAGAATTCTCATTGGCTGGATTTTTTGGATGTGTAAACACATCGGTCACATATCATCACCTTCATATGATGAGCTCATTAGCCAATAGTTGCCTGTTTACATTCAAATATACAGAGCAGAATTCCTTTGGTGTTGTGTTTCTGTAGAGTCAAAAATATTCCCTCTCCTTTAATGTGGACTCCTGATGGACATATCTGCTATGTTCTCCAGTTAAGTCTCGCTGTAGATGTACTAAATTAATATATTCCGACCATTTGCTTTCTTCTTACTTCTTTATTCTACCCTGTTTCGAAATCAGTATTGATGCTGATTTCACGAACAATGAATTGTCCTCAGTGTGCGGATATTGTTGTTGCCAGGAGACAGAGAAACACTCAGCATGTCGGAAATGTCTTGCACATTATAGAGATCAGTGCTAGTCTAGTAAGAGGGACTTTTAGTATACTGGATTTTCAATGGCTTGTTGGGTCACTTTTTATTTTTATGTTTGATTTGGAAGCCAAATACAAGGCAGAAAACAACAAAGTGAGAAAAATGAACCAAGAAAAGGCACATTTTATTATTTTTTCACGTGCGCTGTGGTTTTGAGTGTCATTTCTCACCATCTGATCCAAAACCAGTTTCTACTGAAAAGGTCTCTGATAGGATAGAGCTCCTCCCACACCCGCTCGCCATAGCGTTCCATCGTCCAATCCCAGACCAGGAAGAATATGGTTACCAAGGAGATGACCAGCAGCCCGACAGCCCGATGGAAGTTCAAAACACATGCCGCTATCACTATGGTGACGAAGCCTGAAACAAATTTAGAATTAATGTGAATTATATCCCACAGCGCTGACAGCGTTTTACATATTTCATATTAAAACTTATCATGCATTTGCTGCTTTCCCTCTCTCAGTTAAAAAGATAAACAAATCCTCAAAAAAAAATATAATATATAATATATAAAATTCAACAACTGTAGTAACTGTAGGGATGTTGTTAATGTTTACACACATACACACATTGCCGAGTTGTTCTGATCAACAATGGCTTGATTTTTCCAATACCAATCATAGCTATGTCATATGTGCATGTCCAAGACGCTGAGCATGTACAGGTAGGTGCACTATAATCAGCATTACTAGTTAACAAAGATAAATGAAAGAAGCCTTTACAAGCCTTCATGACAGACTGTAAGTCCTCAAGCAAGACAAGAAATTGATTTCTCATTATCCTCGGATTTGGTAATTTAATCCTGTGCAGTTGCAAAATCAAAAGTACCAAACAAAGAGAATCGATTGTGCAGAACAGTGGACACACACACACACACTTTGTGTCCTGCAGTCATTTTAAGTGGAACAATGAGACTCTTTCATTCTAAATTGTGGAAGGAACTTCACCCTCATACTCAGCCTTGTGTAAATACAGCAGCCCCGTTAGCATGTGGAGGCCACCGGACAGAGACCTGCAACGCATTTAGGGTCCTGAGTTTCATATTTACTTGTGTTTAGGAATGCTAACAAAGATAATTTACCTGCTGCTAAAACCAGGTACATAATCTGTCGGATCTTGTCACTGTGTTCAGTCAAATGGCCTTGGAAAACCTCCAGTTTCTTCTCCAGCAAGCTAAGCAAGCAAAAAGTAAAAGGGATAATGGGAGTGGATTGATAAGGAGAGAGGCCATAATGTTACATCAAAGGGACAAGCAGAAAGGTCGGAGATTTAGAAGACACAGAGAATAAAACAGAACAACAACAACAACAAAACACAACCTTTTGTTCCGTTGATCTCCCTTTTTTTGAGCATCATCTGCAACTTCGGACGGACTGTCCAAATCAATGTATACCTGTTCCTGCTCCTGTCACAAACACACATGCAAACACACAAACACACATGCAAACACACACACACACACATACACTGGTGTTGGGTTTCCATCTCTTCAGGGGACATTACTGGAGACTTATCCTAACTAATCCTTCACCCTAAAATCAATGATTTACATTAAGAGGACTTGCTTTTTGTCGAGTCCCCACAACATGACTGTATAAACAAACAGCTTGAGGATAACTCATATTAGGAATACTTCATGTGTACACAAGGCTGCTTGCACAGAAAGACACATATTTACTTCGAGCCTATATGTATACTGATGACTTGCACAATGTGTCTTTGTCTGCAAGTGCAGGTGTGTGTTTACCTGAAGCCCCGAAACAGTTTACCATATTCTGCAAAACCCCAATACCGAACCTACCATACTATCATACTTCTTTAACAAATGCATTATGAAGCTCATTTTAAACTTTTTTTTCTCTTTTTTTGAAAATGCACAACTAAACTCTTTGTAGCCTGAAACGTTCCTGATTAGCTGATCGTCATTCCTGTGATAGAACTAGTCAAACTAACAACCTGCTTCAGTAGAAACTAGCAGACATATTGCTTCTTAAATGTTTCCAGTGCATTAAAACAATATTCAAGTCTAGTCAACATATTTTACCTACCTCTGACTTAAAGGCCTTGTTGTCCTTTCCCCTCATTTGACTCTTCCTCTCTTGTCCATTCAGCTCCATTGTCTTGCTGTATGTTTAAACACTGGCAACTTATTTGCAGGGAGACTTTTTAAAGCACTCCTGTCCTTTTCCCCTCCCCTCCCATCCCCTCCCATCCCTCCCTCCTTCTATGACTCGCTCTGTCTCTACCTGTATATCTTTTCCTCCCTTCTCCTTCTTTCTGGTTTTGTTTTTATGATACTTAATTTACTTTGTTATCCCTGAAAGAAACTGTCAGTACACGTACAATGTCCAAGCGTTTGTAATAATAATCAGCAATGCTCACTTTGTCCCTATCCTCAGTCTAATTAATTTCTCAGAAACACGTCCTACTCCGCAGACACATTGTAATGTTTCTATATGGATGTAGTTTGAGCCTGTCTTATATTTTTAAAGTCCCGGCAGCAGCCACTAGAGAGCACCAGAGTATCATTTCTCAGAGCCATAACACACATGGCAGGTATGTCAAGGTTAAAACAGGTTCATCTGAGTCCACATGACAATACAGGTGATACATTGGGAACTCTCATTCAAAGCCATGCTGTGCTTTGTAGGCCCCACATCTGTCCTGTATTTGCTCTGCAGGATTTCAAAAAGCCTTTTCCTCTGGGGAGAGTGACAAAAATTCTGTGACTTCTATCGACTACTATCACTTTCCTGTAGAAAATCCAGATGTTAAAATCATTAAGAGAGCCAAAGCCAAAAAGTTCAAGAAAACAAGGACAAAGCAGGGGGAATTGGTCCATGTGACTAAGGTTTGGTTTTCTATGAATCATGCCAGAAACCCTCCACAGTAAAAAAAAAAAAAAAAATGAAAGAAAAACACTGAATACACTGAATGAGCTGATATTTTCTGTGCATACGTGCACCTACTGGTGTCTGCAGTGTCCAAATCATGACCCCGTATCACTATTACTCATAGCTTCAGGGCAAAACAGGATACAAGCCTCTTTATTTAATTTTAGAGGCTCACATGAATAAATCATATAAGGATTTGTGAACACACAAGTCTGTGCACCTATCCTTGATTCCATTCATTGTGGACAGCCGATCCCTCACCCTAACCCTAACCTTAACCTAACCCGAATACACACTTAGCCCTACCCTACCCTCAGAAATGACATTTTGTCGCATTAGACCTGGGCTTCGATCCCCATGAGGACAACTGGTCCCGACAAGGTCAGTATTTATACCAGAAACAGTCCCCGAGTGGTAACAAAAGTATATGCGCGTGCACAAACTAAAATTTGCTATCAAAGAATATATAAAGTTGTAGCAGATAATCAGTAATTTTGTGTCTTTTGTTTGTGTCTTGTGCACTTCCTGTTGAGCGGTCACATGGGTCAAGAAATCTCCAGTCATATCACAGGTGAATGTGATTTAACGGGTGTTTGTGATGCAACAGTATTGCATTAAATAAAACATATACATAGCAGCACTCATAGTCAGTACATTTTCTGTGAGCCAAAGCACATTCAAATATGTACATTTAAATGTATAAATGTAATATCTGAAACTAATTCATACCAGTGGAAGAACTCCAGTAGGGTAAATATGTTTGCAGATGCCACCTTCGCTGTACAGACTGGTCTAACTCCAGATATACATGGCAGCTGAGTCAGTTAAAAAACAACAACAAACAACTTTGTTCATTGTGTCAGTGTGGATACTTATAACATATGTAAATCTAGTCAGTAGCAGCCATTGTACGCTTGTACAGAATGAATCATTGTAAAGTGGTGATTGGTCTGCAGCTGACATAGTAAACATGCTGCATTATTGGCACCAGAAAGTAAATAGTGCCCTATATACTCACAGTATTGGATGAAACAAATCCTGATTAATGCTTTGTTTATGCTTTGACAGATGGTGATTATATATTTAAAAATGTCACAGACGTTTAACACAGACTACAACCTCTATCAAATTTCAAAAGGAACAAAGATTAATTGGAATATATTGTCTTTGAGACAATGTTTTAATTAGTACGCCTGCACTGTTCTTTACAGAACGCGTACACCCCGGTTTATGAGGCAGGCATCCGCCAGATTTGTTCAGACACAGACACAATAATTACACTCTATTCAGCAGCACTGCCTGTGCGTCAGCACAAACGTCATATTAGAGCCGCACATGGGGACAAGGCATTGGAGAGAGGGAGAAAGAGAGGGAGGGGAGGGGAGAGGAGAGGAGAGGAGAGGAGAGGAGAGGAGAGGAGAGGAGAGGAGAGGAGAGGAGAGGAGAGGAGAGAGGAGAGGAGAGGAGAGGAGAGGAGAGGAGAGGAGAGGAGAGGAGAGGAGAGGAGAGGAGAGGAGAGGAGAGGAGAGGAGAGGAGAGGAGAAGAGAGGAGAGGAGAGGAGAGGAGAGGAGAGGAGAGGAGAGGAGAGGAGAGGAGAGGAGAGGAGAGGAGAGGAGAGGAGAGGAGAGGAGAGGAGAGGAGAGGAGAGGAGAGGAGAGGAGAGGAGAGGACTCCTCCTCACAGTTGAGGTGTGTTGGGTTGTACTGTAGCTGCTCACAGGCGGATCGGCTGTCATTCTCTGTCTCTCACATACAAGGTGAAAGATTGAGGGGAGTCGCTCTGTTTTGTGCAGGTCCACATGTGTGAGAAATACGTCCAGCAGTAGGAGATCCATAGCAACGGATTGACAGGCATGTCGCCGTGTAGCCTCCACTATGAGATGACAGCTTATTGATTCAGGTCTGGTTTGGCTGGGAGCCTCATATGATTATGAAATATGGCCTAATGATTTAATAAGGTGACGCTTAGTCTAGTACACAATAGCTAAAGACTTGATGATTGCTGATTGCTCCTTCTTTCTCTTGTGGTCTCTCACTCTCTCTCTCTCTTAAATGTTGCATCCACCTCTTTTTCTGACTCTTAGGTATTTAAGCACCCCACCCACCAGCTCTGTCCCTAATGAAGAGAGCTATAGGTTATTGTCCATCAAGTATCTGGCTGGAATCTGGCATTTGAGTGACTCCTTAAATTCAAAATGAGGCCTCCTTCACACAGCCTTGCTTTTCACTGATGAACTGTATACAGGTCTGCTTGTGAAACCCCCAACATAATAACCAGATGATAATGATGATTATAATAGCGACAACGGTGATGATGATGGGAATGATTATGACAATTAGAGTCTGTAAATTGATAGGCTCTTATATCCCATTTATGCACATAATCTGAAGCCAACAACCAAATAAATTAAATATCCTCCTCTCTCTATCTCTCTCTCTCTCTCTCTCTCTCTCTCTCTCTCTCTCTCTCTTTCTCTCGCTCACACCTCGTTCACAACTCAAGGCAAGCCTGTCAGAGAGTGTTAACCCCTGACGGCCCAAAAACTGAAACAGATGATTAATAAGATTAAAAATATTCTGGTCTGATTTGCCCTTGAGAAACCCTTCTGCTCTTCACCTGACCCCTCCCCCCCAGATCTTCCTGCAAGCACAGCAAGGAGCATTTTCCTTAGGGGGATCAATGAGGTGTCAAGTTATACACGATCTGCTTTGATGCTATAGTGGCCGCGTCCTCTTCTGTCCTCCCTCCTGTCTCCTCATCCCTCTGTTATAAGCGAGGTGCGCGGGAACAGCGGTGCGCACCGCATGGATCTCCCATCCTGACTGTCATTTCTGTACCCACCCACCCAGCCACCCACCCAGCCACCCAGCTACTTCTGCTGGTGGAAATCATCCACACACTGAATACATTGTGTGTCTGGGAGGCTCTGGTCAGTGCTTGTCAGCTGAGAGAGAGACAGAGAGAGACACAGAGGGAGAGAGAGAGAGGGAGAGAGAGAGAGATCCTCTTTGGCACACACCAGTCAGTGTGGTAGTGTGATTTTGACTGACTGGCTGACTGACTGACTGACTGACTGACGTGGGATTTAGAAGGAAACGAGCAGTAAAGCGACGACACACTCTACTGTTTATCTTTTTCCTCCACACATTGTCGCTCTCCCGTCTGTCAGCGTTGAGACAGCCGATGGTTTTCTAGACGCGCCGCCTGAATCCACCTCTGCATCGGATTTTTTGCTTTATTTCTTCTCTCGTTGATTGGCTGAACCGGGGCTGATCCCAGCCAACCTGGGCCGGGCCGTGGGGCTGTTCAGCGAGCCATAGCTGAAGTTGGCACCCGAGATGAGCGCCTTGAGACCCGGGAGCGGGGCTCTGTCTCTGCCGAGGCGAGGGTCTTGGTCGTGGCGGTACTGCTGGTGGTGGTGGTGGTGGGTTCTGGTAATCGGGATGGCAGTAGGCTCGGGGGACCCGTGGTTGTCCGCGGAGGCATGCCCGTCTACTTGTTCCTGCAGCAGCACCAGGATCTCCTGCGTGGAACCGGAGGGGGATATCGTTGCTTTCCCCATCCTGCAGAGCGAGGCGGAGATGGAGAACATCACCGACATGTGAGTGTCTCTCATCAGCATCTGATTGAGACTACTTACAGGACAGATCATTAATCTCCACATTTAGCCCGCTTTTATATTTCAGAAATAGAGGAATGTCATCTTTTACCCTTCTCAGCTGACAGACTGACAGTTTGATCATAATCTCATGCATGAAATTATTCTCTATTTCTGTCTCCACATTCACCATTTCAGATGGTGATTAAAGTCATAATTATTTATTGTCTCGGTTAAGTGTACGCTAACCCATTGCATAACAGTCTCATTGCGATTATGAGGCAAATCTTTCAGCACTTTTTTTTTTTTTTTTTTTTAATGAACGGTTAATTTTATTCAGACAAATAGACAAAACCCAGTCTGTGTGCGGGAGAGTGCACGTGTGCGTGCGCGTGCGCGTCATATGTACATGGACATGGTACTTACCAGACAGCACTGTCCAAATATTAGCACAGACACTTCCCAAGATGGCTTTTATGAGTTATTTAAATGAACCACACAAGAGGAGAAAAATCAATTTTCAAGGAAAAAAACAAAACAAAAAAAAAACTGAGATTTTTCCAGTCAGAGTCAACATTTTGTTTCAATTAAATGACCGGTCCCTCCTTTTTTGGATCTTCTGGGTGATAAATCAATTCAAGATGACAAAATCTATGTTTGTCATTGTGCTCTCTCACACACACACACACACACACAAACACACACACACAAAAAGTGATTTCATAAACCGCCGTTTGGCTTAGAAATAAATTGAGAAATGTCTAAGCGTTTCTGTCTGCCAGCAATTAAACAGGAGATTAAAATATTTAATTGCGGCAATATCTTTCTGGGCAGAGATAAACGGCCTTGTTGATAATGACTTTTGTCAGAGATAAACAATCTTTATCAGCGGCCTTGGAGGATCCTTGGAAGCTGTTGCAGTGAGCAAGCAATCTGGTGAAAAACGTTCACGGAGTGCTTGGCTAATGTAAACAGACAAATTACTGATGACCATGCAAGTCTAATTCTAAACGACCTTGCAAAAACACAGAAAATAAAACCTCTCAGATACACTGAAGGTACATTCTGACAGAATATTTAAGGTTTTCACTGTCAGTGTGGATTCATGAAAACGTCTCATATAAGTTGTGTCTTTTCCAGCCTGTTTTTAACCTGCTGCTTTCAGGACTGGTGGATGTTGACAAAACCAACCTTGATAATGTTGATGATATTACTGATTATTACCAAGTAAAATCACACACACACACACACACACATCAAACCTGATGGAAGACCAAAGATAGATGTATGTGCATGGTCTCAGTATTTGGCAATGGAATTATTGTACATCAATTACTTTAACTACTACACAGTTGACGTTTAAGCTGCTTTATTTATGACTGTGAAGATGTACAGTGGTCGGTGATTTATTGTAAATCACAAAAGAGTTGTTATTACCCTTAAAACTTTTAGTCAGATTTATATTTATATGTTCTGTGTCATTATTTTACAGCATTTTATTTATTATTTATTTTTACAATCTAGTTAAAGTTATTTCATGGAACTACAAGTTGAGAAATGTTGTTTCTCATTTCTATGTTTCACTTTTATTGTAAGATGCTGACATGCTGGGTCAGTTTTCTTTATTGTGATGTTTAAATCTGAATGTTCATAGCGCATAAAGAAAATGAGGGGAGAAATATAACAAAGGTCTGTGATCGGTTACACCCCTTATAGGCCACCAGGACACTCCTGTAAAATATTTTCTTTGGGTTAGGTGTCTTAAGAAACTAGAAAACATTTCAGAGAGCTCAGACACAGACACAAACAAACATTTTAGCCACATAATGATGTCAAAAATCAATGCATCTAATTAGACTAGTTTTTGCTTCTGTTTCTCTGTATGTCTACCACATGAAAAAAACATCATCCAATAACCTTGTGCAACAATAAAAGACTCGGCAGGACGACGCTTACAGCCAGTTCTTGTTTAACTCTGAATGTAAGGTAATGTGTGTGTGAAATCTTAGTAAGTACACAGAGAACCGGTTCACACAGTTCTACTCATTCACAAAAAAGGAACCTCAATCATCTCCTGTTGGCCTTTGGACACTAAATGGTCAAGTGTCTTGCAGGGTGAAAGAGGAGCGAGCTCTTCCTGTTTCTTTATTGTTTCTTTATTGTGCCATAGATCAGCCACAGCCTTTTTATTATTTTTTTTATTATTTTAATTATATAGGCTCATTATGTGGCCTCGTCTGGTTGAAATGTTTCTGTTTATGTGTCCCCCTGTTAACGAATGAGCCGACTGACACGCCACTTGTATCTCCTGACAGCTACATCGCTAACCAGAGCAGCTTCTCCTCCATCAACGACAAAGACCTGCACTACTACAAGAACCTCAGGAACCTGTGAGTCTTTTCATATTACAAAGACACACACTTTGGCTCACGTTTGGTACACGTTCTGAATTATTCCACAAAATTTGCCCAAAAAGATGATGTGTTATATATGTGTTATATAGTTTATATTCCATGGCCATTCTGTCACTTATCTTTATTTATTTAGTTTTACATTTTATAGGGCCGTATAAAAGCAGGAAGAGGCTCTATTTGACCACATTTTCATGATCAGCAGTACTTATTCATTACCTTAGAGTCCACTATATGAAAGACTTTCATTTGCTCAGCTTTATCTAGCACTCATCCTTCTTTGCTTAACGTGTTGTCAGTTCCTGCTGTGTTCATCACCGAGTCTCGGGATGTTTGCATTGATTGTGTTTTTGCTCAGCATCTGTGTCTCATTGTATTTCTTAATCTAAAAAGAATTGTCTACCAAGCAGCAGTTTCTTGCAATGTAATAATCTGTTAAATTGACACTGCCTAATTTCCCAGCCAATATTCCATTTGGTAGACAGATTAGCACAAAGCTTTTACGCGCTGCAAGTGTGTTTGCTTTTAATTGTGGTCGGACCCAGTGGGGATAAAACGCTGGCAGGATGAGTGCTGTGCTTGAGCCAAAGTCGAAGGACAACTGACCCGTGTGTGTGTGAGACACACAGACCGGTGACAAATTAAAGGGGGGAGAAAAAAAAGCAGAAATGAGTAGAGAAACATAATAAACGCATATGCTGTGGCTCTGTTATGCTGTGGCGGATATTTTGCTGGCACAGTTTGGGTCCACTTGTCTCCTGAGAGCGAAGGGTCACTGCAAATCAATACGAAGTTTTCCTGAGTGATCACCTTTATCCTACGACGAAACATTTCCATCCTGGTGGGAGTGCCCTCTTCCAGGGTTTGATAAGTATGAAAAGTATGTGAATGATATGCTATGGCCTTCACAATCACAATCAATCAGATCTCAACCCAGTTGAACAGATATGGGAGATTTTTGGACTGATGTGTCAAAAAAAAAAAAACACTCTCTACCGTCATCATAACACCAAATAAGGGAAAATCTTTTGGAAGAATGATGTTCATCCCTCCAGTAGAGTTCAGAGACTTTGTAGAATCAAAGCCAAGGAGCGTTAAAGCTGTTCTGGCAGCACACGGCGGACCAACACCTTACTTTATGTTGATTTTTCTTTTAATCTGTCACACATCTGTTCACTTCTACACTTGTAACCACACACCATAGACCTCATATGGAATTGTGAATATCTGCTGATGGCAATATTCAAATACTACATTTCCATTAGATCAATATCTCCTCCCTACTGTATGATTTCTAAGTGTATAGTGTATAGCTAAGTATATAGTGTATATATGTATAAGAATGTAGTGCCACTTTCCAAAAAGGCATACTTTGTTTTAAGGATTCTGTAATTTGTATAAAGCATTTATTCATGCTTTACAAATCAGTACTAAGCCATATCAGTAAACGCAAAATTTGGGTTGCCAGGTTGTGAAAATCCCCTTTGTTGGTGAATGTCCTTCTTAACCAAATGTTGTTTTCTGTGCCGACTGATCAGCAACCTGCAGTCATATTGTTGACAAAGTTGATGTTGCACATGTTGTCAGTAGGTTTATTTTTTAATAATGAAGACAATAATATTGTGTTTGTTTTGTGTATAGAACGGTGATCAGCAGCAGGCTGACGTACGTATCGAAGCTGGCTTTTCAAAACAACCTCAAATTACAATACCTGTAAGTACAAACACCTCTCATGTTGTCATAAAATGTACTCCTCCTGCTACTGTATTTAAATATTATAACCGACGTCTAACAATTCAGTTACATTGTTAATTTCATTGCTCCATTATGTGACTTATTGTTTAAATTGATGAATGCAATGGAAAATGTGTTTTGTAAAAAGAGTAAAATAATATAACCCCGTAACATCATATCTTTATGTAATAAAATTGGAAAAAAAATTGAAGTCTAATATAGACTAAACAGGATTTATATTGGACCTCGTCAACATAATTGAATTTTGATATTTATACTGATCAAATACACCACGTAAAGACTAACTGTCACAATTATTAGAGGGCAAAACCTTCAATGAGAATATTAATGCATGTAGATACAGATATGTGCCGTTAGTTGCAGTAAAATCTCATACGCTGATGTTCGATTTCATTTGCAGGAATCTAAAAGATAACAACCTGTCATCGCTGTCCTGGAGGATATTCAGACAACTCAACATTTCTTATCTGTGAGTTCAGCGCAGCTTTCTATATCATCACCGTCCATCTTTATATGTCTGTCTGTCTGTCTATTTGTTCCTAACCTCGCAGGTAGTATAGATTTACTAATCACAGTATAAATAAACATAGACCTATATAGTGTCTGTGATGTCAGATTTCTGAAGGGGTGTTGTGAAGCTAGAAACAAGTAACCACCACAGCTTAATGTTAGAGGCTGTATACATGTCGCTAAACATACTAGAGATATTAGATATATGGACATACTGTATATGTGTTTCTGTTGTGAGAATTTGGACATGTTCTGACAGATTTCTTTCAAGTGGACATTGAAAAATGGAAAACTGTATCCGAAAGGGATAGTATGACATTCAGGGAAATTTGCTTATGCTTCCTTGCTGACAGTTAGATGAGAAAGTCGATAGCACTATCTTATCTGTCTGTTGAATATGAAGCTTGAGCCAGCAGCCGGTTCTCTTAATTTAGCACAAACACTGAAAAACGAAGGGAAACTTCGAGCCTGATTCTGTCCAAAGGTAATAAAATCCACCTACCAGAGGTACCTTGTTACTCTCAGCCATGAGCAATGACTTCCTTAAATCTTCGTTGGTTGACTGATAACAGTGACGTGACACTAGGAAGTCAGCCAGTGAAACAGCAACTTACTATTTTTAAATGGATCAAACACAGATCAAACAAGATATTACATGTGGTGAGATGTAGAGGTGCTGGTAGTTGAAATGTGCCCTCTCTTGCCCTGCAACTCAATGTTCTTGACCTTGTGTGTGTGTGTGTGTGTGTGTCTGTGTGTGTGTAGGATCCTGACTGGGAACCCTCTGCATTGTTCCTGTGAGAACATGTGGATCAAGCTGTGGTTAGGAGAGGAAGCAGACAATCAGGAGCTTCACTGCATTGAAGATGGAGGAACACACAAGTTGCTGTCCAGGCTGATATTACGTAACTGTGGTGAGGACACACACACACACACACACACACACACACACACACGCACGCACACACACACACAGGGAGCAGAAAAAGGCATTTATAAACTGTAGCAGAGTGCAAAGTGTAGTGCCTGGAGGACAACTGAAATCCTAATGTTCTTTGTTTTGATTGGGTGTGTATTCCCATGTGCTTTGCATGCTTCTGACACATCTGTTTTCATATAAGCACGCTTGTGTGTGTGTGTGTGTGTGCATAAATATGTGTATGCGTTTAAGTGCAGTGCATAGAGTACAGTATGAAATTAGCTATTGCAAGACTAGTGTGCAAGGAGTTGTGTCAGTTCTCAGGGATAAACAACTGGAGAAAGTGAAGTTTGTTGTTAAGACATACGAGAATAACTGGACCAATAATTCAATCCATGCATTGCCTCCAGATGCTGCTACTGAAATCAGTCACAAACCTGCTGGTATGTGAATTGTCACAGGCTGTAGCAATGATGCTGCACACAGTGGATTTTTTAGGCACAGGGTTCTGCTTAGCCTATACACATATTGTAATTTCCCCCGGCACTGTACAGTGAAAAAAGCTACAATGTCTTACACATGAACAGGCAAACAAACGATTAAATGAATGTATGCATGCACAGTCTGAGCCCTGCTTATACAGAGGGGTTAAAATATAGTTTAGTTTCTGATGCGTGTCACTAAAAGGACACAGCCTGACGTTATCACAGTCCCATGGGGATTTCTCTTATGATGTACATGTACAGAGTGAAATGTATGTGTGTGTGTGTGTGTGTGTGCTAGTTTGGGAGCTTATGTCATCATATAGGCTGGTTACAATCATGGGACACATTTCCTAGGTGTAGAAAGGTTACTGTCTGGGATATTATAGAGGCAGAAGGTTTTTGTGTGATTCAACACACAGATGACATCAGAGTCTCAAAGATGCTGAGTGCAGAAAAATTCACTGCAATTATCACAGTGAAATGAAATATTATAAGACCATCTGCACCATGTCCTATAGCACCGGTGACCCGCTGTCATGCAGCAGATTTAATTTCCCTTTTTTTTTTCTCCGATTCATCATTTACCAGTTGACTAAGAAGAAATTCTGGATTTATAGAAAACTGCTTTAAAGTACTCAACTGCTAATGGATGACTTATTAATGCATTTAATCATCCATGAATGACAAAATATATATGGAATATTTTGGAAATGTGATCTACACATCAGGAAACATGTGAAAAAAGCAATGCTCACAACGTTTAGACATAGAGAAACACTGAACTACATGCTTGCAGCAGCGCATACGATTATTTAAAAAACAAGTCAGTCAAGCTTTCAGACATCCACAAACCACAAGCCTTTTATGCACTTGCTTATGGACGTGTTTATCAAGCTTGAATGTATGAATGTCAGCGGTTAATTAATGCTTTATTTTTCCCTTTTTTTTAAATCTACTGCATGAATTTTTCATGAACCGCTCTATTCTGGACTCATGAACAGGGTCACATTACAGCTTGACCTGTCTCTGAAAGTCTCGGCCTGACCTGTCTCTGATTCTTACAGAAATAAAAATCTATCCACGCTCACCTGGAATTTGTAGCTTTTTGCAAATGCAAATATGACATTCGGTAATCATTTAGTGAAGCTCCATTCTTACAGGGAATCACTTCAGTCGGACACAGTTTGTTATTGCAAGTGAGAACATAAAGGAAACATGCTTTGAATTTATAAAACACACAATAAAGTCATATTAATCCGAAATATTGCAGTACTTTAGCTTTCCAGCCCTCAAATTGCATTGTAATCTGATTCCTGTCGTAATAACCCGAAACATAAATCTAAAAATGTTTCTTTTTTTTTTTTGCCTTCTCTGTTGTCGACAGAGCAAGTGATGTGGTCAAAAATAGCTCAGGGCAGGCATGCACGGGACTCAAACAATAAGTTAGCTTGCAGGAAGCTAACAATGTCATTGATAACTCCTATTGATTTGTCCCCTCTGCCTCCCCTCCATTAGCGGAGGTTATTTTTGGCATTAGCATAGTTACGGCGGGATCCCTGGAGGGGTGGGCAGGGCACCCCATGGCAGAGTGACATATGAGGAGGAGGAGGACGTGATGGGGCAGGGGTGCCAAATAATGCCCCGGGGCGAACAGTGATACACCAAAAGAACTCACAATCTGGCTGAACTGCTGGCCTTTTGCTCTCTCTGTCGTTTCTCTCTCTCTCTGTCTCTCCCTCTTTTCTCCTCTTTATTACTCATTTTCCATCTGTCCGTGTGCTTGAATGTATAACTGTCTGTCCTTCTGTCTGTATGCCCATTTCTGAATGACATATGATGAGGGCACAAAGCAGAGGAAGTGCCCAATGATGCCCTTGGGCTGGCGCTGATCTCTCAGGCCACCCGTATGTATCTCTCTCTCTGTTTCTGTGTATGGACTGTTTACTGCCGGAGCTCGGCTCAAAAATACAGACTGTTCCCGCTGCTGACCCGTGCAGAACTTCGCTAAAAAGTGCTGGTCTCATTTTACAGCTTGTGTAATATGAAAATAAGTGACTTGTGGCGAGTTCAAACAGCTGCAGGTGTATGAGCATTCCCACTCACTTTGTTACTTGGACCATTAAAAAGCCTATAAAACTCTCTACTCTTGTTTAATAGTTGTATGATCACTTACGTTTGTTTGTTCATGTGGCAAGAAATCTGTGCCTCTCCTGCAGTCTCACTCATTACACCTTACTGCAACTAAAAGTATCCGCTGAATGCAATAAATGTTTGATAATTGAAAGCAGCTGTCCCGAGCAAAGGTGCTTTGTTCCATGTGCTGTGGAAATGACAGCAGATGGATTACCAGACCTCTGCTGGTCGCATCACGGCACTGGTGCACTCTGTCTTCATCTGTCTCCCTCTCCATTTGTCTGTCTGTCTATCAGGCTTTGTCATCATATTTTCTGATTATTTATACAATGATACCTCTTAGTGGCTTTATCTAGTAGTTTGCTGTACAGTGTATTTTACGTATTTGTCTGCATGCTAATCTTTCTGTCTCTCTCTCTCTCTTCCTTTCTTTGTGTTCTTAACAGTTATGTATATGTAGGTTTATGTGAAACACAGATGAGTTGCGTAGGTACAGACACAAGCAGTAAATGGCAGTACAGATCAACCAAAGAAGGCCAGATGGCTCCTGTGTCTGTGGGCTGGAGATGCTTTTTTATGTGTGTGAATTCTCTGTAATCAGAGAGCAGCAACAACAGCAACTGTTGTTATATAAACTAAACTTTATATCAACACAGAAGTACAGAAAAAAAAGCACAATGTAGAGTGAAAGAAACGGATCAGTACGGTATTCATGTCTTGCGGCCCCGATGTTTTATGAGGTTGTTAAGTCTTGGATGTGATAGTTTAGTACTATTCTGTTTGAATTCCTTTTTAGGCCACGGTGCTGTCATTTGCCAACAGAAGGATTCAAGATGGTTTAAAATGGACAAGCACTTAATAAACTGGTCAAAAGCAATTCAGTGGATCGTCTATAAAGGGAAAGAGAAGAAAGCAGATGACGAAACGTTGTGTAAAGATAAGAGTGGTACAAAACTCAATCAGTTAAGAATCACTCGCAATTACGCCCGACATCCAGCGGCAATGTAAGAAGAAGTGTATCCTCTATGTAGAGGTGGGCTGCAAAGTGTGTTTAGGTCCCATCACGGACGTGAAATTAACATTCACTTGTTTTATTACCTAAAAGGTTTTTTTTTAGATAAAAAAACACTAATAGAGAGAAACAAGGCAGGTACTGTAGGATTTAAAGAAAACTACAGATGTCAGAGTCATCTATAACAGCCACTACTAATAATACTGCTGAATCATTTCATCTTTTTAATGCATTTTCACTGTGCTTGTCAAAGAATCACCTTTCTCTCTCTCTGTCCTGTCTGCTCCTGCTTCTTCACATCACCACAGCTCAGCGGTAGAAAGGCTGGATACATAGCAGACGCTTCTGTAAACACCAATACGGAGGTGCCTATTGTGGCCTGTAACAAGGGCTTGACAACAATGACATATCCAACAATGACGCCAGGAGTGCGCTGTGGAGTATTGTGCTGAGGTTTCAATCCGGAGAGGGGCAGATGTTTTTTCCTTTTTACATGGGCTATAAGCGGCTATTCGGTGCCACATCACCGGGTGGGGGGGCATATCCCTGATGCTGTTCTTGTAATTCACAGCTCATTCATAGTACAGACACCTAGTGAAAGAAGGCAATCTGGATTCGGTGTGTGTCAAGGAGTGTCAAGGACTGGCGCATATCAGTGCTAATGTAAAGCATTCTTCACACACTCGTTCTCCGGGGGGTTAGTCGCAGTGAAGTTCACTCAACCGATAAAAGAAACACATTGTTAATAGGCAACGAAGTCGACAGAGGAATAATAGAGAAATAACACAACTACACCCTCAGAAGAATTAGCCTAGCATCGCCAGAACAAACTGTTACTGCTTCTTTCCAAATGTATCACATAGTCACAACTATGTAGGTCAATATGTAGGTATGCCTGCGGATACATTTATGTTGCGTATGAAATTTAATTTCATTATTCTGTAAAGGTAGTTTAATTATCATTGTGTTGACCTTTGGATTGAATGTATAATATATTGTACTGCAGGTACATTACAAAAATGGGAAAGTGTGTTCATAATGGTTTGTATGTATGAATTATTATTGGTAACTGTATGTCTAACTGTATGTTAGGAAAATATGTGTAATTATGATTTGTGATCTTATCTTATATAAAAAAAAACAAAAAAGAAAAAGATGGTGTAATATGACTGAAAGTATATAGTAGACCTTTTGGGTTGACTGTATGAATATACTGCATATAAAAAAATCTCACCAAGAAATGACCTTGTTAAAATACTTAAAATGATACCTACTCCTCCCTCACTCAAAAATGTAATATCTATGAATAGGCAAATATTTTTCACTCCAAGAGGTAACCCATGGATACGAGATGTCTCCACTTCACTGTAAAGTCAATCTTCAGTGTTTGTGCACTGGAGGCTTCAAGTTTCCACATCAGACTTGTATACGTTAAATACTCGACCACAATTGGCTGCACACTTTGTGATGTCATAAATCCTTCTCTTTGGATTCATGTCGTAAATACATTTTTTTTTCAGCAGATGAATATGAAAACAGCCCTTTGGTGTCAAACTCTACAGAAAAATCATTCTGCACAGCGAAGCTCCAACAACTGAAGGAACATAAACAACAACAGACTTTTGACTAGAGGGGGACTAATGAAAACAAATTCGACCAAACCAACATTTTTTTTTTTTTTTGGTAGTTTCTGACTTTCTCACTTATGCACTGAATGTTATAATGTCAGGACCTTCTGTATTGTTGGCTCACCCTCTGCAGACATTTGACTGCCTGTAGTTTCCATATGTTTACCGCTGGCTGCAGGTGGGCTCTAACTCAGCCAAACGCTGAAACACGTAACAGTGAAATTCCACGTAATGCCTCGCGTTGTCACAGACACAAGGCAGATCCACCGTGCTAATTACGGTAGTGTATCCCTCCTCGGCCCTACTTGTTGATTCGGAGCACATCAGCAAGCAGACGAAGGATTACAATCACAGAATGTCACGGATGGTTTGACGACCAACGCTGCACTTGGAAATAATTGAACACGGAAATCATTTTCTATGTAACGATGCATGTTCGGGAGATGGTCATGACAAGTGCACTCACATCAAACCTGCGTAGCTTTTATTCTAATTCCTTTGCTTCCTGGAGTGTAGCTGTGTGTGTGTGTGTGTGTGTGTGCGTGTGTGTGTGTAAGTAACCTGTCCTGCAGATGGCTGTAGTAGCAGTAGGAAGCTGATTTACAGAGAGCCTGTTAAGATATGTGGTTCTGATATGGCAGCTGGCCTGCCACCACTGAAATGACTGGTTTTTAGTGCACCTCATGGTGATTGAGTGGGTTGCCGTAGTGATAAGTGGGTTGCCCTGGTGATAAGCATTCTGCTGACGGACAGGAGAGGTGGAAGAGGGGGAGATACGGAGAAGAGAGGGTTCGATAAGAAATCTGTCCAGTTTTATCTGCAGTATCTGTCAACACCCATTTCTTCTCCTCTCCTCTCCTCTCATCATTCTCTTTTCTCTTCTTGTTGTTCTTTCCTCTCAGTTTCTCTGCTGTTCTCTTGTCTTCTTTTTCTTCTCATCTCTTTCTCTTTCTCTGTTTCCTTCTTTCTTCATCGAAGATGTTGATGATGACAGTGGACATGGGTGACAAGTCTGATTGGCCATGCTCAGGTCACCTCCTGGTCAGCACTGTACACAACACACACACACACGCACGCACGTGTGACACACACACACACACACACACACACACACACACACACACAGAGTCACCAGTGTCTTTGCTTTGACACAGACTTCAGACTGTGTCCAATCAATTTAGCACTTGGGCTGCTGAAGACATGCACCAGTAATCACTGTAACCATTACTGTGTTTGAACTCTGTCTCTTTGTCTGACTGTCTGTTTGATTGGGATGAGCGTGTTTAAATGAAAGCGAGAGAGAGAGAGAGATAGAAAGAGTTGGGGGGTCTCTCTTTGTGAATCTTTCTTTTACTCTGTGTGTAGTGGGTGTGTATCTTCCTGCTTTCGCATTCTCATTGTCACAGTTGTTACGTGTTTCAACTGAAAAGACAAGAGTCAGTCATCAATCCTAAGTTCGCTTTCTCTGCCCCCACCCCTTCCCAACTCTTTCTCCATCTCTATATACCTTCCTCTTCCTCCTCTTCTCCTCCATCACGCTCCCTGGTTGTATGTAGAGGTTCCCATGGCAACGTTGAGTCCATCCAAAGTGAAGGTAATGGAGGGGGAGAACGTGGCGCTGTCCTGTACGACCTCTGGAGTGCCCTCGCCTGAGCTGAATTGGAAAATGGCGTTGGTCTCCAACTATGTAGTAGGTCACACACACACACACACACACACACACACACACACACACACACACACACACACACTAGCTAGTAATGCTTTCATGCTTGAGATCAAACAAATTAGTTGATGAGTGACTATTTTGAGGTTTTTATTTATCATACTGAATTTTGGACTCCAGAAAATGATTGTACTTATGATAAAAGGAATGATAAATGGATTGATTTTCATCCATTAATGGAGAACATAATCTGCATAATATGATAATGAAAGTAAACATTGGTTGCAGCCCTAAATTTAAAGTCAAAGTATTCAACGTCTTAAAAATTCCTCCAAAACTCAATGATCCCCGGAAAGGTGTTCACTAAGTTCAGAAAATAATGGAATCGTACCTTCATGCTGACATATGGATGTGTTCGCTCTCTCAGATCGAGACATCAGGTCGGACTTCGGTGCTACGATTGTCCAACCTGTCGTCGCTGGACCACAACAGCAAGATCAGCTGCACAGCCGAGAACATCGTAGGAGAGAAGGAGTCCTCACTGCTGCTGAATATACTTTGTACGTTTACCCTCCAGCAAACAGGCAGTTCAGTGTAGATTAATGGGTCAAAAGTGTTCGTCAGTGTGGTGTAGTCTTTAAAACAGAGCTGCTTTTTTTTAATTAGTGTGTTTTCTACTTCACAATTTTTTACTTCTGATTTGCTCTTTGGTTTTTTTCTGTTTGTTCATTGACTCTGTTCTCTCCGTTATACTCAGTTCCTCCCAAAATCACTAAGCTGAGTGACGCAATACCAGACCACCACTGGTGCATCCCCTTCAGCGTGTCAGGTAAGCAGTTATGTGCAGTGCATCTACATAATGTCCATTAGCGGTACTTTGCTGTTCATGTCACAAGTATTGCCTTCATAACATTTCCAGGAAACCCGGAGCCGCAACTCAAATGGTTTCTGAACGACGAGGTCGTGAAGGAGGGGATCTACATCATGACAATGATCCATGACATCACAGAGAGAGAGTACCACGGCTGCCTGCAGCTGGACAGCCCCACTCACCTCAACAATGGACAGTATACTCTGGTGGCTGAAAACAAATTTGGATCCGACCGAAAGGAGGTGGAAGCTCACTTCATGCGCAAACCTCACTGGGAAGGTGAGGAGTAAAACTTTACACTTTTATGTTTTTCACATCATCATTATTGATAATACTTGGTCTAACTTGCATGTACATGCAGTATATGGTAGTATAATTGAATATGAATGCAGGCTGTGTTTATATATATATATCATTTGTAGTCTGGGTAATGTTGCAGCTGTTGCCATGAATGCTAAAAAAAAGGATACCATACTGGCATTAAAGTGGCATTAATTGTGTTTGCAATCATTGGTAGTAGTCACATATGAGGGAGAATATTTGATTGACCACAGAATCGTGGAGATTTGTGCGTGTTCAATTATGTTTAAGTATGGTATAGAGTATACAGATCATTTTATTTATGGCCAATAAAAGACAAAAAAAAGAAAGATTTCTAATATTTAAAAAAACCTCAATAAATGTTTGTGCTTTAATCCATGAAATGTTCTATCCCAGTGAGCATTTGATCAAATGTCGTCTTTTGTTGTGCTGATGTGCAGGAACTGAGAAAGAGCCTTACTATTATGGTAAGTGAAATAGATATCCATACTTAATGTAAAAGTGCTTTGCTAACACACCAGCCTTAAATTCATATGAGTGTTTCTCGATGAATGTTTTTTCTGTTTAACATTTCATCATTTTTCGTCTCCATCAAATAGCAAAAATTACATTTTAGAAATCTTTCTCTTTCTCCTTTTTCCTCACAAGTTGCTGAGGGTGCGTTTACATACCTACACATCCTTGTAGCTAGGGATTAGGGTTGATCTTTCTTTTCCCACACTGTGGCCCTTCTATTATTATTATTAATTTTTTTAATTATTATTATTATATTTATTATTATTATTTTCCTGATATTTTGCATGTGTTGCCTGTTGGTTTGTGTATTGTGTTTATGTAATGAATACATTTTTTACTTCAAGCTCAGACAACAGGCATGATTGACAACAATATTTGTAAAGTGCATGTCAAAAATAAATAAATATATATATATATATTGCAATTGAAACATGTTCAGAATGTAATTTGTCTTTTTTTGTCTCTCTTCCTCCTTCACCTCCTCTCTCGTGCAGACCTAACCACAGGTACTGCCATGCCTTTTTATTATTCAACCTTGAACCAACTAAAGCCAGTAAATAATGTATTATGCATATTTACTCAAAGACATTTTAAAATCACTAGTATATTATTATTATTACATGTAGTACAATTATCTCCATCACTCACTCACAAAACATTTCTCGAGTGGATTTTTTTCTCTTCTTGTCTTTATTGCTCCTTCTCTCTCCTGCATCAACAGATGCCCCCACTGTAGAACCACCTGAGGACAGAGTCGCTGTAAGTTGCATCATTTGTGTTGTTTTTTTTTTTCTGTTTGGGTAATTTGTTTACTTTTCACTTTACTTTGGATCTACTTTTTTTAATGTTAGAAGGACCTTAGAGAATGTGCTGTGACATTCAGCTTTGTGTGGCTGTCTGCGTGTGTTTGTCTGGACTTGTCTCTTCAGCTGTAGGTTGTTTGTAACTCTGCGTTCTTATCGTGCAGGTGTACGTGGTCGTGGGCATCGCTGCTGTAGCGTTCACTGGTTTCCTCCTGATGTTGGTTATTCTCAAGTTTGGAGGAAACTCCAAGTTTGGCATCAAAGGTAAGACTTGTGATCATTATCGGCATCAGTGGCATTGGTTGGGGACGGATGTAAATAAACATGGGTATTTTGCTGTTTGTGGATGTTTCCATCCATAGAGGATTTGGGAAGTGTAACATGGATGGGTTCATGGATACATTAACATACGTACATTAAGAGTCACCATAAAAGACATACAGCAAAGGAGTAGGAGAAGAAACCTTCTGTCAATACAAAATGACTGAACGGTCATTAATAATAATATAATATAATAATATTTATGTTCAATTCTGAGGCAACACATTGTGATTATTTTCAGTCTACAAGTCTAATCTTTTATGGATATGGATATCAATAAACCTATGGTAAATTGTTTAGAAAATGCAGAGTGGACCTTTACGTTAGCAATAAATTAGAGACTTTTTTGGTTTTCGCATCGCTGGTGGTGTCACGTAGTGCTCGTACGCTGTCTACAAACACGAAGCCATCATGTATCCATGAATCCATCCTCTTCGGCTGGAAACAGCTGCTGTTTGATGCTGTGTAGTTCACTGGGTCTAAGTGCTGCTGGTCAATAACGTGCATGTTGACTAAACTGTGGTCTTTGTCACGCTGACGTAAAACTACAGTGGTAGCCATTGTTGAAGCCTGCGCTTACTGTACACACACACACACACACACACACACACACAAACACACACCCACACAGAGAGATATTGACCATAAATCTTTGCCACACAGTTTTTTCAAAGCAGTTTTCTGAACAGTGTGTGACTTCTTCAATGGCTACAAGTGTAACTAATCTATTGTAGTATTTGTCATACTGACTTACTTGAACTGATTTGTCTCTGTTTTGCTCATGTTGACAGTTGTCTGATATTTTCTCATTCTTTGTGAACTAACAATAACCACTGAACAACACTTACAACAGTCCTACTTCTTATACGCACCATAACAGTGGTTAAATATGGATACATTCAAGTGTGCAGCAAGCACACGTTTGTGTCGTAAAAGTTGAGTTGATTTAGCTGAATATCCCCGAAACGCAATATAAAAAGCTTTAAGTTCAGTTTGGTTGAAGAAGAAGGATAAGCAACCCGAGAACTCAACAAAAAAAGTTGACGTTTAAATAAATAGTTGATGCATTACATACATTTGCATTTGTTGCAGGCCGTATTTAACATTCAAATCACCAAACTACACCACAAAAATGCAAATGTAAAAAACAGATGCAAGAAATGTATGTTACTATGCTACTGTGTGTGTGTACGTGTGTGTGCTTTTGTGTGTGTGTGTGTGAGATCCTTGGTTGGACAATTGAAGTGCAGTATTTTGGCAGTGATTGATTTATGTTCCCCCAGAGAGGTGGGGTGCAAGACAGATGGAGAGCAGCTAGTATATACATTGTGTGTGTGTGTGTGTGTGTGTGTGTGTGTGCGCGTGGGCACGTGCGTGTGTATGTGTGTTGATGGTCTTGTGTGTGGTTTCTTGTTTCTAGAGAAAAGGTGAAAGAGGTTGCTGTAAAGGGAATAATCTCCCTAATACCTCTTAGCATATCCTACATATCTGTGTGTGTGTGTGTGTGTGCGTGCGTGTGTGTGTTTTCTACGTCCAAGCATTTTTGCATGTGTATGCATGTATTTGTGTGTATGATGTTAGGTCACATTACGCTTTTGCCCTTCTGATTGTTCCCCTTGAGTCTTCATCTTTCTCTCTTTCCACTGTCTACTTCCTCTCCCCATATGATCCCGCCCTTGTGCTCCAGATACATCCAGATGTAGGATATGTGCCCTGCAGCATGTTGACATTGGGATGTGTGTGTGTGTGTGTGTGTGTGTGTGTGTGTGCGTGCCCACATCACCAGCGTTTGTTTGAAAGCCTCTGCATATTTGACCAATGACCAAAGCGAACCTCAACATTAACTTATATAAAGGCAGCACACATTATCAGCACAAATCTTAAACAAACAGCACTTTATCACAGCAACATGGCTTCCCTAATTATCAACACACGCTCACAGAAACACACCCACACACAGTCAGTCAGTCAGTGCTGACAATGATGAACGTGTGATCGAAATGTGTGGAGAGAGCGAGTCGGGCCTTGCACCGTATTGAACAGGTGTGCATCAGAAAGGCACCGTGCGCCTCGCTGACTCCGGGTGAATCGCTGTCTGCCTCTTTCTGACAGCCGAGTGAAAAAGCTGCAGCTGGTTTACAAGTTTACATTATTTATAGTGGCTGCATTATTCTGCTCCTCTCTCTCGTCAATAACACATGTGCAACATTTGGTGCAGGTTATTTCTCACAATCTCCTCGTTGGTTCTTGCCACACACAGGGTGTTTTATATATATATATATATATATATATATATATATATATATATATATATATATATGTATATGTATATATATATATAGGCACATGTGTTGTTGAGCTTATTTTTGGCTGATGGGAGAAAGAAAATTGCGTTAAATGTAACATTAACCATAGAGTGAAAGGTGTAGAGATTGACACTATCTTTCTATTGGTGGTGAGAGTGAACCAAAACAATCAGCAGCCCTCTTTTCACACCACACAGTCATTCTGTCCATTTTTTTTAATATAAAAAAAGTATTGATTATAGAAAGCTTTATGTTTTTGTCCAATCTCACATTTCTGGTGGATTATTTAGTGAGTATTTTTTTTATTTTCCAGCTGCAGCTGTAAGAATGAAAAATGAAATGATTGTGTCTTTGATAAGTTTCCAGAGTTGTAAAATCCTCTGCCAGAGTATGACAAACTGCTGTGCAGCGTTTTGGCATTGGATAATAAACCTTTAGATTCCCAGATCCGTGTTGCTGGGTTGTATTTCTTGTCTCACCGGTACCTGCAGAGAGAAAGCAAATCAGGTTTGGCGAGACCACTTGTGTGGTCTGCCACAACTACTACACACCACTAAGGCTACATTTCTCCAGAAGCTGTTATTTAAAATTAACCGACACAAATAAATCTAGATTGTGGAGGTTAATTAAGATCAGCAGTGTGTAGTCATATAGATAGCTAAGCTTTATTTATCTATTCAGGAGGATTGAAATATTTAAAAGCCCAGAGATGTGGACACTAAGAGACGGAGATACAAAAGATAGAGTGTTGGCTTCAATAGGCCTCTCAGAAGAGGTGCCACCAAATTGCACATAACGAGCCTCCCAAACTGACTGTCGACTGCTGAAAGAGAAAACACATCAGGCTGAGAGGGAAGGACGTCAGCAGCATCTATATGTGTCCATGCCCTCAAAGCAGCTGTAGGGAGGGAAGGATCAGCATAAACCTCCGGAGTTCTGATGCAGGAGCAAGACTGAAATGTCAAGACAGAGAGCGAGAGAAGAAAAAAAAAAAGACTAGCGATGGAAAGTGAAACGGTAAATGTGAAGTGGAGGAAGTGGGAGACAGACGGAGAGGAAGAGAGAGCGGATGCTAAAATTGACATTTGACAAGAAGTGAGAGTGAGAGAAGCAGAGAGAAAGAGAAGATAGAGAGAGAGAGAAATCCAGTAAGGAAGGAAAGGAGAGAGAGACAGATTGAAAGAAAGCAAAGAAAAGGGAAAAAAAATAGAGAAAGAAGGAGATAGAGAAAAAAAATAATAATAAAAAAAGAGACAAGTATAGGAGGAAAAGAGAAACTAAGAAAAAGAGAGAGATGGAAGAAGAAAGTTCTCTCTTGTTCACTTATCAATGATTCATCATTAGTGCAGGTTTCAGTTTTCTCCTTGTTTGGTGAAGTTGCACGCCTCCTCTCTCTCTCCCTCTCATGCACACCCAGCTTCCTGAGCGTTGATCGATCGATATGACACCCTCAAGGTCAGCAGAGCTCCATTCTAGGCCCGCGGCACTACCGAGCATGCTCAGTGTACCCACCACCTCCTTTTTTGTCTTCTTCTTCGTCTCCCTGCAGAAAAAGCAGCTTTTGCCTCCAACTCTTGAGGTTTTTTTACTAAAACAGTGCTCATGCAACGTCTGCAAAGGAAGCAGAAAATCGAATGAGTGGAGCCATAAAGTGAAGAGACTGAAACAAACGCTGGCTTACTTAGATTAGGGCTGGGAATCGAATATGTTCGTCTAAGTCTGTCTAAGTCTGTCATTTTACACCTTTTTTTCAGATGCTTTGTATTGAAACATAATTTAAACACATCTGGTCATTTTTTGCTCATTTTTTCAAACGAAAAAAAAAAGGTTTTGTAGAAAATCATAGCTTGGTAGTGTGAATTTATTGACACAAATATTATGAGTATTCAGTATTGGCACCGGAGCACATTTGGCACATTATAATTACCCTGTGATAATTAATAATACACAATAATAAGATCTTTGAGCTTCTTCCACTCAGGTGTTTTGGAGTTGGTGTGTGTCCATGTGTAAGACAATGTAAGACCTTATGTGGTTCCAGCTATTCATTAATAAAAAGGACATGTTTAAAGGTCAGTTCACGAGGAAGTATGAATGATACCTATCAGGGTAAAACTTTCTTTCTCAGGGTCTTTCTTTACACATATGTTTCCATGGCAACTGTAACAACCTCTTTGCAGGTCAGTGGGTTATTTTAAGGACTTGAAGCTCTGTAGTAGTCTGAGTCACCGACGCTTTACGTGGAAACTATAGATACTTGAACCCGGCCAGTTAAATATTATTATACACATGACCTGAGGTATGTGCAGAATATGAATTGATGAATGTGTTTGAAATTGTGTTTGTTTGCATATTTCAGTGTTGAGATCAGGAGTAAATGCCCACGGCAGATCCAGAGGGCAGTTACTGTTTGAAGGGCTCTGAAATGTGAAGCGTTGCCTGAAGCCTGAAGTCTGAAGTCTGAGCACTTGGCTGACTGCAGTTTTTCCTTTTGGCACTTACATGGCAGTTTATAAGTGCTTCTTTTTATTGCTTTTCCCACATTGGTTTCTGATCAGTCCTGAGCTCGACACATACACGGTTTGATTCGAAACGTTTTTATAGCCAGCTGCATTTGCTACTATTCACAATGTGTTCACCACAAACGTAGTGTCTGTATTAATTACAGATATGGCTTGTTCATATTGAGCATAGCTCTTACAGTACAAATTTCTCCTTCCCTCTATGGGTCAACCAAATTGTGGAAAATCTTCTCAACGGGCGATACAGAAAAAAAGCGTCTAGGGCACATTTTAAAAAAATGTAAAATATGAACTTTTTTATAGCTTGGAAAATTTAAAACCTTTGCTTATTGTTTAAGGCTGAATAGAAATTTTGGTTGAAACAGGCGTCACATTCAATTATTCTGTACAATAAACTGGACAAACGCACCGCTCTGTGCTGTCATTACTGCCTCAGGCAGTGACTGGTTTATGAATAAGCTGATGACAGGAAGCAGAACCTCACTGAAAAGTTTATTTATCATCTGCTTTAAACCCTAAAAGCTCCTTGTGGGTTTTTTTCTTTTTAAATCTTTCATTCTTTAATCATTTTTGAGGACGTGAAGGCATCAGATAGAGAGTCAAAGGTATTTTCAAAAAAGGGAAGTGTGAGTGGTCTTGAAGATTGTGGTCAGTTGTGGTTAGTATCTCTCTCTTTTTTCATCTTCTTATCTCTGTCAGGGACTCCACCGTGCAGCCATACATCATTTCCTGTCTCATATTGGTCATCCTGACCTTTACGAGCAGTCAGAGCAGTGAAAAAGTAGATAGTTGAAGGTGGGAGTGCAGTGTGGGAACAGGACATTATGCATACACGCAACGTGTGCAGGGCACAAATGGAATTCTATTATGAACCAGCTAAAGATTTAGATTTTCTAAACTATTTTCCATTTCTTTAAAACACAGGAGCTTTTTAAATTCAATTATCCTCCACTTAAAAGAATAGAAAAAAGGAATTTAAAAATGTTATGTGTGACCTCATTAGATTTTCTCGCTGACAACCACTGAACATTTTAGAGAACATGAATGCTTTTTAAACGGTGATATGAGGGAAACCAGAGGATCACGAAGCTTACTCAGCATACGATGCACAGAAATCTACATAATAAGACATTAAAGGTACCATATGTCTGGGATGTGGGGTTTTAAGGAGAATAATTTCTCTTGTAATGTTATTTTCAAATGTCTGTTTACCCCTGAGTATAGATCAAACTAGAAATAATAATAATAATAATGATAGTGTGATGGAATGATTTTCTCTCCGCAGCAAAGCTAACATTATCCGTGCCTCTGTTTCCGTTAAACACCATCGAACTCAGTGATCCACCATACCGAGGAAAGTGGTTTCATCTGTGAGAATAGAAAAGAAAATGCATTCATAGTTGTAATTCAGTTTTCTCAGCCGTCGTACGGCGGTTTTATCATAACAAACATTCCGCTGTACAAAAGCGAGAAAATGACTTTCATCTGCTTCTACATCTACCACATATGAAACAGGCAGTGCTTTGTGTGTTGCATATACCTGATCGCAAAAGAGGCCTTCAGATGCATTTTATTCCAGCAGAGCTTTCTGACAACTTACTTGTTGCATTGTCCCCCACCTTTGAATGCATGTGACACTGGAAATCTAACTGTAGCCCAACAGCAAAGTTGCTGCACCTCAAATATCAGAGCACACGGGCACACACTTCACACTTCATTTTTATTGTATCATCGCCTGAATGTGATAATAACTTTTGGCCAGGTAGTGCAACATGATTGGCTGTCGTTGGACAGATTGCTAGTAGATCGCTAGGATTAGAATAGATTTGTGGCACATTTTTCTTCTTTGGTCATGGGGAGGATATCGAGTCATTTAAAGTCAAAAGGCTGAAGTCCAAGTGAAGTCACAGATCTGGTGTTAAAGTCAAAGTCAAGTTGTCCTTTTTGATTTTGTCGAGTTGTGTTTAAGGTCATTAGATTTACGTCTCGAGTCTGACTAAAGTCCAATAGAAGTCACAAGTACACACCTCTGGTCCTTTTATATCCTTATATATATACATTTACACTGTATAAACATGCACTCCATGTCAATGTGACTTTTTCTTTTAAACAGTACAGCGGCTTGTTGTTCAAGGTCCTCCTGGTCACTTAGTAAATGTTACTGCTGCCAAACATGTTGCATCAATGTGGCTTTTTCTTGGCAGTACAGTGCATGTCTGTATGATATAGGTCTATGTTAATAAGGGCTTTAGCTATCGATCAACACCTAGACCTGCTGTACTCAGACAGATACTCTAGCGGGCCAAGAGACACACACACACACACAAACACACACAAATATACACAAGTCCCCGTGCAGTTCTTCTGAATATGCATGAGAGTTGGCAAAGACGTATGCCAATATCATTTACTGTGTCTGGGTGCTTTTGTGTTGTGTATTTGCATGTCTGTGCAGCATTTTCTGCACAGCGGGGAAGAGGAAAAAAGAGAAATGGGGAGAGAGAGTGAGGAAGAGAGAGAGAGAGACAGAGAGAGAGAGCAGCACTATAACAGATAGCGGTTTATTGACAGATCAATTGATCGTTTACTCATCCAGACTGAGCCAGGATGCCTCTGTCTTCTTGGCATTGCCTTCCCATCACTGCCGAATGCTAAGGTCAGCAGCTCTGTATGTGTGTGTGTGTGTGTGTGTGTGTATGTGTGTGTGTGTGTGTATGTGCGTGTGGGTAGGTGTGTGGTTGATAATGTGCACATGTGAGTGACAGGTTAAAATTAGGTGAATATAGGGAAAGAGAAAAAAAAATCCCCCTGACCTGTGTATATGCGCATTTCTTTCTTCTTTTTTTTTTGTACCGGTACTCATATATAAACACATGTTCATACCTGTTTGATATCTCACACACTTATACTTACATCTCTCTTGTAATGCAGTACAGTATAAGGCTTCAGAGACACATCAAGCCAGTTGGATTTACTACTGTGTTTCTGCAAGTAGTGCCAAGCTACAGTTTTGCAAGAGGAGTCCATTTTTATTGAAGATAAAAGCAGCACAAAGCTGACATTAACAGAAAAACAAGCACATTTCCCGAGAACGTGCCGATCAAACAGACCAACTCAAGTCATAAAGACGAGGACAAATGTGTGTGTTTATGTTAAATAATAGTCCATTACAGTAGCTGTTGTAGCACACAAATTGATTTGTTGGGCTAAAAATATGCCAAAGAAGACATTTAAGAGACTATATTTCAAGAGTATGTAATAGAGGATTGGAAGCTGTTGATTATTTGCTCATTGGCATATTGGTGGTATAGTAGTAGTTGTGGTCCACTCGGTTTATTTCTTAGCATGAACTACACATAGTAGCATACAGTATAATGCTTGTTACAATCAAAGAGGATTTTTATGAGAAACATGTGTAACTTTTGAGTAAAAAAGAGAAGAGGGAGAAGGAACAGCTTTTGGACATGTGAGAACGATGGAGGATAGTGGGCACATGATTGTGTGATGGGATGAATGTTAATGTGTGATGGATGAGAGAAAAAGAGCAAAAACAAAAACGAATGTGACAGACAGCGAGAGAATATGTGTGAGAGGAAATAAATCCTTCTGGCTGTAAGTGTTTGTGTCTGAGAGAGACAGACTGAGCGCGTAAAAAGACAGTCATGTTTTTGTTTTTACCTCATGCATAAGCACATGTTCGTACCTGTTTGATACGAGTCTTTATTTTCAGAAAACTGCCTTCACAGCGCATACTGTATGCTGCTTGCAGCTTCAGAGACAGATTGGCCCAGTCAGATTTATATCCTTGTTGTTGTTGTTTTTTTTTAAAGGTCCAAGATCCAGTGCCAGGACCTACAATTCTGCTGAGCTGTCCATGGGTTGCTTAGCTGATATAAGACAATTGACAAAAAAAAAAAAAAATACTAGTAGCATACTGATAGTATAAAGCTGACATGCCGAGAAAAACAAACGTATGTCTGGAGAACATGCTGATTAAGCATGTGGTAGAATGAAAAATGTGTGTTTGTGCACGTTCGATACGTGTTTGGTTTTTTTGGTTTTTTTGCTCAATACAAAGTGAAAAAGGACATTTCAGTAGGTTATTTTTAACACATAACACATTGATGAATGAATGAACATATGGCTGCGGATGGCTGTTAAATCATTGTGACGTGTTGAGTAGATTATTGTTTTTTCTTGTGAGTGTGGTTGATATGAGAAATGTGTTGTTTGACACAAACTTTGACAACTCGTAGCATGTAGTTGCACAGAGAGGGTTGGTCACAAAACAGCGTGTGTACAAGAGAGAGCGAAAGATGCTCCGTGTGAGAGATATAGACAGAATATGTGTACGTGTGCGTTTGTGTGTGTGTGTGGTTGTCAGAAGGTCTGCAGCGTGACATGGTCGACTTCCGTTTGCCTGTTGCATGCTGTTGCCGTGGCAACCTGCGTCATTGCCAACCTGCGCTGCTCCAAAACTAAGTCATTATCACTAGCTGAGTCTGGGAGAGGAGTGAATCACTGCCTTCTGACACACACACGCACACACACACACGCACACACACACTGTAGAGACACAAACACCTGGGGCAGACTTTAAACCCATCAGTTGGGGAGGAGATGGGAGCAGACAAAAGATGTCAAATCATAAAGCCCAAGTTCATTAACTGCAACATGGTGCCTCCAGCTGAAGGATTTTTTTTTTACCCCATTTATTGCCTTTGTTTATGAAGTGAGTCATAGCATGAAACGCATTTCTCACTCCTCCTACAAGAACTCACAGTGATTGGCAGCCAAATTTGACATTGATACATTTTTATTTGTTGTTGTTGTTGCTTTTTTACCTTCTGAACTCCTTTTTGAGCTTAAAAACTATAACTCTGTACTTTGTTGGTGTGCTGCTTTTGAGACACTGAGCATCAAACACCTGACACATCAAATGCCAAAACTGTAATATATTTTTATTTGAAATATTGAACACCAAGTCAAACAGTGGGCGGCTGCTCACCTGTTATAAACCTCTTAACAGGTGTCGGTCCATAAATAAAAGTATAAAGAAGAACGTCTGCGTACTGAGCCTCAAGCTAGTGTTACTGGATGAAATACAGATTTACACAGCTGATCATCAACATATCAAATCAATATCAACATATTCCAACGGTATAGTGACACTCTTTAATAAGGACCGGAAATAAGTTCAACAAAGTCAACGTTTCCAAAGTGGTTGTCGCTAGTGACGAGTGTAGGCTTAAGCAGTATCAATGTGGTCAAACCGTGCACACAACAGCATCCATCGGGGAAACACCCCTGTTTTTGATTGTTTTTTTTTGGGGGGGGGGGGGTGTCCTGTCTGATCTCCAGCACGTGAAACACATGCTCAGCTTGTTTGACTACAGGCCATTGGCTCGTTGTTACTTTGTGGCACCTATAATAAATTGAGCTGTAACTTTTTTGGATTGATAAAGAGATTTTTACGGTTGAATAGTTGGACCCTGATCCAGTTCTGGCTTCAGTAAATGCAAAAAAAAAACTCATCATATGGAAACTTTCTGCAATACCAATAAACGCCTCTGATGTTACATTCCTCTAGTGTGTCCTGGGATAGTTAATCCATTAAATTTCCATTGCACACCCACGCAAGTATTCAGCTTGATCATTATATTGTGAAGCTAAGGTACAAATAAGAGCCTCACAGGGCTCTCTGATGAAGTGTTATTAGTGTCTAGATGTGACAGCGAGGAATGAATTCAGGAAGAAAACATTGTGGGGTTATTGTCTTTGTGGTCATTATAGTTGTAATAGTAGTAAATGTTAGTCATGAGTTTGTTTGTTTTTGTATTTCTCTTCCAAATGTCTGCTTTTCTCTCTCAATTTCCATAAAAAAAGAAATGACAAACCCAGCTTGAGGGGGAAAGCAGGTTGTTGCTTTTGGCTCGCCTCGCCCTGTCCTTTATCATAAAGTGAGCGCTGCCTGGGACGGTTTACTCCTTTACATTCCCGTCGTGACAGACGCCTCAGACATTACTTGCCTGACCTGACTTAATATCCACAGTACAAGCTCCCTAATTACACATTCCTCTTCCTCCATCCTGCAGCTGCAGTGGTGAAATTATTTCAGGAACGAGACATTAACAAGCGTGTTTCAGATGTAGCCCTCAGCATTGTACGTTCGCTCATCTAGTGCTATATCATTATGTAAACAGAGGTGCTAATAGAGGATGAGTATCACCACTAAGTCTCCTAACCTCTGGCCTAATTGGATTGGACTACAGTAATTATTATAGTCTAGTTTAAGAATTACAGTTATTGTATATTGGACGAATCAGCACCTCACAATTTACAGTACTGGTAATGGTAATAATGTTCAATGGCAATGCAGGAGGTATTCCACATATCACATATTCATAATGTTCTACATGCAGTATTTCTGTCACGCCTACCATTCATTTTCTAAAAGAGGTAGAAAATGTAGATTTTAGAAACTGCCAGATTTTGAAGAAGAAGGAAAAAGATTTCATACTTTTTTTTTTTTTATCTCTGGCATTGCAACTTTTCTGAATTTTTTGCTTCACGATGTTAAAAAGAAACTGAAGCTGAGCCGTTTGGGCATTTCTCAGCCCCCGACTCAAGATGCAATTCTTCACCGAACTATGTGGAGTTTAAAAGCATTTTCTCTGGAGGGACATATTTATGTTTGAACAGGCACTTAGTGCTGCAGGATTCTGCAGCGTTTCCTTTTGCTGTTGTGCGAGGGACAGACACACACACACACATACACCATCAACATGAGAAAATTGCCACCACTGTTTAACAAAACCTTAAAATTCCAGCAGCTGCATGAGTTTGCATATATTCCCTCTTGAACACTGTGGGAGATACAAGACCAAACAATAAGAGTAGCCCGAGTGATTCAAAGCGGCGCGCTTATTGTGCGAGACATTTGTGGCTCTGCAGCAGGAAATCACTACCCTGAGGAAATAAAGTTTCTCCATGAAATTAAATTGAAAGTACTACTGGGACACTCCTGGAATTTGACTTTCTCTTCTCACCTCATCTCCATCTCTCTACCTTCATCTGTGTGATGTGTTGTGAGGCGTGATATTCTTTTCTCTCCAGCAGTTTTTCACACACACAAACTCTGTCCACAGGGTTTTTTTTGTTTTTTTTTTTACTGGAGACATTTTTCATTTTCTCTCAGATATGTGGGATGCATTTGAACCTTAATGCCACGTCCACACATCCAGCGGAGAGGTTTTTTTATTTCTTTTGGCCGGCTCAGCCTCTGTAGTAAACTGACAGGTTGGCAGCATGTACAGATTGTAAAGCCCTCTGAGACAAATGTATTTTGTGATTTTGGGCTATATAAATAAAATTTGATTTGATTTGATTTGATATAAATTGTTATAGTGTTGCTATCAGCCTGTAATTTCACACAAGACTGTAACAAAGAATGCACGTACTTGTGATTGTGTTTTATTCTTATATATATATATATTATAAATGTGTGTTTGTTTGCAACACAGCGATGTGGCAGAAAGTTGGAGAAACAGTTGGAAACAATCCAGTGTGCTTTGTGCTGTCAGGTTGCCATATACTGTAATCAGTAACTAGGTATGAGTGGCGCAGCGCGACGAGTTTAAAGTCACGTTTAAGTGTGGGAGATAAGTGGGTTTATTGTTCATGTTGTAGCAAAAAGGTCACGTCATCTTGGCTGAAAAGCTGCTCTGCTGTGAATTTGTACAAATTCTCAGAGTGATGTGTGACCTTTGCTGCATAACTGATCAATAAATATACTTCACATCAAGGATGTTGGGGGTATTTACCTTTATACAAAGATAAACAATGACACTTATCTATGTACAGTAAAGTACACAATCTTACTGGTATCAGGTCATCTATGATACTGACAGATATTTGGCTTCTATTTCTCTGTAGGCTTGTGTAGGCTTGTTGTGTCTATTGTTGCGAACCTGCTTGTTAACTAGGTTTGTAGCCTCTCGATGCGAAAGCGGCTCCACGATGCCCAAACCATCACCACCACAACCTTTAACACGGCTTTGTGTTGAATAGGAAGTCACTACATTATTGATAATGGTGACTAAACATTTCCCCCCCATGTGCATATGAAGCTAGGGCCCTTAAACCTTTTATTACTTGACACTATTATTACAACATTATATACAAACAAAATATGGTGCTGCTCTGTTGTGAATAACATATGGCTAATATACTAAACTTGTCTGTTCTAACACGAGGTTTTTGAAAAATTCATAACTCACTGTACAGATGGAAAAACAATACAAGGTCATTTGATATACTTCCATTAGTAATATTAGTAATTAATACATAAAACAACACTTTTCAGCATTAAATGATTAAAGTGAAAGTAATTTCAAGCTAAAATTTCAAGTAAGAATTTTAAGAAAAAGCAGAAAAAATAAGAAAGTAAGAAAAGGCCTTGTGTTCTTTCTCCATCCTACAGGACAACGTTACAAAAACGAATTTTATAACAAATACTATAAAAATACTGACAATATTCTCTGTGGTACTGACACTATAAGCAACACCTCCATTATTATCATTATTACTATTATTATTTGTAGTTATTTTCTTTTCTTACACTTGTTTTGTTTTTGTTATTGTTGATGTTGTTTGTGTTTCCCTTCAGGCTGTGTGTTTTTTCAGAACATCCCAGTGGAGGTGGTCTCACGCTAATGGAGACGGACACACAAGAGACTAAAAGACAGAGAGAAAGATTGCTTGTTTGTTTGTGTGTGTCTGTGTCTATATGTGTGTGTGTGTGTGTGTGTGTGTGTGTGTGTGTGTGTGTGTGTGTGTAAAGGAGAAGGAGTGGGAGAGAGTGATAGAGAGAAAATTGAAAATGGGAAGATAAAGGAGAGGAGCATTCACATGTCCACCCAACAAAACAACAACAACAACAACAAAAACAATGTATAAGAAATGAAGGGAGGGGCTGCTGTAGTGCATTACAGGACACACACACACACACACACACATACGTGCAGACAGTTGTCAGGTGAATGCCAGGTAGACGTCTAGGATGCAGCAACCTGATCAACCAATCAGAGAGAATCTTCAGAGACATATAAAAGCCTCTCATTGGATGAATTATTCAGATCAGAAGGACAGAGACATCCATTAACCTACATCTTCCCCCAAAACACACACACACGCACACACACACACACACACACACACACACACATGGCACCTTATGCTACCACTCAACCCCCTAGTGCAGTATTTCTTCATGCACAAAAACACAAAGCCTTTTGAGACACACACAGTGAACATTTCTTTATAAACAATGTGTGTTCAGGGTCCCGTTTGAATTCAAACCATCTTCCCGATGTAGACCTCGTAGTCCTCCCCGCTATCATCAGATCCAAACAGCCAGACCTTTAACCACTGCAGTGGATCCTGATGATCCTGCTAAACTGAAAGAAGAGAAGATAACAGTCTGAAGAAATGTTGAGGTTCATTAAATCGAGTAACCAAGGCCACTTGGCTTTGAAGAGAAATAGTGATTTAGTTTGAATTTGGAATTTGGCAGCAGCTTCTTGTTAGTGCAGCCTGCGCTGCAGCAAGTCACATTCAGAACCAGCGATAAAACTGATCAGAGATATGGGGATGCATTTGTGAGAAAATGGCTTCACTTCCAATTGCTTCGCTTGCCTCTCTTGTGTGCAACAAATCCTAAAAAAAAGGATAACTAAGTGATGAGTTGAGCAGGTTTTCTGAAAGTCTTTATTACAGACTGTTAACACCCAGAGTGGCAGAGCACACTACCCGACTGTTTGGGAGGGATTCTGCTCTCAAAGTGCAGGGTAACCATCAAATTAGTTCTGCAGGTATTCACCACACCTGTCAAAACATCCAGCACCATCCGCCACAAAACTGATTTCTTTCCCTCTCCCTCCCCTGCCAACTGCTACATTGTGTTGGAGATTTGCGGCTCTATAAATCAAAGGAAGTTTTTTGGGGGAAACTTATATTTACAATGCAAGATGTTTAAGATGTTACACATGTATCTCATTAGGGAAGACACACCTCAGTATTCAATACGGACACGCGCACACGATCATAAACTGAAGTCTCTCTGTTAAATTAATCATCAGTCGCCTTTATGGCCTCTCAGAAAGACGGATGCCGTCATGCATGCACATTTGTCTATAACAGTACACGTGCACACTGTGGTGGTGAAGAAAACCCATTCAAAGACATTCATGGTGTACATAGAAATCCTGCTTTGAAATGCACATGCCTCAAAGCACTTTGCTCGGTGTGTCCGAGCAGTATTTTTCCTCACACATGGACATGGCCTCTGTTTTACAGAGCTATAATGCTGTACAGCTCACTTACACCACGGAGACAGACGCATGCTTATATTCACAAATGCACACATACATTAATAATTACATCCACATGTCAAGTGCATAAGTGCACCATGTACGGTATGCACGGCACGTCCACATATACAGTAGGTGGCATTTTACTGCATACAGTCCGCCGTACGAGCACATGTGAAGTCAGTATGTGGGATGACACACACACACACACACACACACACACACACAGACACACACATACACGAAGAGGCAATCATGACTGAGATTGAGGTCAGGGCAGATGTGCGAGGAATATTTGATTAAAAGGGTTACAGGGTTAAAACACAAACACTTTTGCTGGTGTGGAAGATTGTTTTTTTTTTTTTTTGGAGTGAATTTAATAGAATACAATTGTTTATCCAAAACCTCAGACAGTCGAACCAGTCAGCAAATTTAATCTGGAACCTTGAAAAAATGAAATGAAATAAAATAAAATAAAAATAAATAAATAAAAACACCATCTTGTTTTCAGATGGCTGATGTTTTCAAATCACATTATCTTAAGAGTGCGCACTTAAGATGCTGCTGCATGAATAAGAAAGAAAATACTAGCTGTGCACTTCCACTGATGCCTGAAAAAATGGCAAATTTCAAGCGGTGGTCATTGATCACAGTGTAAGTTGTTCAAACTGTGTTGAGTGTCAACCTCAGTTTAAGGGTTCATTACATTGCATTGGAGTGATCTGTGGTTTGTAAGCTACATCTGTTATGGAAGTATATGGTGTTTTTGTCCCAGGGAAACTCGAGTACATGGTTTCTGAAGTCTTTGCAGTGTGTACATTTAAATATGAGAATTATACATAGAGAAAACTGGGAAAATAATAAGTTGAACATTGACAACCTTTTGTTTTTTTTAAGTTTAATCACTCGTATCAAAGCAAAAGATTAAAATGAAATGCTGAAAAACAACAAGGTGAATAAAATCAATTAAAAATAGCCTCGAAGCAATTCACGATAAAAGTAGAAAGTGAATTTTGGAAGATTGGAAACATTATTGTGTGTATGTGCATGGATCAGTATGTGTGTGTTTATAAGACAGATAGACAGAGAGAGAGAGAGAGAGAGAGTGTGTGTGTGTGTGTGTTTTGTATAACAGGGGGAAAACTGGTCCGTCTGTATCTGAAACTTTCACAAGATTGTAACTTCATCAGCAATTTGAATGTATTATATACAGTTTGCGTTTGGTGCCACGAGTGCTTACAGCTCAACAGAAGCTAATCCTTTCCGTATAAATACACTGCATGTATTCGAACCTGAAATCCTGTTGTCAGGGGTGTATTCATCACTGTTTACTGCACGTTTATTGGATAAAAGCAGCTACCAAATGGGACATGACTGATGTCTCTTTTCTGTGGAAACATTTGTTGTGTCCACAATTTAAAAGAAAGTACAAAAACAGTGCGAGGCTATTTTGTATTCTATATTAATATAGAAATATCTGCTCCATATTTGAAGCTACTTTTGTTCCTCCGTACAATTAAAGAAAACACAGAACAGAGCAAATATCCTGTAAGCTCTCACTGTTGCCAGATTCGTTTTAGAGTTAAATTGCTTTGATTTTTAAAAAAAGATTTTTTGCACATAATTGTACATATTTTATTTTTGATTGCATTGTCCTGCAAACTGCGTACTTTGAGAGATTAAAAAATGCTAACACTGGGAAATATGACAGTACGATATAAATGGAAGTGAATATGTTTTTATGTTTTATCTTTATCTGTCCTTTTTGTTTTTGTTTGTACATTCTGATGAAAATTATTATCGTTTTATGACCGAACTTGTTACCAAGTGCCCAATTTACCTTCGTGTGGCTGTGACATACATTACCATACCTCATTTTATATGTCTCCATCATTCCATAAAGTCTCATCATGCAATTTAAAGGAACAATACATTTTATACCTTCATACCTCCAAAACAGTTACAAAAAAAAAAAAAGTCAATATACAAGAAAAAAGCATTTAAATGACAAGCTCGACAGGAATCATAGCTACATTTTGAGTCACTATGACTTTTTGCTCATGAAGCTCTTCCATAAACTGTTTATTGTGGCATTAAAGAGGTTGTTCTGTATTATCACTTAAAAGGTTTCATTTGAAAACGATATTTCTCTCTTCAGACGAAAGCTGGGGATTTTCTTTTCAATAAAATAAATGGTTTATTGGTGTCCCTCGTGTGTGAATGTGTCTTTTTCATCTGACAGTACCCAAGCTTTTAGGTGTGTGTGTCTGTGTGTCGCTGCGTATTTTCCACTGAGTGCTCCATTCTTATTATCTGTACAAAAGGCACAATAAATGAAACCAAATATATATCTGTGGCCGTTCTGGCTCTGAAATTAACGCCGTATTCAAATCCTTCATCTATATCATCTTTTCTTTCTTATGTCTCTTTGACTCTGTCCGTCTGTAACTCTACAGACGGCAATAATGTTTCAGGTCATCAAATCATCATTTCTTCCTTTTTTTGCACGACTATAAGTATTTTTTTTTAACTCTTTAAGAGTGTAGCTGTCAGTGATGAACTCCCACTGTCGCTCTCTGTAAAGGTCAGACCTTTTTCATTTTCATTTTGTCATTTTTGTACGCATAGGATTGCTGAGTTTTAATATACAGTAGTAGGATGGTTAGGGCAGTAGTAAGTGACAGAGGTTTGAGCTATTAAAAGATATGAAGGGTCTCCAAAGTGTCCCTTAAAAGGTGATTAGGGTTAAATATCATATAATTGGATTATAATTATTGATGTATTCATTTTTAAGATGCATTTTTATTACAGAGCCAATTTCATTCATGTATCAACTGTTGGGTTATTTAATGTGTAAAAATGTATACAGAAATACACAAGTACTTCAAATGTGTACTTCGCGCTTGAGTAAATGTACTTAATTCGTGTACTTCCATTGAGAACGGAGCAGGTTGTAGAAGGTAAAATGATTCAGATTTGAGGTTGATCAAGATTTATTTTATAGGTTATGGCTTTTATTGTGTAAATGTGTCGTCATTTGGGTATTTTAATATCATTTGAAGCATTATTTTCCATATTGAACAGATGCTTGGTGGCAATTTTGGTCATTTTTCCTGCTGCGATTGCCTGATATTACAGTGCCAGAAACACAATAACACAAGCTTTCTGTCGCTTCCCTGCTCGCTTTTTTATTCATTTATTTATTTATTTATTTTTGCATCTCTGACCACCTCAGAGTGCTTTGAGTAGGAGGAATTGTGTGTCATCTGAGAAGGTGAATGTGGGTTGAATATTTAAAATAGAAAAGATCAAACTGAGGAGGCAACCAGGAAGAAAGAGAGCGAGGAGAGAGGATGTGTGAAAAAAAAAAAAAAAAAACACGAGGAAAGAAAGCGGGGTGGTAGACACATGTATGGCGATGAGAAAGGAGATATTAAAAGTGAAGAGACAGATGCAGAGAGGCAGAGAGAGAGAGAGAGAGAGATAGAGAGAGAGAGAGAGAGAGGGGGGAGGAAATATCTATTTTTACCAGTGGGGGTGTTGGTATAGAGAGTGGAAGGGTAATGTGATAGGCCTCTGCATTAGGCCAAAGAGGAGGAGGATTTGGCTTGTACAGGCAGATTCGTGTGGACATTTACCTACACCCTGCAGAGTAGAGGAAATTCCACACTTATTATTTATCAAGAGTTTAATCTAAATCTCCAGTTAAACCTCGCCTCACGTTGAACCATTAAAAAAAAAAGCTCATAATGCAGAAATCTGTCATGTGAAATAACTAAAGCTTATTTTGTCAGAAAACACTGTGCTCATTTCAGACTTGTCTGTACTTCTACGGTACATGGAGAAGGAAGGAAGGATCTCCTCTCCATTCCTGACCCGTTCAGTATATCTGCCACTCTTCTATCCTCTCAGTTTAAACTTCCTCCTCTTTTTTGCCATCTTTCCTCTGTCTGTTTCTTTGCCTCCTCCTCCTCTGGATCGATAGATTACTTCCTGTGTTCAGTGGGGTGACAGCACAGTTTAGAGACCACAGGGTTCATGTTACCAGTCATCTGTTTGTTTGTGTGTGTGTGTGTGCGTGCGTACGTGCATGTGTGAATGTGAGCACTCTTCTCTCTGCCCTAAAGCCAGTCTGTCCACCCTAGAAAAACAACAGTATAGCTCATGAATTCAGTATATAGTTAGTTTGATTGACAGACACCATGTATTGGCCGCAGTAATATCGACCCATACAAGTTGGGTCATTATAACTAATGTCACTAATGTTCGTTTGTCATCAACAGCCAGGGTTTCTGTATTTGTGCCCATAAAATCATCAAGAACCAAGCTAGTGCCAGGATGGTTGCAGTACAGCAACCCAACAACTTGCCCCTTTATTCTGATCTCGTTGTGATTTTGGAACTGACTAAAGGCTGGTGTCACATCTTATCGAGGATGTTTATCATCACCTCTCAAGTAATATCTGAACCCCATATTTCAGCCAATCTGACCTCACTGACACCATGAAGTAATCTTGAATCATGAAATCCACTTGTATCTGCTAACAACTGTTCTCGCTGTTTTCCTCCCTGGGCATAAGACAAACCAAGGTGTTTTAACAGACTGACTGACAGGCCCTGATGTTCTTAAATCCCATAATAGCCTCTTTACATCCATCGCCCTGGGCAACGTGCAGCAGGCTTCAGTTTGTCTGAGGTGTATCCAGAGAGTCTCAGAAAGATCAATACAGTCACTCACAGTCATCGTTTTAACTCGGCTCCAGCGTAGGCCCCTGCCATATAAAACTGCTCTGCTTCAGATCCGAAGCCCCCAGGCTCCCACAGCAACACTAGTGTCATCTCACCAACTCAAAAGACCTGAATAACGGACTGTCTGCATGGACATAGTCATAGCTGTGTGAACATTGTGTCGGACTCACAGTCATTGTTATGTGTGAGCTATCTCCCGTAGCTCACCTGCCACCTGCTTTCATTGCATTTGGGCTAAATTACAGTTAATTCCCAGCAAATCCTGCTACATTAAGTGCAACGAGTATCAACTGCATTTCTCCTTTCACTGTTTCTATTATCCCCATGACATTCAAAGGGGGGGAGGGGGGTTCGCCTACTTTCTTGACAAGGTTGTATAACTACTGTGTGTCGACAAAACACGTCCGTTTTACCAAGCGTCTAATTTGCAGCACTCAACATGAACCTCTAATGAAGCAGGCCGTGTAGACAGGAGGTCATAAATTTAACAGTGTCTTTACTCATGAGCTGCACTGTGATAGGACGGCAGAATTGTCCAATTTCCTTTGACAACAACAGCTGTCCTGACACACACACAGAGACACTGGGCCATTTGTTGCGGTACACGAACTTTATTCAGAGGTGGATAAGTGACATCACACTCAGAGGTAGTCGAGAACGGTTCATTCAAATACTGCTGTTCTTCGTCATTTGAGGAAACTGGTGAAATGGTGATTAACAGCAGTTTTATGCTTTGATGCTACTATTCCTGTCCCATAAAACGTGGATCCTATTTTCATAATTTGAGTCATCATTCCTATCTGTGCCTATCACAGCCAATGCGAAAGTACATTAAAGTGCATTGTCACCTACAGCTGCAAGATTTTTTTTTTTTTTTCTTTTTTTTTCCAACTTATAGTTTCAACTTGAAGTGACTGGCAGATGATTTCTTTTTTAAGGGATAATTACCTAAAATGCAACGTTTTACCTCAAATTAAAGTAATTTAGATAATCTGGATACACTGTTATCCTGACTGTAACCTGCAAACAGACACATCAGACTCTGTCATAGTAATCTGGTAGAGACTCCAAGCTCTCAGCAATTAACATTATATTTTCACATTAAACTGGAATTGTCCTCAAATAACACAGTCAACAACTAACAACTTCGCAAACACTATCTTCCATTTCACAACACTGACCTCTCAAAAAACAATCACAGCTCAGCGAGTGTAGGAAAAGGATGAATTAGTCTGAAAACAATGACATAATTGGCAGTTTTAGCGCTCATCCTCCCGCCACCCACCAATCAGTCATGAACTGAACTTTGAGAGCGAGGCAATGTGTTTTATTGAATGTCAAGCCAGGCTTCTTCTTCCCAGCAGACTGCGAGGAGCTCCAGTCTCCACCAGTTTAAACATCGGTTTCATGTCTATTAACAGTGTTGGGTCGCGACCTGACCCCACTTACACCTTCACCTCCCCTATCCATCGCTCTTTCTTCCTCCCTCCGCCTCTCTACATCTTTTCATCCCCCCTTTTACCAAGTCACTCCCGGCGGACGTTTCGCCACGCCACCTTTCTCCATATCACACACACACACACACACACACACACACACACACACACACACACAGCCTCCTATTGCCCCTCAGCTTAACAGTATTTATAACGATCTGACCCTGAGACCTCTGTGTGTTAATGATCTTCAGCCCCTCCCAACACAAACACACACACATGCTGACAGACAATAGCCTGAGCTCTAGTCTACGCTGTGTGTTTTTCCTCCCTTTGTTACAATGAGATAAACTCAGAGACGTAAACATTGCTAGTAACTAGATGACCCTGAACTAATAGCTTCATTTCTTCTTCTTCTGTAGTGAGTTGAATTTGTTGTCCATGTCCTCTTGGTCAGGTGTGACGATGTAGAAATGGCTGCCTTCTCATTTACTACTAATGTTGGTACAGTTGAGATCTTAATTTGAGGGGTGACGATAGCTTAAATGTACCCCTCTTATTTACAACTAGTAGCACCTGTCTATTATTGGTCTATTATTGGTCACAGGATGAAAATAATAATAATAATAATAAATAATATTTCAACAGTGTCCTTCAATGTCATAGCTGTGTGAACATTGTGTTTTTTTTACATTTTGCCATCGTCCAATGGAAACAAACTACAGGATCCTGTTTATGGTGACTGAAATTAGGACCTATAGAGGACAGGCTGCATACCATTGTGGTCCTGAACACAGAAAGAAGCTGCCAGAAGACATACACACACACACACACATATATATATATACTGCACATCTCCACACACACAAAACAAACTATTGTGCTCTTGCTCTCATTCTTTTTCTCTCTCAAGGCCTTTTCTATCCTCACATGAGTCACCAACACACATACATACCAGCTGGCTGTCTTTCTCTCTCTCTCTCTCTCTCTCTCTCTCTCTCCACACACACACACACACATACAAATCCTCACACACAAACAAACTCTCAGTTTCCCCCTCTCCATCATGTCCTGTCAGCAGCACTGGAGGCTGATATGAGGCCAGGGACAGAGGAAATGAACGATGTCAACCAGTGTTATAATTCAGCAGAACCACATGAGAGGATATACATCTACTGTATTTTGTGCTCGTGGGAAATCAATCTCATCTCATAGTATAATGTTTGCAGGTCTATACTTGTGTCTTGGAGGTATCTAGAGAAAGGTTGGCTTTCAGGTACACTCAGGTGTATGTGTGTGTGTCACTCTGAACAATGCTTCCCTGTCCACGAGGAGACCCATGCTCTAACTTGTTTCCCTGGTGTTATTTCTTTCTTCAACTTGACATATAATGAGGAGCTGATGGAAGACAAAGACTAGATGGAAGCATTTAATTATGCTCTTTAAGAGAGTCTAATAACACACACACACACACGTGCAAAAGCATGTTTTCTTGTTCACACCCCTAAAATCAGACGGGGGATGAGTTAGAAGTATGAAATCGACAGTCACTCACAATCTTTTATTACAGTATTTGTGGAACAATCGGCGGGCATGCTGTCATTGGCTAAACGCTGCATTCAGTTGTCATTACATTAGATCATTTACAAGCAGTGTGTGTTATTATTAAGTCATTTTGTGTGTTCACATGAAAAGCTCCCCTCAAACAGTGACTCTCAATGAGCTGTTTCATGCAGGACTTTTCATCTTTATGACCTCGTGAGCTTGTTTGCTGTCGGGACATAAAGGTAAATTCACACACGTATAGCTCTATAATGTGTCAGTTCTATAATCTGTCGATCATTAACGCAGATTTAAAGCGTCTGTGTCATTATTTTTCGTAGTACCAATTTATCAAATGACTTTGTGTAATGTGTTATCACTAAGTCACTCGACTCTGCTACTCCCTGCCTGTCCGCGTTGCCTTCAGATGCAAAGCTCTAACCACCCACTGCACACTACCTGCTCAGTACCTAACAGCAAACAGATGCAGCTAGCAACTAGCTGGTAAACATAGTGGAGCATTTAGTAGCCTAAGAGCCAGATATTTCCCTCAGGAGTTGGTAGAGAGCAAAAACAAAGCAACAGAGCAAAGAGAGTGGACAGAAACGTGTTGCTGAATGCTGAGAGACTGGCAGACAGAGACAATCAGATCACCTGTCACAGATTGCACCTGTTTTTATATCAAATATTCAAACACATTTTTAGCTCATATTTATTCTACCAACTCCTGAAACAAAGCACATTGGTCAACTCAAAATAACAAGCAGGAAATAACCGAAAGATGCAATGATGGGCAGTCTGGAGCGTTGATTAGGTTGAGGTTACGTTTAGGGGTTAAAAGTGTTTAGCAGCACTCTTTCTGAGAGTGAGCAGCCATGTGTGTCTGTCTGATGTTGTAAAATTAGCTGCAAGTGTTAGTCAGTGTTAAGAGCCTGTGAGGGGAAAAATCTGATAGTTTGCATTGACACTCAACCGACAGACAGAAAATTAGCAGCAAATCTTGCGAACATGGGATGAGCATCATGGACTGTTTTCACTGTCTTAATTAGAAACTAATAACACCTTCGTTGTGTTGCCAAAACAACCCTTTTTTTTTTTTTTTTTGCTGAAGTATTCGGCTCAATGTCTCGCTCAGGCCACCCCGACTCTCTCCTGTTTTTACTGCATTTTTTTTGCTTTCAAAAATGCCTCCCGTGTGACACATGGATTTTAAACATATCTTGATTGTATTGACGGACTTCTGATACACAGAGAGACGTATTCCCTAGAAACATTTTTAAACCAGATAACAGCAGCGTATAACAACTAAGAGAGCACTGGAACTGGCTTTCCAACTTCTCCTTTTTTACTCCACCAGGTTCCTAGATTGCTGGCATTTGTCTTTTTGAAGGCATGCATTAATTCCCTCGGTTACCCTCTAGCTTTGTAGAAATATACTTTCATCTCTCTCTCTCTTCCCTTGACTTCATCATTAAATGCTGCACAGCCTGACCTGAAAAAAAAAAACAAAAAAAAACAAAAACACCCAGCAGTCAAACATGAAAACAACCACTGGTGAGTACCGAGTGCTATTCTGTTGGTTTGGCCCTCTAATGAGACTCTCGGCTCAGCTCGTCTCCGCTTCTCCACATGTTGAAATGTGCACATTTGTTCTCATCCAATCGAGATGAGTCCTAGTCGGCTCTTTGGAAGCTGCTTCCTGCAGCTTCATCAAAATTACAACTGTTGGTTGTCTTTTGACTTTGTACAATGCTATTGCACATTAGGACCAGTGAGTGCTAGCCAGTGTAACGGGGCCCATGCTGTCAGCACGTTCATCTACCTCCCGCTTTGCAAGAAGGATAAGTGAAGTGTGGCAGGTCCGTACTGACTACACCTCATGGTAAAGAAGTGAAAAAGCCTGTTGACGTTTAGACTGTGCGACAACAACAGTCTGTAAGTTCAATGCATGTCACATAGTGCTTGGTGACTACAATGAAATCTCAATTTGAGGTATGTCAGATTATACGATGAATGTAAATAGAAAAAAAAGGTTTGGGAAAGCAGAGGCACATCAGCTTGTGTCATCCATCTGTGCCGCTGTGATATTTGGAAAAGTGTGGAACAAGTGTGTTCTTATGTAGACGTAGCCCAAAATCACAAGAGTTTAATGGAGCTAGAGAGTGTGGTGATAACAGTGCGCAGTCTCAGTCTTTTCTCAAAGGCATTCGTGTTGTTGTTCATGTTGTTCATGTAAAAAGGATTTAAAAAGAAAGCTTGAATCCTGCATACTTTTCTAACCTCTACAGTCCTGGCCAGTTGCTGCAGGAAGTGGGCGTGCAGCCTTCTTCTTCCCGATGATGGAAGGGTTTCAGATGAGGGGATTTTCATAGCAAACGACAAGCTCTTCGTATGAAGCATACTGATCTCTCAACCATTTAACGTCCTTTTTGAGCCTCGTCAGATACAGTGATAGTAACAAACTGTACCTGTAGCTCTATGATCATAATTGGAGCCTTGTAATGAGTCTCTTTGTTGTCTCACACGTGACCACTATCCTAGAGGATGAGGAGTGTTGTGAAAAACGCATAAAGACATATTTGAACTAACGTCATGATGTGTAACAGCTTTCTCTTCTTCTCCTACATTGGATGTCTTGTGATCAATAATAACAGCTCATTATGACTTCATCTCCTCAATCTTTGCTAATAACAGCTTAACAACTTGATTAACTCTCTCGTGTCTTATATTAATAACATGACCAGCATTTTTCTGTCTCGGGTGTAAGATCTTTCTCGATCATATATCTGATAAGATCAACGAACTGAGCACCTGTCCCCCTCTTTCTGCTCTCTCAGGACCATCTTCAGTGATCAGTAACGATGATGACTCGGCCTCTCCTCTTCACCACGTCTCCAACGGTAGCAACACCCCTTCCTCTTCTGAGATGGGTCCTGATGCAGTCATCATTGGCATGACTAAGATCCCGGTGATAGAGAACCCTCAGTACTTCAGGAGCACAAACAGCCTGCTCAAAACAGACACATGTGAGTAATAACCTCAGTTATCGTTAATGCAAATGTTCAGAATTTTCACGAGTCAATGATGAGCTATACTCCCAAGTATTGAAATGAATATGTATGAGCGTGATACATGGAGGTTACCATGGCAACATATCTCCTGCTCTCATGGCAATGACCTTGGAGCTGATGATGATAAGCTGTCATTTTCTGAGGGAGAAGTGGAAAATAGAAAGTCCATTTATATGCAAGTGTGTGTCTGTGTGTGTGTGTAGCGTATATGTAAAATCCATTCATAAATTCCATGTGTGACTCATATACATACATTAACACAGCCACTGAGAGAAAAACATACAATATATGACCCAATTGAGTAAGAGTTGTTTTGTTTTTTTCTCGTGTGTGACAAGCTCCTATTTCTCTAACCTAACAACTTGTACAAATGAGACATTCAGCAATGCAAGAGACATAAGTGCACTTCTGAGAGGTCAAAGAAACAGGCAGGAGAACCAACGACAAAGAGTAACACAAGGAAAACAGACACGGACACACACACACACACACACACAAAGAACATCCGTTAAATAGAAAGACACAGAGCACACATGAATATTGACCTGGTCCATCAATATGACATTATGATTATTGGCAAGTAATAAAAGCTTCTCCAGTCTATGGCCTTGTGTTGCAGTAAATTATGGAACCGTGTGTGTGTGCGCGCGTGTGTGTATGTGTGTGTGTGTGTGTGAGTGAGTGAGTGAGTGCATCAGCCTCTATTTTGTTGAGGTTGAGGAGGTATAATAATGGGGAACTGGGGGTTGACCCCTTCAGCCCTGTGATATAACTGAAAGATGGGCTGGGATTTACAGCCTAAAGACAAGCGAGAAAGCGCTGAGAATCCATGACGTCAATAACGTACTGCTGCATACGTGCACGTGCCTGCGTGTGTGTGTTCTTAATATATTACAGCCATTACAACTATTACTCTGTGCGAGTCTTTGACTCACAGACAGGCAGCATAAATACTGAACGTATCTGACCGATTATTTGGCACTCTGCCTTTTCAGACCTGCACAATAGTCTTTGATGGAGACACTTTGGCAAAGCAGTGCTAGGTCGCATGCCAGGAACTTTTTAAACAGCAGCATGAACCAGCTTGGGGCCTGTAATATTGAGTACAGTAATCAGTAGACTTTTCTACTTTAAAGATGGCACTGGCCTCTTCCTGGCAGCGATGAAGCAACAATTATTCTGTATAAATGATGGATCTGTGTGCAATTACGAGAACTGTTAGCTGTGTTGCAGCAAAAGCATTAGATGTGCCGCTTACCTCTGAAGTGAACACCTCATTAACAATAATAACATCAGAGGAGCTTCCGTTGTTGTAAAGTGTGTCACATGCATTATTAAAGAGCTACAATAAGGCATATGCAGATTTGGATACGTGTTAAACATGTACATGTGTGTATATATTATGGCAAATAGTAGAAATAGTGAGGTTATTGAGTCCATGCACCTACAAACCTCACACTTATGTATGCTAAAACTCCATCTGACTCCAGTGTCCTCAGTGAACTCATCTCTCCTTTCATCTTTGTTATATTTTCCAATATTTCCACCCCAACAGATTGGGGTTTATATTTTGTTGTATCTAGGGAGAGAGGATTTAACCTTGTTCTGGAAAATCTGATTCATACAGTAAGCAAACATGTGCATACACAGGCGCATACACAGTAAGTATATGAAAATATAGTAGCTACACCTCATGATAGGAGGTCAGACAGCTGGGGGCGGCGGCTGACTGAGAAGAGGTGTGGTGGAAAAGAAAGTCATGACATTAATTGTGTGAGGAATTTGATGAGGGACAGGTTTGAAGTCTCTGTTCGCCCTGTTTTCAAAGCATCTGTGAAACACGATTGTGTCTTTGACCTACCGCATCACTCAGTTCACACAAGAAAATACATCATCTCCAAGCTGCTGTTTTATTTCAGAAACCAGGGTCATGGAGAGACTTTATGCAGATGAGAGAAAGAGGAAAGGGAACACGAGGCAGATGGAAACAGGGAATAATTATGTCCCGAGACAATCATTTCTTTGGTTGTTCATAAGATGCTGATTAAGGAGGGATTGGTGTGAGTGGTGGCTCTTCAGGGAGATGTGGCTAGATCGGAGGAGAGGGGGAAAGCACACAGGAAATATTATTATTCCTCTTGGTGGTAATGTTGTAAACACTGTGATGAACAATTGATGTAAAAAGACTGACGGGAGAAGAACATGCGTCTAGATGTTAATGTTTAGAGGACGTTGATTAAGAAGTGAGAAGAATGACAATATGGAGAAATAAACGATGGAGCAGAATCGTGCTAAATAAGGACACAGTGTAAGATTACTAGAGACTAGATGAGGAATATGCTAAATGAAGGGAAATGAGTTAGTATGATGTATGACGGGTACTACTTATGAAAAAGAGAGAAAAAGAATAATAAAATATTTTTGCAGATCTTAATTAAGGATACTAACTGAGAGTGATGTGCAGCACCGCACATAGAGATAAAGTTCAATAATGAAAGCAGGGTAGACGGAGAAGTGTAAAAATTGGCAGACAGCTGGGAAGAAGAATTCCCAAGCGACGAGAGCATCAAAACAAATTAACTTCATTTTGAAAGTTCTTGATTACTTTGTGCAGAAATTGGGATCTTGAATATATGAGTGCAAAAATTAGTTGTAACGGCACGTTACAAATCTAAATATTAGGACAAATGTTCCTGTCAAGAGGGGGGAAAAAAATGCAATAGTGGAAGTTTTGGTCTGCACATCAATTTATTTGCTATTTGAGGGTGTTAATTAAGGAGAAGTGGTGCGAGGCGTTTTCATGGATGAACGCTTATTACACAACCACAGTAGGAAATGGTGCAGTGAGGTAATTAGCTGGTTAAATGGCGGATATTTGGCTTGTGGGGATGTGGGTTTATTGTGTGCTGCTGATGCTGCTGCTGCTGCTGCACAGGAAATTGTAGGTGCACGGAGATCTGTGACCTGCTATACTGTTGTTTTTGTTCTCAGACAACATGTTAAAAGTAGACTTTTAGCCACTGAGGATACGTCTACATACCCAATGCACGCATACATAAACATGCAGCCCATAACTCAAACTTCATTTTACACTTTATACGTAATTTAGGCATATATAAATAGATTGTGTGAAAATATAAACATAAAAAAAAACAAAAAAAAAACAACATACATAACCAAAGTGCTTGTGTATAATAGCATGAAGTCATCTTTTCTTACAATATTCAGAAAAACAAATAACTAAAATAAATTAAGATCAATGCATACACACATGCATAAACTCTCTCTCTCTCTTTCTCTCTCTCTCTCTCTCTTTCTCTCTCTCCCTCTCTGTCTCTCTCTCTCTCTCTCTCTGTCTCTCTCTCTCTCTCTCTCTCTCTCTCTCTCTCTCTCTCTCTGTCTCTCTCTCAGTACAATATTGGGTTAAGGCGGACCTCAGTAGCTTACAGTGTAGATCGATGCAGCTTCTGAGAGTCTAGCTGGGCTTTAATGTGATATTCTGAGTGGACAGCTTTTCTTCAAATGTGCCTCTTAATCACATCACAGATAAATCTCAGTCCTTTAGCGTGTGTGTGTGTGTTTGTGTGTGTGTGTGTGTGTGTCTGAAGGATGAATGTGTGATCAATGATCCAAGTCTATGTATTATAGGATATTATGTGCTTCTTTGCGTGCAGACAGTTGCACATCTGACCCAGAGCCAAGAAGACAGGTTAGTAAGGTTATAAGGACACTACGCTGTTAATCATGCTGTAGAACAAAAAAAACAAAAAAATCAGCATCATCACCATGGTGAGATGCCAAATTCTCTAAAAAGTCGGCTGACATGGAGTTACGAGTTACTAAGCAACAGAGAGCAGGTTTGTCGACTCTCTCTGTGAGCAGAAGGCAGAAAGTGACGTATATATAAAACAGACTTTATTTACATATACATTTACACACCTACAGCAAAGTTATGTTGTGTATCTAAACCATCATGTCTCTCGCTGTTCAACAGTCGTCCAGCACATAAAGAGACATAACATCGTGCTGAAGAGAGAGCTGGGAGAGGGCGCCTTCGGGAAAGTCTTCCTGGCTGAGTGCTACAACCTCTCACCTGACCAGGAAAAGATACTGGTGGCTGTCAAGGTAATTTCGTCTTATTTAACTGCAAAAAACACATTTGACATAGAAATGTTTGTAATTATATAAGTCATTTTCTACAGTGTAATATAAGAGTGGACCTGACCTTCACAATTTTCTGTTTCCTTAATGTCATTTAAATATGATGGTGAAAAACATCTCATTTTAATCACTTTATTGAGCAAAACAAAAACTTTTGCTTTTTGTTGCTATTATAAACCAAAGAACAGACGCAGGAGGACAATTTGTCTTTGAAATGAAACACCACCCAGTCAGTATATGAGGAGTTTAGTTTCAAAATGAGACATCAATCCCTTCTAAACCCCTGCAGAATGATTGGTGGCACCAAAATAAAGCTCATTATGTTATTATTGAAGACAAGTTATTTCCTTCTCCACTACATTTTGCAATGATATATGATACCTGAAAACCATTTGAAATATTGAGCAGTTTACAGAAGATAATCATATGTTCCTGAAATGGATATGAGGCATTTTGAAATGAAATCCTTCATATAGAATCTGGACAGTATTTAGTCTCCTCCTCACCTCCATTTCCTCTGCTATTGTTAGCGTCCCGTTCCTTTCAGGACAGAGTCTCTCTGTAAGCAAAAGCTGGAATTACACTCAAACCACTGACTTCCGGGGTCATATTGAATGGTTTCCCAGGGAGCGTCCCCCAATTCCATCTATCTGTCCATCCATCTCTCCATCAAGGATACTTCCTCTGCTAGTCTGCGGTGAAACAGGATCTGATTGGTGAAGAACTTCTCATTAACAATACATGACCTGTAAAAGACCCTCCCCACCCTCCCCGACTTCCTCTCACCTGCAGCACTGTCCTTTGCTGCTCATCTCCATCCACTTTCCTCAAAAAATCTTCCTGTTTCTCTCCAGCTTAGCTCTAAACCACTTGCTGGCCCACTGATGTTTGCTGCCAACTTAGCTTCATCTTAGTCTGAGCAGCCGGTAAAACATGCACCTGAAAATCCTGAAAACCTTGGATGGAGAAAAAATGATGCAGTGTGTTGCTGACTGCATGTCAATGTATAATCAGCGCTCAGTTTGCATTAAAAATAAATTGTACGTCAAGCCGCTAAACGTGCGGTTGCCTATAGACACAATGTAGATGAATCATTTTATCATTAGAGTCAGTTCATTGATTAAACTCTCCTAATTCTTCAGATTTATTTTTTTTTTTTTTCAATTAGCTAATGTACCATCTGCTCCTTCCTTCCTCCTCTTGTGGTCAAGTGATGTGACTCACCATTTCTCTTCAGTTGTCTTTCCCTGATGTGATGAAGGCTGATGGAAACAGACATTTCAGACAAATAGGTGATGACATTGCTTGCATTTCTTCCCTAAAAGTGTTGATTCATCCAAATTACAAAACAAACTAATAGGGACTATTTCTTTGGTGGAAAGCAGTTTAGTCTGTGGGCAGTAACAGAGACACTATTTCTGAAGGAACATGCTGCTTTTGAACATTTTAAATAATATTTTGTAAGACTCGGGGAACGACAAAGCAGCTTTCTTACACCTCCATTGTATTGGAGCAGACAGTGAAAATATCTCAAAACTCACATCATGTTGTTTGAGTACATGAAACACGTTGAGCTCAATACGTTTTCAAAAGGCATCAAAATAAAAGCTGGTATATTGAGAATGTGTGTTTTCCAAAAATGTTGTCATGGAAACAAAAGTTCCTGATGTCACCTCCAGGCTAGCCTCTGCTCCAGCTTTTGTAACTCAATGCAATATCTCATTATTTATTTCATCTGTCATTCTGAAAAATAACGGACTATATTCCCGGGTTTACTATCCAAAAGTAAAACTGGCTGCATACCACTAAATCTAAGTGAGGAATTGTGGTGTTTTTTTTTATGATTTTGTATTGCTGCTGCAAGACAGAGATCATAAATGAATTAGCAAATGTATTCTAAATGCATCTAAAACTAAAATGCCATGTTATACTGTATAAATATTACAGCAGAGATGATTTGATATGTATATTGTTATTGCACACTGATCGGAATTTCCTTTCATTCACTTTTTCACGTGGAGTTCCTCGCTGTATGTAACACAGCACATACTTCCGTTGCACTCTGTCATGCATGTTACATTACAGAAACACGCTCTCTCCTGTACAACACATTACAATAACCTACACACACTAATAGAGCTTAATGGCCCTGGTTGTAGAGTTGGCTATCAATCAGCCAGTCAGCCATAATACAGAAGCAAGTTTTACTGTATATTATTCACTGAGGTGCCATTGATCACAGACACACACACACACACACGAGCGCAGATACACATAGAAATATGCATGCACACATTGCCTGTACACACACACACACACACTTACGTGGCAGCATGTAATCAATCGCAAACACCTAGCACTTTCCATAATGCTGCCTTCACACATGTAAATGTGAGTCAGTGCATTCCCGAGCTGGAGGATGTTGATGGCTTTTTATTTGCCCAGGGACCTGAATGTGTGCAGACTTGATGACTAACAGTGTAATATTATGGCTTTTTGGGAATGAATGCAGCATTGCGTTCAGAGACTCTCAGCGTGATAGTTCATGCGATTATGTGTCTGCAGCTCACAGGGAAGTTTCTGTTGTTACTTTACCTTGAGTTCAACATTGATATTTTTTTGCTCAATACTCAATGATGAATATTTATTACAGTCTTCATTTGATATATCAAGCAATTCAGTGATTGGCCTCAATGCATATTGTGTGTTTGCCCCCAAAAAGAAACAACAAAAAAAACAAACCAAATATTGTTATTATCAAATTTTGTGTCCCAGATTTCCTTTTACTGCATCGGCTGTATGAGAAATGAGTTTATGGCCTCAGTAGCAGCCCTGAAGCATTCCGGGTCCACCATCCAATAAGATATCCTTTGTTAAGGTTTAGAAGTTGGAACAATTACGAACCGTTTTTTACTAATCAAGTTCATTTAATTGTCAACAAAAGAGTGAGCGGTTAGACGACTTTGTTTTCTTTTTGATCAATAATGAACACAAAGTGAACACAAGTCCGACCTGTCAAATGCGGAATCAGCATTTATTGTTCCTATTTCGGTCCGTATCAAACACATAATCCCAGTCATCCAACCCAGATTTCCCATACATGTTCAATATTGTATATCAAACTGAGATAGAAGCACATAGTCATAATCCACCATATCATCACTATACAGTATCATATTACATTCTGTAATATACATACACCGAGCCTCTGTTTCATGATACATGACCAACAGTCTCATTTTCTGGCGTATCAGCGCTCCAGCTACAAAGTCGCGAGGTCATTTCCTTTCTGACTGGCTTCTCCTTGTCCTTTATTTGTAACAGGAGCTTCTATCTGCGTTGTTAGTGCATAAACAGACAAACACACACACACACACACACACTCACTCACAAGGTGGAAAGTGAACGTATATCTATGTCATACTATATACAGTAGGAAGGCAATCAATTATTCATGTAGGACAAGAGGAATTTTTCTATATTTTTCTTCTTTCGATGTGGAATAAATTCAGGTCCTGTATCACTTTCATTCCCTGCATCTCTCTCCCTCTCTCCCTCTCTCCCTCTCTCCCTTTCTCTGTCTGTCTTTTACACACACTTTTTTCCCTTTCTGTCACAGATGCTTATGTTACATAACCACGCTGACGGATTTCCTGATTCATGGAGGGGAGACAAAGATTAGTTTCAAAGGGAACCGGGGAATATAATGAATGTAAATAGTGTTGTACTTTGTAATGGCTGACATTAATATAAAATGTCCCCCTGCATCGGTCCTCGCTCGGTGCCAGTAATTTCTCAGTGTGTGTGTGTGTGCGTGTGTGTGCTGAGTTGCTGTAACTCATTTTTATAATGCAAGACACTTGTTTTTTTTTTGTTTTTTTTACATAGTGGACATCAGCCGAATAAATTGGAGCGGACTGGGTGTGTTGTGAAAGTGACTGATTGGGAATAGTGTACATTGCATAATGTATGACTTTTTCATTTGTCACTGTGTGTTTCTCTGTCTGCGTTCAGACACTCAAAGAGGCCAGCGAGAATGCCAGGAAGGATTTCCATCGTGAGGCTGAGCTGTTGACCAACCTTCAACACGAACACATTGTCACTTTCTACGGCGTGTGTGTGGAGAGCGACCCTCTCATCATGGTGTTTGAGTACATGAAACACGGAGACCTCAACAAGTTCCTCAGGCATGGCTCTTTTCTTTGTCAAATGTAACATGAAAACAACGCGACTCCGACAAACCCGCTGAGCAGCTGAGCAAACTTTAAAACCCTCTCCACCTGTTACCTCGCAGGGCTCACGGTCCAGATGCAGTTCTGATGGCAGAGGGCCAGACGACCAGACCCGTGGAGCTGACTCAGTCCCAGATGTTGCACATTGCCCAGCAGATAGCATCTGGCATGGTCTACCTGGCATCACAGCACTTTGTGCATCGCGACCTGGCCACCAGGTTTATCTCTTACTTTAGTATCGTGTTATGTACAGTATGGACTTAATTCATGTTTATTTATACAGTAATTTATTCAGATCCCTTCACTGTTTCTAGTTTTCTTTAGTTTTTGTAAAAGTTGTTAAAACATAGTGGATTACTGTATGTTTGCTGTTGCTTACTGTATGTTTGCTGTCTAACAGGAATTGCCTGGTGGGTGAGAACCTGCTGGTAAAGATCGGAGACTTCGGCATGTCCAGAGACGTCTACAGCACTGACTACTACAGGGTAGGTGTATGTGTCGATTTCTTTTCTGGCCCTTCTTTTAGCCTCCCTCCACCCTGCTGCATGGGTCCCCTTTGTGCTCCTCCCCTGCATGGGCATGACTGAAGGACTCCAGCAGAGTTACAGTAAGAGGTCCAAACTGAGTACAGTGCAGGGATTTAAATATATATTTAGCGACGTAGCTCACCGTAATGCTTTCCTGTATAGACTGAACTCAGGGGGGCCGATAAGTAGCATGCTTTGTTACAGTATGTGAATCTGCTAGGTCACACTGCGTGTGGAGAAAAGGCTGTTTCATTTGGATAATTACTGTAGCATTCTTTGCCACAGTGGGACATTATACAGCAGTTGTTACGGAGGTTTTTAGTTTATATAATTCATTTGCTGTTATTGTATTAAATTCAGGAATCAGAGACTAGACAGCTGCATGAAAAGCACCAACGCATTTTCCAAAAACCTATTAATTTAAATTTATGTATATATAACTTCAAGTTATCGCATAAGAAGAGTCATATTTTTGCTGCGTTGTGCGAATGTGACTTGTGTATCCTATTTTCTATACTGGAGATTTTGCTGATGAAGTATTAAATATATAATTAGATCTGGAGGCAGTTTCAGTACAATTGTTGTTTCCACTATTTATGTAATAACTGATGCCTGAAGTGCTCAATTTGTATCAAGTATGTTGTATCATTTTGTAAAATAGTATCTACAAGTATCTACAAAAGAGGCATAGCCTGTTTATCAAAATGCAAAACTGTATTTATTTTTTTCTATTACTGCAGCAGAAATTGCAAAATTGCTGTTTTTATTTAAATATGTATACTGAATATTGATCAGTGTGCAAACTGAAGGGAATGTACAGATGAGGCTTCATGCAGAGTGGAGGGTCCCCTCATGTCTTATACAGGAAGGTCATTAGAGGGTGGTGTAGAAAGGGCTACTCTGCAAAAAGGAAATGGAGTGGAAATACAGCAGCATTTTAAAAAAGAGGTGCGTGGGTGTAGCAAGTGTGTGCATGTGTGTGCTTATGTGTGTAAAAGTGTGTTGCAGGGACATTTAGCAGCTCTGCTATGAGTGTCAAGATAGCTTAGGGGTACAACAGACAGCTGAGATTGTGTTTTTTTCCCCCTTTCTGAACAGCAATCAGTCACCTTTCCAGAAGACCAAAATCTAATAAATCGTACTGATTGATTGATAGTTACCATCAATTTTTTCCTGCACCTTTCTTCCATCCACTGTGACAAACTGACATGAGTGACAGGGACGGAGAAGTCTGAGGTGGAAGCACAGAGAGATAAGAGAGGTAGCGAAGGAAGAAAAGGAGCAGAAATTCGATAACAAGAGAAAAAAAATTCTATTTATTTTTAGGTAAATATGAAAAAATGAGAGAGAAAAAGGAAAGCTCTGACATTGAGTTTATTACGACAAACATACATTACATTTATCAGATAATTTGCTGGAGATTGCCGGCAGGTCAGCATAAGAAAAGTAGAGATACATTTTTCTGGTTTCTCATTAATAACACTTTAACTTCAACTAAACCACTGTTGTGAAAAGGTCATGATCCACATCCATCTCTATTCTAAGTGCACAGAAAATTGACTTTTCATTGGTCCTTTTCCAAACACAGTCCAGATTAAATTTGGAATAACTAATTATGTATTGCATTGAAATAAAGGTCTCTCCTCTGTGGCTTTTCTTTTGTATTGTCTGTGTGACGACACACAGCAACCTCCCGTCCCCTCCTCCTCCTCCTCCTTCCTCTCACCCCACCTCAATAAAGCTAAGCGCCGAGGCTGTAGTCATAGCAACGGATGAAGGCAGCGGCAGTGAAGCCTCGGAGTTGTATCCAACGTTTCTTGGGAAGAAAAGTAATCAGAGAACTTCTGTTTAGTATGCCAAAGCAGTACTAGAGAAAGAGAGAGATGGAAGTATGGGAGACCGAGGCAAGTAGGGTGACAAAGAGATGAAAGAAGATAAAAACTATGAAAAGAGAGATGGAGGGAGCAGCAGGAAAGAGAGAGGGTTGGATAGGGGGAAAGAGTGGGAGACTGGGGAGGGAGAAAACAAGACACAAAAAAATAAACAAAAGGAGAAAAGGCAGTAATAGAGCGATAAAGGAACACACACACACACACACATTCTGATGAGGGAGAGGGCAGGTCTGGAGGTGAGGCAGCCTGTAGAGACGGTGTACAGCAGAGTCAGAGAGAAACAAACATATACTGGAGCTGCAGCTTTACACAACCACAGAGTGGAATATCAGAGCAAGAGATGACAACAGAATGACAGAAGTAGACAGACGGGGAAAAACAGCAAAGCAGAACACAAGTACACGTAGGATGGTGGAAAGCAAAACACACTGATCCAGCCATGTTTCAGCATCCAGGAGAGACAGAGAGGTTTGTGTGTGTGTGTGTGTGTGTGTGTGTGTGTTGGGGGGCTGGAGGGGGCAGTGTAGAGTGTAGGGAACCGAGCATGCTCTTACGTCAGATAGGAGCAAAGATGAGTCATAAAGGAATTAGAGCACCCCCAGAGTTTGTGTGTGTGTGTGTGTGTGTGTGTGTGTGTGTGTGTGTGGAAATAGAAGCAGAGGCGTAGGACTGATGGGGCTGCAACAACGTCACTGAATCCCTCATTACGTAACGGACCTGATAGATGATTCAGAAGCGAGACAGGATGCCTACATTCAAACTTTTTTAGTGCGTGTGGGCATGTGGGCGTGGCTGTACTTACACTTGCAGTCAAGGAGGGTGAATACACGTATACAGTATACTATATACCACATTTATGCCTTCTCTCCCTAAACAGCTTTTATGCACACGTGGGATGAGAGAGGATTTTATTGTTTTAGTGGCAGACTGTGGCAGCAGGCGCTGGCAACAAAGCAAAGCTAAACAATCTCTGCAGAGTAATTTGTGTGAGTGTGTGTGTGTTTTTTTATTTTTTATTTATTGTTTTTATTTTTTTTTCATAACCCATCCCCCGACCCCAACCAGCATAGACAACCTGGAGAGGCTGTTATCTGTGCAGGAGAAGTGTGCATGAGGACAAACAGCTTGATGCTGCCAATGCAATAAGCTACACATCAACACAATGATGACGCCGGTCAACACATATTAAAATCTACCTGTGGAGAAGCATCTCACCTCACCTCATTTTACAAACTAACCTGATAGTCCCAGATCATCTGTATCATCATATGGACATTAAACTATATTAAACTAGCTGTCACATGAGTCACTGCTCCCTCGGCCCTCATGCCACAAAGAAAGAAAGTCGGCCTATTATCTGAGGATTAGAGATTCATTCAGACAGCTAGTATAATCAATAGCTGATCACAGAAAAAACTAAATGACAAATCAGATATCATAAACCGCTGTAGTAAGCAGATAATACTGTAGAGAGTAGATTAATAAAAGTCAGCTCTCAAAAATTGCTTTGCCAGAATCCATGAAATTTCATGTCTCTTCAGTTAATCTTTCAGTGGATCCATAAGCTTTTGTTGCCCTTTAATTAGAGCGCTGAGGTGTTCAATCTTATTCCTTCTCAGGTTGCTGCCAGGTGAGAATTTGTCATTGATGCTAGCGTGCATTGTTTTAAAACAGAGCACGTCTTCCGGCATAGTAAGCACAGAGGAGCTGAAACGTCGCGGCAAAGAAAAACCTCATCTGTCCATTTTGCCTGAAACACTCTGCGTTCGTTTTCTGTGGCATTGCTCCTTTTGCTAACCTGACACTCACTTGAATGTCCGTTCTTTTCCTCTCCATTTTCACCTTCATTTAAATCCTTCATGGCTTTATCATCGTATGGCAGTTTGACCTGCTGACCTCTCGCCACAATTAAAAAAATCAAACAACAACACACTGATCTTAAGTGATGGGAAGTGGGTTTTTTTGGTTAATTAATCAATCAATTTATAGCGTTTTATATATATGCATATGTAAAACATAGAATCCTGTGGGTCACATGTGTGTTGAGACTACTTATGATCTAAATGAATGAATGCATAGTATTCAAATCTCACGTCTTTTTTAAAATGTTCTACTTATTTTTCCACTTATTTTTTATCGTATTTTTCCTTATACGATAAACATTTAGCTTTGTGCCATTTAAAGATTTTTTTTTTTTATTATGGACTTTTAGTGGCAGTTAGCATCACCAAAATAAACCACAACCTACAGTATATGTCACCATTCTGCTGTATCTGAGCAATAGAAGGAGAACAAGCTCATTTCTCTACAGGGAAAAAATAAAACCATCACACACACACACACACACACACACACACACCAACATTCTTGGAAAGAGTTTTTGTTTCCATAGCAACACAGAGGGCAATTAAGGTACAATTCCTGTGCAATAAAGAGTACGCCGAGTTAGCCACATAAGCCCCGCCCATACCACATCCCATAATGCTTTCTTTTTAACTGGCCTAGTTGCCATGGATACCACAGCCTCTAGGAGGTCACTACAGAGTGCCCACATCCCTCCTCTCCTTTAGTGTACCTCTTTTTTTTTTTTTTTGCTAGGCTTTCCTGGAACATTCAGGCAGAGGTCTTGCTGAAATAATGCATATTTATAAGCCAGAGAGGGAGAGAGAGACAGACAGACAGGCAGACAGGCAGGGCGGGAGACAGCGAGGGAAGGTGAGAACGAGTGAGCGAGAGAGAGAAGGGAACAGCAAAGGAGACAGAGACTGAGGACGGAGCTACTTGACAGCAGAGAGCTGATGGTGGAGAGAGATGCACCGTCTCTACCTCACTGTGTCTTCAGACTGCTTCTTTATATCTGACTTTCTTAATATTTGATGCCCACATGATGCAAGAACATTTAATCTGAAGCTTTCATTTCTTGCTCTTTTATTCATTGTATTCACTCTGTTGGCGTTGTTTTTTTACCAAATACTGAAAATACTGCCCCTTTCTCTTCTCTTCATTCTGTCTCTCATACACACCTGCTCAGATATGCAGTCAAATAGCATACACACACACACACACACACACACACACAGTTAACAAACATTTCAAAAAACGTAGCCCAGCAGTTCAAGAGCCCTGTATTAATATTTCAGGTCATCAGGGGAAATGATCAGTGATGATGAATAAAACAGAAAGACTAATGGGTATGAGCAGATCCAGACACATCAGTGAATAAATGCTGTACATAAGAACTAAAGAGTATTTGAAATCTCTAGAGATCGGAACATTAATATACTGATTAAGTATATCCAAACATGAAGAAAACGCATACTTCTGCCGGTTGACGGTTGTACAGCTCAGTGAGCTATGCCTCCGATAAAGGTTGTACCTGAGCAGTTGGTCTTTACAGGTTATCACAGAAAAAGAAAAACCTCATGAACGAAGCAACACTCACTAAACAACTAGTTCCAACCGATCATACTTTAGCAATGGGATTCAGGGAGTAGATGAAAGATGTCTGTCAATATTTGATGACAAAAGGACAATGCCAGTTGAACTAGTACAAATAATTTGTCTTTTGATTGCATTCTGAATGATGACTTGTACATTATAGACCTTGTAGCACACTGCTTTGGCAAAAAATAAAAATAAATGCAAATGAAAAGCACACAACAAGGAGGGGGGACGTGACATTACAGCGAGAAAAGCAAGTGCCTGGTTATGAAGAGTAAGAGCTGCAGAGATGAAGGCAGATATGTTTCCCCAGACGTACCACCGAACCTGATGGCTATCTATGTGACCGTGCACATTTTATTACTCCATTAAATAACCCACTGACTAACATAGAAAGGGTACCGAGCCATTAATAACAGTCATAAACCTCAGAAAATGGATTGTGCTATCTGTGTGGAGCAATGGAGCGCAGATCGCTGGGTAGATTCATGTTCAGAGAGGAAGGAAAAAAAAGAGAGGGGAGGCGTAGTGTAGGGCAGCGGGGTTAAGCTGCATTCACTTTCACAGCAGGTTCGACCCCTTTAAGGACACGTTGACAGTTTTTCATGTTTGTCTTAAAGCAATATTCAAACAGAGCTTTCTTGCTGTCATTGGCCATTATGAGAGCCATTCCTAATGCAATACTATACCAACTGTTATATTAGCAGTTGTTGTTATTCCAACTTTGGAAGGTATCCACTAGACTTAAATAACTTGGACTGCTGAAGCCTCATATTTAGCTTTAGATAAACATTAAGTACAAGTACATTTCACGAGTACACAACCGACACTGTTGATTTTCACTCAAATCATTGGCATTGTGAGCGAATATCAAAAGGATGTTTTAATATCCAGTATGAACAGGAGAAACACCTCTTTTAGGTTTCACATGGGCATCTGACTGTTGTTTTAAGACATATCTAGAAAAAATTGTGAAACTGCCCTTTAAAATTGCACCTAATTTTTCAAATATATGAAGCTGCATTTTTAAAGAAAGTTGTATTAACGGAGGCATCCTGAATGTTTCTTTTTATTGAGTGTAAAATCCTTGAAATGTGTTGTTCTATGGCTGCAGCTAATGATCATCATTGATTAATCTGACAATTATTATCTTGATTACTGATCCATAAAATGTCTGGAAAATGGTGAAAAATGCCAAAGTGCCCAACAGTCCACAACCCAAAGATATTCAGTTTTCTGTCATGGAAGACTAAAGAAAAAAAAAACACAAAACAAATGTTTTGTTTGATTTAACATTTAATTAATTTAATAGTTGTCAACTCATTAATTAGTCGACTAATCTTTGCAGCTCTATGTATTTCCCTAAGTGTAACCATGGCTGATCTTTTTAACCATAAAGCTTTTTTAAGGGGAAGAAAAATCATCAGTTAAGGGATTAACAGAGAAACTGTTTGTTGTTATGGCTGAGTGACACTGCCAACAAATTAAAATGTGAACACATAACATAATAATTTATGCAAACATAATTACATGACAGTGTGTGATTGAGGACTTGAGGTGCAGATTCACCTTTTGACCTCTGCTGCTGTATTAACCTGCTTCTGAGCTCCAATCACAGCCTGTGAAAACCTCAGCAGAAATGAGCTGCCAGTGTTTATGAACAGTAAAAGAAAATAAATAAACAAAAACAGAAAATGAATACGACAATCGAACATGCTCAGTTCAGTTTAAAGCTTAATGAAATGATTGATTGTGTCTCAGAGTTCCTGTGTGGGATATTAGCTGACATTTGCTGGGACTCGTTGATGCTGTTTGATGCTATGATATAATAATAATTCAATTATTTTTTTAATCATTTAACTCTCCGTCACATGGGATACTAGAAGTGTACATGCACGTACTGTATCAGATATTTACATAAGAGGTCGACTCACACAAATGGCTCATCATTTTATGGCGTTTCCGGAAATGTCAACCGAAAACGTCCCATTTATCAGCTTTTTGTGATCTGTGCTTGATTGATTAGTGCATCCCTCATGCAGTCAGTGGTATAGTATGTATAGTCTATAGTGGGAATATAAAACAACTTCTCCTCAATATACCTTTCCGTTTCTGCTTTTTGGGATTTTCTGTTATTTATATACTGTTATGATGTCAGATATCTATATTAAAACGTGAGGCTTGAGGGAGCTAACCAATCAGAATAGACTGGACACATGGAGAGGGGGTCCTGAAAGATGTTTTTGAACTGTAAATCATGAAGATAGATATAACAGTAGAGCCCCAGATTAAAACATACAGACCTGAAATGTGTATTATATGTTCCCTTTAAATTGAATCATGCACTGATCAGGTGTGAGCTGTCACGAAATTATACAATCTAACTGTGCTATCCACATCAAACCTCACGCACCTAAACGCCTCAGGCAGCAGTTTGGAAGAGCAAAATGTTTGCTGTGCTACTTTAAAATGTATTAAAATTCCTGACTGAACCTGGTGAGAAATCTGAAAAAGCATTTGAAATGCATTACGTCCCAGAACAGAATAGAAAGAGTAGAACAGAGCTCTGTAGTGTATATGGTTATGGACACTACAACTCTCAAAATCTCCATTTCATTTATTTTTTCCTCAGTTCGTTGCACTTTATACTGATTTTATTCTCTCTCTCCCCTGTGTGTGTGTGTGTGTGTGTGTGTGTGTGTGTGTGTTTGTGCTCAAAGGTCGGAGGTCACACCATGCTGCCAATCCGCTGGATGCCACCTGAAAGCATCATGTACAGAAAGTTCACCACAGAGAGTGATGTCTGGAGTCTCGGGGTTGTTCTCTGGGAGATCTTCACCTATGGGAAACAGCCTTGGTACCAGCTCTCCAATAACGAGGTACGATCATTTAATTAACATATTATCAATCTGTCTGTTTCCTCCACTAAACACAACAACAGATGAGTGAGTTGAAAGTAGAAAGCTAAGGGAAAATCACTTAGAAAAAGTTGTTTATCGTTTTAATGTGGCTTGAATTAATTGTGAGGTGGGGAGCTGTGTGCAAGCTGTGCTCTATATGTATCAGAAGAGACAATGGAAGCTTCTGTCCGACTGCTGTGCTGGTTTTGCTCTGCGCGCCATTCACAGTGTAGCAGAAGGCAAGATACTGCTGTCAGGCATCACTGTTTTTATTATTTTTCTAGAGGCGAGGGGATTTGAAAACCCCCTGTTTTTTGAAAGGACTCACAAAAAAGACCATATATATATATATAGATAGATAGATAAAAACTGACTTGACTTTTGACTATCAAAATGTTCGACAAATCTATTAATCGGCTCATTGTTTCTATATAAACGCTATAAATCACTGACGTAACAGGGACTGAATCCTCGTATGTGTTAAATTAAGAGCCAACCCCCGAATATTTTTGAATCGTGTGCGTGTAGATAAAGAAGAGCAAAACATACGCACACAAAAACAAGTCAGCAAATAAATAAGTAAGAAAACAATTGGCTGTGTCTTCTGAATAATTAATAACTCTTACAAATCTCCCCTGTGCTGAGGGCTTAACCCAGTTTCCGGAAAACATCGCTGCATCGGAGTCCTTCAACCCTTCACCTCAACCTTAAACTCGACCGCATCATGACCTCAACTCTGGTTACAGATTTCCTTTTTTTTTTTTTTTTTCTCTCAGACTCACTCTGGTTACACCTAAAATTAACCTTTAGCCTCTTTTCTTTCCCGTTTACATTTATTAAATCTCAGTTCCTTCACCTCTTGACCCAAATCCAATGCGCAGATATCATTTTCTCAGGATAATGGAGATTTGTTTCAAAATGAGATATCCGTTATTTGTCTGCTTTCACAAACCGATCAGAGCGGGAAAGTGTAAAAGGAAACAAAATAATGACATTCTTACAGTTTGGATCCTTAATAATTATCAAATGATAATCTTCATGCACATTTTTGAAGCTTAATAGTTCATTAATTAGCATTCATCCCATGCACGCAGCAGGGTGTATTTAATGGGTGAGGGAATTATAAAGGTAATTATAATTGATTAGAAATAAATAAATTATAATTATAGGCTAATAACACTATAGATATTTTTCAAACTGCCTGTCATAATGATATGTGCTCATCCTGAAATAGATTTAAATGTGAAATCACACTGCTATCAGGAAACTGTGTCAGATTTGTCTGCTTGACATTTTCACTGTTGCCTAACTTGATCACTTCAGTAAATAATTTATTCGCAGTGACATTTTCATGCCGTTGCAGTGAGGTAAAACATCTGCTGTATACCGAGCAGATGCTCCATCACCTTCGCTGGGAAATTGAAAATGCGGGAAGTTGTCATTTTCGGCTTTGATTGATGGGGATGTTCCTGTTTCTTTGTTCTGCAACTGCTGACGATTCATTTGATTTCTTCCTGTTTCTTCCACTCCAGGTGATAGAGTGTATAACCCAGGGCAGGGTGCTGCAGCGTCCTAGGACCTGTCCTAAAGAAGTGTACGACCTGATGCTGGGCTGCTGGCAGAGAGAGCCTCACATGAGACTCAACATCAAAGAAATCCACGGTCTGCTCCTCAATTTGGCCAAAGCCTCGCCTGTGTACCTGGATATACTGGGCTGAACACCGGAGGAGGATGGAGGAGAGTTTTCGGATATGTGTGTGTGTGTGTGTGTTTTGATGTGTGAGTTTGAGTTGTATTGTATGTAACCGTCTATGTGCATTTGAGGTTGCATGCATGGGTGCGTGTGAATGAGGTGTGTGTGTGTGTGTGTGTGTGTTGTACAGGATGTGAAGCTATTATCAAACTTTTAAAGGCAATCAAAAAATTCCTCAACTCACCCCAACCGCCTCTATCCCTTTCTCCTCCCAATTTCCTCTCCTTTGTGCATCTCTACTCCCCCCCCCTCCCCTCACCTCCCCCCTTCCTTCCTGAAGAGACATTACTAAGAGTAATTTAACTCTGGAGAAAAAAAGGCTTCTCACTTCTTTTCAAGTACTTACAACCGACTGGGGCTAAATTGATGAAACCTGCTCGACAGGCCTTTGAATTTAGTGACTCATCATGAGTGAATAGCGGTTCGCAGTGGGTTCACCCGTGCTGCCTGTCGGACAACAGGACTCTTTTGAACATCTGGAAATTTCACCAGAGTAAACAAGGAGGGGGAGGATTTCTGGAAGCTTCAATCCTTTGAGTGTAAATATGCGACAGTGAGACGTCTCAAAGGGAATGGCTCTGTGTGATGTCGAGCCACAGACACTGTGTTTTCCCCCCTCTCACCCTGTCTGTCTATCTGTCCGTCTCTGTCTTTCTGTCTCTCAGAACTGTACACAAGTATTAATGTCAGCATTCATCCAACACAGCCTGTGGATAATGACCCCCCCTCACAAAAAAAAAAAAAAAATAGAGGAAAAGTAAACACAATCCGTTTTTTTCTTTCCTGTCAGATGAAATTAGTAGGTGAGGTGGATTTGTGGTTGGCCAAATTTCACAAACAACACTGTGCCAACTGAGGCTGAACCGAACCGCCGCGATGAGAAAATAATTATCATGAGGAAAAAAAGCTGAAGTATTCTACTGAATTGTAATTGTAAATGCTGAAATATGAAAAAAAAAAAAAAAAAGATCCACAATATCTCAGATCATAATATGGATATATGCACTCATATCTGCATACTACATTTCCACACTATTTTTCTGTTTCATATTTACGGCATACAGCACAGGGTAACATGATGACTACTTTTTTTTTTTTTTTTCTGCTCCACAAAGTGACAGATGCTATAATCGTGATGTCAAGCGTTCGTGTCGGAGGTCAATTGATTCATTTTTCCGCAGCTGTCTGACGATTGTGAGGTCTCGGGTGTTAGTGGGGGGGTGGGGGGGTGTTAGGGTTACTAGGGGAGGCTGGGTTTTGAGTGGTCAGATCTCCATCAGATGTGTGTGTGGGTGGCGGCGCTGTAGAAGGTGTGGTTCATTTGGTCAACCCATATTAAATCATCAAGGCTCTCAGCACTCAGACATCCTTGAAAACCACATCTGTGCTGGAGGGGATGCACACATACATACACACACACACACACACACACACACACTTACACACTGTATACCTTATCCCGTCATGCCTCCATCTCCATACACACACACACACACACACACACTGAAAAACACTCAAAACGTTCCGAGAAGGAAATTGAATTGTGCATGTTTTATTATTTGAGCGGTGCAGTGCTTTAGCCAGGCCCTGTCCTCTGTAATGGTGTAATGTATATTTCATTACAGCCTAATGGGCTCCATTAGCGCAGTCTCCTCACAGACATTCAAGACTTATTGTTTTATGGCTGAGAAGGAAGGATGGAGGGATGGAGAGGAGAGGAAAACAAGAGAGAAAGAGTGGAGGAGCAGCGGAGAGGAGAAATAAGAGGAGAGGTAATAATAATGCATATTGGGAAGAAATGGAGAGGAAGGGAGTGGAAGACAATGGGAGCGAAAAGGTACAAATGGGTCTATGTGGAGAAAGATGACGGGAGGAAGAGGAAGATTGTGGGGTGGGTGGAGGAAGGAGAAGGGGCGCGAATGTCCTCGGTGAGAAAGAGAGAGTGAACATCCATCATTACTGTGGCCTGCAGATGTTCCATAAGCCACAACTTCAACTTCACACTCCCATCACATTCCTACGGCTGGCCTCAACCACACACACACACACACACACACACACACACACACACACACTTTACTGGCAATCCACCAACAGATAATACCGAAAATAAACTCCACCACACATCCCCATTATTGAGAACCACTTCGCTGACTTACAGCTCACATACTGTAATACTGTATCTGGTCAGATGCTTACAGACACTCTGTATATACAACAGCTCACATGCATGCAAGAAGACACGTTTAATGTTTTTTTTGCATTTTACTATTTACAGACATGTTAAAAGAACAAACCCTTCATAACCACTGCTGTCCGTATGAGAATATGATCGGGACTTACTCGTTTATGAACAACAGCACTTGATGGTATTGATGTGTGTGTGTACTTGAAAAAACTTTTGATTTTGTTTGATTTCTAGTCATTTAATTTATAAATTAAAGAGGCATTTTGTACATTTCTTTCTATATCTACGGTTGCCTTTTGCAACAGCAAACTGAAATTAAACAACTGGTTTAATTTTGGTTTAAGCAAATGTGTAAGATAAGTATTTTTACGTGTGAACAGCTACTTAGCCTGTCCTCATGTACTGTACAGTGGACGCTACAACAGGGATGGATGTTTTTTACCGGTAACTGTCATATTTGTAGAATTAGTTTGGCATATTGCAAACTTCTTGTCACCTGTCAGAACATGAACGCCGGGCTAATGGCTGCAGTATTGAAAGGGCAGGCTGACAAGTCATCAAAAAGTCCATCGTTGCTTTATAGTAAAGTAGAGTTTGCACTGAGTGAGCGCACTCGACTCAATGTCAAAAACTTGCCACGCGAGAACTCTGTGCGACGGCAGAGGGCAGGGCGTGTGAGGGCCTGTGTGTACGCTGGAGAAAACTGTGAGCATATGAACGCCTGAGTACGTCAAAAGAGTAGAGTACGTCAAAGCAACATCTCGGCTGGCTGCACTGTGCGTGTGTGTAACTGCTGTGTTTCTTTTTCTTTTTCCTTTTTTTTTTTCTTCTTTTTTCTTTTTTTTAAATTACAAACTGTGTCAAGCTGGACAGCGGTGATGTCTTGACAGTTGTAAGAGGAGGCTGTCGGGGGGTGGGGGTGGGGTGTTTGTGATGAAGACCTGTCGGCGCGACGCAGCAGCGTTCTGTGAAACTTTAACGTGACTCTGGAAAAAGATCAGCTGTCTTCGCACTGATGCCTCGGATAAAAAAGAACTGGTCAAACGAAGAAAAAAAAAAGATGAGGACAAACAACAACTGCTGTATGAATGGACACCGCAGAAGACGGAGGGACTGACAATCACAGACTTCTCTCTTTCTCTCTCTCTCTCTCTTATTCAAGTGACCTACTGTAACATAGACTATTCAACCAACTTTCCTCTTCTATGCTGCCTATACTGTATGTGATAGTCTTACACTCTTGGTCCATAGACGTGCTACTTTTTCTTTTCTTTTCTTTCCTTTTATTTGTAAAATGAAATAACATTGAGAAGAATGAACAAAAATACGTGTACAAATGTGAATAAGCTGCTGAAAGGAATAAGCGTCGCTAACTGCTGTGTCTGAGACTGTGTCAGTATATAGATTGTACCATTTTTATTTTTTTTCTTTTGTCTTAGAAGTGGAGGGCAGAGAAATGGGTGGCTGCATGGGATTCACAAATACACAAAATAACATACAGTATCCTTCGAGCTGTGTGTGTGTGTGCGTGTGTGTGTGTGTGTGTGAGGAAGGCTGATTGATGCCAGAGTAAGTCAGGAGGGGATCTATAGCCAAATCCTAGTTCAAATGCAAAGAGATTGGCCGGAGGAATCAGTCATTGATTTGTCACTGTCCACCAATACCTGATAAATGATTTTACCCAGCCGTGTAGGACTGAGGTTGGTAATACGGCAGCTAAGATTTATGGAATCACTCGCTTGCTTTATTTATGACTTTGAAAATCAGCTTTCTTTGCTACTTATTAAAGCCTGGGTTTCACACAAGTATATCAGCAATATTAAAAGATATTTTTCCTTTGCCTATAGCCTAAAATAAATATCGGGTGTTTGGGCTTAAGTCATATGAGTCATATTGGAAGTGAAGCATATTCCACATACAGATGGATAGGCGTCATGACTTTGAGTGTGTTATGATCCATATCACATATTAATCCTCTCTCGCTCGCAACCTTCACATCGCAGGCTAAGATAATAGAGCTGAAATATCATAAAGGTCATCTTTACGATTACCTTTGTGCTTTGACGCTTCTGCGGCCTCTTCACCTCGAAGAATTTAATACCCCAAAAACTGCTTCTCTGCAAAAAAAGAAAAAGAAAAAGAAAAATGAAAGTGTGATTATGCAGTATTTCCTGTTTTTTTCAGTATCAGTTCTTTGGTTCTGTGCTATTCGTCTCTGTGTTTAGAGGGTTTCGCTGCTGCCATCCTGGTAGAAAATAGGAGACTTTTACTTTTTGGATGTTTTGTGGATGTCTGGAATGTAAGAGGCTTAAAACAGGACAGATAACAACAACATTGTATGGTCCCACAACCCAATTATAAGCTTTCTGTTTTTGGAAGGAGATGTTAAAATGTTATTTCTCGGCCTCTAAATGCTCTTGAAGTTAAGAGAAAAAGAAAAACATCTGTATTGCAAAGCACACAAGGTCATTTAAAACCTGGAAATATTTGGATTTATGCGGCTTAATGTCAGTCTCTGCGAGCAGGTTGTTACCTGCCACCCATCTGTGCTCTGCTGGTGAATACACACACACACACACACACACCAGAGGGAACTTGTACAGTCACACAGTGCGTGGTGGAAATTATCATTGTGAGTCATGATGGTAATGATGATGATGATGATGATGATGATATGATTTATCTCTGAATGTGGACCAGTCTGTCATGATACAATGTAATTAATAAAAAGTGTTATGTCACATCAAAGCTCCTGCAAATTAATGTGTGTGTGTGTGTGTGTGTGTGTGTGTGTATCAGTGCTTGTTTGTTTGTGTTTTTGGTCTTTGTAAGACAGTGAAGAAGTATTCAGGCATGCTCAGGGCAGTGTGAGAGAGGAAACAAATATGCTAAATTGAAATGAGTGATAGAACGAGAGTGTTTGAGTGATGCTACGTCTCTCCCATCCTATTAATCGAATATAAATCCAGTGTCTTTTAAGATGAATAAAAACATACCCTTGCATGGTTTGTGGATTAGGAGCAGACTGAGGGGGTTTTGCAGTGAATTGTACAAGCAGATTGGACAGGAGAGTACACCTAAATCCCTGATGTAATTAAGCAACAGCTGAATTAACGTGCTCTTTTTAAACAGAGCTCTGAATACAATTTATCTTTTAATAAAAATGTCACTGGAAAGGAAATGAGAAATGCACAAGGCATTCACCTCTGTGTAAGAGTGTGTCTGTGTGTGTGTTTTTGTTTGTGTGGGTGTGTAGAGGAAGGGAATCTAACTAGCCTCAGCATATACTGCGAGTGTGTGTGTGTGTGTGTGTGTGTTTGTATGTGTACGAGTGAAAAGAAAGCGAGTGGTAGTAGTGCCCTCTTTGGTGTAGAGTGGAGAATTCCTGTACTCAGCACTTCAGCCTCATAAATAACACCGTTAATCAGCTGACACACACACACACACACACAAGATGACTATAAAAGTTGATCTACAGTACATTGTGTCACGAGAGGAAACAAACAGACAGGACCTGTTTTCACTCTAAAAAAACCTCAGACTGAGGGGGATCTTGGTGTTTCATTTCCGGACGTTTTTATATGAGATGAGATTGAGATGAGATTCAACTTTATTGTCATTGTGCAGAGTACGAGTACAGAGACAACGAAATGCAGTTAGCATCCATCCAGAAGTGCAAAAACAGCAGAAATTTATATATCTCAACATCCTCAATTTTAAATCCAGCTTTGTGACATCACCTCACATTTCTCCCTCTGCCTGAAGGCAATCTCACAACACCCTCGATCTTCATTAATAGATGCTTCATCTCAGTAGACGTGGTGTAAAACTGTTCTTCGGTGGGGAAGCACTTACTGTACTGTATGGTAGGCCCTGACAACCAGGAGACACAACAAAATACGATATGTAAGTAATGTCCTGGAGTCATTTTAATTAAGTGAATCTAATTTGCTTTTATTGAGCAGTAGTAATTAGCTTTTTTTTTTGGCAGGTTGTTCTGGCAGTTTGTGAAAAGTGAATTTGTGCTTGACTTAAATTTACCTTATAGTCAAAGCTCACACAGTTTGCATCTTGGAGAGGAGTATTTGGTGATTCACCATATCAGAAAGAGTGTTCCTATCACGCCTCTTTTGCCCAGGCTGCATAAAAAGGTTACTTTACTGCTGACATCATAAGACATCACCTGATCAGATGACTGAAAACCTAAAGACGTTTTCGAGTCGAGGAAATAACGGCCACCAAGCCAAGGCTCAGAGCCTCTACGAGTGCGCCGTACATCAAAGCCTCAGTAATGCTGTTACTAACTATAGCCTGCCTCCGCCTTAATACTATACTATTAGCAGTGGCCTCACAGTGTCCTCATCACAGAAAATACAAAAGCAGCAAAGAACAACTGTTGCTACGGCGGAAATGTGTGATTATTACAGAAACACAGAGGCATACAGAGAAAACACGCTGCAGAACAACGGTTCAGCGGGGACAAAGACAAGATAAGTCAAAGCTGCTTCGTAATGACACGGACCAATTAGAGATTTTTAAGGGAATGACAGGTAGTCATTAGTGGTTAATCCATCACCGCTGCACCTGGGTGGTGACGTCATCGCCACCACAGGGAAGAGTGTTTAAAAGGATGGTTGTTTTTTTTTACTCTATGAATGTGTGCATGTGCATGAGTATGCGAGTGGATTATTGTCATTTACAGCTACACATAGCATTATCAGGCATAATGAGTGTGTTTTTAAATGAAGCTTTGTTAATACTGAAAATATAATAGTAATAGTACCCTTAAGTTTACTGCTAGATGCTGCAAATACATTTAGAAAGAAATGTAATAATACCACTAGACTATTTATGTTATTTATATATACTATATATGTCAACAAAATGAATAAACATTTTAAATGACAATATGTTTTAATTTAATCAACAATACTAGTAGAAACTGAAGCACGATTAACGATTTTTATGTTTATGTTTAGGCATTTAGTTAAAGACACGGAAAGATTGTTGTCTTGGTTTACGGTGACTATGTAACTTTTGGTTACTGAATGATCATAGGAGTATTATAGGAATACCGCAGGCAGCAGCGTGTCTCTATGATCCTCTCACTACACGTTGACACTTATCATGTTGAGCATGAAGGTGACACTAATCTATGGAGTATATGGGCTATGATATAATATAAAATTGAGTATTTATAGTATATAGATTAGAGAATATGATAAATCCGAGACATAACTGACTGAGAGAAAAGGTGCAATGACAAATCCATCTGCTACATCAGTACCATGGACAGCACTATGGATTTAGACAAACATATTAATATATATATTTTATATAAACAACTCTTCTGCCTGAACTCTCTCTACTACTGGGGGATGGAGAGGGGTGTGGCAGGTTAACAAGTGTGATGCATTTTGGCTGTAGCAGCAAAACAGAATGTACAGAGTGTGTTTAATTAGGTAAGGGTGTGGTTTTTTTTTTGGTTATATTAAGGAGGATTGTGTGAGAAAATGATGTAGTCTCGCTTTGACAGTAAAACCATACAACAGCGTTGCGGTTACTTCACAGAGGGAGAACCTTTCCCCCTTACATATGCCTTTCTTCGTTACTACCCTCAACAAATATTATTCATGTCACAATTCATGTCTTCTTATTGAACAAAGGTTTTTTTTTTTCCTAACCTTAATCAAAGTGCTAACCACATGCTGAACTCAGGATGTGAGCTGAGATCAAAGTCCTGCACCGTGTACGACCACCATCCACTTAGACCATGTGTCCTAAACTACTGACAACAAAGCGCTTCCTTCATTCGAAAAAAACATTGCAACTGAAAATAATCATGGCAGTAGTTGTGTTCACCGCAAAACATCTTAATTATGTATACTAATTATAAGTTAACATAAAAAATGTTAATGTTAAAGTTTTAAAGAGACGGTGTTGTTTTATTTTGTGTTGGATAGCTTCATCACAGATCCATGCATGAGGTTGTTAGAAAGCAACTCGGAGTCACAGCTCTCTTAAATCAAAAAATAGGATTAGAAACAGAGATTTTAGGAGGGCTTAACACAGATAGAATTACAAACACCTCTGCACCTCTCACATTAATTTCTGTGTATTACATGAACAGAAAATGTGCTCTTAATACACGAGAATCCTCTCTCCCAGAGGACACCATCCAAACAAAAAAAAACACAGAAAAACAGGACAACCTAGTGAACAAGAGCCATTCTTCATCTCGTGTCTCCTACTGCTCCTGCAAGAGTTTCCTGTTCAACCGAAACGGAACAGCCAGTGGCTTTATCAAGATTTATGAGCTAAATCATCATTGGAAATATAAGACACTTGTTGGGGCACAAAGGGAGATGGGAGAGGAGAGGGAGCAGGTGGAGAGAGAAAGAGACGATGCTGGCTGGAGAAGGCGAGAGAGTGAGTAAAAACAAGACAGATAGACAGAGACATAGAGAGGAAGACAAACACAGAGCGATATGAGGAATTTGGGGAAAACAGATGTCTAGACTAGATCCAAAAACCTTCCTCAGTACTATCTTTTCTGTCTCTAAATGTGTTGACATCCCATTTGAAAGCTGTTATCGAGTAAAACACTCTAAAAACAAGCAAGAAGTGCAGCGGAGATAAAAGACCGAGGACAAATGGAAAATGAGGTGAATCTCAAAGTCCATCAGCCACAGCTGTTACATTACACCACCCCTCCACAAAATGCTTTTGTTTTTTTTCCTCAAAAAAACTTTTCTCCATAGGGAACAATAACACATGAATAATAAGACATGAAAGGCAGCACACAAATCATACGTACAAATCAGGCTCTATCGCACGTTGAGTCGGGTCGAAAGGTTCAGGAGCAGATGGAATAAGTTAAGACGAAGCATGTAGTGTGACCGGACATAATGACTGGAAACAGCTTGCCTGGTTCTGTCTGCAAACATGTAAAAAAACGCTAATTTCTGATTCTAGAGAGACGTGTGTGTTACGGATTACAAACATAAAATTTATTTTGTCACAATGAGCATTGCTTATGTCGACATGCCAACATTCACCCATTCATACACACATTGGTACACTGAGAAGCTGATGCAAACTACCTGTGGAAAATAAAAAATAATGAATATCACAATAAAAACTAATGAAGATACAATTGATACATCATAGATGGCTAACCAAACTCATTTCATAATTTGTCATATGCAGACCCCCGTTAGGGCCCCTGTTAAATCCAAACCCAGCTGTTTTATAAGGATCTCCTGGACATTTAATTTTACTGATAAAAAAAAAAGAGGAGACTTGAGATTGTAGAGATAGTGTATGACCAGCGACGACAAGGAGAAAGAGATTGTGGCTAGTGACTTAAAAGATGTAAATAAATCATTCGCTAATAGGTTACAATAAATATACCGATGACAGAAAGACGAAAAAGGGACAGCAAAAAGAGAGGCAACGATCAATCGAACAAAGGACAAATAGCTAAAGAGCAATAAGAAGAAGAAAATAAAAAGAAAGAGCTGAAACCGAGTGCAGACAGTGCAATCAAACATCAGGAGACAACAAGAGAAAACACCAGGGAGCATGATGCAGAGAGAGAGAGAGAGAGAGCCAGCAGCAGAAGAGAGCCAGTGAACGAGGGATGGGCTTTTGATGGAGTCTCATCTGGAGTGTTTATGACGAGGCAGCGCCAGCAATGTAATGAGTTGACTGATCAATCTCTCCTCCTTGCCCCGCTGGATCAATAACACTGTTTTGACATCCTACATTAAGCTCTAACTAATTGCCAGATTGCTAAATGCTTTTAAGAAGGAAGAAAAAAAAAAAAAGAAAAAAAACATATCCAGAGCAATCAATAATGCAATCACACCAGTGACTCTCCTGTACTACCAAGGGAGGAGTGATGTGCTGGTGTGTGTGTGTTTGTTTGTTTGTTTGTTTGTTAAGGGCCCAACTGTTACCTGGTTCATGAATTTGTGGGACGTGTAGGTGTGTTGTATTTGTCCGCGCGTGGCTGTAAGTGGTGTCGGGGCAGCTGGGAGTTGTGGTCAGGGGATGAGAGCTGAGCAGAGCGGTGGTGTGTTTCGGGGTTTGAACCTCGGCGGCCTCAGCGGGACATTTAGTTGGCTTGGCTCACAGCTCAGCGGCTAAAACCACCAAGATTTTAAAACAGTGCTTACTGACAGCATTTAATGGCCTTGTGTAACCAAGAAGGCTTCGTGTGTGAATACATGCTAAGCAATCTTCAATCTCTCCAACTAATTTGCCTCAAGTAATATCACTCGAGTCAGCGTCAGTCGGAGCTAAAGATGTGGATTCAATTTGGTGAGTAGAGTAGTGATGGACAAAATAGTCGAAGCTACAAATAAAATTAAATGCTAAAGAGGGAAAGATCTCTTTCTTCCTCTCTTCTTTTGATGAGTACATGAGGAGTTGATAACACAGAAAGCAACGGGTGAATCAGTACACAGTTGTGCAGGGATGCACTGGTCTAGACACCGGTTGCCAGTCTGATCACCTTCATCTTCTTCTCCTCCACAAAACAACAGGGGATAAAAACCTTTTTCATGAATTTTTCAGAGAAGAGGTGCTTCTCGGACTGGAGAGCCTCTCCTGTACAGTCTGTTCATGCATTTTTAACAAGGAGTAACACGCTGGACAAAATGCACCAGATTTAAGGTTGCAGGTACAAGAGCGGCCCACCTGGTGTCTTTTTATATTTTCACAATTCACACAGCCCGACTGAGGAGCCACGAATCACGAGAAGAGAATAGAGGACACAACAGAAGGAAGGGAGGATGCACACGTCTATTCAGTAATAACAGCCGTGAAGGATAGAAAATAACGATCAAGATGTCTATTTGAGAGCGTACTGGTTGAAACCAGAAACAAGCAGCAGATGTAATGATTTCCCCGACTTGCATTTGAACCATGTTGACATTAATTTCAGGGGTTCTGATTGTCGAATACTGAAGGAGATGCTAATTGCGTGCAGATGATTCATGATGACAGCGTGATTATGCACCATGGCTCTAATTGATAAACAACTTGGTATGATTTTTTTATATTTATTTTTTTAAATATTACATTCAAGCCGAAACACCAACCATTTACTTGTTCCAACTTGTCTGTGAAGAGTTTTTTTTCTGTCTGTTTATCATAGTCAGCTGAATATTTGGGGGTTTTGATTGTTGATCAGACAAAAGAAGGCATATGAAGAAGCCACCATAGACATTATTCACTATAATCTGACATTGTTTACCCAAACTTCATAGTTTTTTCTGTCTTTTTGTTTTGCTTCTGCTCTCAGGCAAATGCTAACCATACTTTTAATTGAGAATCAATCACACATTTTCTCACGTGTATTTCATATTTAATTTGAGAGAAGCATCTGAAGGGGAGAAGTGACTTGCTCAAGCGAACATCAGCAGCAGATGCTGTGGGAGAGATTATAATTTGTCTCTCTTTGTCTCCATCCAGAGTTTAAGTCTGGTGATTTCTTTTAGCCTCCACGGGTTTCATTTTTATTCTGCGCTCACTCTTTCTTCTTCTCCTTCTTCTTCTTCTTCTCCTTCTCCGTTATGTCTTCTCCATTCGTCCTTCTCTTCCTCCTGCTCGGGTCCCACTCCTGTCCCTGACTGTTCACCACCTCCCCTGCTTCCATATCTCTGCTATTAAAACAACTAAATTATTAAACCTGTAGTGATAATCAATCAATAACACTCTCTTTCTTAGAGGGATAGACCTCTGTTAATAATTGACTAATCCTGAGGGGACCTCTCTCCCCAGTGGGTATGTGCGTGCGTGTGTGTGCGTGTGTGTGTGTGCGTGTGCGTGTGTGTTGTGAGTTCGCATGCATTCACCCCGTTGGATGGCCCCACCCCTCATTTGCATTTGCGTGCACCTGCATGTGCTTATTGTTCCCTTTGATTGAGGTGAGTGTCAGTGAAGTAGACTGGCTCTGATGAGGGTCATGGAGCACTAATTAAACCCTTCACTCTCATTCCTGGAGAAGCGAAATAAAATAAAAAGTGCCATCAGTGGATATATTTAGACCAACTAAGCCACAGGTGCAAAAGGATAAACAAACACATGCTAGATCACATGACTCCAGCAGTCTTTTATGGAGACAGTTTGGTGATTCATATATGTTGAAATCTGAACTTTCATTTTGCATATGTATATGATTCTATCATTTAGTACTAATTATATCATTTATTTTAATGTGCTGTTTCATTTGTCTTTTTTTTCCAGGTATGCATTACGATTTGGTATTTCACCTAATAGATATATAGCAGGAAGTTTTTTTTCACTTTCTTGCCCATCATAGTAACAGTGAATGGGGGCATTTTAGGGTTTAATGACTAATAGTTGCTGAGATTTATGGCTTATGAAACTCTTACTCTGTACTCTACATTCCTCATGATATTACTGTTATTTTATAGACCATTCTTCATTTGACAAATCAACTAAATAAAAGTAAAATAAGTACACTGGCTTGTAAATACAGTAATTATATTGTCATCTAACTCTATGGAGACTTTGAATATTATTCCATGAGGCTGTATAAAATAAATATCAATTTAAATTATATTGAATACAGACAAAAATAATAATAAAACCGTGAGCATCATATGCTAATTTTAACTTATTGAAGGTGATTTTTAGTTCAATCCAAACGTTTTTATTTTATTTTTTTTTTAAAACCTCTTTTCTGAGATCTGTTATGATTTCACAAAGCCATTATTTACAACCATCCTTTTATTACATTATGCTACTTTTAATCACAAAGTATTTTTCTGTCAAGCAAGACAAACGGCACCTAAAAAGTGATGCAATGTAGCAATGTTATAATGTGTAATGACAGCTAGTTGAGTTTTAAAAATGTCAGATTATTTAACACACATTTTAAGGTTACATATTTTGTCTGCATTCATTCATGTGATTTTTTTTTTTTAACGTGTTATTTATTCAGTAGTGAACACTTCTATTCAGCTCTGGATCTGTTATCAGGTTCACGTATTGTATTTCATTTTCAGTGGAGCTCGCTGTACGACACACAGTCTGATGTATTTTGGCTCCTGTGAGTCTTTGCTCTTAACATTCCAAAGAGCTTTGAAGCTCTTTCAGCCAGGAATTCACCCCTCATCCCATCTCTGCCTTCTGCATCGATAACAACCCTCCTGTCAGTTGTGACAGTCGAGTACCAGCTGCCTGACCCAATCCTTAAATTACCTCCTAAATCTTGCTTTTTCTTTGCTGATAGGATTGGAGGCTACCTCTTACCTTGACACGTGACTCGACTGTCAACTTTCGGGGTCACGCTGCAGGTCACAGATTCTAGCCTTTGGTGGTTTGGAGACAGCTAATGGGGGAGAAGACACAGCATTAGTAGAAATGATGTCACAGATCCCTATTGTTTGAAGAAAAACACCATAATTTAACCACAGCACAACCACATTAAAAATCTGAAAAAAAAGAAACCTGTGTGTGTCCGTCACCTGTCACACACCTGTCTGCTTGTTGCTGCTGAACTAGCGTCTGTTTAATATTCCTCGATCATTCATCTCTCCTCTGTTAATTGCTTCTGTCAATTAAGTACGAGATAAATGCACACGCAAACAAAGATAAGGGATGTTGTGAAAAGTACAATTTTACATCTTTTATTTATTGTTTGCACGATGAATGCAATTTCATTAATCAATCAAAGTCAGTCAGTGTTACAATCAAGGTTGATTCATCATTAATACTAAGATGAGGATTGGATTTCTCTCATCTATTTCATACGTTTATGAAATTCACTTAATTGAATCCGGTAAAATAATAAAACTCAAGTCAAATTAATAGAATTATTGGATTGATTCAATTTTACTGAATTTTCTTATTAATATTGGCATTATCAATAGGTGAATGAAATGTAGTTAATTATTTATTAATACTGGTATTATCAATAACGGGGCACCACCCTGTGAACCCCGGACCAAGAGCCAACTAGTTTATCAGTCTAAGAGGGGAGCGAAATCCAAGCACCGACTCTGCAGGTGTCACACACAATAACTACCATCCATCGTATTAACTGACTAAACTACTCAAATAAAATTAATAAACCACAGCAATATTATCTATAAACACAGCAAACAAAACATGTAAAGGTATTTGTGTGTGTGTGTGTGTGTGTTAGTAGAGAGGAGAAAGGGGGAGGGGCCACATAGTTGAGTTGAGGCTTAAATTAACGTTCAGAGATGGTAAGCTGCTTCCCCTCGCTACTCGGTGGCAGATAATAACTCAGTTAAATTAGTACGAGGAGTCGGTCCTTTAACTCGGGAGGTGACACCCACAATCTCTGTGACGTTGTAAAACAGCTGACACAACAAGCGATCCCAATCACCAGGGCAATGGAGGGACTGGTGGTCCGATCACATACACCAGAGTTGAGACCAACGAAGCAAACGTTAAAGAAACACTTTTACACAGACTCTTTGCACACTGAAAGCCTCTGCCCAGACATAAGCCCCAACTGTTGTTGCTCTGGCAGCAGGCAGGTTTAACTCTAAAGAAAGAAATAAATAATAAGGGGTAGAGGGAGAGGTGTAGCAAGTCGGACGAAACAGCCGAGCGGAATTCGTTGTGGGCAGCATGGGTCAGCTTAGTTGACTTGAGGGATAAAGCAGCAATCGTAGTCTTTTCTCTGACCAAATCCTTTCATATTTCTGCAGGAAAAAGTGAGAGAACAACGGCTGCTGTGCTGCCTCTGTGAAAGTCTGGATTCAGATTTTTGAAAAGACAAAGGAAATAAACACTAGAAGTTCAGATCAGGTTTCAGGCTTTCATACAGGTCGGGATTTGTCTTGTTTCCCGTGTTTTGTCATCACATCAGGACAGGACTCAGCAGTACATATACATCTGAAGGAAAAGGGACACTCCTTTAAAGACACTGATATACAGTGATCCCTCGCCACTTCGCGGTTCACTTATCGCGGATTCGCTATTTCGCGGATATTCATAATGCTTTTTTTTTTTTTTTTTGGTGCATTGTGCTCTGCATTCTGATTCGCTAAAAACTCACTCCCGCTTCTTGTATCAAAACATACCATAACGTAATCGATGGTGGCATGTCGGTGTACAAGGATCTTTTTGCAAAGAAGAAAAAAGAGCGACAACAGCTGCCTATCACTATGTTCTTCTCCCGAACAAACACACCTGCACCGCGGGCTTCAGAAGAAGAGAACACTGCAGAGCGCAGTCAGGATGCAGCGGCCCAGTGTGAAGAGCAGTGAAACGGCCTACACTTGAGTCACTGTATTTGTATACATGTAATAGTTGCTAATTGTAAAAAAAAGTTTTCTATTTCGCGGATTTCACTTATCGCGGGTCATTTTCGGAACGTAACCCCCGCGATAAACGAGGGATTACTGTACACATATTGGACAAGGAGGACAGCTGGTTCGAGAGAGGAGTGAAGGAGGCCATCTATGTCCATTTAGAACAACCAACTCTAAACAGAGGAGGGGGGCTCTGCCTTGGCCGGCTGTTGTCTCTGTTGCTCAGAACTGAGCACAATACTCCTGTATCGTTTTCCAGGTCCAAATCGTACTCCTTAATTTTAAAAATCACCTCGAGCAAGCACTTGACGGGTGCGAGGAAAAACTTCCCTTTTCAACGGGCAGAAACCTCGGGCAGAACCTGGCTCTTGGTGAACGGCCATCTGCCTTGGCCGCCTAACCCTATAGCTCTAACCCCATAGCCCTAACCCTATAGCCCCAACCCTATAGCCCTAACCCTATAGCCCTAACCCTATAGCCCTAACCCCATAGCCCTAACCCTATAGCCCCAACCCTATAGCCCTAACCCTATAGCCCTAACCCTATAGCCCTAACCCAATAGCCCTAACCCTATAGCCCTAACCCAATAGCCCTAACCCTATAGCCCTAACCCTATAGCCCTAACCAAGTGCTTGCTCGAGGTGATTTTCAAAATTAAGGCCTCTCTGTCACAAACATCATCAAAGTCTCATCCCACTCCGGCTCCCCTCTGAAAGGCACTACAGGTCTGTCAAGACATGAACCTCCAGACCTGAATGTTTTTTTGTGCAATTCTGACCATCCAATACCTGTGAATGTCTGTAAGCTCACTATCAATGCTAGTTCATAACTAGGGGTGCTCGAGGTTTTTACCTAAAAGGTAGCTTTTCCTCACGGCCGTCATCGAGTGCTTGCTCGCGGTGGTTTTCAAAATTAAGGCGTAAACCATAAAATAATTATTTAAATGATCCTGAACATGAAGTATGCACATAAAATAAATTAAAAGTGTCCATTGGGGCCCTTAAAAACTGAAACTGTTGCAGGTGTACCTGATACCAAAGGTTCATGGGATTGTAATGTAGATGAATTTGTGTGTGAGTGTGTGTGTACATTTCCTGGTCTATAATCAAAGTCATTTCTATTTTATATCTATATCTATTCTAAGATGCATCATCGCAGGTTTACATGTCAGAATGCTTCATATTGCATCAACAACATATATCTTAAATCTTATCAAATCTAAATTACTTGAACAGCATTACTCATTCAAAGATGTCAAAATTCAACTATGAGAATTAAACATTCAAGAATTCACACGTTACCATTCATATGAGCAGTGTTTCGATAATACTTATGCTAAGTATCGACATTCAAAACACATCATATATATCTATAAAACTAAAAGGTAGCATACAAATAAAAAAAATAATGGTAAATACACATTCTCAGTAGTTTTCAGAAGTACACTTCTTGGATCCCTTCTCGGATATCTATAGTTTCTCTCACACTAGTAGGCCTATAGTGCTCTAACCTGCACGTAGATCTATAGTGCACTAACCTGCACGTAGGCCTATAGTGCACTAACCTGCACGTAGGCCTATAGTGCTCTAACCTGCACGTAGATCTATAGTGCACTAACCTGCACGTAGGCCTATAGTGCACTAACCTGCACGTAGGCCTATAGTGCACTAACCTGCAGGTAAGTGGTTAGCCTGTGGGACACCAAGCCTGCATTAGCATGGATGATGATGATGGTACGTTTCACGGGTTTCCTTTCATCTGAGAAACTCATCTTACCGACGTAACTTGTCTCCTTCGTTCACTCCAGATTTCCAGCAGGTAAGTTGGCGCTTTAACCTCTGTTATTTCTCCGTTCTCCGACCTTTTTTTTTCAGCAAACAGCCGCACTCGTTTTGGCGGGGATCAGAAAAAGGACCGGGAAACGATGCGCTGATCTTCGTCTCTAAGATGACAGGCTGAACGTCACCTGCGTAGCCCTGATTGGCTGCTGAGAGCAAAGGTGACTCGATAACGAGCTCGGTAGCAAGGTTACGTGAACGGAGTGGTGCATTCACACGCAATGGGAAATTTTAATATTTTGCCAATGTAAACAAGTGAAATGTAAAATTAAATGCTCTTCTTCTATTGATCTCATCTAATTGCGTTTTGTCACCTGGGCTACATGCGTCTGTTTTTTTTTCATGCATTTATCCAAACAGCTTGTGTGTATGTGTGTATGTGTGTAGTGTGTGTGTAGTGTCCCCGTGGTAACCTGAAGGTTATAGGCTGTTGACCTTGCTGGCGTCCATCCATTGACGTCCCCGTGTCGCCTTGGTCTGGGATCTGACTGGACGCTGACACAGGACTATCAGAGTTCGCTGTCTCTTTGTCTTTCTTTTCTTTCGTTCTCTCTCGTTCTTTGACAGAAAGGTGACACAAGAGTATAGAGCCATTTCTTCCTCTCTTCAATATTTTTCATTCTCAATATCTGTCTCTTCCTGTCATTGTCCTCCATCTAACCTCCTAAATGCCCTCTTTTATTCTTTATCTTCCCATTATTTCCGCTCTTTACTCTCCACTCTCTTTTTTTTCTTTACACATGGATCTCTTTTATTCAATATAATCAATGTTGATATATTTTCATCTGTTCCACCACTCGTTTTTATATATATATATATATATAATACATATATAATACATATAAATAAAGAATAATCCAGTAATGAAAAGTACATTTTGGTGGTTTAGGTCACTAAGACGTTGTTACATTTGGGTTTTCAATGTCTGGGACAGAGAAATTTTGTTTGTTGATCGCTCACTCACTAAGCTGATGCTTCATTTCATACATATTTCCACACCATACAGAACAGCATGTTTGGTTTTTTACCTCTGAATCTGAATCTTTCTATAATGGATATGCTGCTCTAAAGCTCTCACAGCTCTCTTTGTAGGAAGACAACACTTGTGCTCCACAACAGCAGGAGTATTTGATCATCTATCTCCAGAGTTCTGTCTGTGGGGCAATATATACTTCCTGTTTCCTTCTTTGTTGGCCAATGATAACCCGATACACCCTGGAGAGGACTGTGGGGGCGGCATGGGGGGGGGAAGCTGTGGAAAGAATGAGGGAAGGACAGAAAGAAGTGGACGCGGATGGGGTTTGGTTTTAAGTAAAGAAAAGAGTCGAACTGTATAGATGAAGACATTAAATCTGTCTCTAGCATGCTGATGAAAACAACATTAAGCAGGAGTAAATTTCCACCTCAAGAAAAGGAACTAATTCAGGATTTTTTAGATCCCTTGCTTCACTGTCAGAAGTAAATTATACAGGCATTGTAGCTGCTTAGATGATACGTCAGCGGGTCTCAGCCACTATCTCTGTGTCCAACTGTGGAGGACACAATGCCGTTCGTTATCCAATTCTTTTTAATTGGTTTCAAGTCTGCCTCGTTTGCATATGCATGCTAAGAGGGCATCTTATTGGTGGAGAGGTGGGAATGGAAATGGGTTGAAAAGCACCCAGAGAGAGAAAGAGGGAGGGCGTTGTATAAAGAACGGCTAAAAGGAGGAATGAATGAACAAACAAAGTGAATAACAGACGGGATGTGAGTAAGTGCTTCTAGAAAAATCAGTCTCTCTGGTTACCACGGCAACGAGAGGTGCAAGTTGGCTCTGCTCCCTACGTAACCAATTATGTCTGTGTGTGTGTGTGTGTGTATCTACTATCTGGCTCTATTGATATGCAAAAGAGAAAGTGGGTTCATGGTAGCTTCTGTGAAATGTTTGCAGGCCATTTGATTTGAACATAGTGTGTTTGCATCTGTTATTTGTGTCAAGCTGTTGTCTTCTATCAGTTTATTAACAGCCACAATTTCTGTCCTCTGCGCGCGCGCGCACGCACACACACACATGCACACACACACACATACACACACACGCACGCACAGAAAAGAGAAAAAACCTGCCATGTTCACACTGTTGTGTTTGTAGACTGTTTAGAAAAACCTGCACACACACTGGGGCTTTACAAGAACACAATCAGAGGTTGCTGTCCCCAGTGAGAGATGCCGTTCACGACACACTGTTACCTTGAAGTTACAGATTTAGATTTTCATCACATCTTAACCAGTGTACATTTCTGCATTGATTATGGTGCAGCTAGGCAGAATAAGGAAGTACTGATTAAAAACACCAGGAATTAGCTGGATCCTTGAATCTTTTGATCAACTGTGCTCACACTGCCACCAACAGGCATTTGACTCTTTTGATGAGATTAATTAAGTTATAATATAATATAAATATATATATAATCACCTAACTGCCTCAACAGTTTTGAAAAAATTTTGTAGCATGTGAACTTTATATATTTAATTTTATCACATTGATACTTTCAAAGGTTATTATAGAGAGAGAGTTTTTAAAAAGAGACAATGTTCTTCAGTAGAGCACTTTGTAATTTTGTTTTGAAACATGCTGTACATATACAGGTTATTCTTTTTAATATTATTTAATATTATAAAAAAAATTAAAAAAAAACAGCCACAAAATAAATACTGCGGTTGGGTGTTGGGGTGAAATACTGTGTGAATTTGGTACCTTCAGTTAGTTATTGGCATCGTTTCTACCTACTCAACCATCTTTAAAAGCACTTCACCCTATCGAAATGTGTAACAGCTTATACTGCTTAACCCTTTATCGAGGACTTCTGATGCTGAATCAGATCTCACACACACACACACGGTTACTCCAGCCTTGTGTGCTGCTGTGACACGCAGCCTATACACACACGTCTTTGTCAGGCCGTTCTTTGTGGACTTGTACCTTTTCAGAGGAGCCATTCTGTCCCTCAGTGGGACCACCAGTGAGTTAGAGATGCAGCCAAGTCGGACTCTGGCACTAATTGGCTACACTATTGGAGGCCCACAGAGCCACACTTAGACTACAGAAATAAGAGTCAGTGTGAAGATGGAAGCTTTGTCTTTTGTCTGATGCTCTTCAGCTGCTCTGATTGACAGCGGGGACAGGAAGTGAGGGCGTGGGGCTTAGAAAGGAAAAGAGCTTTTCTCTGCGTTGCCTTCCTCAGATTAACATTCTCTTCCACCTCTCCAAATTCCTCTCCTCTGCTTTTCTTCCGCTCCGGCTTTTTATACCCTGCCATGTCTTACTCTCCTCCTCCTCCTCCTCCTCCTCTTCTGCATCCTTCTGTCCATTTATATCCATTTACATTCAGCATCATACAATACTTCTTTTGAAGACATTTGCGCTGCTAAATTTGCGCTGCCCCTTTTCTCGCCTTGTTCATTTCCTCTGTTGCAAAAGATTAGGTTACATGGGGCACTCAAGCAGCAGAGGTACATTGCTAAACAAATGCTTATACAACTGTGTCACTGACATGAGGTGATTGAGTGTCTACTTATGCTCTATTAGACCAGATAATAAATCAAACCAAACCAAACGTAGTGGTTTTTTTGTTTAACTTGACCAGGTAGAGGTGTTTTCAGGCTAAATGAACGTGGCTATTATCATGGCTTTAATAGACAGAAGACAGATTTACCACTACTGATGGCTTCTGTGACAAAAAATCATTTTTCTTTAGCCTGCAAGTGCTGCTGTGCTTCAAGAGATGTAATGAGGACAGACATCATCAGATATTTAAGCTTCTCCAACTGTCGTTTAGCTTTTTATAATCTTCTTTAAAATACAGTGTTGTGTTGTTGTTTTTTCACATTTGCATAAGAGGAATCTCCGGTGTTACTTTCTGCATTTCCACAGGCATGATAACATGTAGATGGATAGATAACAGCAAGATAACATCTCACAGCCTGACGAATCTGGCAATATGCGGGCAGTCGGTCATAAACAAGCTGTCGAGCTTACAGCCAGAGGACAGGACTGCAGCAGGAATATCATTTACTGTTGCCCACCACTGATCTGAGAACTGACAGGTAGGCGAAAAGGTGCAGTTCTTCCAAGGCTGCCAGGTGTACTCAAAGATAACTATAAGCTTTGTTCACATATTTAACGTTATGGCTCAAGCACCAGCTGAGTAACTTTAGAATATACTAAGAGAAGTATGATCAATATTGATTTAGGAATAGATATAGTATTGTGGAAGGTGGATTACATGACAACTACAGTCTTACAGTAGAGTGTATAAAATATAGCAAACATGATTAATCAGCATCTGGAATATCTCGCATCAGGAAAAGGAATTTCAAGGTGAAAGGGAAAAACTATGAAAATAAGACGGCTAATTACTTTACCAGGTTAGGAAGGACGGTCCTCATGGGTTGAATTTAATGTTCATGTGGTTGAAACATAATGCAGTCGCAGGTTAAATAAAAGCTATAGCAGAGAGTTTACCACATTCACATTTTATTTCCTATATCTTCACTCTTAGCTTCAATTCACAATCAACTTAAAGCGGGTTGCCATCTCTGCTTATTTATCCCCCCCAAACAAACATAAAACAAAAGTATCGTGTCAACAAGTAAGCATCGTGTTGACAATAACCGCAACAGGCTAACACAGATACAACCACACACACACACACACACAAACAAACAAAATTCCCATATGATACGGACATTATTTCACATACATTACACAGCGCAGAACAGTTACCTCCCTGGGCTTGTAAAATGTTCAGAGGTGTCATTTAAAAAGACGTAGAACCAAGAAAAAGATAGAAAAATGTGTGGATTAAAGAGGTTTGAGAGTGAAAACGAAAGACAGAAAATGATGGAGAGTGAGAGGGGATAAAGAAATCTGAAACAAGACGCACATTGTAAGAGCATTAGCTGAGCTGAATAATGGAATAATTTAAATTTGTGCGCAAACACACACATGCACACTTGCCTCACATACATACTGGTTGCATCCTAGAATCCCAATATTTAATAAATTACAAAAACAAGGAAACAAAAAAAAAAAAAAAAATAGCCATGCGCTAGCTGTACAAATGCAACAGAAACATATCATCTCCATAACCAGGGAAAGAAAATCGTTACTCTCAACACAAAGCACCGTATGTTTTTTTTCTTAGTGCATAGCTCTCTCCTAAGCAAATCCACAAAATGTACACACAGATTGGAGAATAAAAATAAAAGAAAAAAAACCACAATCCAGTATAGTTTTTAAAACATCACAGCTACATCACCATCAGCTTTGGGCTCTGAGAACTTTAAAACTAATGAGGTGATTTAAATAAATTGAGGTGACATAAAGTGATGTTTCTCTTTGATTTGTGTGTATAGTGTATATCCAAAGTGCAAAAATGGTTTACTGCTCTCTGCAGCAGCTCATGCTTGGTTTTTTTGTTCATCACTGCTATACTTGCTAACATTATAATACTGTATATCATTAAAAACAATGGAAACACAGACTGTGCGTGTGGATATTTTTACATTCCATCTTCTTGTTTTACTGCTCTACGTGACCCAGGAAACTCAAACCAGACTATATGTGTTAGTTTGTGGTACGTTTATATCTGCATTTCATGTAGTGTCCAAGGTGTGTCTTCATAAAGACGCAAACATTCTATATTTATGTGATATAGTTTTGGATAAAGCAAGGCAAACAGCACATAGACAAACTGGCCAGAGGGGAAGACAGAGGGGTTACAGAGTAGAGGAAGAGGGGTTATACCTCAAATGTAACACTACATAGGATACTTTGGGTGACCAATGTTAACCCACAGCTGGTCGTCCCAGCAACCCATTTACACACCACTACCTTGGCTTGTCAGAAAGAAGGACAGAGGCAGGGAAAGCCCAAAACAACAAAAAGGAGTAAAAAGTTAAAGTGCAGGACGAGACTAAAGAAAGGAAATATGAAGGCAGGTTGGTTAGATCTCGAAGTTGGTCACTGGGGGAGATCCAGTTTCCCTCAGACCCCCAAAAAATGATTGGGGAAACAGTACCTTCAGAGGCCACTAGCTCTAACACACTACCACAGCCTTGTCAGGTAGCTTCAGTGTAAGATCGGCTGTGAAAGATGAGCGAGTTAAGGATCGGCGGTGCGTTTGCTGCTCTGGCTAGCTATGTGAATCTCAGAGGCTATATGGTGTCTGAGGTCAAGGGTTCATAGTTCATGAAGATTATAAGTGTGACAGTGATTTTTGGGTGAAAACATTCATTGAAATCCATCCTCATTTATTTCTGAAGTGAAAGGAGGAAGGTGGAGTATGCACCTTCAGGAGCAACACAGATGGCTCCAGTGGGCCAATGAAATCAATCCATCTGGGGGGGGGGGGGCGTCATGTCAGCTGCGTACCATTAAATGTGTAATAGATTCAGGTGTGTCTCTAAGCTATTTACTCACCAGTCAGGCTGAGAGGTGTAGGCTCTAAACGTTTACTATTTTTTGTTTTTACATTTAAGACCAGCTAGCAATTCAAGCATTGGCTAGTTATATGCTCAGATTGCCTGATATGAAGAAGCTAAACGCCTCTGCTGTTAGTTAGTTAGTCCCTGTGATTTGTCTCAGAGTCGGACAGCTGCTCCAGGTGATCGGCATTCTCGTGGACTTCGCTGCTGTGCTCGTTCTCAGGTTCCGCGTCCTCATCGTTGCTCTCCGCGCTGTAGTCTATCGCCTCCAAAAAGGACGGCTCATCCTCCTCCATCACATAGGTGGTGGGGCAGCTGCTGGTAAATAAAATGAGAGTGATTATTAACACGGGAGCCATTAACGATGGACATTTCTCTCTAAGTCAATGGCTGTGTGTATAAGCCCGTAATGAAAACTGCATCTCCAAATAAAAGATTGGCAATTTTTTCCAAGTCTATCTAGTTTGTCCTGTTCATACTGGTTATAAAGAGATCACTCCATTAATGCAAAAATGTATTTAAATGTGTATCTGAAATTAATATGAGGCTTCAGTGATCCACATTAGTCAAATCGAGTCTGTCTTTTAAGGTCCAAATTCCTTCTTTTTGTTATGATGCTATGTTGCTGAACAGGAAAATACTGTCCACAGAGACAAAAAAGGACTAGAAGGCCTCACATTATCATCAGTTAAACATTTGAATAAATTGTTGCTCTAAATGACGCCTGTGTCACCCATCACTTACACTGCAATCACATTAGGAAGGGATCTTTTAATGGTCAATATGAACAGGAGGCAAGATACATTAAAAAATCTATTATGAATTCTATTTGTTTCAGTGACTGTGCAGACTATAAATATTCATTAAATTCATTGTATTTGCATCCATATATAGTTCTGACTAATGGGGGAGAAGCCAGACACACCTTCCCATTTCCTTGAATGACAAAGCTTGTCCAAACGTTTGACTGTTGCTGTATATGACATAAAACAAACTTACATATTGCACAGTATATAATTGTGTGAAATTACGGTTACTGTCCTGCAATACTGAGGAGTTGAACTCAGTCACTGGATGTGACTCACAACACAAACACAACAAACACAAACCAAGTATAGCAAAATGTAGGATTTAGAGCTGCAATGATTAGTTGATTATAGGTGATTTGACAGAAAATTTATCAGATTTTTTATTAATCTTTTTAATCTTTTTCTAAGCAAATATGCCAAAAACCAGTTTGACTAATGCTACGATTTCATGCTTTTCTTTGTCATACATGATGGTAAACTGATAATCTTTGGGTTCTTTGGACATCTGAAGACGTCACCTTTGAAATTGTAACAGTCATGTTTCACTAAGTCAAACAATTAATCGGGGAAATAATTGGCAGGATAATTCTTAATGCTAATAACTGTTACTGTTAATAATAATAATAATTTTTAAGAATTTATAGATTAAAAACACAATATTTAAAAAAAAAAAATCAATCAAATAGTAGCTGCTAACAAAAGTGAATGTGTGCTCTGACTGGTGAGGCTGTTTTTTTTCCTGTGGGTCTTAATGGTTAAATGGTTGCTGGTTCTTTGAGGTTTTAGTGGCTTTAGTGGGTTTTTAATGGTGTTAATGGTCTGAAATGTGATCCCAGAGAGACAGTCGATCAGGGGGGCTCAGACAATGATCTCCCACCAAGCTCTACAGTGTGTGAGTGCAAGACAGGGAGAGAGATTGTGCATCAGTATATGTACAGTAAATGTGTATGTGTGTGATAATGTTTTTGAGTGTGTGTGTGTGTAATGATCTGGATGGACAGACTGTTGTCCAAACAGATAATGAGAGTTGTGAGTAAATGATTACAGGCCATTATAGAAATATCCCGTCTCCCCTTTCTTTGGGTTACATTTTCTGTTCTCAACTACTGCACTCATCTGTACACCATCGTAATAAACATCCACATGGATAAACCTCCACTTCTCCAACCCTTACATAAACACTCTGTCTTTCCTACACACACACACACACACTCATGCCCGTATCCACCCTTTTACGCACTCTGAGACACTTATTTGCAGACGCCTCCCAATGGCCACAATATCATTGTTGTGATGACCTATTACATGGTAAGTGGTACCATACCAAGCCCCATGCATAAAACCATAAACCCTGGATGAGAGCAATCTCAAAGGATGCTCTCGCAAACACCAGAACACTTTTGAAGTCCCTTAATGATAAAAGACATGAATGATGAATGAATATATCAATATGAGAGTAGAGTAGGTTATAATAGGGAGCAGTAGAGACAGATGGAGTAAGACAGAGTGAGGTGAGCATTAAGTGGTTTTGAGTATGAAGCCATTATTCCAAATCAACTGCTTTAACAAATCTTCAGAGGAGAGGACACCGACATTTAAAAAGAAAAAAAAGAGATGAAGATAAGCTTGGTAGTCGCAGCTCGGGTTTTGCCAAGTTTAATCATTTATTTGCGGTGTTGAACTAAAGTACAGTGTGATTTGTGTGGACCTCATATTTCTGAACAGGGAATTTTGATAGAGGTGATTATATATAAAGCCATGCGTCACTTGTTAGGATGTGGAAGACAGTAGAGCTGGCACATCGTTTGAAGACATTTCTTAAATTATGGATGAAGAATAAAGTCTCAAAATTGACTTTAGTGTAACTATCATTTTTGAGACTTTGAGTCTTCATTCTAATTTTAATTCAGGATTTAACAGAGATAAAACCCTCCTAATCATCATCCTTTGTTATGCATGCCCGAGGTCGTGCTGACCAGAGGCCTCCTTTCATAGGAAAAGAGGAGGGTTATGACTTCAATGCTTTTCCATTTATAGGTTGCTAATAAGGTCAGAAAAACATATTTGAGGAAAGGGTGACAAAAAAAAAAAAAGAGAAATGTAAATCACAATTTCCCAGACCCAGGATGACGTCTTCATATGTCTTATTTTACACATCATAAACAACAGCATGAAACATCAAAACACATAAACTAAAGAAAAGCAGCAAATCCTCATATTGCTGAAGCTTGAAGCAGAGAATATCTGACATTTTTCCAGATAAATAGTGGCTGATTTTGTTATTATCATTATATTTTTTTTAACATATACAGCAGGTCTGTGGGACTTCAAACAATGGATATAAAGTTACTTTTGGTTAGAGTAGGAGTTGTTTATGTGAATGCCAATAACAGAGACGAGAGGAGAGCAGAGAATAATCAAAGTGAAAGCTCTAATGAATCACAGCTGATACTCTTGGACAAAGCAAAAATGAAGTGACAGGAACTATAAACACTAGTACAACAATGTGAAGAAACAGCCTGTAGTACTGGTTTGGCTAGAAGCAAGTCCAGTGAGATTTGGGGCTTTTACAGCTGAATTATGAACAGATTCATTTCTGCTGTTTCTTCTCTTCTTTGTGCTGATATATTAAAACCACAAGCGACTGTGCAGAGAGGCAGTACTCGTTTGGATGTTTCGTGTGCAGTCAGCCTGCGTGGTAGCATCCTGGACCATCAACTGTACCATCATCTGGCTGTTTTACGCTCCATCTTAGAGAACTAATGACACTGCTAACAATTTTTCATAACCACTCTTCTCTCACTCCAGAGTTTCCATCATATTCACCACCATATGATCATTGATAGAATTTCAATGATGCATACGGCAGCCATGCAGAAACGTATTTGTTTCTTGAGTAGTACTTCAGAGGGGAGCCAGAGTGACAGTCACACCGTAGAGTAAGTTACAGCAATGATGTCGTTTTGTGCAAATAAAAGAAAAAAATATCCCATTTTCTAACATTTTCTAAGTAGAATTTGTTTTCAAAATCGTATATATATTAATTATTGTTATCTTTATGATGGCGTGAAGATAACAGTGTTGGATTTATAATGGTGAGACAAAATAATAATAGCCTGTCTTCTTATTTCTATGACTATATTCCCCAACTGTGCACGGAGGTTTGTTTATGAGGTGTGTTTCTGACCAGATCATTGTCAAGCAACGCTCTTCATTTCCTCTAAATATGCGTGTTTCTAACCTGGCTACTTTAGCTTGTGTCCCGATGATGTCGCTCTCCAGATCCAGCAGGTGTTGGTGGTTGCGGAGTCCTGTCAGCCTCTTCAGCCTCAGCAGGGCCACACAGAACTGGGCTCCCATCTCCTCGAGCTCTCTAGTGCCGATCTGAAGACCCTGGAGACAGCAAGTGCATAAAAGGAAAATTAAAAAAAGGAATTTGCCAGACACATAATAAGAAAAATGACGGCTCAATATACATGTAGAAGTATGTATGTTTATGAAAATGCTTCCAATATACAGATTTCTTTTTTTAAATTTTTCATTCAAAAGTCTAACAGACTTTAAAATGGCTTCTGTGGGGTTTTTTTTGTTTTTTTTTAATGTAGCAGCTCTGGAGCCTGGGGTTGGAGCGGAGCAAACGCCCCAATTCTCAATGCTGGCAAGCACTTGCTGAGGAAACTTTTCATGTAGTAAGGCGATAATATTTTTCATTTGCAGGAAGTACATATTGAAACACATATGCAATACTAACAATATCTCCACAGCACTATTCAACCATATATGTAAATGAACTTGTGCAAAGACATACACACACACACACACACAAACCCGACTCCACCCGTGGGCAGCGCCAGGAACATCTAAACTTGGCCTGGCCACAGATATATGCAGCCATGATTCAGAAGACATTAGCTCTTGCACATCTGGACAAATACTTTCACATAAACCAGTGGGGGTGCTATTCTGTGCCAAAATGGCATCACAAGGCTGCTTCTGGGTTTGCTAGATGTTGACATTGGCAGAATTCAGTAGGAAGGAAATCAGCTGAAGTGAAAAGACAGAGAAATAGGAGAAACGGAGGTAATGGGTCAGTGGAAAGGAGGGGAAAGACAGAGGCAAAGCAAAGACAGGGAGCGAGATGAAAGGACTGCAGCGCCACCTGGTGGACATTTGTGTACTTCCTTCTTGCTTACAGGTGGATATAATAACAAAACACAATCTAATCTGAAATTTAAAAAAATATATATATAAAAGGAAGGAATGTCAGTGTGTCTGTTCTTTGTTTACTCGACAACCATTTATCCGATCTACTTCACCATTTGACAGGTCTATTGCTGGGGACCCAAGGCAGTGCAGTGTCAAATTTGGGGCGATTTAGACACACAACAATATTAATAAACAAGCGAACAGTGAGCGTCTCAGCCCTGTGCCTGAGCGCCGAGTATGCCGTCCAAGAGTAAGGAGGCAGTTACCATCCTCCACTGCTGGAATAGAGCATGTATATGAATCTGGAAATGGATTTGGATTAGTCAGAGTAGATATTCTTACTCAGGATAAATATGATGATTTAGAAAATTATCATAAGGCCTAACTGGAAATGGATAAATCAGAGCTGTACAGAGATGTGGCGTGCCCTAAAGAGAAAACTAGACAGCGTAAACAGCTTTCAATCAAGAACAGACTCTTAGGCTACTTTACACAGGCAGTTCAAAACCAGCACGTCTCATATAAGCACCAATGTTTCAAGCAAATACACCCAATCAAATGACCCGAACTGAAGGCACAGAAAATAAATGCTCTAAGAGCCCAATATGAACGATCCACTTTATTTTACAATGCACTTTTGTTTTTCAACAGCTGTGATGCATTTTATTTTTAATGGCAGCTCTCATTATATTTGAAATGAGAAAAGGCTAACTATTATAGTACTTAACATCTGTGTATAACAATGTTAATTTCTTTCACACGTCACATCGATGCTGTTCATTTTTCTACGTGTTGAATCAGCAACACCGGAGGCCAAGCAATCATGTTTTGAACTTTACTATGTGAAGCATAGCGTGTAATGTGACTTGTTTGTTGAGATTTTGACAGAAAGGAAATGTCCTGTGTGCCAATTCTGGCCCTTTTCTAGAACCCACTTGCCTACAACACATATTATACACTAGATATAAATGATAAACACTGTCTTTACTCAATCTCAACAAAAGAAATAACATTAAAAGCTCCACAAAATGTATTTGATTGCCATACCTTTTATTATATTTTATTTGCCTGTACCGTGTAAACACATACACCCTTACTTTATATTTGCCCTGGTCACAGCCACAGAGCGTGCTCTCCATTGTATAGCTGCGTTGCACTCCGATCTCTCTCCAAACAACCACGCGGGCAGTTGACTCTTTGGAGCGTTCCACAACAAAACTGCAGCTGGCCATGCTGAAGGCTGGGGCAATCTGGGAGAGGATCTTAGGAAGCGCCTGAAAAGCAGGAAAACTGTTCAAAAAAACATTTTGTGGTAGGGACAAATAACTGTGTCCAACAAAGACTCGCTTATGTACAGAGCAGTTACTTGGGAAAGCTGCAGTATTGACTGCTGCAATCCCAACTGTTTGCTGAGAGCTTGTAGCATGAAGCTACGTGTCCAGCTTTCACTGGACTATTTATTGGCATTTAGGTTTTTTTTGCATTCCCAAATGCAATGAGAAACAACACCTGTCCAGAATAAAAGAGAATAAAGAGATAAAAAGGTTTTTCCTGTCACTGTAAAGTTAAATTTAAGGTGAATTAAGTTAAACATATTTGGGCATTTTTTTTAAACAATCAGTTTTTTTTAGGTGAGGGATAGGAGTTAAATTTTAAAGCGTATACTGGACACACGTACTGATAGCAATCTCTTGACTGAGGCTTTCTGTCTGAGGATAATTTAATATAGGTGATTTCATTTAGTTCAATGCAATTAATATTCACTGATGTGAGAATAGTAATTTGAAACATCAGAGAAGACTGAGAGAGTGTTGAGGAGGAAAGTTTGTGCATTTAATTATGTGTGCGTTACAGGCACAGTTTGTGTGTGTGTGTGTGTGTGTGTGTGTGTGTGCGTTTACCCTGTATGCAAGGTCCTCCTGTAGGTCACTGGACGTAGCACTGATATTGGACTGCCAGACTGTTTCTTTCAGGCTGCAGCCATACATGAACACATTCTTCTTTCTGGAATGACCGTGGTAGTCACAGAACACCTGTGCATTCATGCATACACAGAAACATGGCAACATGCATACAAAGCAAGCAGAGGGAGAAAGGAGAGACATTTATAAAAAATCTGCCTTTCCAAACTAGTTTACTCAAGAAAGAGTTGCTGCCTCACTCTGCTTTGTGCCTTCAAGCCATCACCCCTGTGCACAATAAACAAACCTCCCATAAAAAGAAATAACCCATTATATTTAACTTGCTGACACAGTGTAGTACAGAGGCCAGCAGAGGCTGTTGTTTACTTTAACTGCATTAATGTGTTCAATCTAATGTGGTGATATACTGAGGTGATATTTAGTGGACATGCAGACAAATATAATGTGCAGGCGAAAAGGCGAAATAGCATCAGCATTAACGAGAAGTTAGAAATGTTTCTATAGACTTCCTAAATGATGCAGAATAAGTCATTGAAATCCAGTTAATTAGAGGTCGTACCAGAGGTGCCCTTTGTATGTGTGCAAGATACTGCAGCAGGCTCTTAGTGTGGAAGATGGTGGGGTGGAGCTCAGGATTGGGGTTCTGCCACTGGCGATTTAAATCCTCTCCACTCAGAGAACAACGATGACTACAGCAAACAGGAGAAGGCAGAGGAGGAGAAGGATACAGAGTGAAGAAGAACAGAGCTAGAGAATCAAGAGTATGTTAATACATATGAAGCTGTGACCATCGTGCAGGCCCAGGTTTAGCTGCTGAATGAGTCTTAAGTGTGTGTAGCTAAAAGCTGTGAATGTGTGTCGACAGACTTTTTTTTTTATTTTATTTTACACTCACCTTCCATTTATAACTCCATCAGGGTTGAGCATGGGGACAATCTTGAAGATGTAGGCCTCTCTGAGGCTGGCTGCCAGTGGGCTGGTGCCCATCAGGAACTCCAACGTGCCCTTCATTACCCAGCTGGCGTTGGTCTCCCCAGGGTGCACTCTGGCCGACAGGAAGATTAATGGACGATTCCCTAAAATGGGAGAGTATAGCACAAACACAAACAGAGGAGGATGAAACAATTACTAAAAAAAAAAGAAGCAGCATCAGTGAACTACAATGGACTGGCAGGGATGTTTTCATGCTGTACCGTTTCCCCTAATGTTCTTGTAAATATTGGCAAAGAAGACTGTAGAATGCAGTTCAAATCTCTAAATAATCTCTAAAATAACCTTTAATTTATTTTGACACCTGAGTTTTCATAACAATGTGATCATGATAAACAACTCAATTTTTTGGTCAACTTTGTGTCATTTTCTAGGACACAAATGATCCACTTAGTCAGTGCTTGTTTAAAAGGAGTCCTGTGTATATTAAAAAACAACCAAAACATATGGAGCAGTAGTAACAGTTTGCAGTCTATCTATCAATTATACTATTCAGATTTTAGTTGAAATTCAAAAGCCTGTAGATTAGTTTGTTCCTTTGTGGACATGTCAAGCTGATTCCAGATGGTGGCAGCATGATCGAGGAAGCACAATAAATACATTCATGCATGAGAACCCTGCAGGTGAGATTGTTCAATGTAGAAACAGAGGTTTGCACACAGAGCCAAAGGTTTTACTTACTAAACTGACAGATGTGATCGTTGGAGTTGGACTCTGGCATGGCGGTGATGGTGAGAAGGGGGCAGCTGTTTCCCCCCAGAGTTTCACACAGAACGTCCTGTCTCATGTAGATCTGAGGGGTCCTCAGAGCCTCCAGCTTGGACAGGTGCATCTGAGGATACAATGACGGAGCAACAGATCACAGTTTGTACATTTAAACTGTGCTTGAGCCCCACCACTTGAATTCCCTTTATTCAGTCTAGATAAAGCGGGACAAAATGTAATTAGAATAATGTAACTATTGACATTATAAGTGTAGAGCAGTTTGAGAGCACAGCATATATCAGAGTTCGGATTTGAAAGATGTATAGATTACAAAACAGTGGACTATATCAGGATGCAGGAGTATCTGGTTGTGCAATAATAGGAGAATAACTATTACTGTATGAGCACATGCAAACACACAGTATGAAGTCATAAACAGTTACTGTTTAAGAGCATAATAAAAAAATTTTTTACATAATGCGTATGATGAGAATTGAAATAGTGTAAAACCACAAAAACGAGACAACACGGTTAAGAGAGCGGATAAAATGGTCCTTGTGTCTCTGGAAACATGTACACTACTAAATGCAAATACTACAATACTACCTTCAGAGAAGAGTATGTATAAGGGTAGTGATAGGCGAAGTAGCAGACGTCATCCTTATGGCTGAAGCTTGTGCTGAAGGTCAGGGTATAATACGACTTCCCTTTCTGACCGCCGGCTGCTATGGTGCTTCTGGCAAAATGGTTTCTGTGGAAACAGACGAATATTGAATGAGAACATGTTGCGGCTCCCAGAACACATATTTATTTTTTTTATTTTTTCAAATTAATCTTTTGGTGTTCTCACAGGTTTTTTTAAGTGCATAAAGAATGCAGAAAGCCTACTTGTAGTAACAGATGTCATTTCCTGTTCTGACCCAGCGAGGCCTGCCGCCGATCGCCTCCTGCACAGAGTACATCAGCACCTGCATACCTGCGTGCACACACACACACACACACACACACACACACACATACACTATATTTACAAAAAAATAAAAATCTTCTGCAGCTCAGATAGAGAAAAAGAAACTGTTGGGTCCCTCTTTTTGTTTTCATCTGATGTTCTGTAATCTCACCGTAGTTGAACTGGCTGTTGGACTTCTCACAGTTGATGATGTTGAAACGGTAGGACGTTCCAACGCGCATGCCGCTCACCTCAAAGTAGAACCACTGGTGGTAGTGATTACTGTTAATGTCTGAATTCAGCACAAGGTCATACTCGTATCTGGAGAAACACACAACATAAACAACGTTGATGTAACACACATTTGTTTATTTTTAATTTAGGTAAGAGATTGGTTGAATATTGCAAGACTTGACTACGGCCTTAACTGTTCCTGATACGATTAAAGCTGATTTTATTACATCAACATCTTATTTTGGAGCATCTATCAATTCCAGTGCAACTGATGTGACAATAAAGACTTACTTTCTAACTTGAACTGCCTTTCGGAGATTGCCAGATTCAAACTGAGAGTTGAACTTCAGTGATTCTCCATCATCTTCAATTACAGGACAACTGAAACGCAACACAAAATACAATATTTAGTGGGGATAAATAAGTCATTGCCATTTATGTGATTGCTGAATAATAAGGATGATAAATTGAGCTAATGAGCTATGTGAATGTCACAGCTCTCAGCATTTTAGAAAAAGGACAGACCAGTTTGTCACCGAGTGCTTCGGCAAAAATGCTGACTCAGTCACCAGTTACAAAAGTCGAACTTTTAGCTCACTTTTGCTTCTTTTGATAAATGTAATGCTTTACATTAGTAGATTTGATGAATACGTACCTGGGAATGTCCAGATCGTAAACTACTTTATCCAAGATATCGTTGGGGTGAATCAACCTCTCAATATCCTGGAATATTTTCGACCTGCAAGGTTAGATATAGGTAAAATATTTCAAATATAAAACATTTTCACCCTCTGGTTTTCCAATTTGCACAATTTAAATGACTGTTGCGAGGAATATCTCACCTCTGTACGCCATAAACTCTCTCAAGAAGGGGTTCCCTAAATGTCGGGGCTACGTGGCCAAAGTAATCTGGATAAGCCACTTCAGCGTACTGGGGTACAGAATGTGTTCCCTTCACCATCTCCACATAAAGGTCAGGGTCATGCAGCGTGAGGAGCAGGGCCGTGTCTGGTACCTCCAGAACCGCTCCTTCCCCTCCCTCATCCTCAGGACCCTCCGAGCCACAATCGGATCCCCAGTTACTGCCACCTCCTCCTCCTCCCACGCGGCGGTTTGCAATATCCCCCAAAAGCAGAGGAGACTGTATGTGTCTTGTAGCATTGACTGGAGATCCTTCTTGTTTGACTCCTTTTCCTTCTTCTGCTATTAGAGGCCCCTCCCCTTCTAGAGAGACACACTCCAACACATGTGCTAGTTCTTGCTCTGTCCTCTGTCCTTGAGGAGGAGGAGGCTTACTGAGGGAGGACAAGGTCGAGTGTGTGTCTGGGGAAGGAATGTGGGCCTTCTCTTTTTTGTCTTGGTCCTCGGTGAGGTGGATGGTGTCCAGTTCTAGAGGCGTTAGAGGAGCATGGGCAGTAGGAGCCGGGGCAGACGGAGGCAGCTGTGCATGTTGTCCTTTGGTAGGGTTACAATCCTCCTGAGAACATGATGTGGGGCCGTGCTTTGGGGACAGTGCTTGAGCTGTGGGCACTACGATCGGCCGAGTGGATCGGGTTGAGGCTGATGATGATGACGATAATGTGGTTGAGGCACTCCTAGAGCATTCAAAGTTATATCCCTGTAAGAATAAGATAACACTCATGCCTCAGTTAGTTTTTCTTTTCCGTCTAGTCATGTTGTAGTCAAGGTATGTTTTTACACACACACACAGAGACAGAGAGACAGAGAGACAGAGAGAGAGAGAGAGAGAGAGAGTGAGAGAGAGAGAATACTGAGTGTAATAATAATAATGAACTGAAAAGCTGTGGCCAATTTGAATCCATATTGGTTTAAATGGATGTTTTGAGTCAAATCATGTTAGCATGTGTCCAGAATGCTGACCTGGAAGTCTTCAGATAGCTCCAAGAAGAATCTCTCATAGACCCTCAACTCCTCGAAAGGACGGCTAGGGCTCTTTTTGGGATGCAGCTTGTTTAGGTCTGTCTCTATGTCGTCATTCTGATGGAAAGGACACAAAGGAGCAAACACATTTGTTTAAATGTAAACTTCAGACTGTGTGTTATGTGGTTGCATTTGGGCTGTCATTCAATCCTGACGGTCTCTGATGAGTTTAAGATTCTTGAAAATTTCCAGAGAGGAAATGTCCCACTCTTACTCATACTCTTTTCAGGCAGAACAGTGTTCTGATTAAATCATTAATTGTGTCAGACACTGTTGGCATGTCCAGCATAGTGACGCGAGTGAGTGTTTGCCACTAGTTGGTGGTTGGTGAGTTATGACTGCCCTCTGTTGGAAAGTTAGAGCATTGCAACTGGATTATATCAACATCAGCTCCAGATAAAATCCTGAAACATTTAAGAAATTCTATCTTCTAGAAATTCAATTTAATCTTGTAAAAATTTTAAAAAAGCCCTCAATAACCAATAACATAATTCTTATGATTCATGTAACTGTAATATTAAATCAATCAGACAAAACTACTGGTGTTCATCAACTGGCCTACTTGTGAATTAATGTCATTTAGCTGATAAGGGACAATATTTATTATATTATACAGCTCAACTCTTTGAGTTTGATCATTTAATCCTGTATATAATCCTACAACAACGTTACAGAGAAAAAAAAGACATTTTCAATCATTTTGAAAACTAAGTAAAACCCATAATGTATTACCGCAGAGCAACGGTCCTTTTCATCCTCTTCATTCTCGGTATCATTCTCTGTGTCTGCCTCCGTCTCCTCGTCACTGTCATCCACCACATCATCCACTGGGTACACACACATACACTGAACTTATTAGGTGAACTGTCCTTTAAACAGACATACTTTATACTTGGCTTTTTTTGTCACCAGAAAATTATTATTTCTGTGTAAGACTGGCTACCAGATTGGTAGAATTGCTGATTTTTGTTCGCCGAGTTTCATTTCTGTGAGACAATGTTAACGAAAAGATGTGAGCAGCCATGATCAAGAGATGAGTGAGAGATTTAGAGGACAGGAGATTTCTTCTACTACACTGAGCTGGTGGATCTCACTGGCAGTAGCTTACAACGTTTCACTGTTGTGCATGGTTGGTTTACTGACACGTCTGACATTTTTTTGGCTATAATATATGTACATTCGGCAACATGACATTGTACTGAGGCTGAGGCAATTAATAGCCAATTAGAGCTGTCAAAAAAGTACATACTGTATAGCACTGCCTGTGTTTGATGCAAAACATAAGCGGGTAATAACAACTAAAATATGTGGACACCTACAACGTCAAGCAGATGTAGAGTGTAGTGCTACATGAAAAAATGTTTTGATTGGAAATTTGTTTTGTTTCAGATACGATTCAGTGAGGACAAAAAATATTTCAGACTGTCTGTGGACACAATGTAGGAAGCAAATTAGTCGAGTACAGTGCATATACATAAGTCTACTAGTGAACAAGCAAGCACTACGTGATGCACACTACACATCTTCAGTACTATGATGTGTTAGTTCAGTGTATGAAGAGTATGAGAGCGAGGTGAATGAGAAAGCAGGAGTGAGTGAGTCTATGTATTCAGAGCATGGAGTCATGTCTTACGTACGTCTTACCCTTCTTTAAGGGCTTGTTGCAGAGCTGATGACATGGTCTTCCTGTAAGGCACATTGTGTGTAGCAGTGTCAAAAGAGCGTCGCCATTAACGATTTAGTCCATCCAGCGATTGTAAGCACTACTTGTGTGTGTCTATGTGTGTGAATGATTGGATTTGTGTGTGTGTGCCTGTCTGCACTGTATAATTATCACTGGAGGACGTGCACATACACGGTGATCAGTTGGGTCAAACTCTAGATGTGTGTGTGTGTGTGTGTGTGTGTGTGTGTGTGTGTGTGTCTGTGTTCTCACCCCCAGGAGGCTGGCTATATAGTTGTGCCACAGGCCCTACAGCAGGAATGTGTGGCAGCTGGTAATGGAAGGCTGATTTGATGGTAGGCAGAGGCAGACGGTTCTTAGGAAAACACTTCCTCATGATGAGACTCGAAGTGTTGACCAGAGGATCTAGAGTTCGCACAGGGAGACACTCCTACGTGGAGAGAAAAAAAAAAAAAAAAAACATAAGCAGAGAAAGTGTAGGTGAGATTGTGTATGTGTGTGCTTTAATTGCTTGTCATACATATGTAACATTCTCACTCACAGTGGATGAGTTGTACAGGATCCTCATGCCATCGGCTTCTATGAATGCTTTCCTGCCGACCTTGATGTTGGTGATGTTCCTGAGGCAGACCAGCAGCCCTTTGCGGATTAGCATGTGGCGATGTCGCGTGTCATTGCGATGCCAGTCCAGGTACAGCGCTAATAAGACGGGAACATGGCCACCATCCACTGCACGGCGAGCGTTAGTTTCTGCATGTGAGAGTGGAAGAAGGAGCAGAGAAAGAAATGAGAAAGAGCATCTTGCAACTTGTAGGCTGGAATGAGGAAAAAGTGAAAAGAAAAGCAAAGTATAGAGAGGGGTGAAAAAAAATCAGTCAGACAGACACGGGGTTAATGATGGTGAAGGTGAGATGAGCCAGAAAGGAGCTTTCCTGCATAAATACAAACACTAATTAAGGATCTGATGGTCACGACTCTACTCTGCTTTAGAGTCAAAAGTCAACGCTACAAAGCAAATTACTCACTGGATTTGAGCAGTGCTCCCAGTGCGTCCAGAGCTACCCTGTTGATTTAGACACAAGGCAAATGGGTTACATGAACAAAATGACAGATGTTAAAAAAGTCTGTCAGAAAGATGTCAAGGAGATGTAGCCTGTAGATGTCACTAGTTTGTTATCACGCAATATTCATGCCGACCAATTAACAAAGTCAACCGCTTACTTGAGTAGGCTGGTGTTTTTTTTGCTGTACGGCGAAACAATCTTGAGCATAAGTTCCACCACTCCATTCTTGCCCATTGAAATAGCATTCACCGCTTTACAGAAGAATAAATGAGATATCAGACATCCAATATGACTTACTGGGTAACAACACCAGGATTTATTTTTAACCAACTTGCTGTCTGCAATACTATCACAATAGTATTTTTAGATAATGATCTGCTTGGACTCCAAGAGAGAAGACATTTTGAGAAGTATACAGTATTTCAAAGTTTAAAATGACTTACAGTTGGTAGAGTAAACCCTGAGAACCTGCAGACAGGGCAGAAGCAGCTTGGCATTTTGTAGGTTCTGTTTTATTAAGTTGACTGTGACACTCAGAGCCCCGCTCAAACGTGCCTTCACTCCAAACTTTCTGTCTGAACACACAGAGGCTGAAAGGTCAGCATGATTTCCAATCTAATGAGCGATGCGGTGTGTCATCAACATAGACCTAACTCGGGTATTATAAACATATAACATAGCAAAACAATTAGAAAAGACATCAACCAGTATGGCTGTGTATAATTGTGACATTAAATTTACCTTTAGGGCCAACTTTGGCAAGCAGTGAGTGAAGCTGCAGCATGAGCTCCTCACTGGGAGGCAACTCTTTACTGGCAGTGATCAGAATCTGGAATAATATTCCTGTTCCTCCTTTAGACACAAATACTCCAACTCTGCGACCTCTGCCTAACACAGAAAACAATTTAAAAAAAATATTAGATGTAAGAAATCATAGTTGACATAGGATCAGTATAACTGAGCCAGTGGAAGGGAATGGCTGAAGGCAGGTAGTCAGGAATTTGCAATGGCAATGAGGGAAAACACAAACCATAACAGACTAGAGTACCGTATTGAATCATTCAAGCCTTTAGAATAGGTTTATTTCTTCTCTACAATGCTTAAAAAACACCAATACATTTGTTTTCTAAATTAGAAATGACAGATAAAGTGTCCACTGGATGGTTATCCAGCAATATTGCCATCAGCTCTCAAAATCAGCACATGAAATTCTACTCACCCACAGTCATCAGCTCACTGAGAATGTACAGGATGTTCAGGGTGGTCTGGACATCGCGGGTATTCTGTGAAAGTCACACACACATTTCACTTAACAATATACTATGTTAAATAGCAAACTGTATGCAGTTCCCTCAAAATCACACACACTGACAAATATGATATTTGTAGCAAGGTTCCCTACAGCTGTTCATACAAAAACAAGGATGCTTTTTCTTGTGTCTTATGTACCATGTGATAAACAAAGTGCTTCATCTTCCAAAACTCACAACACAGATGTCTATAAGATTAAGAAGGTGCTTCGAAATATATCTTCTTAAGTAGACACAAAATCCTTAGAAATTACAGCACATGCATGTGATGATTCAGGAGTCATCAGATCAGAGTCTCTTATGCTGCTCACAAAAAAAAATAAAAATAAAAATAAATAAATACTGTGTAGGTTTAAAGTGTCACTATGTACAGAACTGCGCCACCGTGGCACGTTGTGTTGATGAGTGTGCTCACCTCCAGTGAAGCCAGGATGACCTCCATGCCACTGGAGCCTTTGGACATCACCTCCTTTCCACTCTTCTCTGTAACACACGGAAATATGAAGATAAACATGCATCTGTGCAGAACCTCTGTGGAAGGAGCTGCGGTGAGGACCGTCCTGCATGCAGCAAGTTAGGTTGAGTTGTATTTACTGCATCAGCGGAACAGATAGTTACACTGTATCAAACATTAGTTTTCACACATGAGCTTTACCGTTCATAAAGAGATCGTGCTACAGCCTATTCTGCCTCTGTGTTTTATCCCTTTCACCACCTGCTCACTTCTTTAAACCATACCTGTAATTTAGTGGTCTCAGTGAGTCGTCCTGTCCTGTTCTGCCAAGATTAAATAAAAAAATAATAAAATCTAGAAAGCCCAGATGGAAATATAAACACACTGACTGTTTTTTTTGCATTGCAATAAATGTCTGAAATGTGCTCAGTTTTTATCATAAATAGGTGGAGAGGTAGGTGCATCATTTGGTGTTGATCTTACACAATGTTGCGGATTAAAGGGGCACTGTGATAGTGCAAGTGAATATGGAGCCTCATTATTCACAATCTCTCAGCACAAAGCATGTGAAAGTTGAATTGTGCACCAGAAACACAACTGATGTGTGTACACGCCTGTATATTTTCCATAAACACACTTGCACAACTATGTGCATGAGTATGTGAACACACACGCACGCACACACACACACACAGAGCCTTGGAGAGTGGTGACCCCAGAAAGCATTTCTGTCATGCCAGACTTTTTAAAGCTCTCTAAACAGAATGGTATTTCAGCACTAAGCCTCAAAAACAAAACCAGAAGATGATACCCATAGAAGCATAAATAGTGATTAAAAAGAATAAATCTAAAAAAATACAGCTTTATTCAAAGTGACAAAAATCAAAAAAGTATTCTAATTTGACAAAAAAAGTGCTAATTTCCACTCCAATTTTCCACTTATTTTCCAATCCCAGTCCTCACCTCACCCGAGGGAAATAAAATATCTTAAATATTTGGAAAAACAAACAAATGCCACTTGCATTTGCACAAAAGCCTTCTCTCTATTTCATACGAGTTAAATACAGCTTACGTAAAGCTGTTTCTGTATCTTTTCATCCTTTTGAATCCTACCTGGTGAGTCCGGGTAGACCACCGATTCACAGTATTTCCTGGTGTAGCGGTGCTCCATTTCATAAATAAGGTCTCAAAGTTCACCAGAGCCTTTTTTTTTTTTTTTTTTCCAAATTCCAAACGTCTCTGCTTTTGGAGTTCTTTAAACTGTGATAAACAGCGATTGTATGCTGTGTGAATCTAAATGTCATATTCCTCTGTATCTCTCAGACTCGTTCATCTGGTCCATCGACCAAATTAAACACACTCAGCTTAAAGGGCAGGACACTATGAACCTAGTAATCAGCACCTCCCATTGCCACCAGAAACTAAACCACCACCTGCTCCTATAGAAGAATGACAAGTGTACACATCTCATGCCTCCTCTCCTCTTGCCTCCTCTTATCTCCTACTCAGCTCCCATAATCCAAAATGAAAAACAGACTGAATTCGAGAGTGAAATAAAGAGAAATGCTGTTCTTTTTATTCATCTTTTCATCAGATGTATATCCAGCAACAATGTTCTCTTTGCTCGTGAGACCCTGAACATGAGATAGAGTACAGCAAAGTCCATCCTGGGGTATATAGTTACTGTGAACCCCCTACGACCCTCTAACCAAGTTACACCCATACACATCTCAAGTTGAGGCTGCAGGCAGGGTGTGACATACAGCCAAGCAGCAGATGAGAGAGGAACAGCTGATATATCATGACTGACAGCGTTACAGACAGAAGTCTTTCCGCTGTGCCCATCAGTCATGATGGATTAACGGCTAGTTTCCTTTGAAGGAAGGAAGGGGATGTAGATAGAGGAACGATGAAATTCAGGAAAAGTGAGAGGGAAGCAATTCAAAGCACGTCAAGATTAAAGTATGCCTCAAGCCTCAAAATACTATGTACCGATTCAACAGGATTCTTCATTCACACTGTACTTCCCTCTACAGTTTGACTCAAGTTAAAAAAAAAATCCAGACTGAAAGTGCTCCAGTGCTACTACCTGGAGTTAATCTATGAGTGACAAACAGAAACAACAGGACACATGTAGTGAGCTCCAGCAGTGGCCCGTGACAACAACGTCATTCCTCTGAGTAAAAGAATAACCACTCAACAGACCTTGATTATCAAGTAAGCCTACAACCAACTATTATTATCTGTCAATCATTGGACTATTTTTTTTTCTATTAGTTCCAGCCCAATGCCGACATGTATCTCACTATAGTTCTGAGCAAAATTAGCTTTTATACTGCTGTCTATTTTATGTTCGCTTTTTGTTACTTGTTAGTTATGAGCTTGCTATGAGCCCATCAATTCTTTTAGTTACACCAAGAGGCTCACATATTTTCCTGATTAGATGGATTATTGTTCTGCAATGAGCTGAACCTCGAGAATTCTAATAAAATGCATTTTATAAAAGAAAGTAATGCAGGTTTTGCTCTAAAGCTGAAAGGGTTAATCAAATTATCAATCATAAGAATTAATTTCCCCAAAATAGTAAAAATGCCTAATAACAATTCCCCACAGTGCAATATGACATCTTTAAATTCCTAAATTGATTGTCTGACCAACAGTCCAAAAGCAAAATATATTAAATTTACAATTATATAAACATGAAAGAAGCAGCAAATCCTCACGTTTCATAAGTTCGAGCTAGAGAACGTTTTGCATTTTTTTTCCATGATAAATTACTGAATAGATTCTCAGTCAGCCGATGAATTGATTAACTGATTTAACACTAGTGTAATGTCACTTGCACCAAATATTTTTAAACATGGCAGCAGACAGGCACTCTGCTAACAGACACACACTCATGTTTCAGCCTGTTGTTCTACACAGTGATGCTGGATAAAGCCTTCTTCTGCTGTGAGATCTTCATGTCCACTCTCCTTTCAAAAGAGTAATCAGAGAACAGGATCAGGGGACAATGTATCAATCCATCCACCCGTTGACTACTGGTGCTCTGTGCCGTCTCTGTTTACAAAGCAACTGCACTTCAGTGAATTAATCAACTCGACCGGACTCGCTTAAGCTTTGCCCCGAGGCACTTTAATAATCGACATGCTGACTGCGTGTACGGTTCTGTGCTGAAACGCCACTTAGGTTAGCCAATAATATCATTCACGAGATGATCATTGCTTTGGCCAGACACTGTAAAGGAGTCTACAGGTGTCATGCCACATTAATGTTTATCTAACTTTCTATTCTATTATGGCAAAAATACAGCTTTTTTTATGCATAAATGCATAAGCATAATGCAGGGATTGTATGAAGCAAAAATAACTTAGAACATAAAATGAAACTGAGGCTTATACTGTGCTTCATTCACAATGGCCAGTTCCCGAGAAGCACTGCTCGTTGTTTAAATTAGCGCGTGTAGTTAAAAAAAAACAACACATCGATTAACGTATGCTAATACCTTTTAAAACAGGGGATCGCGTGTCATTTTGTGCGTGGGTGTTGGTGGTTCGCTCTCACCTTGTGTCTGTATGAGATGAAGTATCTTTGCGGTGACCTGTCGCGCCATCTCAGCATCCCTCCCCATGGCCTCTCCATTCATCTTCTCCAGTTGGCCCAGGAGCATGAGTACCCTGGAGTTACTGGGGACACTGACAACACGTACACACACGCACACACACACACACACAGACAGTATGTTTATGTAAAAGGATCATTCTAAATGAAATACTATACATGTATTTGGACAAACGATTAAAAAAAACTAAGGAAATTGCACATTTTAGTCCATGTGGAAGAAACTGAGATCAGCAACATGATGCTTCATTTACAATACAGTGATGGATGCTATAATGCATGAGCTCCAAAAAGAGGAAAAAAAAAGAGAGAGAGAAAAAAGGAGTCACATTTAGTCAAATGTGCTTTATTTATAGAAACAACCAACAAAGAAAAAAGAACAGTCCTCTCTGTAAAAAAAAAAAAAAAAAGCATGTGATTTGATGATGGCAAGTCATGTTTAAATACAACTGAGTTTCCCCTTTATGAACTCTGTTCCATTCATTTCAAACTGACTGTTAAGGCTCCTTCTGCTTCACTACTTGTGGGATAGTGACCCATCCTGCCCTTATAAAATTAGCTCAAAAGCACCCAGCTGGAAACACAAGGTTAGAGGTTAGTTGTTGGTACAGCAATGACAAAAAAAAAGAAAACTGGGGGAGAGAATGAAAACTCGGTAGAGCAGAGTTTCTCATATGTCCTTATAAAGAGAAAGAAATAAAGAGAGAAAGAAGGGAGACATAGAGAGAGAGAGACAGGAGGAAAAGAAAGAGAATGTTGGGGGAAAGTGATGCAAGTATGAACAAAGGAAAACATAATAAGAGAGAAGTACAGCCTACATAAACATGCTGCATGAGTCACATAGACAAACAGAGTAACAAGAAACATGGCACAAATATTGAAAACCGGTAGGGACAAATACTTTGAGAGGTTTTAACCAAGCTGATTGTGATTTTTTTTTAATCATCTTGACAAATACATGAGGATGGTTCAAGCAAGGCCATGTAATTATCTGCACACACTCTCAAAACAAGAAGACAAACTGCATGGACAAACACTGGTGCTAAGGTGAAATAGCACAAAAAGCAGGAGGTTGAAGGTAATCACTCGCTAAGAGAGCGAAAGGGCGAGAATGTGAACAGATGGTTGTGACAGAGGATAACTTGCACGCGTTTGCATATGCATATGGAATTGCATTTGTTTGCTGTTGAATGGAAAATCTACTCACCCTTTCTCTGTGGCCATTTTGGGTTTGTTCATTTTTACCACCACATCAGCATTTCATGTCTGCAGGAGAAAGAAAATAAAAGACAAAAGTGTAAACATCCTGTACAATTTTAGAAACCAGCATAATGAACCTTCGCTCTGTGTGGCAAATAAGATCCCAGTGAACTCAATCTATTGTAATCTCAGGATATATTCAAGCCTGTAACTATGCCAAAACCAGATGATGAGAAATCTAAAGTGCTCATAGTGCTGACTGTGTTACTCTGTGTATCTGTGTATGTCAGGGTGTACCCTGCCCAGCAGCGGGTGCTAGGATAGGCTACAGCTGCAGATAGATGGCTCAGAGCCACTGTACCAGTACACAATTACTATCAAATACCTCCTGACTGATATAAAGAAAGCAAACATCAGACGTCTAGAGACAAAAGAGCTACAAACAAGGTGATTTGAACACAAGGTTTGCAAAGGAATACAGCAGCATTCAGCAGGAAAATGCAGCAAGTGACTTCAGCAACGGTTCAGTGCATTTTGTGATTAGAGTGAATACAGGAGCATTTATGAGCCGAGATAAAGATAAGTTATAAATAACACAGCAGTCACATTTAAAGCTATTGGCACACATCTACAAGCACTAGATAACAAATACAAGTTTGTTTATTTTGCACTTTTACAACAGGGTTATGATGTGTTTTCAATGACAATATTATAACAGTTTAAGGCAAAAAGAAACAGCACCACAGAACAGAAAGATGTTTTCAATTTAAAGGGTTTAACACTAAGCTTAGCTGGTTAGCAAATCTCTTCCAAAAGCCTGCAGGCTCCGACTGCAAAATCATCTCTCATTTGATGATCTGAGGTCAGGCCGTAGATGAGATATGAGACCATAAAGAGCCTTCAGTGTTGAGAATAATCTATTGGATGTTAAATGTAAATTACCAGAGGGTCATGTTGTGAAGGCCAGCTTAAACAGGATAGGTGGCAGCCTGCCTTCTTCCACAAACCATAATCCTAAATCCATTCAGAGCAGAAACACGGCAGCTACAGTCATAAGGAGAATTTCGTGTATGCTATTGTTAGCCAAGTAAAACGCCAGGCAAGATTATTTTATTTGCTAAATTATGTAACCGAGCTGAGGCTGACCGCTGCACCTGCTGGACTAGTCACTCATTAACGGCCGCCTGTCTGCGACAACAGCGGGCTAGCTAACGGCTAACAATACAGTTTAATAATAAAGAACAACCAGGTGACGTTAGCTTTAGCTGGCGGCCGTTATAATACTTACAAGAAGGAGGATGTTACAAACCTGTATGGAAAGGCGCTGTCGTGCTGTTTAGGGTGGACCAGTTCCTGGATAAGGGGGTCTGCTCCTGAAACGCCCTGATGATGTTGTGATGAGACCTGATGAGACCAGCCCCAACTGTCAGAGAGCAACGCAACGCGAGACTACGTTTTCTCAGCGTGGTTTCAGGCACACAAAAGATATGATTGACAGCCTCTGTGTAAAACAAATGCACCGTAAGTCTTCCCCAAAAATGCAACACTGATACTACTTAAACTGTAAGCCTTTCAGTGGGACTAGTAAGGACTACCATTTTTATATTTATGTTTTTAAACTTTATTACCATATTCCATTTTATCATAGTCCAAAAAATGTTAAACCTTGTGAAATGAAATTATAATGAAGTCCTGTAACAGGAACTAAAACATACGGGCAATGACAATAAAATTATAAAACATTATAATAAAAGTACAGTAAATAGAAATATTAGGTATAGTAGTACTAGTACAATTCAAAGAGATATTAAAACGTAATGTAAGGAGTACATTTTTTCATCACAATAGGCATCATAATGACTTCACTTAACATGACTTCACTTTCAATTTGTTGATACAGTCAACACGGTAACGGGACAAAGGGTAAAAGTAATAATGCTAATATATAAATAAATAAATAGAAAAATAACATATAATAATAATACCAGAAATGGAAGGCGATACAATTAGAATTTTCTTAAAAGAATGAGCATGCTAACGGTATATACACTGCATGTCCTATTGTTTCTAAGTTGGATAATTAATACTCAAAATATTTCAAACAATGGACGACACTCCGTGATTGATATCCACAAATCTAGAGACAAATTTGTTGTTGGGATATATGTCATGCACAATTTTTCATTACTTTTTGTTGGGGATAACAAATATGGATGGAAGGACTACATGTCCCAGGTTGACATGTGGCTTGTGGCGTCACATTTGTGCGCCTCACACTCTACAGTCATCGAAGAGATCCCTTATTAGCTACATGTTTAATACAAAATACTAAGGTATGTGTCCATTTCCTGCTAAAATATTACTTTCTAATAACAATATTTGTATTTTTGAGTACACCATTAAATTGAACATCCTGTTTAACTGACGATGATTAGACGTTGTACACAGGAAATGTCCACTGTGGGCAATATTAGCTTGTTAGCATACGATATTATAAGCTAATTTAACGTTAGATAGGTGCAACTTGACCTATGCACCTCACATTTGAATAACTTACATGAGTAACCCGAACTGCATCATCCCCTTAGTGTTTCTAACCTTTTTATAAGCAGTTGTGAGATATAATATAGCGTATAAGTTGCATCATTGCGTTGCAATTGATGATACATAAGCAGACAGTGTGGACTGTCGTCGAGCTATATACCATTTAGTTGTATGTTTTCACTGTGGTGATTTTAATTTAGTAGTAAACAGACTCGACAGACGCGGAATGCAATATGTCTGCTACCTCTCAGGTTACTAAGTAAAACAAATGTAGTGTTGATGAATATGACTGTACATTCAGTCATACAGACATGGGATTAGATTTTTTCTAAACCTTCCCACGAACCTTCAAATATTTGGTCGTCAAAAATCGTCAAATTCGCTAATGCCACATTCTGTACCAGATCCTGTGATCAGTTACTTCTGTCTGTTCCCCACATGTCCAGTCAACATATAAAGGTGACTGAGCTTTTTCCATTGCTGCTCCCAGACTGTCACATCTTCCTCATCTATCACCACTCTTTTTTTTTTTTTTAATTCCAGCTGAAGACCCACCTTTATAGAATCGATTCATTTTTTATAGCATAATTAAATTATTCACTTTTTAACTATTTATTTTTTTTTTATATTTATATTGTATTCTACATGTTTTTGTAAAGCATTTCCAGACTTTTATTTTTTTTATATTATTTTTTTAGCTGCTTTTCAGTCATACCAAGTCCTGTACTGTCAACAAACATGTTCAAACATTTTCCCCTTATTTAAAAATTGTTGTAATTGCTATTCATAAATATAAAATATTAACCCTCTTTTCTGGTGTCTATGTGTTTGTCTTTAGTAGTCACAATGGTGATGAAGTCATCAGTTGAGGATGATGATGCTGGCTGGGGGCTGGGCATCCCAGAAAAGATGAAGAACAATGCCAACTGGGTTGATATTACGCACGAATTTAAGGGTGCATGCAAAGGTACAGACTCTGCAAGTGACTGTTTGTGTAATTACTGTACACAAGAGACAGATTTGTTCCTCCTAACCTTTTTTTTATTATCCATGCAGAATTGAATCTTGGGGAGCTGCTTCATGACAAGCTGTGAGTATGACACAATACTTTAAACATGTTTGAATTTAAACATGTTTGACATGTGCATCAGCTATTGAACCAGATACATTCAACCTTTCAACAAACACACTCATATTAAGCTTTCTGCTGTGGTGGCAGGTTTGGCCTGTTTGAGGCCATGTCAGCCATAGAGATGATGGACCCTAAGATGGATGCAGGAATGATTGGAAACCAGGTCAACAGGAAAGTGCTCAATTTTGACCAAGCTATCAAGGTACAGTACTGCTGACTTCCAGCTGATGCACAATGCAAAGAATAAATTGTCTAGTATTAAGACCCAAAAGATCAATTTCTGTTGTACAGCTCAACATTTAACATTTTATCATGATCAGTATTTTTGCTGTTGTTGCTTGTTGATTTTTCTTTCATTATAACAGTACATTTTAAACACCTATTTGTATGATTCTCTGGTGTCTCTTTTAGGAAGGTGTGATCAAGGTGAAAGACCTCAGTCTTCCTGAACTCATTGGGATCATAGACACATGTTTCTGCTGTTTGGTGAGTTTCACTCCCCCCCCCCCCCCCCCCAGCATGTCATCGTATATGTTAACATATACTGTTGTCAGTGCGTTTTTCTGTACAATATATGAATCTAGAGTTTGAGTAGAACTCTTCTATAAGGTTGTCAGAGCAAGTTAACTACTTCTACAGGACAGCATTTAAGTCACTGAAACCTGTTTAGATCGGCTCCACTGTGCAAAATCCAGTACTCATGTTTGTGTGTGTTTTTTTGTGGCTATGTATAGATCACATGGCTGGAGGGCCACTCCCTGGCGCAGACTGTGTTCACCTGTCTATACGTCCATAACCCTGACCTGATCGAGGAGCCAGCCCTCAAAGCCTTTGCCCTGGGCATCCTGAAGGTGTGTGACATCGCCCGAGAGAAAGTCAACAAGGCTGCTGTGTTTGAGGAGGTAAGCATCTTTTACAGTTTGTTTGTGTGGTGGGATACATCTGTGGTACTGTTTAAATCTGAAAATGGCTCATTAGGATTGGAGTGCAGTATTTAAATAGGGACAGGTGTCCATTGTTTGTCTGTCTGTCCGTATGTAAGACGTGCTGTTGATGACTCAGTGACTGAATTATGATGTCCTTTATGTTTTTCTGTAGGAAGATTTCCAGGCTATGACTTATGGCTTCAAGATGGCCAATAATGTCACAGACCTGCGGGTCACAGGTACGAGTACAGTGTTGTGATAGTCTGCAGCTTAACGTTAACTCTGGACAGCTGAAGCCATTATTAATTAATACAAAGATCGCTGATGTCATCTCTCTCTTGTGTGTGTTCAACCGACCAGGGATGCTGAAAGATGTGGAGGATGAGTTACAGAGGAAAGTTAAGGTAACTGTTCTTGACCATTTAAGCTCCAGTTTTTGCCTTTTTTATCAGGGCTAATACAATGCTGCTGCTGAGCATTACATTGTCTGTTTCTCTCCTTACTCCTTCAGAGCACACGCAGTCGACAGGGTGAGCAACGAGACCCGGAGGTTGAGCTGGAGGTAAGACGGGTAATCACTCTATTTTTTTGTTGTAGATTGTTTTAGTTTTTTCTTAATTATAGTACATTCAGACCTTTTCACTTTTTGCTTTGTTGCAGCTATATGATAAAATCATTTAAATTCACTTTTCCCCCTCATTAATTTACTCTTAATACCCAATCATGACAAAGCAAAAACTGATTTTTTTGAATTTTTTGCAAATGTATTGCAATGTAACAAAAAAAAAACACCAAAATATCACATTAACATAAGTATTTAGAGGATTTGCTCAGTACTTGGTTGAAGCACCTTTGGCAGCGATTACAGCTTTGTACTCCTGGATTTGGGGATTTTCTGCTGTTCCTCTCTGCAGATCCTCTCAGGCTCTATCAGGTTAGATGGGGACCATCAGTGGAGGCATTTTCAGGTCTCTCCAGAGATGTTCGATTGGGTTTAGGACTCTGGCTGGGCCACTTGAGGACATTCAGAGTTGTCCCTAAGCCACTCCTGCGTTGTCTCAGCTGCGTGCTTCAGGTCATTGTCCTGTTGGAAGGTGAACCTTTGGCCCAGTCTGAGGTCCTGAAAGCTCTGGACCAGGTTTTCATTAAGCATATCTCTGTACTTTGCTTTATTCATACTGGGCAGATGGGTGGTGCCTGTTTTCCTCCAGACATGACCGTTAGAATTGAGGCCAAACAGTTCAATCTTGGTTTCATCAGACCAGAGAATCTTGTTTCTCACAGTCTAAGAGTCCTTTAGGTGCATAGGTTTTTGTAAATTCCAAGTGTGTCTTTTATTGAGATATGCTTCCATCTGGCTGCTGGGCCATAAAGCCCAGGTCAGTTGAGTGTTGCAGTGATGGTTGTCCTTCTGGACAGTTTCTTTGCTTTTGGGAACCTTCGATACAACAGAAAGTTTATTTTTTTTGTTTGTTTGTTTGGGTTTTTTTTAGCCTTGCCCAGATCTGTGCCTCAACACATTCCTGTCTCTAAGCTCTGCAGGCTGTTCCTTCCACTTGGTTTTTGCTCTAACATGCATTGTCAGCTGTGAGACCTTGATATAGACAGGTGTGTGCCTTTCCAAATTATGTCCAATCAATAGAATTTACCACATGTGGACTCCGATCAAGATGTAGAAACATCTCAAAGATGAAATGGAAGGCACCTGAACTAAATGTGTGACAGCGAAGGGTGTCAATGTGATATTTCCGTTTTTTGTCCTTTTCAATAAATTTGCAAAAATCTGTTTTTGGTTTGTCATTAAAGGGTATTGAGAGTAAATTGATGATGGAAACAGTCAATTTAAATGATTTTAACAAAAGGCTACAACAACAAAAATAACAAAAAGTGAAAGGGTCTGAATACTTTCTGGATGCGCTGTATATAGGAATGCTTAGCATTTAAACTATCTGAAACCTAAAGCTAGTGTGTCCTGAGTCGCCCTTGTCAGGTCCTGATTGTTGTAATTTTATCTTCTGTCCGTCAGAGTGTGGGATTGATACGACCTTTACAGACTCTCCCTGGGAATTTCCGGCCATTTCATTGAAGCAATAATAATAAAGGAAAGGAAAAAAAAGCAGACTCTAAAAATGGACTTCATCTGGGCTGTCAAAACAAAAATCTAATTTGTGTCTTTTGGAGTTTCTAAGACTTGTTAGGACTGTATTTATAGTTTTGCATGCATGTGTGTGTCTTTATGTGCTTTCCCCAGCATCAGCAGTTCTTGGCACTTTTCAATAGAATCAAGTTCACACGACTTCTACTGACTGCACTGATCGCCTTTACCAAGAAAGAGGTAAAAGCATACAAACACACACAGCGTCCGGTCAGACAGTAGCCGACATCTTGACTGCAACACAGCGTTTAAAGTGTGTTTCTGCTTAATACTATAAGAAGCTTTCATTAAATCATCTTCAAGACGTTTGAAGTTAAATTGTTGTTTACTGTGTTCATATATGTTTTTGTTTCTGTTTTGTCTGAATCAGACCAGCTCAGTGGGTGAAGCCCAGAAGCTTGTGGCTCAGGCAGCTGACCTCTTATCAGCCATTCATTCCAGTATTCAGCACGGTATCCAGTCACAGAATGACACCACTAAAGGAGGTAACAAACTCTCTCTTTCTCTCTCTCTCTCTCACTCACACACACACACACAGACACACATTTGGGCCAATTAGTCAAGGACCGCACTCAGACATACACCCACACCGCTCATGCGTAGGAATCAGTTTTGAAGAACAGTCAGTACATCTAAATAAAGTAAAGTATTGTGCATACATTATACGCATTCCTGCTCTCCAGCCATCCTATAATGTAGTTACTGTGGCAACCCAGAGAGTTTAGAGTACACACTAAATGCTCAACAAATTTCCACAAACTGTGAAAAAAAACATTTAATCTTACATTACATTTGGTTATAATAATGTGACCAGTGTTAACTTTTTTTTCTGTGTATGCTACAGATCACCCTATCATGATGGGCTTTGAGCCCCTGGTCAACCAGAGACTGTTGCCACCTACCTTTCCTCGCTATGCCAAGATCATTAAGAGAGAGGACATGGTGGTCTACTTCAGCAAACTCATAGAGCGCATCAAGACTGTTTGTGATGTGATCAATACCACCAACTTGCATGGCATACTGGTGAATACACATATTTATATTCATATAGTATAACAGATATGCATATTTGCTAGCTTTGATCTGCTAGAAAATATAAAAGATGAAGACACTGTAATGTTAACTTGTTGTGTTTGTGTTTTTACTAGGACTTCTTCTGTGAATTCAGTGAACAGTCTCCCTGCGTGCTCTCCAGATCTCTACTTCAGGTGAGTTAATTGTTGTCATGGTAATTCACAAATTTGGAGAGGTGCTGTTCTGGCTCTCTGATGCCTTGAAATGTGCTTGCATTGTGTGTTCAGACAATATTATGCAATATAATATAATACAATATCAATTTAAAACCCAGTATGGTAGCTAAACAGATCATTTTCCTGAATTCAGACAACGTTCCTGATAGATAATAAGAAAGTGTTCGGCACCCACCTGATGCAGGACATGATTAAAGATGCTCTCAGATACTTCGTCAGCCCACCTGTCCTCTCCTACAAGTAAGTCTGGCATCGGTTAAATGACTAAATCCTTAACATGTGAACCATTTAAGGTTATCTTGACCTAAACTTACTGTGTGTGTGTGTGTGTGTGTGTGTGTGTGTGTGTGTGTGTGTGTGTGTGTGTGTGTGTGTGTGTGTGTGTGTGTGTGTGTGTGTGTGTGTGTGTGTGTGTGTGTGTGTGTGTGTGTGTGTGTGTGTGTGTGTGTGTGTGTGTGTGTGTGTGTGTGTGTGTGTGTGTGTGTGTGTGTGTGTGTGTGTGTGTGTGTCCGCACATCTCCAGGTGTTGTCTGTTCAACAACCACCAGGCCAAGGACTACATTGACTCCTTTGTCACGCACTGCTCGAGGGTACGATACGTTTATTATTTACGTTACAGTCTGTACATCTGGTAGAGGAGGATTAGGGTGTTGGGTGTGACACTAACCTTAACCTAATCTATTATTAACGCTTCATGTGAATTAAAGTGATGAAGCTATCCCAGTGTCTTCTGACCGTGTGTTTATACTGTATGTGTGTGTGTGCTTGTTTAATGTTCCCTACAGCCATTCTGCAGTCTGATCCAGATCCATGGACATAACCGAGCTCGGCAGCGTGACAAGCTGGGTCACATCCTTGAAGAATTTGCCACACTGCAGGATGAGGTAAACTGCAGCATTTGGCCATATTGTATTTATCTTTTTTTTTTTTTTTTACCTTGTTGCAACACCACTTTTGCATAAAATTAGTTGGTGAATCTAATAGGAACATTTTGGCAAGCAGATAAGGTGCTACGGATGAGTATGTAACTCATCCGTAGCACCTTATCTTCCTGCTGTATATTTTTCCTCACCCATTCGGCAGGCAGCTGTGAAGTGATTAATAATGAACCAACTACTACTAAGTTCTTCCTCTGTGTGTGGCCCTGCAGGCGGAGAAGGTGGATGCAGCGCTGCATAGCTTGCTGATGAAACTTGAGCCTCAGCGACAGCATCTTGCCTGTCTTGGCACCTGGATCCTCTACCATAACCTGAGGATCATGATCCAGTATCTGCTGAGCGGCTTTGAACTGGAGCTTTACAGCATGCATGAATACTACTACATCTACTGGTATAACACACACACACACACACACACACACACACACACATTGTGTGTTACCAGTTGTCACTGCTTCACTATTGTGACTCATAAAATCGGATCTATCTACAGCACAAATGGGTACGTGTGTGTTTGTTTGTGACTGCAGGTACCTGTCGGAGTTCCTTTACGCGTGGCTGATGTCCACTCTGAGCAGAGCAGACTCCTCTCAGATGGCAGAGGAGCGGATTCTGGAGGAGCAGCTGAAAGGACGCAGCAGCAAAAAGACCAAGAAGAAGAAGAAAGGTACACTCTGCTGCAGCCTACCTGGCTATGGTGGTAACTTTGTGTCTGAAAAGACATTTTTCTATAATTTCTATGTGGAAGTATTATCTTACTGAAGGTGCAAATAGACGTTTTTGATGTATGTTTGGATTTACTCCGCAGTTCGCCCTCTAAGCAAGGAGATCACCATGAGTCAAGCGTACCAGAACATGTGTGCTGGCATGTACAAGGTAGGACACCAGTATGAACACACTTTGACTCTTTTTCTAATCTATTTGACCAAATATTGAGGTATAACGCATCCTCTCTCTGCCTCCGTCTCACCTGTAAGACCATGGTAGCACTGGATATGGACGGGAAGGTGCGTAAACCTCAATTTGAACTTGACAGCGAGCAGGTTCGCTATGAGCATCGCTTCGCCCCCTTTAACAGTGTGGTCACCCCCCCACCTGTGCACTACATCCAGTTCAAGGTACTGTGTCTCTGTGTGGGTGCAAAGTATCTAGCAGGGACTTCACATTTTCTGTTTTATCCCATCATGTTTATCCTTTCTCCTCCGGCACTCCACTTTTCTGAGTTTTTCTGCTCTTCCTGACTCTTTGCCTACTCCAGGAGATGTCCGATTTGAAGAAGTACAATCCTCCACCAGGCTCTGCTGATCTCTACTTGGCAGCCAGCAAACACTTCCAGCAGGCCAAGCTCATCCTAGAAAACGTGCCCAGCCCAGACCCAGAGGTCAGGAAATTTAACACTAATACAATAAACCGTTTAATGTTTACTGTTGGTTAGATTTTCATTTCCTAAGGAAGTACTCTAGTAGTCCCCAGATTCTTGAGTGCATATTTGGTGATTGTCAAAATCTATTCCCAAAAAGATTTTGTCACCTGTGCTACTTCTTGATTCATTTCTTAAAATAAACGCTATTGCATGTGAATTCAAAAGCATACTTAAAAGCAGAAGAGAAATGATACTGCAGAATCGTATGGGTTCACAGCCGTTTCTGCTTTACTGCAACCAACCCAAGAGTAATGGTTTGTTTGAATGCTAGTTCTCACCTTCTCCTATGCCCTCTGATATCAATAACCGGGTTATTAATGCTTGCTAACAGGTGACTCGTATACTGAAAGTGGCCAAACCCAACATTGTAGTTATGAAGCTCCTGGCTGGAGGGCACAAGAAGGAGACCAAGGTAACACAATACACACATCCGTGCTATTATCATTATTTTCCATGTAATCTATAATCCGAGCCACAAGGTGTCAGCGGCTACTCATAACTTCCCTGATTTTCTATTTTGAAATGGGTGATTTATTCATAGAAAAGTATGTACTTTGCGTATGGTGGTGTTTAGTTGACAACAATTCTTGTAATGATGGTGTCTTTTGGAGTAAAAAAAAAAATTTCAAATTTCTACATCCCTAGGTGCTCCCAGAGTTTGACTTCACAGCTCACAAGTACTTCCCTGTGGTCAAGATTATCTGATTTTATTCTGCACCGCAGTCTCATCAATCATAAAGACCATACCTTCACCTGAACAAGAACAATGATCCTGATCCAGTCCATGCCTGAACAATGTGTGTGTGATCTGTGTGTGACGTCATGTAAAACATGATTGATGCACCAAACTTTTTCTACACCTGAATGAGAGATGTGACACATGAAACCAGACCAGAGGACTCACAACTGGACCTTAAATAAGTGACAATATCCACATTGTGTGCGTGTGTGTGTGTGAGAGAGTGAGAGTCAGTCAGTCAGTCAGAGATAAGACAAGGTGCTTTTGTGCAAAGAATTGGCCAATGGGATTTTTTTTTTTATATATATACATTGCCTCCAGAAAAAATCTTGAATGCTTGAGAAGAAAATGCTGTAATACTAGTTGCATATCATTAAATAATATGAAAACAAATACCACTTCTATGCATCTGCTTACTTGAATGGGAATGAGCTTGGACAAAAGCCACCTTGTTGTACTTCAGCGCAATAAATTCACTTGATTACTAGATTGCATCAATCTGCCCTGTGAAACCTCAGCAGAACAATCTGCAGATGTATATTTTTAGAATTTAAAACATGTATTGTGATATGAACGTTCATTTCTTAGAACTACATACATGGAAATGAAAAAAAAAACCCAACCTAATTGATTGTTTCAGTTAAACATACGTTGTGTTGTGAAGGTACATTTTGAGTCTTAAATAGTAAATAGCAGTGATAGATTACAAGGAAAAAATGATGTACTATATTGTATATACTGGATATGACTGTAGCCATAACTGTAGTGGAGACACAGGTCAGATTCATGCTCTGACTCAACAAAGCTTCTAGAAATCAGACGTTTGACATTCAAATGTGCTTTAAAGAAATGACAGATAACACATGAACTGTATGAGATCACAGTTTTTATTCATAGGTAAAACAATGTTTAATGCAAATCATGTTCTTTATTTCAGTCATAATCTTTTGTTTGCTTCAGTTATAAAATGTTTTAACTACACAATGTTGAGTACAAACCAGTTTGCATGAACTCTCAAATAGTTTTAGTTTCATTCTGAAGTCAACTACTTAAGTAGTTAACTAATTAAGTTGATTAGACAAGTTATAATGCTTATAAATGACAAGTTAGGAGACTGATATCTATTTTTTAGGTCACATTTGTGATCTCCATAGTAACCTGTGAGGTTTACTCATGAATTATTAAGCATTGTTTTTGCAATCCACTCGGTGTAATAACAGATATCCTGCATTACAATAGATTTTGCACACGTATCAACAGGGTCGCTGACAATGATCCCATACAAGAGATCATTATACTCCACAGCTGAACCCGCATCACCCTGGAAGAGACACATCAGAGGTGTGGTCACTTTGCATTCCTGATGGTATAAAAATAAAACAATAATCAAATAAAACTGAACCACACTTACGAAACAGGACTCCACGCCAGGTTTGAAGGCACACATGATGGTAGTTTCATCACTGTGGTATTTCCCATCAGGTTTATCGTTTTCACCACATGCAGCGATCACTGTGGTGGCACACTTCAGGCTTCTGAGGATGTTGGACCCTGAGGGCCCAAAACAAAACATCAGATAAGTGATGGTTTAACAAAAAAGATGATGCACTACTGAGTCCTGAGTATATTCACACCAATGGGACACTAAAATAGCATTTTTTCAGACGGACAAATTAGGAGAAAAGGAACATTTGTTTGAGACATGTCTGCGTCATAGCAACAGATTCTCGCTGCATGAGTCAACACAGATCTCCACTCACAACACTTTCAAATGAATGGGGGGCGGAGTTACACCGCTCCAACTTAGGAGGCACAAAGTATATACCATTTCATACCATTGGTGCAGCTTGTAATGTGTCATCTTTAGTTGTAATAGAGAATGTGTGTTAAAAAGGCAGAGTTGATTCTAGTATCTAGGTGTTGCTTACTTAGCTTGCCGGCCTTCTCTGCTCCCCAGCCTCCAATCTCAACCTGCTGATTTATCTCTGGCTTCTGACACTCAGTGGGAGGAAGGTTGATGGTGGGAAATTTAGGGGACACATCCTCGTTCAGTTTTATGAGCATGATGTCGTGGGGTTTCCCTTCGTCGCCCTTGTAGGTAAACTGTTGGTTAGTCTTAATGGTTTGGTCAAGTTTTCCTTTAACCTTGCTTAGGATTTTGGTCGACGAAACAACATTGAAGCCGATTTTAAGTTTCACTTCCCTGCAAAAAACCAGAGAAGAACTTGTTAGTGGTTGTTAGGGGATTGACACGGATTGATGGCAGTTTTATTATCATTACAAAGTGCATCTCAGCTGCATCACGTGGGATGCTGGATGTTTCGTACTGTTCTGCACAGTGAGAAGCGGTGATGACCCAGCGGGTGTTGAGCAGAGATCCTCCACACGTCTTCCCACCTTGGACAGAGTCTATCTGGACATGATACTGCCTCTGCTTGCCACAGGACTTACCCCCAACAATCCTCTTCTCAATGGCCCCTGATGCAGCACCTGGCATACAGATGAAGAGCAGATGACAACGTACTTGCAGGTTAAGCTTTAAAAGTTGCTTTTGCATGCATTTTATTTTCAGGTATTTCAGTGCATCTGTCAGACAATTGCACACAAGATCAAATAACATCTTCCAAAGCAATAATAATATAAAACACTCACCAGCAAGCACCAGAATGAGAACAAAAGAGCTCTTCATCGTGGTCCCTTTGGATGCGGATCACTTTGTATGGCTCACTGGCTGATGCTTCATCTTTTTATATCTTGTAGCAGTCTTTTAATTGGCTGGCGCTGTGGACAAAATGTGTGTTTCAAAGCCATAGATGGCTATCAGCACCCTATGGCTTTGACACCCTCCCCTCAGCTCTTTCTTCACACACTTACATGACAATCGCAACTGTTAGGGTGCAGTAGGAAAGGACGTTATTATTATTATTATTAATATTATTACACCAATACCACAACTGTCAGGTTTGTTTTGGGGATTTTCTAGATTAATCTACTTTAAAAATGCATATATATTTACCCTTTACTCTTTACAATAGTAACTTGACATCCATATTTACTCCATATTTGCTTCCATCTGTTAAAACTCAGCACCAAATATATTTGCCATTTAGGATAATTACTTTTATAAGATGTCAACAAATTGATGGACATTTGCTTTTTTTTTCAAAACTTTCTTTTTTTTTTTTAAATAAAGCAGGTTTGCAGGATGAGGTTTTTTTTTGTGTTTTTTTTTTTTACCATTTATATGATGGTAAATGATTTAAGTTCTTATAAGTATTGCAGCAAATATCTTGTATCTGTGTAGGAAATTATAACTTTATCATTGTTTAGGAGAACCACAACCACTGCTCATGTTGTTTATTTTTAAAAACAAACAACTTTCCATTAATACCAGAAATTAAAAACACAGTTTAATGTTCTGTGGTAAACAGTTAAATAGTGCACGTTAAAACCTTCATCATACAGTTTTACAGGGAATATGTATTTGCTCTTATTGTCTTTGAACATTGGTAAATTGTAGTATTTTGAATACTCTGATATGTTTTTTTATGTATCTGTTGAAACCCATCTTTAAACATTATGGCCATTATGGAGCGTCGGTGTTTTAATTACCTTCTGTACACTTAAACGTACATTAGTTGTGCTGCTCCAGCATAGCAGTAGCTTCTCTCTCCCTCCTCTGCTCTTTCCTGCTCGGTGTCTCTGATGTTTAGCTATTCCTCTACCTTCTTCAGTGTTAATTGTGCATGTAATAAATGTAGTATATGTACAGTGTTGGAGGTGAGCCTCGGTGAGTTAGAAACGTGGCTCCGCACTATGTAAAGTCCGGCGTTAGCTGCTGTAGTTAGCTAGCCCCCAGTAGCCGGGGGGCCAGAGCGGCTGGTGAATGTCCGAAGGAAGCAAAGCCCTTAGCTGGAGCTCACGGTTCACCACCAACCAGTCCTTGTTTCTAACATGTTTTCTCCTCTCAGCACCCACTGTGAAACAAACATTAATCATTGGCAGCTCTAGAGTCAGAAACGTGACCAACCAACCACAGTCAAATGTATTCCCGGGGATAAAACTCCTGTAAATATGATAAAAATTGTTATTCACGCCAGCCGGGAGTCACTAAGATTAATATGAAGTCTGTGAGTACTTATGCAAAGACAATGTCGGACTGTGTTGTTGTCTGAGCCCCTACCAAACATGACCAGTAATGACATGTAACAACCAAATGACCTGGAATGACACTAATGATATTCCTCTTGATTCTCTGAACATCAATTAAAACACATAGTGAGCTGTATATTCTGTATAAGCTTCAATAGACACAGTTTGCTAAAATGCCATCTGTGGCACTGTTCAAATCTGAAACTGGATTGGAGTGCAGTATTTAAATAAGGACAGGTGTCCATTGTCTGGCTGTCTGTCTGTCTGTAAGACGTGCTGTTGATGACTCAGTGACTGAATTATGATGTCCTTTATGTCTTTCTGTAGGAAGATTTCCAGGCTATGACTTATGGCTTCAAGATGGCCAATAATGTCACAGACCTGCGGGTCACAGGTACGAGTACAGTGTTGTGATAGTCTGCAGCTTAACGTTAACTCTGGACAGCTGAAGCCATTATTAATTAATACAAAGATCGCTGTCTGTTTTAATTTTAATTTCCTGTTTGTTTTGAATGTAGCATTGATACAACCTTGATACAATGACTCAGGCAGCTGACCTCTTATCAGCCATTCATTCCAGTATTCAGCACGGTATGTAGTTGCAGTGGCAACCCAGACAGTTTGAATAAAGTACACACTAAACGCTCAACAAATTTCCACAGACTGTAACTATATTTGGCTGAATAGAGGAGATAATTCATCCTGTGACCCGTGTTAACTATCATTTTCTTTCTATGAATATAAACAAGTACAACAGATATGCACACAGAAGTACATTTGCGATCTTTGATCTGCTAGATAATATATAAAAGATGAAGACACTGTAATGTTGACTCGTTGTGTTTGTGTTTTTACTAGGACGACTTCTGTGAATTTTTATGCGTGCCTTCCAGATCTCCACTTCAGGTGAGTTAATTGTTAATTTAGAGAGGCCTTAAAATGTACGTACATTGTGTTATATAAGCGTGTCTATAAAAGTTTAGACACACTTTGTTATTCGAGTGAATGGGAAAGTGCCATTTTTTATTTTTTTTTATTAGATCCCTCCAGAAAAAATCTTGAATGCTTGAGAAGAAAATGCTGTAATACTAGTTGCATATCATTAAATAATATGAAAACAAATAACACTTCTATGCATCTGCTCGAATACTCGAATGGGAATAAGCTTGGACAAAAGCCACCTTGTTGTACTTAGACTAGATTGCATCATTCTATGAAACCTCGGCAGCACAATTTGGACAAGATAGATTACGAGGAAAAAGTGATGTACTATATTGTATATACTGGATATGACTGTAGCCATAACTGTAGTGGAGACACAGGTCAGATTCATGCTCTGACTCAACAAAGCTTCTAGAAATCAGACGTTTGACATAAACGACAGATAACACATGAACTGTGTAAGATCACATCTTTATTCATGGGAAAAATTTCATATCTATGTTTCAAGTCACATTTGTGATCTCCATAGTAACCTGTGAGGTTTACTCATTATTTATTACGCATTGTTTCTGCAATCCACGCGGTGTAATGACAGATATCCTGCATTACAATAGATTTTGCACACGTATCAACAGGGTCGCTGACAATGATCCCATACAAGAGATCATTATACTCCACAGCTGAACCCGCATCACCCTGGAAGAGACACATCAGAGGTGTGGTCACTTTGCATTCCTGATGGTATAAAAATAAAACAATAATCAAATTGAACTTGAACCACACTTACGAAACAGGACTCCACGCCAGGTTTGAAGGCACACATGGTGGTAGTTTCATCACTGTGGTATTTCCCATCAGGTTTATCGTTTTCACCACATGCAGCGATCACTGTGGTGGCACACTTCAGATTTTTCGGGGTTTTGGCTTCTGAGGGTCCAAAACAAAACATCAGATAAGTGACGGTTTAGAGAGAAGACAGCGCACTGTGAGTCAATTTACTGTATCTGTGTCGCCATTTAGGAGACTAGCAGCAGGTCTAAATGAATATGTGGCAGGGTTAGACCACTCCAACTTAAGAGACAGGAAGTATATACCATTTCATACTACTGGAGAATGTGTGTTTCTATGTTCAAAAGGCAGAGTTGATTCTAGTATCTAGGTGTTGCTCACTTGTCACGTCGGCCGTCTTTGCTCCCCAGCCTCCAACCTCAACCTGCTGACTTATCTCTGGCTTCTGACACTCAGTGGGAGGAAGGTTGATGGTGGGAAGTTTAGCGGACACGTCCTCGTTCAGTTTTATGAGCATGATGTCGTGGGGTTTCCCTTCGTCGTCCTTGTAGGTAAACTGTTGGTTAGTCTTAATGGTTTGCTCAAGATTTTTGGATGATCCTTTGATGAAGGACCATGCTTTAGTAAAAATTGACACATCATTGTTTAAACCAATCTGAAGTTTCACTTCCCTGCAAAAAACCAGAGAAGAACTTGTTAGTGGTTGTTAGGGGATTGACACGGATTGATGGCAGTTTTATTATCATTACAAAGTGCATCTCAGCTGCATCACGTGGGATGCTGGATGTTTCTTACCGTTCTGCACAGTGAGAAGCGGTGATGACCCAGCGGGTGTTGAGCAGAGATCCTCCACACGTCTTCCCACCTTGGACAGAGTCTATCTGGACATGATACTGCCTCTGCTTGCCACAGGACTTACCCCCAACAATCCTCTTCTCAATGGCCCCTGATGCAGCACCTGGCATACAGATGAAGAGCAGATGACAACGTACTTGCAGGTTAAGCTTCAAAGATCAAATAACATCTTCCAAAGCAATAATAATATAAAACACTCACCAGCAAGCACCAGAATGAGAACAAAAGAGCTCTTCATCGTGGTCCCTTTGGATGCGGATCACTTTGTATGGCTCACTGGCTGATGCTTCATCTTTTTATATCTTGTATCAGATTTTGTGCAGTCTTTTAATTGGCTGGCGCTGTGAACAAAATGTGTGTTTCAAAGCCATAGATGGCTATCAGCACCCTATGGCTTTGACACCCTCCCCTCAGCTCTTCACACACTTACATGACAATCGCAACTGTTAGGGTGCAGTAGGAAAGGACGTTATTATTATTATTAATATTATTACACCAATACCACAACTGTCAGGTTTGTTTTGGGGATTTTCTAGATTAATCTACTTTAAAAATGCATATATATTTTCCCTTTACTCTTTACAATAGTAACTCGACATCCATATTTACTCCATATTTGCTTCCATCTGTTAAAACTCAGCACCAAATATATTTGGCATTCAGGATAATTACTTTTATAAGATGTCAACAAATTGATGGACATTTGCTTGTATTTTTAAAACTTTCATTTTTTTTTAATAAAGCAGATGAGGTTGTTTGTTTGTTTTTTTACCATTTATATGATGGTAAATGATTTAAGTTCTTATAAGTATTGCAGGAAATATCTTGTATCTATTGTAGGAAATTATAACTTTATCATTGTTTAGGAGAACCACAACCACTGCTCATGTTGTTTATTTTTAAAAACAAACAACTTTTCATTAATACCAGAAATTAAAAACACAGTTTAATGTTCTGTGGTAAACAGTTAAATAGTGCACGTTAAAACCTTCATCATACAGTTTTACAGGGAATATGTATTTGCTCTTATTGTCTTTGAACATTGGTAAATTATAGTATTTTGAATACTCTGATATGCATCATCAACTTCAACGGTCCAGTGTGGAGATGAATATCTATACAATTACTCTGAAACCAAATACAGTCACCCTCAGATGTCACTTTCCATATTACATCATAATAGTTTCTTATGTATCTGTTGAAACCCATCTTTAAACATTATGGCCATTATGGAGCATCAGTGTTTTAATTACCTTCTGTACACTTAAACGTACATTAGTTGTGCTGCTCCAGCATAGCAGTAGCTTCTCTCTCCCTCCTCTGCTCTTTCCTGCTCGGTGTCTCTGATGTTTAGCTATTCCTCTACCTTCTTCAGTGTTAATTGTGCATGTAATAAATGTAGTATATGTACAGTGTTGGAGGTGAGCCTTGGTGAGTTAGAAACGTGGCTCCGCACTATGGAAAGTCCGACGTTAGCTGCTGTAGTTAGCTAGGAACTGATCATTTAAAAAAGTTACACCAAACAATGAATTCCTTAAGAAACACGTGTCTTGATAGTGATAATAAAAACAATCTTTATTTTCTATCATCAATAAAGTATAATTATTTAAACCTTTCACATATTTCAAAGTAGTTCAGAATGAAATAAAAACCAACAACATAAACGTTCATCCAATTTAGAAAATCATAAAACATCTTCTCTCCAGGTACACAGACGTCAGATATTTTTTAAACACATTTAGGCAGGTAAAGCTTACTTACAAAAGAAAGCAGAGGTTGTCAGACGAAGTAACTCACAGTAACTGATAACAACCCTGAAAACCAAATTACATAACAACAAAAACATCTCAAGAAGCCTCCTGTGAGAGTTACCAACAATGAACAAAAAGCAGGCGTAAAGTGAGCGTCCATGTTCATGACTGTAAACAGGAGAGCTGATGTTGAACTGGTTTAAAACACGCTGCCTCTCTGACCTGTCGGGACACGTTGAACGGAAGATAAAACTCATCTATCGTCAAAGGGTTTCCCCCTTCTCTAACTGTCTTTTATTGGTTCTTTGTATGGTTACTTACTAACAGACGATAAGAAGGCCCATATTAAAAATAAATAATGAAATAAGTTAACAAAACTTCTACTAACTAAGATGGAAAATTATCTTTGAAATGTGAGTTTGATGACCTGAAGTCTCTGGAAAACATCTGCAATCATAAACAATGACACCAATAACATTCCTCTTGATTCTCTAAACATCAATTAAAACACATATTGTGCTGTATATTCTGTATATGAGTTGTCACTGAGGTTACTGTATGTCATTATGTATATGACATTATTATATATGACATTTTCAAACCCAAGGTCTTTTTATGGCTGCGTTGTAACACAAAAAGAACATTACTACATGTCTCATTATTTTCAACAGCATATTTTGACAAGCGTCAGGACACTGACTATACGGAGGCAGCTAAACGTCCAACTTTGAGCGTTGGAGAGATAGAAATGCAATGAACAGGAGAACTTGTGCATGATCAACTATCAGTTCTCTCCTGCAAACCTGCCACAGTAACCAGCAATAGCTGGATTGTTAATACAGTATAACACAGCCATTGTGTTTTAACCACATGCTGTATTTAATCACACATAGGGAAATATCTCAGATATTCAAATGACATCACTCTATGAAGATAACTTTTCACTACGCGTGTCTGTATTCTTTGACTGCTGATTAGAATGGAAACCATGGCCATTACAACGTAGTGAGCGACTGTTGGGATTAAGTCAAATTCACCACTTCTAAATAAACCTACAGTAGAAAACACAAGGCAACAAAATATCCTGCCACAAAATGAAACTTTTTGTTATTTCTGATGCTTAATATTAGTCTTTGTTTGAGCTCGTTCAGTCTAGTGCAGCTTTCGACTGGACTGCAGCTGCTTCGAGGAAATATACGGCATTACATATTACAGCAATTCTCACAGCCAGCCTTACTTATTACAGCATTTTTCTTTTTGGCAACATAGGGAATCAAAACAAGTTGCCATTTTGCATTTAATTAGATTCCGCATAAAAGAATAATAAAAAAAATGCACACAGCTTGACTTTGTAGTCTAAGAGCATTTCAGCATATTTCCTTCATTTGCTGCTGTTATGCAAAGCTTCATTTACACTCACTCAGACTTTTTATAGATCAGAAGGTTGCGGCTACAGAAACAAAATCCTTTCTATGAGACTCTGTCTAAAAACAACTTAGCTGTGTTGCTAAGACGCTGTTGAACCTCAGAGACGAGTCAGGAGCTGCAGAGCCCTCTGATGGACACGTTCTCTCACTGCAATCAGTCACATCTTTCACTTGCATAACCCTACAAGGGTCTGCACATTATCATCTTTCACATTGCATTTAAGTTACAGTTATTATGGAGTCAACATAAACCACACATCAAATAATATAAAATCTAGAGACTTCCAGGCATGCTGAGATTTTCAGTCCAAGTGGTGTCTACATGTTTGAAGGTGAAATGAAAGCACTTAGAAGCAGCGAGTACTGTGTGTACTGTACATGCTTGGCAGACATTTGCATATTTCAGGTTTTCTTTTGTGGCTCTCTCAGAATATTTGATAATTATTGATACAAAGCTGTAAATACTCTTACTCCAAGACTTAAAAGATCCCAACTAGTAAAATATTTGACTTCATGTAATAAAAACCAATGTATAAATTCCAATTAAGGTGAAAATTAAATGAAATCAACCACAGCTCTTCCATACAGAGGATTCAGTTTGGCTTCGTTTTTGTGTTGAATGAGTCAGGGAGGGCTCCTCTAACCTGTACGACGGAGCTGTTGTGTTCAAGCGTAAAACACATCCTACTTCCTAATGTGCTGTTCGGGACCCTTCTTCGACTTCAGCACTGCATGAAAAAGAAAATTCAAAAATCATGTGAACACAAGCAAATGAATTAAGAATTGAAAATTGGCGACGACCCAATCCTAAAACGAGTCATTTTATAATAGTGCTGCTGATAAAAAAAAGTTGTTTTCTGTTACCTACATCTTTCTTTAAAAGTAGAACTGAAATGATTTTTAGTGATTACTACGTGTGATATGTTGAGTCAACAATATTCTACTATAGTAACATAAAGAACAAGAAAGTGAGTCGATGTCAGTGAAGAGATGTCAGTGACGAGATGTCAGTGTGTGTTTCAGTGTATACCTTAGATTTGAGCAAGCTCAGCTTGTTTGTCAGCTTCAAACTCGCCTTCGTTCTCATCATCCCCATTATAGTCAGCCAGCTCCTCCTCCATGTCCTTATCTGCCAAACAGTACAATGTGCTTATTCACACATTTCTCACTCTCTTACAAACACACACACACATTTTTATTTTATTGTATAGACACACATACCTATATTTTCAGCCTGTTTACTCTGTAGTCGTTTCTCCAAATCGACTCCACCAACTAATTGCTCATCTGCGTCATAATCTTCGGGCTCATCAAGTTTCTGACCAATAGGAGTCTCATCTACCTTCCCCTGGCCAATCAGCATGCCTTCCATTCCGGGGTCTGCTTCTGGAGACGGGATCAAATTATTGCTTGATTTTATATATATATATATATATATATATATATATATATATATATATAAAAAACTGAGAATTCATAAAGACGAATAACTGACATGATTTCAGTGAACAAAGTGATGGTGCCTCACCTTCTGTCTGAGTGCCATCTTCATGAACATCCATCACCTCCATCCCTTTATCCTCAGTCAGATTCTTGGGCACATGTTTACTGGTCTCTGTCTCTGTCTCCCCCTTGTCCGTTTTATCAGCTCCCTCTGGTGGTGGAAGAGCGTCCTGTTTGATTGCAGCAGTTGAGGGGACAGACTGGGGCTCTTTTTGTAGGAGACCCTTTGCAGGAGGCAGGTCATCTGAAGCATCTGGACCCGTAAAACAACAAAGCAGAAAGTAAGCTTACAGAAAAGTGTCCAAAAAGAAAAAAAACATGAGGGTGTACACTTGTTTTCCTGAGTCAACTCTTTTACCTTTGTCCACTATGATCTCATTGGTCAGTAGTTCAGGTGGTTCATTTGCTTTGGGCTGAGAGAGGCTTGGTGTGTGACTTACAACAGTCGCCTTCACTGAATCAGAAAAAGCCATTACTGCTCTGTTCTCTTTTAGCGCATTTTCCTGATGAGGAGAGAAGAGAAATTATACTTAGAATTGTCTTGATTTAATTGTAGAAGTAGGAACATTCTAAGTTAATAAACATCATGTTGTATACACTTACACAATGACCAGAAATCAGTAACCCTGCAAGAAAAGTCAACTTTTTTCCCCTTTTCTTTTTGATTTTGCTCATAAACAGGTGCATGTAACAGCACAATATGTTACAATGACCAAAGGATCACAAGTGGGCTTACACAGCTAGTATTGATCCCTTTGTTTTGTTTGTTTGTCACACAGTCCATTGTGAAACGAGAAAGGAAAATCACCTGTGTAGTGACCCCAGAGGGAAGGATGAGCTTCTCCATTTTATTCTGAACTTCAAGTTTAGCAGCTGCCACTCTCTCGTCACAGAGATCCTTCTGAGACAGGACCTGCGAGTGACATCGTGTCCTACATGTGTGTGCGGAAACACACGGACACACGCAAACTTGTTAACCAGGAAAAACAGGGAAAATAAATATGTATAAAATTGTGAGAGGATTATTTTTCTTACATGTCGTACGTGAGTTTGTTGTTAAGGGTGTTGACGTTGCCTTGGCAACTCTGCAGCTCCTTCTGAAGTTTCCCGAGGTCATCACTTAACTGATTCAACTGACCTACAAACGCACAAGACATTCATTTAGGCAGCTCAATGTCACTGATTTACTTTGTGTGCACATCATTATTATTCTACAGAGCTGTGTTAGCTGGTAAATTTCTCAAATATTGCTTCATATTTGAGAAATAAAGTTAAAAGGTTAACAGTTACCTTTGAGTTCCTGTATGGTTTTGGTACTGGAGGAAATGTTCTGCTTCAGTGTGCCCTGCAAACAAAAAACTTAGTTTGTATCAGTTGGTCAAAAAAAAAACTCAAGTTTTCATTGCCCCCAACTTTCCCTGCTAGCTATAGTTTCAAAGGCTGACAACAGTTCATTGTGCAACTGAAAAGCCTGATGGTGTTTGAGCGCACCTTCTCTTGGCTGCAGATGTTCTGGGCTCCTTCCAGCTGTCTCTTGTAGAGATTTTCTATGTGACTGATCTGCTCCTTCTGTCTCTGGATCTCATCCTGGAACTCATTCTTCTTCATCTCTGCTACTCCACGCTCCGCTACTCCACGCCGTACTTGACCCTCCAATTCATAAAGCTTAGTCTGTATCAGAAACATAAAAGGTTACTTCAAGGTGTTTTGCTTTTTTTTAGGGTGGTCATTAAACTCAAATTTAGACAAAAGCGGACACGGGTAAGGATAACAACAACAATCTGACTGTGCAGTGAACATATAAAAATATATCATGCAATATAAAATGTGTATTTTGGGGGAGTTTGTTGTTTTTGTTAGACAGTAAAAAACTATCAGCATCAGAGTCATAAATGTTTCAGCAAAAAAGAGAAATGTTGACAAATGACCTCAGACCTCAGGGCCTCAGATCTGTTTCTTTTCAGCAGGCAGTTACGTAAGCTCCTTGGGTAAGTTATTTACTTACAGTGAAGGAATTTCTGAATGCAAACGGTTATTGAGAAATGTACAAAAGGAAGGAGCATACAAAACGTTGTTTCCACAACTAAAACCTTGAAAAGAACTGTAAACCACAGTTTAAGCACAGCTGACTGAACTGCATGTTAATGACTGCACTGGACACTTCTAACTACATTCAGCTTCTGATTCATTTTAGGGATGATTATTTTCATTATTGATTAATCTATTGATTGTCTTTCTTGATGGTGTCAGAAAATGTTGAAACGTGTTTTCTAAAGACATCCTTAAAATGTCTTATTTGTCCCAACTAACAGTCCACAGCCCAAAGATATTTTACTGTCACAGAGGACAAAAAAGATGAAAGATTCAGAGTTGAGAAGATGAAATCAGAGAATTTGGACATTTTTCTCTTAAAAGATGACTCAAAACAATGAACTGATTATCAAAATAGTTACAGACTAATTACATTACAATGACACATTAAAAAAAAAAGAAGGTGCTTTTACACCGGTCACAATAGTTAGACAATTACAAAAAACACACGCAGATGAACGTACCTGTAGCTCCAGGTTGCGGGAGCTGGACACCCAGTAGTTAAAGCCCAGAACCAGGATACACGCAATGAGGGCACCAATCATCAGAGGAGGTGATCTCACTCCACGACGTCCATTTCCCAGCCCACCCATTGCTGTCTACAGACTGTAGACACACAAAGCAGAGCCAGGGTCAGCACGCTTTCCAGTAACTCTACATACTTGAAATGGCAGCATTACATCTTATTGCAGGATGCTGATGAACCATAAACACAGCTACTGAACAACTACATCTTATCATCCATAAGACACAAAAGCCTGTGCTGCCTTCACTTCATATGCCCAAGCCCTGCCTGCTCTAACATAACATAAACGGTGCAAAGATCTAATTACATTGGCGGGCTGTAATCTACTTCCGTACACAATTTCATGGACTGAAATACAAACAGGCGTCACGGTGGAGTAACGAAACAGTACTACTAATAGCAGCTAATACTGAGGATGGGGTGTGATTTATCTGAGTGGGGAGAAAGTGGTGCAATGAACTAACCTGATATTAACGCGGATATATTATTGTGTCTGTTGTAATGGTCTGTAACACAGCAGCAATGTAACGTTACAGGAACAGTATAAAATAATAAATATATATATCGCACAGGCTGAGCGCAGGGAGTCAACCTTAGCTCAAGATGGCAAACTCTGGCGCCTGCTAGTGCTAACCAAATCACAGCCTTGTAATAAGGTTATACCGGTTAACTTATATTTATCACAACGTAAACATCTACTCGTGAATAGTACCTGTTAACATGACGCTGCTAGCTAGTCAAAATAAAGGGTCTCGCGTAAAACCGTTAAGAACGAGTCGAGTAACGTCAAGTTACATTTTCTGTTAACGAATTCAGTAAGTCTACAGTAGGACATATACAGTATATTCTACCAATACTTTTACAAGCTGCAAAATACATACGGAGAACTTTATTATTATCGAGACACCGCTACGTTGCCACTCTGCTGCAAGCTAACGCTAACCACTACCTTTAGCAACGTAGCCTGTCAACGTTGACCGGACATTAACTTACCTCGTAGACTCTACAATAACAGTAGCTAAATGTTAGCCTGTGTTGATTCGGTGATACCCGATGATTTTTGACAATATGGCGACGTTTCTCCGGTAATAAACCACAGCGCATTACCACTTGGCAGTTAGCTGCTTTCTATTCTCGCCATTCAAACAACCGAGCCCCTCTGTGTTGTGCCTGGCTGGGAGTCAAGATGCTGCCTTTGGGGGCTGTGTGTGTGTGTGTGTGTGTGTGTGTGTGTGTTTGTGTGTGTGTGTGTGTGTGTAAAGGGACGTTTTGCACTAGAGTGCATCATTTCACTCAGTTACTGATGTACAAAATATATCTAAGAGATCCATTTAAAAGTAAAACAATAACAAATTCGTTCCGTTACAGAGTTGACGTCATTACTAAAAGCATTTGATTGTTCGTCTCTTCAACTAAAGATTGCGGGTTTATAGTTTACGAAGAGCTTTGAAGGCAGCACGAACCCATAGGTCCAGTTAATAAACGACCAACGACCAAATACACACAAAATAAAAGGAAATAGGATTTTAAAAATGACATAATTTATTAAATAATAAATTAGTTTTCATTTGAAGTATACACTAAAATACATTTTAGTCTGATTATAAAGTAATTATTTGTCCTTAAGTAAATTTGTCCCTAATAAATTAGAATATACATGCATCAATGCTTCAGATATGTGTCAATAACCATAAGGATGAAGAGTACCTACAGATGACTGCGACATAGATACAACCTAAACCCTTTTTACTTTCCTGACCCTTTTTACTGACCTGATGCATTACATGTAATTCATTCATAATCCAACAAAAATTATAATGCTTTATCATGGTGGACACAACTGTACAAAACAATTGGCTGTACTGTAAGATATATTACAAAAAAAGTCATATTGTTTAGCCAACATAATTACCAAAACACAAAATGTCCCACAAGCAACAAGTCAGACACCAGGCTGTTGATGTATCTTCCCTCTGAGCATGTAAACTGTTAAACATGTAAACTGTTGTTTGTTTCCTCTTGTTTCATTATCCTCATTATTTCCTGAGATATCATCATTTAGATTTGCTTAAGGACATACACATATTTAGTCCTTTTTTTAGTCCTGTGCGATCTTCTTGCTTTGCATCTACATCTTCTGTATGTCAAACATCATCAAAGATTCCAGTTTGAGAGGGTGACAGAGACAGGTAACGTCCTCCTGTGCATCTACAGACACATAGAGACTGAGGTGACCTCTTTGACATAGTAAGCTCTGTAGGCCATATTCAAATTCAATTAAACAACATCTTCAATTGCATTTGCAAAAATAAAACTACCTTTTGTTTTGTAAACCTTCATCACTGGAATCGTCTTGCAGCAAACTTGTCTGCTGCTCCTCTGCCTCTCTATCTCTCCTAGTGACCATGATACCTGAAAAGACAAAGAACAATGTATATACAGTATACTGGAAATAGCAAATAGACACAGAAATTAAAGGGAAAGGTATGTGGATCCCTGTTAAAAGGCTATAGTCTGTAGATACTGGAAATATACATGGAAACCACTATTTATCTTATTTGTTGGATCTGTGTAGAACAGATTGGCCCTGCTTTTTGTGACTCGTACATGTTCCATTATGCATGCAGGATAACTTGCTTTGACTTCAGCCTTGTACAAAGGTGGAAACTGAGAATCAATTTCTGTGGAAGCACAGAAGAGTCAGTCACTCAGTGGTGCCTATCATAAAGTAATCCAACTGACTACTCTGTGTGGGTGGGTGGAGTGCCCTCTGGCTAAAATAGCCAGCAGATGTTAACTTTCCTGCATAAGACAGTGGTCAACTATCTATAAACAAAACTACAGTGTTCATAAAATATGAAATCAAGCCATCTATTAAAACCCTGTTGGAAATTAGTTATCCTTCAGTAGCAAGAGTAAGCAATAAAGAAAGATATTTTCTGGATAATTGTATTCTTTAATCTCTACCACTTCTTTTGATCTCTGTGACGGGGCTGTTCTGGTTATTCTTTAACTTAGTGTAACCAGCTCTGGTTCGCCCAGTGGCTCCCTGGCCTCCACAACGCTCCCTCCAGGCCTGAAACAGAAAACAAAACATGCACATAAATACCAAGAACCAGTGAACCAACAGGATGGTTGGTTTTTTTTTCCCGTCATTCAAAAATCCTGAATCTACAATTGTGCAAATATTTTTTTATGTTATACTTTTAAGTTCTGAATGAAATAAGTCTTTTCTCAGTGTAAGTGCACTGGAGGCTTCAAGTTCCCACATCACAATTGTGTCAATTTTATACTGGATTACGATTTGCTTCCTTACCAGTCACAAATTCTGCACGTAGGTACACATGTTCAACTCAGATTGAAGGTGAGCACAGAGAAACATTCGTCTTTTAGCAGATGAATGTGAAAACACCCGACTAGTGTCAAACTCTGCACCTACATTCTGCATAGTGAAGCTCAAAACACCACAGTCAAAGAGCAAAATGCAAAGCCAATTTTTGTATAGAAAATTTCTAACCCATCTTCGATTTTCTGCATCCTCAGTTTTCTGTCGTTTCCTTCTTTCTGCAAAAAAAAAAAGAGCAACACTATAATGCGTATTGTTAAAAAGAATTTCCATGTGTACAACTACTTAATTTAAACTGAGACGTAAAGGAATAAACAGTAAAAGAGTAAGACAGTGAATTGGAAAAAAGGACCTGCTGTCTGAAGTCTGCAGTTACAGTATTTGGCTTATTTTTTAGAAAAACAGACGGTAAAGCAATTGAGCAAATGAAACTACCTCTTTTGATGAGTTCCTTTCCTTCATCCACAAAGTCAGAGGTCAGGTCATCGTCAGTAATGTACTGATGGAAGCCCACGAGGTTCAAACAGCGAGAGCCTAGGCTACAAAACACACACACTTTACAAAAACACAGTATATTCTTTGTGTGCAACATAAAGAGGATTAATCTTCAATAAAGTTTTCCCTGAGCAAATTCCTTCCCCATAGAATCCCAGAGAGTAATACTATAAATCTGTTACCCAGTAAATATGAAACAAATGTGCATCATATTCATAAATCAATCACATTGACTATATTAAAGAGGAATGACACTGATATGTGAATGCAATCCTGCTTGACACACATATTGAAATGAAACTAGTACAATACTCTAAGAACATTGTGTAGAAATCGTGACACACACTTTATTATATTATATACACTTTCTATTATAATAATTCATAATATGAATATTTATATATATTATATTATATATTTAAAATATTTATTGCACATGTCACATTTAATTTTGTACTTGCCATGTTCAAATATTTTATACACTTTATTTATTTCTCTATAGCACAGTCTCTAGTCCATATTTATCCCATTCCACAACTAGTATGATTCTATTCTGTTCATAGATTTTAAATCTAAAATCAAGTCTAATATTATTTAGTTCTATTTTTGTTTTGTTTTATATTGCTTTTATGAATTGATGAACAATGTGTTTCCTTTGTCTTACTTGTAAAAAGTGGCAAGGCAGAGCAACAATATCAGCATGGGATAATAGATGTAGAATCCATCAGATATGAAAGACAGCAGATGCATAGAGCCCATAATCTGATACAAGAGAAAGAGACAGAAGAATGACTCGCATCACTGCACACAGGATATGACAAATCATATTTCTGTGATCATGTCTCAAAAGCCTCTGATCTGTGATGGGTGTGATGTCTGTATGTACAGTGTGAGTGTGCATATTTGTTGGTGTGAATGTGTTTATGTGTTGATACATGCATTTGTATTTGTGTGTGTGTGTGTGTGTGTGTGTGAGTGTGTGTGTGTGTGAGAGAGAGAAACCCACAGAGGTATAGGATGTCTGTATTCTGTCCTGGTGTGAGATGGCAGAGTCCATGTGAATCAGGCCCAGAAAGTTGAGGCACAAAGGAGGAGTCAGACGACAAAACAACCTGAGCGGAAAAAAAAACAACAAAGAAGAAACCTATTATCATACCACAGAAACGTAACACAATGTGAACAGAGCGCACTGAACTGTGCTCTTTTGAAACTTTACCCTTTCGGCCTGGTTACAACAGTCTACTGTAAGAGCAACACAAAACAGCTAGGAATACAGGTCTATACCACATGACACTGCGGTTTAACCTGATATGTACGTATACTGATCTAACTATCTGTTTCAGAATACTGAACACCGATAAGGTTGAAATAAATTCATTTCTGAGCATAAGGAACATACATTGCGCTGAACTGCAGGCTGTAAGCATCAGTCTGATGATGTGGCACCAGGTAATAGTAGTTGAAAAATCGTATCCTGAACACTGTGGAGTAGACGCATACACACAGGAAGAGGATACTGACAAAGCACGCCATCTGGTGGAGAGAAACACAATAACAGGTAGAAAGAGTACAACAACAGTGTTTGTTCACCGCAAACAAAATCAATAAAAAGTAAGATGTTTTGTGCATTCCTGCCTCATACCTCTATACAAATGTAGTTGTATTGTTTTTCAGCCATCTGAATAAAGATGGCAAAGAGGGACAGGACTGGGTGTGTGCTGAAGAAAGTGCATTCGGACCAGACCACTGCTGCAGAGAGGAGACACAGGAGGACTGCCAGCAGCCTGTAGAAGCACCGCCTGAACACACACTCCCAGTACCACTCTGAAAATAATACACACACACACACACACGTCAATAAATACAAATGAAGGTCAAAGGACAGGGTTCTCTGTGGTAATGCAGGGGGTGTAAAAAGTGTCACAAAACTGTATGAACTAAAACTGCAGAAGTACCTTAACTTTTTACTTTAGTACAGAATTTCAGTATCCCACCTGTGATTTGAAGCTGGTACTGACTGAACTCACCTACTGTCGGAGTGTAGATGAACCTACGGATCCAGCTGTGCTGTTGTGCTGAAGAGAAGCTGTGGATGAAGTGATGGGCCGAGCTGCTCAGGCTCTTTGCTACATCTTCAAGATGAAAAGCCTCGTCTATCAAAATCGACCACTGAACGTGGGTCTGATTGTGCCTCTGCACTGCAGAGATCACCTGAAATGTACACACAGGCGCAATGCTGAGACATGAGTATTAATTCAAATTTCTATGAGATGCCATATATTTTTTGCAATGTTTCCTTTAAAATCTTAATGCTATGTTAAAACATTACTCTTTTATGAAGGCTAACTAGGCTTCTTTCGGTGGGAAGGACGTTCTGATCACCGTGCGAGCTTTCCACATCTCTACCCATCTTCTCTTGGTAATCAGTGGGACACTGAAATGAGATTAAATGAGTTTTAAAATAAAACTGTCCCACACAAACTAAACACAAACACTACTCTAAATCTGTCATTACACTTAATCTAATGATCAAATGGCCACATCCATCTCTTACCTTTGTCAAAATTGTGTCCACACATTTCCTGAGATGGTGATTGTACCTGACAGATTCATGGACAGCTGCCACCTCCTGATGATGAACAAATAAATAAATAGTTTTGTTCTCATTAAAGAAAATAAGACAAAAATGCAGGGGATGCGTAGATTTTGTTCTGTAGAAAATGTTTGTTCAAATATTCTCTTAAGGACAAGACTTTCCGATTCAGCACATGATCCAAACCAAACTCAGCACTAACTTTTTTTGAAAATCCATCAATATTAAGCCAAGATGAGGGAGAATCTACAACTAAACATCTCTCCATCCTCTAACCTCCATAACATCTGCTAAGTTCTCCTCAGCTGCTGCCTTCTCAGTAGCCATTTTTGCTGCCTTGAAGTAAGTCTTAGTCAGCAGGTAACCAGGACAAGATGAAAGCCAATAGGAACGCGGGATTTCCACCAAGCCGTAGCCTAGCAACAGCACCAGAAGGAAGAGACCCCAGGTGTTGGCAGCTGTAATACCGATGGTCTGGAGCTTGGTCCTGAACAAGTTTTTACAAAGAGAGATATTTAATATACATGCATAATGCTAGTTTAGAAAACACTACCTCAGGACAACAGTCACAAGTGTTATTTTCTTTGAAGTATAAATATTCCAATTTGTGTTGATCGTGTCATGTCACGAATTCAAGTTTGACTGACTTACCATGTGAGTTGGTTCGGATGAGCAGCCACGTAGATGAGCAGAGTGGCGAATATAAGGAGGTAGGTGCCATAGTAGATTGCATTTTCAATGAGAGCTGTTTTATTCTTTCCAGCTGTGGAGAAAGCTCCTGACCGTGCATAAGACTGCATGAAAGGCAACAGCAGCCTGCATAACCAGAGAAACAATCAGGCACAAGCATAAAGAAGAGTCAGTATACCCACACGATTGTTTGTTTTGTTTGTTTTTTGCAACATACAGCAGTTATAGAGAGACTATGAGCGAGAGCAGGATCTCACCAAGTAAGAAACTGAGAAGTCCAATATACAACTCTCCAGAACACTGGTAGGATGCCATCTGGTATATAACTCCACGGCTCTTCACACGACTTCAGAACACTGTTGCAGACGTATACACACACACAGAAGAAATGTGAGCATACAGCGCAATGTGTCTACATGTGTACAGAGTTAAATAAGGTAGCAGAAGCTTTGCCATATGGTTGGATTTACTGCAAAAGACATTAAATACAATGTCCATATCAGTTATGACACATCTGTGTAATAACCATTTGAATTGTAGCACAGTACGTAGCTGTTTACCACAGTGTATTTCTGGATAATACCACTTGGTGTCACCAAAGTCTGCACCACACTTTGGATCCTGAAGTCTCAGACTAACAGGGACAAAACAGTAATAACCAGCTCATCAAGTTATTTGTCAGAAGCCTAAACCCTTGAAAATGTTTTCCAGACTAGTCTGCGAAAGCGGCGACGAAACATTTTCATCAGCATATCACACTACTGAAGCCTACAGAGAAAGTTAAACGATAAGATACATAGCTTCTATGTTTAAAAAACTGACAAAAATGGAAAATATCATCAGGAAATGAGAGAATAATAAATGAGACACACAGAGAGCTGCGTTGCATGTCAGTATCGGCAGTTTAGGTTAAAACTATCCAACTGAAGTGCCGCTAAGATGTTAATAACATAACACCATATCATAATGTTGGATGGCAGAGGAATCATGAAGCTAGAAAACAGCAGCTTCAGTGCAGGTTAATCAAACTGTCATTTACCTTACAGTTGGATGAAGTGACGAGCCGGTTTCTGTCTGATTAATGTGCCTTGCTGGAGTTACAGGAGTAGGATGGGGTTCATTGTCAAGAATACACTGTTTGTAGATGGTCTGAAAGAGTTTGCAGAGGCAAAAACACTCATTTCACATTATAATGGTACAAGTGAGATACCAGAGGCAAGAGCAGTGTAAACAAACACACAGCTCACACACCCATATCCTCTGGCAACTCTGGTTAACATAGGCAAACACGTCTTTGTGTTTTCGTACCGTGCTGACATCGAGTGGCAGGATGAAGACGATGAGGAAGCAGAGGTACCAGGACAGAAGTGTCCCGAACAGGACCATCCGCTGCTGCCTCCGCAAATCTCCATAGCGCTGGAGGAGGTAGAAGGTCAAGAGGAAGACGACCACAACCACGACAGCCAGCGCCGCACCACTCATAGTGATGACTGAACAGACAGACGTCAGGGACTCATGGTGACAGACTGGAGGGGTCAGAGGGAGCGATAGGCGGAGACACTGGATATCAGCTCTTATCTGCAGGATAACTGGGAGAAAGAGGGATAAAAGCCCACAGAGAGATTAATATGACTTTATAGTTATAGTATAGTACATTATAGTTCTGGGTTTGGGGTATTATTGATATTTATGAGGTAAAGAAATGAATGGAAACTAAAGGGTATTTAGAATGATAAACAATGATGATATCCAAAACAAAAACATGAACTGAACAGCATTTGAAACAGTGTATGTTCCTTTTCATACTTTAAACAATATCAAAACCTGTTCCCACGAACATTCAGAGGACCTAGGTTGTATTATAGCTTATATTATTGTTCTTTACTCATTGTACGTGTCAGACTAGATTTATTTAAGTTATTTAAGACATAATAATTGTTTTCTAGAATTCCTGCTATTCGTTGGGCGCTGTGATTATTTCATTTCCATGAAAACACAGCGATGATTTAAACGGTGTGTTTCCGTTATATTCCGTTATATAAAGCCCAGAGTTAGTAAAACCTATAATTACAACATTTAGAGATGAAATTAATCTTACCTTTTCAGTTTCTTCTCTCCGGTTAAAGCTTGTAAACTGGTAAACACTCCGACAACTGTACGCAACCTTTGAAGCGACGTTGCGTCACGACAGTTAAACGTGTTTTCTGTGGACAAACAAGGAATTCTGGGTATTGTAGGCGACGTCCAAACAGGAAATCCGGCTTTGGCGCCACCGCTGTCTTATTAAAATATTACAATATAGTTCTATACACATTATGACATTAAGACGTATATTTCAATTAATACTACTACTACTACTAATACTAATAATAATAATAAAACAGCCCTATATAGTAAGACATTTAAAAACACGTTGCAAAAAGAGAGCAAAATATCATCTTAAAGGATGAAAGATAAAAAGTATATTGTGCAGATACCTTTTTGGTGGATCTGTTTTGGATATTTAGCATACTCATTATTTTACATGTTCTAGCCGTTTATTTGTTTGTCTTATTGAACAGGGAGAAAATAATACTTATATATATATATATATAGTATTATTTTATTATTTTCTATATATAAATATATAAAGTACAACTATTCCTTAAGCCCCCAACAGATTTTCTATATATATAAATCTCTATATACATAAACCTCAAACACTGTCCATTTCATTTAAATTAACTGTCATTAAGGACAAATGCAGTCACACACTGTACAGATTGTAAATCCCTCAATGAAAAAAATGATGTCATTTTGGGCTATATAAATGAAATGTATTGACTTGATAACGTCTGTCCCAGTATTTTCACCAGTGTTTCAAAAAGCCCCTAATGTGTTTAAAATCATTTTTAAAACATGCATTTGAGAAATTGTGTTTCAAACATGAAAATATTTATGCAGAGAGGTTTTATCATCTCAAAACAGATTCACATTACACACATTAACATACATACATTATAGTTATATAGTTATATTACAGTTTTCACACTCATTTAGTGTTACGCATTTGCTGAAATTCAATTAATGCCCACTGGTTGCAACTGCAGTTTCACATGAGAAGTTACACTTTACAATCAATGCTCAGCTCCAAAGGAAATAATTAAGCATAATACAATGCATCACCACAAAGTACAATAGAGTAGATTTATTTTAGATTGTTAACAAACCACAACAATCAAGTCTTTCCATATTAATCATTGAACCTGAAAAAATAAAAAAAGGGTGGTGCCCGGTGCTGCCCCCTTTCTGTCACTGTGTCTCAAAGGAGTGGCATACTGAAAGCTAAAAAAAAAAAAAAGAAGCAAAGCAGGAAAGGACAGCAAAAAGGACAAAAGACATCTTTAATCCATTTTATATTTGGTGGAACATCCACACATATGGCTCGTCAGAAGACAGCGCGCCCAGTAAGTTGAAGCAAACAGCTCTGTGTTCCAGCAAAAAGTCCATCTGGCCCAGCAGATCCAGACATAAATGTTCCACAAGATTCAGACAAATAGACCAGTCGTCAACTGCTGTAGACACTCCCAGAGCGTCCATCCAAACTGACCCAAAAATGTCCAGAGATTCTGGCCAATCATCCAGCTCCATCTGGTTTACAAGCTGCTTTAAGAGTTCACATAAAAAACAAAATAAATCAATCACTCTTCACATAATTGAAACGTGTAGAGAAGCCATCCCTGCTGGCTGTGTTGGACAGTTTGCAGCCTCTGATTGCTCTTGTCATGTTACAGTTACAGTGCAGATAAAAGCTGGCTGCACGAGCAGGTGCTTAGTGAGGCCATCTGTCAGCCTACATTCTCACCTTAACCCTCCGTCTCTCTTGGATTAGTGTAACAAGCTGTATGTCCTAATTATATCCTCACTATTCTGATTGATAAAACCTCTGACAGTGAGGTTCAGCCCCTCGTTTATCACAGAATTGATTGACTCCGAGGATCACACTTAGAGTCACACTTCACACACACACACACACACACACACACAACAGACAGTAAGAGAGGTATATCCCCACATACTAAAAAAATATTGTCTCCGTTTTAGCTGAACCTGCTCATGTGTGAGATAAAAAAACAACTCTTGGCTGATCCTAAAACTCTCCATGACCCTCTAGTGGATCATTAAATAAGTTCAACAATATCCAGGGCTGTATTTGTTATCATACAGTGTCTTAATATTAATTTATCCACCACTAGATGGAGGTAATGAATTTAGTTGCAGTTTGGCAGTTCTTCGTCTCAAGGGGCAGGTCAGACTCAGAGCTCAGAGATGGTGAGACTGAACCTAACCTGTGATAAAGATGAGATACTAGCCGCCTCTCCTTCATGCCATTGTCTTCTCTTTTTGATTCCACTATCATTTATCACTTTAATCCTTTATTTATACTAGAGATGGGTCTCTTCAGCTACTTGTTTACTACACAAAACAGAGGGGTGTCATATTTTTATTCTTTGGGGAGATTTTTTTACAAAGATTCATCAGGTTTCTTGGCACCATAGGGCACGGATTACTTTGGAACTCTAAACCATGTACTAAAATCTTGAGTTATCTAAAATATACGGTTCTGCTTGCTTCGAGCTACTTTTATGACCTCAGTATTTCTAAAATCCTGCCTATGTTCACAAGGAATGACTGGCTCTATTTTTATCTTGTAACTCAGATTCTCTTGTGATGACAAAAATTAGATTTCTTGAATTCGGGGTTTAATTCGGTTACACGGTGAATTATGTTGGTTCGATCGCAGAGCAAAACTTCATCAGGTGAACGTTTCATTTCAAAGTCTGGGTTGACCCCTTTTCTCTTTTATCATTTGACTCTATTATCTTGTGACCACAGCATTATGTTCTTTTTTTTTCTCATGATTAAATGGCATGAGTGTGTGTGTGTGTGTGTGTGTGTGTGTGTGTGGTTATGCCCTTTGCTCATATATCAGATGGGATTCCTTGTTGGTGAATAGGGGAAGTTTGTTTTCCTGTGTGTTAAACTTCTTGCCTCTGAGCTCAACTGTCAAGACTTTCTCTTCCGCCTCTTCTACCAACTCTACACACTCTCTCTGCGTGCCTCTCATTAAGAGTTCGGCTTGACCGTGTTTTTAGCATCTGCTCTGCTCCACCCCCTGCTGCCGCCTCCACCGCTCCCCTCCTTCTCCACATCCAAAATGACGAGCCACTGGGACCCCGTCCAGGGTGGCCTCATTCAGATCAGTGAGAAACTGTGTGTGAACAGCCATCGTCTCCCATCATGCTCGTTGAACAACAGCTACGAGTGCGCTGAGACCCCTGGGTTTGAAGTCTGTAACATCTGATCCATGGGAAACCCTTGTGCACAATGATGCCTGCAGACAATGTGGCCCCAGTTCTGTGTGTCCCCTGAGGGCCACTGTAGACTACAGATCTTATAACCTGTCCTGGATACACCCCCCCCCTTCCCCCGGGACTGGACCACTCCCATCTGAGAGTTCTGTCCTGGTAGAGCAACCTGGGCCAGTTAGAGTTACACACGGCCTGTGTTTGTGTGTGTGTGTGTGTGTGTGTATGACTGTGTTTGTGAGCCCATGTGTTTTATAGTAAGCCTATAGGTTGCAAATGACATCACATGCTGCTTCTTCACTCGTCAAACAGAAAAACTCTCTCCAAATGTTTATGCAATTTGACAAGTTTTGACAACAAGTAAACAATCACTGCTTCCATTTTTCAGGAAGCGAAAACGAAACACGAAGCTGCCGCGTATATTTGGACGTTCCTGCCAACGTGGGTTTCATGATTTCATTCTCGTCTTTGATCCTTTTACACTAAATCCCAGCAGCAACATGTGATACCATTTAAAACCCCCAAAACATGCACACGGCTCCTATGGTCAACAAAAAATGTACAGATCATCACATCAGGATGGGAAAACATAAACCCATCTTGTTCCACGTTCCTCCTGTAATGTGTTTAACAGAACTGAGACCAGATTCCCCCCCACCGAAACTTACGCAAGGGCAGAGAAATTGTTTAGTAGCATTCATTTCTGTGACTTGAATTGTTGGATCGGTGGATACATACCTTAGATCGGGAGGATATTGCACTGGTTTACCCATAGCCACAACATGCTTAACCTCAAACCAAAAACTAAAAGTTATTGTGAAAACCAGCCATTTGTCCTCAAATGGCTGGTTAAGTCCCCCGTAAATGTGAATAACACAAGTACATGTAAACACACACCAAAGGCTTCCAGCCAGCATCCATGGCAATGTGTCACGTTCACCTGTTTCTCAGTTGTTTGGCTGTGTTTTATGGCAGGGATCCCTGATTCTTCTGTTTACTTTCTTCAGTTTACAAGTTCTGCTCTTCAGACGACCCCCGTCAGACGATCCTTTTATATTTTGCCTCTGCGAAGACAAAAGGAGTCTGTTGTTGCTTGTTGCTTGTTGGGATAGCTGTGCGACGGATGCCATGTGGGTCACTGCGGTGAGGGTGAAGAATGGTGAGGTCTTGTCCTAAAGCTTTCCAGATGAGCTGAGGTTTAACGACGGGAAAGCCAAGAAATTGGTCTGTCAGGATTGATGTCAGATATACGATCAGATAGGATTTCTGTAACAGTTCTGGAAACGGTCTGCATGTATTAGCAATAAGAAAATCACATTTTCATGATTATTTGTGAAAAGAATGAGCAGAGATTGGTATGGTGAAGCATATTTTCACACACACACACACACACAGACCAGTGTCCTCTCCTGATCAAATCAGATTAAAGACAGAGAAAGTTAGTGATGTTTAATGAACTACTTTCAAGTGGTTCAGCTTCTTGGAGAGAGAAGAACCGCCTCCTTGCTCACTTTTCAGATTTAACCACAGCAACAAGACACTTATTGGACAAACCGAGACAAGAAGATGCGCTTAAAACACGAGCAGCATCAAATGTCATGACACCCTTTCTCTGCAAAAAAAACATAGTCAACTGTAGGTCAACACGTTGTTGAAGCAGCAAGGTAACAGTATTAGGCAAAGACTGTGGATGTCCATCGTTTCATCAGCGTCATCTTTGTGTGGGTAAAAATGCCACGGCAGCAGTGATCTCGTGGGACTTGCATCCCTGACAAGACGGCCAGCAGTAATGATAGTCTGTCAGTGCACTAATAAGCCAGTCTAAAGTCCTCGGACTGCAGTGTTGAAAGAAGCTGTTCAGTGTTTCTAAGGCCCAGGAGGAAGATCATAACACAGCACAGATATTCTTTTTTTTTCTCTCTCTCTCTCTCTCTGCAATTCAACCGTTAATTGCCCGTCATTAGTTCAAACCTACGAGGAACAATGATTTCATCAACAATTGCTGCTCGCTTATATTGTGAATTCACATCACAAAAGTAGCACAGTGACCTACCTATTCGCTACCTTTGCTTGCGATCATGTTGATCTGCACTGTGTTCATACATGTTTGCTGGTTTAAATTTTATTAGGGGAAATGCCCTGAATACCCGTTGAATCAAATGTCCATCTGGTTTTTAGTTGTCTTATCTTCTATTTGCTGTACCAGACGCCTGGGACAGTATCATTTATCAAAGCTATAACAATATGTCTAATGTAGTCGTGAGTTTAATTGACTTATAAGAGGAGAGTCATGAGGCCAATTATCTATTTATATGATTCATAGAGAGAAAATTAATAATAAATAATAATTACATATTTTTTTCCTCTAAATTTACTCCATGTGATGTGATTGTCAAGGTTTGGATGAGCTGTTTGCGGCTGCATTTGGTTTGTCGTGATCAAAGTGGCCAAAGAATAATTAGAAAAATTCAACCTTTCAATAACAAATAATTAACCGAGTTCTCGAGTGAACTGTCCCTTTAATTTATACTGTCGCTGTGCAAAAATCTAATCTAATCTGTAAAATGTGTTAGCTTTGTTATTTCTAGTAGTATACAGGAAATATGTCTGGTGTTATATAATTTGACCTAGGTCATATAAAGCGTGTGTGTGTGTGTGTGTGTGTGTGTGTGTGTGTGTGTGGACTGGCGGCTGAAACATTTCACAACTTTGCTGCCAAACATGGATTCCCTTGCTATGAGTCACAAAGGATGTGTCCTGCTTCGCTCCCTTGACTCTCTCACTCACTTTTTGAACTTTTTACACATTCACCCACATTCATACACACACACACACACACATACACACACACACACACACCTCCATAGACATCCTCAGTGTTAATCATTCCTGAATTTTGCTGCTTCGGGCTCATCAGTCTGCTTTTGTTTTTATGTACGTGTCTTTATTGTGTAACTAACTGTCACATTAGCACAGATTGCTTCTTTCATAACCAAAAGTTTGCAGAGGACCAGTTGGCACTCTGATAAATATTTACCCACGCCACTCTGTTTAGCTTAAAAAAAAGTCTCTGTGTCTCATGAAAAAAAAAACAATGACAAAGTGGACTTTGTAGGCTACAGTGTAACTGCATAATCTACAAAAAAAAAAATCAGCATAGGTCGACTAACAGAGATTGATTGATGAGTGTGTCTGTTCTATGAATGACTAATCCACTCTCCATATTTCTTGGATGGGTGGAGGTCTTTTATTTCTCTGTTGACTCCCTCTCCACAGGAATCTCCAATCAGGCTGAACTTATCAAGCGTGAAAAACCATTTGAAAGGAGGGCTGAGAGCGACAGAAAAAAAAAAAAAAACAAGAAGGTCCTTTTTCTGTTTCCTGCTTGGAAAGCTTATTATTCCTCAAACTCCCCTCTGTCTGAAAAGCAACCCCTCCTCCTCTACCTTACTTCACTTTTTAGTCCCTGCCCCGACAAACCAACACTGTATGAGGGACTAACACTAGCTTTTCTTCTACTATAGCACCGCCTCTATTCTCTCACTGGCTCTTTTATTCCTTCATCCCCGCCACTTTTCCTTTCCTCTCTCCTCCCCTCTGCTCTCCTCTTTCTCTCTCTTCATTTCTGGTTGCTCACACCAACCAGCTCACCAGTCAAAGAGCTCTTCTGTCACTCTCACACTGACTAAACGATCTGTCTGAAAAACTGAGATATTACTCCAAAGGAAGTTATACTTCAAGCTTAAAGGTACAGGAACTCCTTATTCTTTTAGCATTTTAGCATGCAAATGCATTTTAATTTACCAATAACCTGTATTTTTTGTGTGTCTGCATGTGTGTGTGATGCAATCTGTATATTACACAGACACAGCACAGACCTAAACTCTGCACATGTGTTGTAGTTTCCTCTGTCTACGTATGAGGAAGTCTGCATGCTTTAACAGATATGGGTGCAACACATGTGTTCTTCACTCACTGAAGTGAATTTTGAGTATTTTCTTATTTCTTGTGTGTGTTTTTAGGGGAGTTTGCATTGTTCTACCGTTTCTACATGTGAAGGAACACACGTCTTACTCATAGATGTTTCAATAAGTCATTTGTAATTTGACTTTATTGCCATTTTTTGATGATTTTGTACACCTTTTTAATCTGCTTTCTATGTACAAGATATGTGATGAGAGGTTTTGTGTGACTACTATAGAGTGTAGAACAGTACTAATGCAAAAGCTCTACAAAATGGTAAACAAACAAACCTAATATCTGACAGGCTACATGGTACGACATAGTGTTGAACAACAAGAGCTCACTTATGTAACACTTTGAATATGTCTTTCCCTCTTGACCAGGCAGTCTGTAAGCTTCCATTGAAAGGAGTGGTGTGATAGATAGATAGAGAGAAGAAGAACAGATGACAAGTGAATCACTTTTCTTTTATAGAACGCAGCCATGACTCAGAGCAACGGGGAGAACCCTCAAAGAACCCGGAGTGGTCTCCACCAGATCCGTGCTGGCATCCAGTCACGATCGTTGCTGGCCAAGAAGAGAGTGGAGAACATCACGAAGGATGATGTGAAAGGATTCTTCATAAGAAATGCCTTTGTGATCCTTACTGTCATTGCTGTTATTATTGGTGAGTGGGAGTGGGGTTTCAGCTATGTTTTAATTGACGCAAAGATTGTGAAATCTTTTCATCCTCTGGGATATATTTAAATTTTGATTTAAAACATGACAATATCTCCTCTCCTCTCCTCTCCTCTCCTCTCCTCTCCTCTCCTCTCCTCTCCTCTCCTCTCCTCTCCTCTCCTCTCCTCTCCTCTCCTCTCCTCTCCTCTCTCTCTCTATTCAAACTTGTAAAGAAGAAGGCTCAACAATCCATCAATCTGGTGTGACTAACACTCTTCTGGCAGTACGGAAGAAGGAAAAGAATAGAAACAAACTCACCGGATGAGAGAATAGAGGGAACTCAGATGAACTTAGCAGACTGGCCTGTATCTGACCCTGTAGCTGACCCTTGGCCTGTTGCCATTAACCTTTGAATCTTACGCAGTAGGAAGTGAGCCCGGCCCACCCACTGCCTGCACATCTGTGACCCTGGTAGAATTACATCATGCCATGGGCTGATTTGATTGATTGTTAAATTGAGGATATGCTTTACTTAAGGCTGTCAGGTCAGCCACCTGGGCCTGTTATTGTAAGAATAGACTTCACTGAAGATCATATAAAAAGTGCTGAGTGTCCACTTTATAAGAGGATTAAATGACCACAGATGAATAGTGTTAGTTGTACATAAAATAATATACTTTTTTTTTTCTTCCTTATCCGATGCTTTACTTCAGGTATAATCCTGGGATTTGCCCTGCGGCCTTATAAAATGTCTTATCGCGAAGTGAAGTTCTTCTCTTTTCCCGGAGAGCTGCTGATGAGAATGCTTCAGATGCTGGTGCTGCCTCTGCTGGTTTCCAGTCTCATCACAGGTATGAGCATCAGCACAATTTACATTCATTCATTCATCTATGTAGTTAACTCCCCTCCTCCTGGGTTGTGTCTGAACCTTTTTTAGTCGCTGCGACAATATATACAAGTTAAATAAATCATTCTGTCAATGACATTAACCAATTCATATGACAATGTTGTACATATCTTCTAGTACTGTATCTGTCTGACTCCATTTAGCTATGTGGGATGTGAGTCACATGTTTTGCAGGTAAAGTGTTTTCTGTCTACAGGTTTTGTTTTGTGGCTCCACTGACCACTATGTGGACTTTATGAGTAGTGTTTGTGTTTGTTCAGCCGATGCTGTTTGTTGGTTTTGAGCCTAGTGGCAGACAGAGATGATCTGAACAGACTGGTCGTAAGTTTGACCTATGTTATAAAGGCCTTGATCCAGATACAACATGACCGGTGAAATTCAGAGTTAGTAGACTGCTTTTAGCACAACTTCTCACATATATTTAGGCCTGTATCTCAGAAAAACACCAACACATGACACTGAGCTTTTCACTTGTAATCCGGCGATGCTGTGAGTTTATGCGTCGCTGTCGATATGGCTGATAAATCCATTTAGACACACAGCCGTACTTTCTTCCAGAGGCAAAGGCCTTTGGGTTTGTTATTGAGCTCAGCCAATACTTGTTTTGGAAGTAAAAAATACAGATAGACTTATGGAACATGTGAGTTTCCGAAAACACTGGCCAGCAGTAGTGACTGACAAGTGTAGGAGGGATACAATGTGGTCACAGAGCGGTGATTGACAGAGCAATGAACCAGTCTCCTGGAGGGATGGCACCGGCCGATAATGTACGATAATAACCTGCTTTGTGTTGCAGCAGAGCGTAACATCAGCATCCTCTGACATCATGTCACATGACCACAGCTACGACTTGTGAAAACCAACAAAGAGTGCTGTTCTGTAGTCATCAGGCACACAGCATGTATCTCATGTGTTTCCTTGTTCCTTAAGTATGGCTTCTTATGTAAAGCTATCTGCTGTCAATATATCAAAAGACATAACTAACTAATTACTACATTTTTAAAAATAGTAGACTTTACATCACTGCTTGACTTATGTTACTTTGATACAGCTACATTGATACAGTGTGGGGGGGGGGGGGGGGGGGGGGTTATTACATAACTTTTACTGGACTTATGAATTTGACACAGCTGTGGACCTCATGTTTATGAAACTGTTGATGTACCTTATTCTGCTGAATTTTGGAGATAGTATAAAGACAACACCGTCTCCTGATGTTGAAGAATACTTCAACAGTATTTGTCTATGTTTCCCTCCTTATAGCTTAGGGTGGGCTCTGTTGGTCTCAGTGGTGTCCTACAGTTCAGATGTAATTGCAGAGAGCTCTATTTCTCTATTTCTAGAGCAGTCATTGGAGCTTGGAGAAGAAGATGTGTCAGAGGATAAGAACATAAGCAAACACGTGGCCCCTGTGCAAACGCTCCCAAGACTGAAATGTGCCTCTGTGCGAAATGGGTTGTCTCAGTAGTTAGCAGAGGGACTTCCTTGTGAATTTTTCAATCCAAATCTGAAAGGAAGATTGTAGATAGGCTTATAAGGATTATGAATATTGCTTATGGTTTTTCCACGAGAGAGTGAAAAAAAAAAGAAGAGAGAACCGATACCTCCAGGGTCGACAACGTGACCACATTTCTCTTTCTGTTTTTCTCTCTTTCACATGGACTCGCGTTTCAAACTCAACGTGCCGCAAAATCCATATTGCCTTCATACATTTCATTGTGAGAGTCCACCATAAAGTGATTATAGAGGCAAGGAGAGGCCTGGCACAGAGAGAAGGGAACAGATAAGATGAGGGTAAGAAAGCCAAGAGGAAGATTAGGGCAAGGAGTAAAAAAAAAGAGAAAAAGAGAAAAAAAAAGAGGATTAAGGAGGGTATTATAGTAAATAAGTGAACAGATTGTTTTTTTTAAGTAATGGCAGTAAAGTAAATGTAGAATTAATATAATGAAGAAGTTGTCCAATTCAATTTTTACATATAATATGTATCTTTGCTCTGTACGCTGCAACTATCTTTTGTTTTTACAGATGTTATTACACTTCTTGAATAACTGATAAAATACTTTGTCTATAAAACATTTTTTGGCTTGAAAGTACAGCTGAAATAGTGCATATGTTCCCCCGATGTCAGTCGGTGCCTCTTCGATACGGACACAGGAATGAATCACTTACCCAAGTTTATAACTATTCTACTACTATATAACTATTCTATGTGCTACGGTCAAATTGATGATCTCCACTTAATTTAGTCTTAAAATATAACTAATACATTTTTTAACATAATTGCATATATATTCGAGGGGTTAAACACAGTTGAAAATAGTGACAGCTCAAGTATTAAACTCCATAAGATGACTATATTTTCTGAGTGTAGGCCTTCAGGTAAAGTCTTGCTAGAGCTGCTGATTTCATTTCTGCCCAGCGTCAGTAGATGTTAATTGCCCTCCAGACAGACCTCCTTCAGTTCATGTCCTGAGCCTCAACTCTCCCCCCCCTAAAATAGGCCTACTTTTGTGTTTGATGAACACTCCCCATATGAGAAAGAAAGTCATTCTCCCTTGCTCTCCTTCAATCTTGGTTCTTTCGTTCTTTTCAGAGGATGGAATTGGTGAGGCTGTGTCCGTTGTTGCCTGGACAACAGGTCGAGGATCATTGTGTGCGTGCGGAGCTGACTAAGTCAACAAGTTTTCCCAGGGCTGTCAGAAAAGGAGTAGGAGGAGGAGGACAGAAAAAAAAGGGAGATGGTGGGGGGGGGGGGGGGGGGGGGTAGCAATGAAAGAGGATTGCAGCAATAAGATCAGCGTGCAAGAAGAAGAGATGAGGGAGGCAAGATGTGGGGGTTGGAAAAGAGGAAGAGCGCGGAGGTGGGGGGTGGGGCACCCTGAAACAAGAGGTAGTGATTGAGGTGGTGGTGGTGGTGGTGGAGGGAGGGATGAAGAATTTGGAAGAAGAGAATGAGGGGAGGGAAGGATGAGGAGGGGAGGAAGAGGATCAAAAAGCTTTGGATGAAAGCCTGGGCATGTTGGGACAAGAGAGGGCCAAAGCGGGGCCAATAGGTACACCCACACACACACACTTTCGTATGCACACTGACACATATGAAAGGAACACATACATCTCCCTATGCACAAAGCCTGCTTCGCCTCGTACTGCTCTGAATGAAGATAAAGGCCATAATAGGACCTGACACTTTGAAAATACAACGCCACCGCCATGCCCATTGAGGCCGCTTGTCTGCTTCCAAATCGAGTCCGCTGAATGTGTTTCTTTCACCCCCATTCTTCCCGCAAAGTCTGTTTTAACGCTATTAGATTTGTGGATGACAGCTTAGACCCGAAGCTCGGTGACTCAATCGAAGTTCTCTCTAGCAAGTATAAAACTTTAAAAGATGTTTTCTCCACAGTCGCTTTTTTTTTTCTCCAAATATTGACTGAATACCATTGTTTAACTATTTCTCATGCAACCTTATATCAAATTGTGTCTTTCCAACAAAATAAAACTCGTGACAGATTTTTGTTTCATCTGTCCATCTGAAGAGATTTTTGCTTGTTAGATGTGATTAAGACCAGAATTCTATAACTGTGGAGATAATCATGGAGGAAGTGAAACCTATGATCAGAATAGTCACTCTTATGACTCTTACTCACATTAGGCATCACCTCTATGGTGAGGTTAATAATATATTTTTATGTTTATATAGGGTTAATTACAATATTTACCCTTTTCCTGTGTAAATCATTGCTCAGTGTTGTATTTACTCAGCTACAGCTTTGGGCCATGGCTTGATGTGTTTCTTATTATGACTGCCATTGCTGTATCTTTTGACATAAATGGTCTGTTGAGGTCAGGCCGTTTAATCTGCAACGGACATCTCTGTCTGCTTCGCTGTGTTCACAACAAACTCAGGTCACACTTGGAGGACGTTCTGTTGTATTATGAGATGAATGACATGTCATTTGAATTCGGAGCAAAACTTTATGCACAAGTGAAAAGCACACAATCACAGCTTCCTGACGTGTTTCGCACGAGTTCCTCTGTAGTTTTGTGCATGTGAATATACAGTATGTGAACAGATGTTCTGTATTAGATCTGGCCCTGGGTGCTGGAGTACAAGTGAGTGTTTTCTCACCAGTAAAGGTCATAGTCAGATTGTGTTTCCTGACGCTCATTGTTCTCATAGATAGTTAGTCAGATAATCCGGATGGATGTATTCCACCTATAATTACACTCCACCTTTCCCAGGCTAAAGCACATGCTCGACAGGGACAGAAGTTTTTAACACATGTATGCAGCTCTGATGTCATGGGACAGCAGGGCGCAGAAACAACAACAATGATAGGAACATGCAGGGTTTATTATTAACTTAATTCTGAGATTGCTACATTGTATTTAAACATGCCCTCGCTCTCTTGATACTATTACATGTGCCATTTTTTTTGTTTTATTTTCTAGCTACTGAGACCATTGTAAAGTATGTATGCAATTAATATAAAATAATGAAATGAAAGCTTGAATCTACACTGTTGTTGGTGAATTCATTCGTTAATCAGTTGAGCAATCCAAACACGCCGAGCTGATATATGCACCGCTGTAGGGAGTGTCTGAAATTCCATCTCATTCCGTTCATTGTTAATCACGCTTCTGATAACATGAGAGAGATTGCAACTACTTAAAAAATGGTAAAAATATATGATTATATCCCTTTCAGGTATGGCTGCTCTAGACAGCCGTGCATCTGGTAAAATGGGTATGAGGGCGGTGGTCTACTACACCACCACTACTGTGATCGCTGTGTTCATCGGGATCGTCATGGTGCTCATTATTCACCCTGGAAAAGGGTCCAAGGACGAGTTTACCAAGCAGCAGCAGATAGAGCAGGTCAGCCCTGCTGATGCTTTCCTGGACCTCATCAGGTACCTGCGCACACTTCAACAATAAAATCTATACCGATCACACACACTGAAGACACATTTATTGCAAGATTCTGTGACAGTCGAGACGTCGCTCAAAAAGGGCTGACAAATGCTAATCTATACATTCCATCTACTGCAGGATATTTGTTTGTTTTGTACATTTATAAGCAATGTGTTTATCCTAATAACATTGTACTTTTTTTTTGCAGAAACATGTTCCCTCCTAATCTTGTGGAGGCTTGCACTAAACAGGTAACTCTGCCTCCACATCATTGCTCTCTCCTTATTTGCCCTGCAGTTATCTGCTTTATTATTCCCAAGCAGCTCTCCGTCTTTGTCCTCAGAAGAACCCGTGTGTTGACCTTCTCCAGCCGTTCCCTAACCCGCTCAGCAGAGATCTCTGTTACAATAGAAATTGATTTTATACTACTATCCGCGCTGACATGAACATCTTCTAAATAAAAACTCAAATCATGTGCAACTGTTTACTTAGTTATATAAATATAAGAGTGATCCAAACATCTGACACCTGACGTATAGCCTGAAGAACCACTTTCATGTCCTTCCATGTACCAATACAATCAATACATATTAGGAAAGATGTAAACAAGCTGGAAGGATTTTAATATTTGTACAAGGCAACATTGTGTTTATTGAATGGCTCATTTATTGATCTTATGTTTTCCACAGTTTATTTTTCATATTTAGCCAACTACATATGTTCTGCTAGAGTCATCAGAGACTCTGATATGCTGATGTTAAGCAGTTATAACATTTACTATGTTCAGCATGTCAGCATGGTGTTGATTAACAATTAACAGAATAATACAGACCTGATGATGGCACTAGATGACTAACCAACTGACATTTAAACCAGATTTTAATCACTGTTTAACCCATTCTATTTCTTTTTTTCTTTTTTTTTTAAATCCAGTTCAAGACGCAGTATGCCAAGAGAGTAGTCCATGTGAAGATGACAGTGAATGACACAATATTCACAGTCAATGATAGCCAGGTGATAACCACAGAGGAGCTGATCCCAGTGCCGGGGACGGTGAATGGAGTCAACGCTCTCGGCATGGTGGTGTTCTCCATGTGCTTTGGTCTGATCATCGGGAGCATGAAGGAACAGGGGCAGCCCCTCAAGGACTTCTTTGACTGTCTCAATGAAGCCATCATGAAGCTGGTTTCCATAATCATGTGGTAAGTGCAAACAGGGATGCACGGATAATAAATTAATTATTGGATTTTTTATTTTAAATATATCATAAATTCACAATAACATCAACTGATCCTCAGGTATGCCCCTATCGGTATCTTGTTCCTGATCGCTGGTAAGATTGTGGAGATGGATGACATCACAACCATGGGTGGCCAACTGGGCATGTACACGGTGACGGTCATTTGTGGTCTGCTCATCCACGCCATCTTTGTCCTGCCAACGCTCTACTTTGTCGTCACCAGGAAGAACCCCTTTGTGTTCATTGCAGGGCTTTTGCAGGCACTCATCACCGCCCTGGGAACATCTTCCAGGTATGGGATTCTATTTGGTGTAACGCAATACAGCCTGAGTACACTTGAAAAATGAAGTGCCTCCTGTAGGTTTGGCCCCAATAATGGTTTATGGTGAATGTGTTTTCCCCCAAAATATTTTAAAGTCATTGTTGGCTTGCAGTGAATTGTTTCAGGTTTTGGTTTGCATTTAGCCTCCCTGAATGGTACAGATGATCAGGGTCAGTATACTTCACTACATTTCTCACCCTAATTGACCGGTCTGTGCTAAAGCAGGCAGAGCGACTTACTTTTTTTCTTTCCCCTTCTCTCTCTCTTTCTGTCATCCTCCCTCTCCATCTACTCTCTCTCTCAGTTCTGCCACTTTGCCCATCACTTTTAAATGCCTTGAGGAAAACAACAAGGTGGACAAGCGTGTGACCCGTTTTGTGCTCCCTGTAGGTGCCACCATAAACATGGATGGCACAGCCCTGTACGAAGCCCTGGCAGCCATCTTTATTGCTCAGGTTAATGATTATGACCTTAACTTTGGACAGATTCTCACCATCAGGTATGCAATTGAAAAAATTCATGTATTTTTGTTGTCTTATTAGTGACTTAAATTAACCTAATCTGATCTAATTCAGTAAATATTCCCTTTTTTTTTTTAACTCTTATTTCCACCAGTATCACAGCCACAGCAGCCAGCATTGGAGCAGCTGGAATCCCTCAGGCAGGACTCGTTACCATGGTAATAGTGCTAACCTCTGTAGGCCTGCCCACCGATGACATCACACTCATCATTGCAGTTGATTGGTTCCTGTAAGTATTGGCTATATGGTGTCAAATCTAAAGAAAACAGAAAAATGTTTGTTTTAGAGAGGAATACATGACGAGGATTTGGTCGTGAGGAAATATAAAAAAAAGGGGGGTGTCATTCAAGTTCCACTCTGGGGGATTTTAAGGGATCCCATTGGTCAGGCAGCTTCCTGAAACACTGCCTTTACATTCCACATCCCTCGATCCATATGGTTTTTATTCAGTCGACATCCAATCACAGTGCAGCCCTGGTTCCTTCTATGTCCTGGTCGTGTTCATGTGGTTTCAAGTTTTTTCCTGAGCAATTAAAACTTTGCCCCCAGTTTTCAAATTATATTGTATGTATAATTATACACAGATTTAATTTGCAGTCTCCTCAATGGAAATATTAAATATTCAGTAATCATATCTACTGTTGTCTTTTATTTTGTCTGGTTTTTTTTTGTCTTGTCTTATTCATTGTCTACTTTCCCTCAGCGACCGGTTGCGCACCACCACTAATGTCCTTGGAGACTCCATAGGTGCAGGTATAGTGGAGCACTTGTCCCGCCATGAGTTGAAGAATAAAGACCCAGAGGTGGGCAACTCAGTGGTGGAGGAGGCAGACAAGAAGCCTTACCAGCTCATCTGCCAGGAGAACGAGTACGAGAACGAGAGGCCTGCTGACAGCGAGACTAAGATGTAGTTGGGAGATTTTGCCAGAGTGCATGAATTTCCTGTGAAAAAACGCTACATTGAACGGTTTCCTGTTCTCATCAGAGTCGAAACCTTCTTTATACAAAATTGGAGGTTTAAACACCGGATCACATATAGAGCTAGACTAACTTTCACTATGAGCTAAGGTGAGTTCCGGCCAAATGTAGAGAGAAATTGTTCACTGTGGCATTGTTTTTCTTAGGGTTTGTGCTATGATGCTTCCTAAGATTACCACATGTATCTGCCATAGGGTGGCAGTTGTTTACTATTGAAAATGAACTACTCTAGAGCCTGGTGGTCTGTGGCCTGCATGCCATATCCAACTCCTCTCAGAACTGTGATGACTAATCTCACCCACTAGAGGCCAGTATTGGTGCGAGTTTTAACACACTTACAGCTCAAACTTGCACAGATGTTTTATATTGGCTTTAAAGTTGTTGCTTCTGTTTTTTTTGTTTCAATGGTGTGAAAGGATGTCAGTGAAGTAGCAGTGAAAATCTGTGGACTGTGTTGGATATCATGCACATACAGTACACTGTGACCAGGCGAACTTCTTTTGGGGGAAAGGGCTGTCTATTTACAAATTTCTGTACAGACATTAGTGGCTTTAATTTCTATGATTGCGTTGTTTTTGTACAGGTATGAACTAAATGAATTATCTCATTAAAATACACATGTTTTTTTTTTTTAAGATACACATGCTTTTCCCCTTGTAACTATCGAAATTAGTGTGCTATTATTAGGCAAAAAAGGCTGTTAGAGTACCTTGGCAACTGCCATTGTGCCTGCCTTATCAATCTCAGTAGGTGAGGCAATCATTTCTCTCTTTTTTTTATTTTATATAATAATGTGTTCATTCATTACAATCACTAGGACTGATGAACCAAAATCACTCAAACCATGTTTTTACATGTAATTTACTTGGCAGAAAATTTCCGCTATAATCATTTCAGAATTTTAAGCAGTTATGACCAAAAAAAAAAAAAAAAAAAAAAAAAGCACCAAAAACAACACCTAAGATTTAACTTAATGTTAAATCATACTCGCTCATTTCCAAACAAACTGCTAACACACCCAATAATGCAGCACTGTTTTAACAGGAAGATAGTAATATAGTCTACGTCTAATAAATAGTTATGATGCTACAAAAGTAAGATCTTAAAATAGAACAGACCCTCTAACATGGCCATAAAACATTCACGTCTCAGTGTAGAATATCTATTTTATATTAAATTAGTGAAATAGTCATCTATAGATTTGATATATCATTTTCTAAATTAGCTAGGCTACATTCAAGTCATATTTACATTTCTACTTTTTCTGGGTAATAGGACTGAATGGCTATTTTGTATGGTTTAATATGGATGCATGTTGTTTGTTTAGTTAGTTTGAGTTTGTAAGTGCTGCTTTGCATTTGAACTAATTCATTATATAACATTTGCATAGGAATTGTTTTGTATAGAAGATTCTTCTGAATAAAAATGTACTTGTATAGCGAATTGTATAGATAGAAGTGTACATTAATTGTAGATTTAAATTGTCAAAGGTTACTTCAGGATTGCGTATGTAAAGATGCTGTAACCGTGCTTCTATCAAACCTAATGAGCAAACTAACAATACCTCATTTTCCTTTTACAAATACAAAACTCGCTGATTTAAAGAACCAAATGATTTCCTTCACGCACTTTGAGGAAATGGAATAGTTTATTTGTTTACAGATGCTGGTTTCTCCCTTAATATGATCATTTCTCTTATGAATGTACACATGCACACACACACACACACACACACACACACGTTGAACAAATAGCTGTAGTTTTATCTTGCATGGATTTAAAAATAAATAAATAAATAAATAAAAACAATGAAATCAGTGGTGTGTATTCATCATTTTATTTTCCAATACCTGTTTTTGTAATGTACAGATACTGAGTTCATATTAGTGGCAAACAAACATCATTTCTGTGTATCTTGTTGTTGGCGAATCCTGTGATATTTTATTCAAGGATTCAAGGATTCAAGGATTTTTATTTGTCATTGCAACACATGTAAACATGGGATGCAACGAAATTGGTTTCCCTGGTCCTGGAGCAGCCCAATATCAAATATAGAATAAAATATAGAATAAAAATAAAATATATATATACACATCTGTATATATCGAACATAAAATGTAAAAGTAAAACCAAATTTAAATTTAAGACAAAGTATATACAATGAAATAGAAAAAGAAAAACAACAACAGAATAACACCATGGTGAAATGTCCAGGTTAACCTACATTCATATGTTTATCTTTTATTTAAATACTTCTATTTTAAATACTAAATGTAAAAATATTATCATCTTGCCAGCTGAGATCTAAAAAGTGCCTTGATATAAAAGTGTAAACCACACTTCATGTGATAAGAACCCAACCAGACCTGAAAACACTAATGTAAACATATCGTACTTTTACTCAAGCACTGTCCTTCAGTACAGAATTGAGGTACTTGCAGAATATTTCATTTATATCCATTGTAGGCTATTTTATATTTCTGCTCCACTACATGAAGGAAATATTGTACTTTTTATTATTATTTTTTTTACAGCTATAGTTACCTTGCAGGTTTTAATATTTTATATACAAAATATGACCAGCCTATAAAATACGATAAATTATTACAGATGGAACAGCAAAACAGTCTATAGAATGAGCTATACCACCTAAAATGGTGCTTATGTCAATGCATAAATAATAACAATCCAATAATACAACAACACTCTGAAAAAGGCTCATTCTGCATATTTTTTTTACCTTTAATACTTTAAATATATGTTACTTCTATTATTTTACTTTTTTTAAATGATAAATGCTCTCTGAATTTTACTTGTAATTGAATATTTAAAAAAAACATAGTAGCTCACTACTTTACCTAATTAAAGGATCTGACTACTTAATATTTTCTATTTTACTCATATTGTAATGTGAGTGTGTAAGGCAAGGGTTTTTGTATGGTATCTCAGTAGTGCACATGGTAAAATCATATTTGTTTATTTTACACATAGTTCATTTGTTTACAGATGCTGATGTCTCCCTTGATATGATAATTTCTATACATACATTACGATACATGATATATATGACATATCGTTGTGTTATAGCGCCCTCTGGTGGCGTAAATGCGAAACGTTGCATGGCATTTTGTTTGGCGCCGATGGAGGGAGTCACTCCTGAGATCTTTGGTCAGTCAGACGGCAGAACTTCCGGTCGGCATTTTGTTCTACGAGAGGAGAGCCTCTTGATCATCGCAACAATCGTCATATTTCTCATTTATTGTCGAAATTGGCTGCACTCATTGTTTATGTCAGCGCAGACCGACTGAAACTCCGAAGAACGAATGTTTCCCCGCGAATGTACGTTGAAACATTCACCCTTGAGTGACGGAAGAAGAACGAATCAGTCCGACCCGGATTATTGTTGATAGCTAGCAGGCTAGCTCAGCAGCTAGCTGGCAAGCCAGTCGAGTTCCTTCTGGAGGAGCAGCGAGAGAAGAAAGGGGGAGCTAGAGATACGGACACGGACACAAACCGAGCTAAAACATTCCCCTCCCTTTGGGCGCAACATCCCGAAGGTAAATATATCCACCTATCTATCTTTATAAAGCAAACTTTTAAAACCGCGAATATTAACAATAACACGAATAAATGCTCTGCTGCGGGACCACCTACGGCGTCGTTAATCGTTGACCGGGAGGTAACGGAAAGCTAGCGGACTAGCCAGCCAAGCTAGCTAGGTGTGTTTTCGCTCCGCCGAGGCGCTCGGCCTCAACTGGATGTCATTTGTCGAGCCCGAGGATTGGGCCGTTGCCTCTACATCTACTCACTCAAACTCGCCACCTTTTTACCGAGCTTAAGGGGGGGATTTGCTAACATTGCTTGTAACCCCGACTAGCGCTTCCTCGTATTATGTGAATTGTCTTCCCTTTTATTTGAGCTGGTAGCAACATTATAAGCTAATTGACAACAGTCAGAGCTAGTTAGCATAACTAGCTAGCTATTAAAACACGACTATTGTTGATAGTGAATGAGCAATAGTGATCTTAGCTGCTATCTCAAGTGGTATCACTAGCTTCGCGGTTAGCTTGGAGGATCCAGGCAGTCAACTTCACGGCAGTGTAACGTTGGTGGTTTTTGGTCGCAAGTAGCGGGCTGGAGCTGGTGTTTTAGCCTACTAATATAAACAGTTAAATGCATGCTAACGTCAACCATACGTTAGCTAGATGTAAGTTTGTCATTATTTAGTGTTGTTTGTCTCCTAGCGTTGTTTTGGTTTGCAGGGCTACTGTCGGTTTTGGTTGCTGTCCTGTTTTGAAATGTTTTGACTTGAGTGCGGACTGTGCAGAAAGCTACGTTATCGTCTCTCTTGTAGTTACTTTACCATCATAGATTAGTGGACTTGTTAATGCTGCTAGTGAGACTCGGTACATATTTTTTTTGCTTCCTAGCCGCGACAAATGCTGTTTGGTTGCTTTCTGCAGTTAGCCAGCTTGCAGAAAGCGCACGGTGGCTGTTTGCTACTGGAGGATGCAGCCCCCCACTACTGCCGCCACCATCACAGTGCATCTGTTCCTTTGTGCTGCCTCCTGCCTGTCAGTCTCACAGCTGTCAGCCTAGCCCCTGCGCACTGAATGGTGAGCTCGTAGCATGCTAACGTCGCAGCGAGCTAATGTTTACAAAAATCCATCTGTTGATTCTGAGTAGCAGATATGTCGTGCAGAATCTGTTCCGCGTACTTACTGTTTGGCCTCAATGATTGGCTTGCACTCAGGAAGAACTTTGTGTTTACAGATTTACATGCCGTCAGTGCTGTGCTATAGTTGCTAAACACATTGTTGCATTTCCTTATAAGTAATATAAAGGAGACTGTCGCATTTGGTAAACAGAGCTGCACGCTGATGCATTCAGCACTGACAGTTCATTGCAAATATTCAATGCATGTTTTGACAGTGGTTGTTGTGATGCTCTGTGTGCTGCTGTTTGTAACTCAAGTCCTACCGACATGACTTGTTGCTGTAATTGCCACGAAGAAGTGTTAATACACACTTGCATGTCACAAAGTCTGATGTGGTGCCGTGTTCTTTTTCAACAGATTGTAGGAGTAGGACTTTTTATCTGAAATGTCAGTGAGTCCACCCGAGACTGCACAGAATTCTTCAAAAAGGTATTTGTGACAGAAGGCAGTGGCCATGCTAATGGTTTGAGTCATTGAACAGTTCACAACATTGACATGTCATTATTAATAGTAATACTACTTATCAAGTTAACTGAGTCAATTAAGAATGTTTACAACATGCTTAGAAAGAGTTTGAGACTAGTATGTGTAATCTGTTTCTTTAATTTTGATGCCTGAGGTACCAAAGGAAACATCTGTTAACATTTTGTATCATGGAGAATATTGCATATCAGCAGAGAGCTCTGTGGTGGCCTTCTCTCAGCTTGTCGTAGCACCCAGGTTTATCTGTGAAGCGTGGGGCTGTGTCTAGATAGTTAGAAAATTGCAACAAAAACACGGGGTAAATCCAGTGTTTTTCTTTGATCTACTGTAAAGTCTTGGGAGGTCAAGGGCATCCAGCAAGGAAATGGATTGAAGACAAATTAAGAGCAACACAAGGTCCTAATTTGTGCACCTCCTATCATAGTGATCCCTGTGGTTTGAAATGAATGAAGAGGTGTAGACTTCTATGTAGTACACGATGTACATCACTTGACTGGTAATAAGTGTATTATATAATATGTATAATTCAGTCATTGGAGAATTGATGAGAAAACAGTTTTGGTACGATTTTGGTATGTTAGTATAATTACTACGGCCCATCAGAATGTCAACGGCTTATTCACAGGGATACATTGTCACCGGGACTGTAGTTTTCAAAACATTAACTGGTGTTTATATGATAAATACATATTAATATTGCGCTGTTGTATTTACAGCTGTATGATAATATGCCCTCAATGCAGTGTTTTGTATTTTTGGGCAGCCACCGAGATGTATATATTGCATACTTGCTATTAGGGGATATCTATAATTTCATGACAATACTCTAAATGATTTCTAATATACATAAGTCAGTATAGGCAGAGCTATGACAAGGCGTAACAAAAATCCTAAGCATTTAATGGTTTTACTATCAATGCACAGGACTCAGATAATTCATTGTTAGTTTGTTGTTTGTGTAATAGCACCGTAATAACAGGGCCAAGCAGCAGGATTGTCGGATAGTTTGTGACCTTGTTCTCTTACCAGGCCAGGTCCAATCCGCTGTGCATTTATATCTGTGAACAGTATGAGTAAGACACTTAACCTCAGCCAATGCAATGGTATTGCTACACCTGTGTCCTTGTATCTCAGACAGAGCATTAAAGAGTCCCTTCTTATGGATCAGTAACATATATCAACTAATAATATTCTAGATGTACAAATGGATATACAGCCAAGATCTAATAAGACACACAGAGTTGCAGCTTACAGATGCTGCAGCAGGCAAAACATGATTTTAACATCAGGCCAGACATGGCAGTATATACAGCAAATATTCATTAATTAATTGTGCATTTGATTCCATGTTTTTGGTATCCCTTTTATCATTTTGACGTTTGTTCATTTTTTCTCCCCTCTTTTCTATTTCAATTTAACTCCCTTTTTAATCTCTGCTTTCTCTCCTCCACCACTCATGTTACCCCCCTCCCCTCTTACTAACCTCCTTCTCTCCAAGGTGCCAGGAGATGTGAGGACGGGTGTCGTCCATCGACCCCCTGATCTACCTGTGTATCAACACACTCCCCCACCCTCACCTTCAGCATGAATGGGGATATGCCTCATGTTCCCATCACCACTCTCGCTGGGATCGCTAGCCTCACAGACTGTGAGTGACACACGGCCATGTACCAAACACACACTGTCACAGTTTCTGTTCTGCCTCTTCAAGTGTAAAATGCCAAGCTTAAATATTCTGTCTGAACAGATGTAAATTTGCAATTGTGATTGCATATTTGGTCTATTGCCTTGTCTACCCTCCTCTCCTTATTTTTCTACTGCTGCTTATTCTTAATTGCTCGTGTCTGTCTCCTACCCTTTTTGTCTCCTTTTCATCCCTTTTTTTTTAAACTCCCCACCTCCGTCCTTTCCATCATCTCTCTATTCTCGTCTCAGTGTTGAACCAGCTGCCCCTCCCCTCCCCACTCCCGGCCACCACCACTAAGAGCCTCCTGTATAATGGGAGAATTGCGGAAGAAGTTACCTGCCTACTGGGCTGTCGGGATGAGAATCTGGCCTCCCAGCTAGCCCATGGCCTCAACCAGGTCTCCACAGAGCACATGTGAGTGTATATGTGAGGATGATAGAGACAGATCCTGCCTGAGGATTTGAGGTTTGTTAGTGCTAGAGCATGGGGTCAAGTTTTTTTTTTTTTATATATGAGACGGAGACATGACATAACACTGATAGCAGAATAAATGTTAGTGCTTAAACTGTAGGCAAATTCTCTGCTCAACAACTGTGTATTAAATTACAGTAAACAAAGTTTTAAAATCCATTAAAAGGGCACAAAAAATATAACTACAAGTAAGTGTATATGTAGTAGCGGTTTGTAATGAGGCTAAAATGGTTATCATGGTATGCCATTTTACATTGAGATATTGAAATATTGATATAAATCCACTGAAACAAAGAAACAACAAAACAATGCAAGTCATTACATGCAAAAATCCTGTAAATCCAATTTTGCCATGAAGCAGTTCTGCTCATTGATTTGAAACATTGCTCATAAAGGCCTCATACATCAAAAATATATAATGCATAGATACCTCTGTACATTGACAAAATATCTAAAGGTTGATAAGCGTCTTTCTTCTCATCTTATACTGTATATCATTAAATCTCTCAAGGTACGTAACTACACAACTTTAACACATAAATACAATTTTATAACATTACTGAACCAATTCTTTGTGTGTGTGTTTCCAGAGAGCTGAAGGACAACCTGGGTAGCGATGAGCCAGAGGGAGACGCACCACTGCTGCTGCAGACCATGCTGGCCAGGAACCCTGGCATCTTCAGGGAGAAAAGTACGGAGACGCCTACCTGTGCACATTATAATATGAAGGCATACACTCGTAAAACCTGCTTCATATAAGCAAAATGTGTTTTCTTACTTGTTGCCCAACTGTATTGCATGCGTAAACATCTCAATTATTATTATTATTATTTTTTCAGATGTTATGCAGCAACCAATGGTGCAACAGTACAAGATCACCCAAAATTCCATGCATAGCCCAGCCCAGTCTGCAAACTTCCAGCCGACAGCAATTTCTCCCAATCCATCAAGGTGGGTCAGGCTGGAAAATCAGAGTAATGTATGATGATATCAAAAAGAGTGACTAACCATTTAATTACTGTTTACATGTCCGGTTTTTTTCCATGCGTATTCCAGTTTCTTTACAATATTTGGTAATAGCTAGTTTCAATATATTTTGTGTGTATGTGCTCAATAATAGTATGTTGTTTACTGTTGACCATGTCCTGTCAATTCTTCCCTCCAGCCGCTTTGTGGCTCCCCAGACTGGTTCCAGTAGTCGGTATATGGGCCAGCAGAACAGTCCAGTGCCCAGCCCCTACACTCCTCAGAGCCCCGCCACTGGTTACATACAGCAGTATCCCCACCAACAACCGCCCAGCTACAACCAACACCAACAGATACAACAAGGTGAGAAAGAGTGTGTGTGTGTATTTTCATGTGCATGCGTGAGGGGACACTGAGGTATTGTTGAATATAGATAAGTGCTTCCTTGCACATCATTCTGAATGATTTATTGCAGGACATCAGTGCAGTTTCAGACTTGCATGTGTGGTTGAGACATTAGACAATTATAAGTATATAGAATTTGAAAGTTTGGGGTGTTTTATTTCACAACATGTGACCAAATGCTCCAAAGAAGGTTTAAAGAGATTTGTTTTTTTCAATATGATTTGTTGGGTTTTTATTTTAAGCTGGTGATAGTTTGCCAGTACAGTGTTGCTTTCTGACTTGACACTAATTTCTAGCGGATGTTATCAGCTTCACATGAACAGTGATGGAAAGTGCATTTAAATTTGTTTGGTGGCAATAACTAAATTCTTGTCTCGTAAATGCGAGTGTTATACTCGCATATGATTTGCTGCTGTGGTTTTGTAACAAAATTCAGTTCCTTCATTTTTAACCCTCAGAGGCCTACAGACACAATTTGCGTCCATATTCACATTCCTTCTTCTCAGTAGAATTGCCCATGAAATATTCATTACATCTATTGAGTGTAGTGCATATCAAATGAAACGACACGACTCGAGCTTGATGCTAGTTGCTCGTCAACGCGACTGTGTTGGCGAGAGAAATAATTATGAATTTACATCAATTTTAATCATTGTTACAATCAGCAAACGGCTCTGCATCCATCTCCACTCACTTATTATTATTTTTTTTAAATACTCATAAAGTCGTTGTTGCATAGATATAGAACATGTACCACAAGAAAGTGCAGAACCAGAGCTTTGTAATGATGTCAGTGTCACATATTTGTACATGTCGAAATAATCATTTTAAGAAGAGAGATCAAACTTCTGCAAAGTAATATCTTTACTAATTTCTTCACACATTTTCACACTCCTGCTTCTTGGTTGAATAGCTCACGATGTCCCCAATGCTTCACAATGTACGGCTTATTAAAATAAACAGCAGAACTTACCCTTTTCTGATAATGCTAGTTGTTTCTCTGCGTGACAATGTGTTGTTGAGTAAGACTTAAGTGGATAAAACGATGACATTTATTTCCTTTAGGCACGAAGCACCATACACCATTCCCTACACAATTATGAAAAAATATCTCTACTTCTTGTTATGTAAAAACACAACAATTTCATCCTTTTTTTCCCCCTTGATAGATTAACATAAAAAAGTATTTAATGATGGTTGATCTGGATAGCCTAACAAACAAGATACAGCATGTATGGTGTTTTATAATGACCAAGATGACGGCTGAAAAGTAAAAGTAGTGAAATAGCCTCAGGCTCACAGGGATAAGCTGTTGTTTCTTTTCTTTTTACATTTCCTTTTCACTATATTTTGCGGCTTAGAATATACAGTTAGTCATCCTTGCCAAAATAACTGTTATTTATGTTAGGTTTTTATTTAAATATCAGCCAGGGTTTTGGCTTGAAAAGTTCCCTGAACATGAATAGAATTTGCATTTGAGAGCTGCACAATTAACAGGAGGAACAGGTTTGATTTCAAGCAGTGATTTAACAAATGTCTGCTTCTCAAACAGGCTTGAGGCTAAAAGCCAAAAAGGTTAGCAGTTTACAGACAGTTATCATTTTGCCGGGTCGCTTAAAACCTCTGTGATTCCTATAATTACAGAAACTCTACTTTGGCAGCTATACCGAAACACTTTCTATTAAAGTCCTTTGTCTAATAAATGCTGGTTTATTTTATTAACATTTTTGGATATTTTTTGTTTTCTTGTAATAATGGACAACTCGCTAATAGATGATTAAAAAAAAACTGACTCCTTTTCTTTTTCTATCTGGAAGTGTCTGTGGCCAGTCCCATGGTACCAGGCAGCATACGAAACATCCATGAGGGCAAAGTATCGGGGCAGATGGCCAATGCTGCCAACCATCACTCAGACAGACATGGCACTGAGGACTACCTGAACATCGTGCACCGACTGGGCAATGAGGTACGACTCACAAGTCTAGAAATGAATGAATACATGAATTATAAACGTGCTACCCAACTGAGGCAAAAATGTAGTAAAAATAGTATATAAGTAAGTATATATTCATATATACAAACACATATATACACACTATACAGTAGGGTCCCATTTCAGTGAATGGGAAAGTGGTCTCAGACCTTCGGACTCTACTGTATACTATAAAAACATGGTAAACACAGTTTTTAAAATTCTGTTTTCAATTGGGCATTTTCCAAATTGACACGGGTTATAATGTGGAATCTTAATAGTTTCTTTCTAGTCTTTTGCCATTAAGTGACGAGGCCCCAAAGAAAATTAAAGATATTTTTTGATCATTGATTAATCTGTCATTTATTTTTTTGAGTCATCGATTACTTGTTTAGTCTATAAAAAGTCAGAAAATGGTGAAATATGTTGCTTGCTGTTTCCCAATTTCCAAATTAGTTGTGTATTTTTTTGCAGCAACATTTTGGTTGAAGGTCTAATGTGAAGCTAATGCCAAGTTGGTTTACATCTGTATTGTCTGTGTCCAGGAGGGTGACTCCGCCATGAGGAATCCTTCTTTCCCTCTGAGGTCTCCACAGTCAGGCTGCTCTCCAGCAGGGAGTGAAGGAACACCTAAAAGTAAGGACACTGGAAGAGGAAAGTTGGCATTGTATATATATATATATATATATATATATATATATTTTTTTTTTTTTTCCATTTAGGGAGAAGCCACTTTTGGCTCTGACAACACTGATAGTAATACTTAAAGTGATGAAATCAGCTGAATATTTATTGTGTTTTGTTCAGTTTTCATCACAGTGTTGGATCTGGTTTTATACGCATTCTTTTTCCATATCTGCTTCCTCGCAGCGGGTTCTCGCCCCCCGCTGATTCTGCAGTCACCACCTCCCTACGCACCCTCACCGAGGGAGGGAGGACCTGACCAGAAACAGCAGCTCCAGCAAAGGAAGAAAACCCCAGCGGTGAAAGAGGAGAAAGATATGTACGACATTGTTAGCTCTCCAAACAAGGACTCCACCAAACTTACTCTCAAACTGTCCCGGGTCAAGTCAAATGAGTCCGATCCCCCTGGTAAGTGAAGATTTTGGATCAATCTTAGTTTGATCTATTTTTTTTAAATCAGTTTAGTTCATTTTCCATTGTGTTCCAAGGTTTTCCACACATCCAGTTTCAAACCTTAGCAGCACTTGAAAGAGGTATTCTGTGCATACATCTTTCAAGAACAAAAAACATCTCCTCAGTCAGAACCCTTCTATTAATGGAAACCATCAACCAATTTAAATGCAGTCCTATATAAGTGTTTTTGTTATCTCAGGTGAGGGCGTGCCAGGCATGGACCAGAACTCGGACAATATGGATTCAGAACTGGGTTTTCAGCAGGTACCTGTCCTCCAGCAAAACCTAGGAGCCCGCCTGCAACAGGGCTCACAGGCAGTTGGTGCTAGTGGTCTCCAGCCGCCCAGTTCCCCTTACGACGAGGCAGAGCTAGATGCCCTTGCTGAAATTGAAAGGATAGAACGAGAGGCGGCTAGCGAGAAGTGTTCCAAGGAGGTGCAAGATAAAGGTGTGTAGGATTTCTTTAAATTGTATGAATGAAAGTGTTTCAGTATGTAGTTTTTTTATATTATTGTCTCTCTGTTTACAGATAAGCCACTGAAGAAGAGGAAACAAGACTCTTTTCCCTTGGAGCCAGGTGCGGGGGGACCAGGTGGCCCTACAGGTGCCCCGGGCAGTGGATCAACAGGAGGGGGCAATGCAGGCAAACTGACCCCGCAAGAGGCCACCGCAGCTGGGAATGGTGCCAGCCGCCCTCCCCTCATGGTGAGCATCGATCTCCAGCAGGCTGGCCGAGCTGATGGCCAGCTCGACCCCTGTCTGGCTGCCCCTATTCCAGCCCTTGAGGCCCAACGCTGGCCTGAAGAACCAGCTAGCGGGCCCGCTGCAGTGGAGGGCTCTGACACGGCTTTGCGGTTGAAACCAGATGGACGGCCGGAAGTCATCAAGAACAGGGTCGATAAACATGACAGCAGGAGAGAAGGTCGGGAGTCATCCAAACACCGGCATGATGAAAAGTCCTCTGACAGACGGGGAGATATGCCGAAGTCATCAAACCGAGGAGAACCTGGCCGAGACAGGGACCGAGATTCTGACAGAGACAGAAGGCATCGAAGCGAGACTGGTGGTCGAGACCGACGTTCCCCCGATGCTCGCTGCCGAAGTGACCGAGATCGGTCCGGCTTCAGGGCTTCTTCCACTGGAGAGCCCGGTCGTAGCAGCCATAGGCAAGATGGTTCCAAACCAGCATCATCCGCGTCTGGTGCTAAACTTCCAGATTCTTTCCCTGCTCAGCTCCTGGGAGGGCACAGTGGCGCACTGAAGAACTTCCAGATCCCTAAGGTGATCTGGGCAGACCCAAACCAAATACCTACCCACCCATTCAGCTGTCACTGCCTGCAATTTCACAAAACCAAATCACACCGCTGCTCACCCTTGTTTTGATTTTTCGTTTTTTCCATTTATTACTCCCTCCAGGAAATTGCGGTCGTAGTAGTTAGTGAAAATTCAACCAATCGCCGCAATATTTACAGAGACTGCAGAAGTCGTGCAATTTCTTTGCATTAAACAGTCCCTCCAGATAATTGCGATTGCAAACGCAAGAATTTGCAAATTTGCTAACTTGCCGTAAGTTGTCCACATGAAATCAACAGACCGCTGTCGCACTTTGGTCATCTCAGCGCGCAGGAAGTGATTAGATGTCTCTTCATTGGTAGTAGAAGTTGCATTGGAATTTTTGAGAAAGGCCGTTGCAAAATCATGGAGGGACTAATTCGTAAGCCTTTGGTTTATCCCGGGGATTGTTTTTAGAATTCTATTAACGCAATAACCTTCACCTAACCATTTATTTAAAGAAGAAGAAACTGTTTTGTTTGATTTATTAAATTCAGTCAGTCATGTGTTTAATCAAGAGCTAGATTCTTAAAGAAATGCTCCACTGCTGTTTCTCAGATGTTGCATGTGGGTAAATGTCTCCTAAAACCACAGAGTCATTTACACTATGGACATTTTTATGTTGACAGCTTCCATTTGTTTCAGCCTGTTGGTGTTTTGTTGATGTTTTGTTGTGAACAATACTCTATTGTCAATGCAGTGTTCAGAGGTGCAACCCATATGCCATGACCCAGTTGCATGCATCTACCGCAGTAAAGTTTTTACAGTTTTACATGCATTGTTTTGACTCATAGCATCTAATCATTGGCTGCTAGTGCACAATTACAATGGAACGTAATCATAGGTTTGCCAAAAGCTACTGTATGTTCGACATATTTAGCACCCAAGCAAATGACATTGCGCTGTTGGTAGTTTAATGTTGCAATCCTAGTCGGTAACACATCATGTGGTGGGGTTTTTTTTAGTTTCTCTTCAATAAATATCCATGCAAACCAACATATAGCAAAAAGCTGAATGTATTATATACAGTGTAAAAATTCTGGCTGCGCTAATATATTGGCCAGAATTAAAGTGTTTTCTTTGTTTTTTAAAACAACCACCATCCTCAGCTTTGGCGACTCGGTCATAATGGCAGGTGGGAGTTGCTACCTCGACACTTCATTGTTGACAATGTACCATGTATTACCATTACTCCGTGGAGTATTCCTTTAAGTCTTTGTTACCAGAACTATATTGAAAAACCTAACATCAAAATCACTAATCTAATGTCAGTTTGATCCATTGTTTACATATTTCATGTCTGTGAACAAAGCTCATATTTTTCTGTCTTAAACTTGCAAGTGTGAATTTTATTGCAAGACAAGTCAGAAGGCTTTACTGACTCTTTTGTTTTCTTTCAGATCAAACGTGATAAGGATGGCAGTGGTTCAACTGAAACTCACATCTGGGGCCAGCCAAAGGTTAAACTGGAGAGGCTGGGTTTGGTGCAGGACTTTGAGAAGAGGCCCAAGCCTGTGGTGGTTCTGAAGAAGCTCTCCATTGACCAGATCCAGAGGATCATTCGGCACAGCAAGTCTGGAAAGAACAGACTCTCCTCAAAGTCTAGCAAAAGTAAGAACAACATGCTATGGAAATGCAAGCACTCATTTCTGTCATTATTATAATTAACTTGAACATTATGTGCATTTTTGAAAGCCCTGATGAATTGTCACATGTTCAGGTGGTATGGACCCGGCGGTTCTGAAAGAGCTTCCCCCAGAGCTGCTGGCAGAGATCGAGTCAACAATGCCCCTGTGTGAAAGAGTTAAGATGAACAAGAGGAAACGAAGCACTGTAAATGAGAAGCCCAAATACGCTGAGGTCAGCTCGGATGAAGAGGCGAACGGAGAATGTGAGTCAAATGTTCTAATATTTTTATTTAGTTTGCAAAAATATTCTTAAAACGCAGTGAACCTAAAGACACAAGTGTGACAGACTACTGTGTGTGAATGTTGAGCTTCATGAATCTAAGGATCGCAGCGTCATCACGTTCATGGTCCCAAGAGGATGAAACCTAATGAATTTGGTGATGCTCTAACTTTTCTTCTGGCATCACCTGCAGGTCAAATTTTTCACTCATCCTGTGAAATAGTTTAACATCTCCTAGATCGACTGGCACCAAATTTTGTACAGATATTCACAGAGACCAGATGATGTATCTTACTGACTTTGATGCTCTGATTATTCTTCTACAATGTGATTCCCTTTTGTGGTTTTTAGTTTTCTTGGATTATCAGATGGATTAAAAATTTGGTTCAGACATTCAAATCCCCCTTAGGTTAATTTATCACTTATATCCCCTGACAGCCCCGAGACTGTCTGTTAAGGAAAGGACGATAGGACTACAGCCTCACTCTTGTTAAAGTTACTATAGCAAGGAGCTGGTGCTACTTTGATATACCGCTTTTATGTATATTTCTTTTAAAGGATCAGTCTGACTTACATAATATTATAATATTTCATCTCTACAGCTGCAAGGAAGCGTCAGCGTCGAGACAAAGACAGGTCCTGGGAGTTTGAGGAGAGGGAGCGCCGGGGTTCAGGGGAACATCGGAAAAGTGCGCAACGGGACACCCGAAGAGGCTCCGGGAGCCGCTACCGGGACTCCTCCGAAGAAGAATCACCACCGCCCAGCATTAGTGAAGGTCTGTTCTCAAGTCATCACAGCATTGCACATGATGTTTGTTTTTGTGTCTGATAGTGAAAGAACTGCATAGATCTTCAGAGTTAGACCTAAAGCCACAATAGATCGAAGACTAATGTTCTTATTTCCGTATAGACGCATACATAAGACTTGACATCAGACCAGAATGAAAAAAAGGTTAAGATGAAGTTTCTTCTCACTCAGTTGCCAGAAAAATGAAGATGAAAGAGAAGCAGAAGAAACGGAAAGCATATGAACCCAAGCTTACCCAAGAAGAGCTGATGGACTCGTCCACATTCAAGAGGTTCTTGGCGAGCATTGACAACATACTGGATAATCTGGAAGATGTGGATTTTACTGCCATGGGTAAATAACAGCTGACTGGCTTTCAAATTATATGGATTTACAACCAACTACTCAAACGTTTGTCTTTACATGATATGTTCACTGTGTGTTTTCCAGCAACAGATGATGATGAGATACCTCAGGAACTGCTGCTGGGTAAACACCAGTTAAATGAGCTGGGCAGCGAGTCTGCTAAGATTAAGGCCATGGGCATCTCCAGCAGGGTAATGTGAAATGTATCATAAATACAAATATACACAGACTTTAGTCGGACTGTTACGGATAGTGACCAGTGTTGCTGCGTCATACGCACGTCTAAATAATGATCTCTGTTCTTTTAGATCCCAGCAGACAAGCTGGTGAAGCTGCTGAACATACTGGAAAAGAATATCCAGGATGGGTCCAAGCTTTCCACCCTGATGAACCATGTGAGCTCATATTTCCTTTTTGTATTTTGTGTTGCGTGTACTCCATAAATTATCCATGTAAAAAAAATGGAAACAAATGGTCACTGACAAAAACAGAAAAACTTTTGATTGATTTTAGTTTAGTTATTTCATAAATAGACCTTTTTTTTGCGTTTATATAGTATATATGAAAGTTTGTTTTGCCTGAGTAAATGGAAACCTTTGGGCTCCAGATAGTAAAATGTATTCACATTTTTTTTCCCTTTCCAACCTCAGGACCACGATGCAGAGGACGAGGAGAAACTGTGGAGAGACCTCATAATGGAGAGAGTCACAAAGTCAGCAGACGCCTGCCTAACGGCTCTTAATATTATGACCTCATCTCACATGCCGAAGGCTGTCTACATAGAAGACGTCATCGAGCGGGTGCTACAATACACCAAGTTCCATCTCCAGAACACACTGTATCCACAGTATGATCCTGTCTACAGGGTGGACCCACATGGAGGTGAGGATAAAGGGGGGAAAAAAAAGACTGCTGTCTGGACCGTCTGTTATGATAAACCACAGAGTCCCTGTAATTCAGGAAGGGTTAAAGTCAACAGAGTGCACATTTTTGAAACAAAAGCACTTTGCGGAATCAGTATAACAGGGTTATACTCTCATCCATGTAGGTGGCTTGTTGAGCTCCAAGGCAAAGCGTGCAAAATGCTCCACACACAAGCAACGCGTGATTGTCATGTTGTACAACAAAGTGTGCGACATCGTCAGCAACATCTCTGAGCTCCTAGAGATCCAGCTACTTACAGACACCACCATCCTTCAGGTAAAAACTACAACTACTTAGAAACTGTTTGGTTTCAGTTATCTGTGTATATCCAGGGGGAAAAAACAGTTTGACAAAGTAAATAAACTACATTGGAAAACCAGATGATTCCTTCTTTCCTGACAGCACCTCTTTGTTCACTATAACAATCTTCTCTTTTTTCTTCTTCTACTTTCCACTCTTTTCTATTATTGCTTCACTTCTCGTTCTCTCCTTTCTCTGCTCTTTTCTTTCCCCAGGTTTCTTCTATGGGAATCACTCCATTCTTTGTGGAGAATGTCAGTGAGCTGCAGCTGTGTGCCATTAAGCTGGTTACAGCAGTAAGTTTTGTTATTTTTTTCCTTTCTGAAAAGACATTCAGTGAGTAAGAATTCTGTTTTATTGCCTACACCCACACCCTCCTTTAGTGTGCATCACCTTGGATATATATTTTTTTTACAAAACCACTACACTGTGAGGGTAAAGAAAACCTGCCTTAATGTTCCCCACCTCCAGGTGTTCTCACGTTATGAGAAGCATCGGCAGCTCATATTGGAGGAGATCTTCACGTCTTTGGCTCGACTTCCTACCAGCAAACGCTCCCTCAGGAACTTCAGGTATGTTGTTTTATATGAATTCACATTTATTTGCCATTATGGCCATTAGGTGTAGCAGAGAAGATGTGTCAAATGAGAGGCTTGATTATTGTTCAGCCACAGAGGTGAAGATTTCCCAAAGCAAAAATGTCTTCCTTCTACCAAGTCCATTACTTTTTAATACTCATGATGTATATTGTGTCCCTATAAAGGCTGAACAGCTCAGACAAGGATGGAGAGCCAATGTACATCCAGATGGTGACGGCCCTTGTGCTGCAGCTCATCCAGTGTGTGGTCCACCTTCCCAACGACAAAGACGTTTTTGATGAGTACGACAGCAAGGTAGGAGAGCACCACACAGGCAAACAAATACACCTTATGTTTATACAAACACACATTCAGACATATTATTTTCTAGCACATTCACACATGCTGTTCAGGCTAATCTAACAATTTCAATTTCTTTTTTTTCTTTTTTTTAGGTGGATCAAGATGTGTTGATAACCAACTCGTATGAGACGGCAATGAGAACAGCACAGAACTTCCTCTCAGTCTTCCTCAAGAAGTAATTGCTTCCGTTTCCATATTGTCCTGTGTGCTTGTTGATTATAAAGTTGTTTAGAAGTAAAGCTGTACACACAGTACTGTAGTTATTTATCCTGAAAGTTGTCAATATATATCTCTATAATGCATAAAAGGCTAAAGCCCAACTGCTATCTGCTCATTTGGAACCTTTCTGATCTATTACTGCCAATATTTCTTATGCCCTCTGCAATCAGCAGAAATGTGCATCATATCACCCTGTGCCTGCTGGTACTACAAAGATACAAACAGTACAGGAATCCTTCAGCAAAATATTTCTGTTATTATTTTCTTGCCTTATGTTTTTCCTCTGTCACTCCCCCTCCCTCAGATGTGGAAGTAAGCAGGGAGAAGAAGATTACCGGCCACTGTTTGAGAACTTTGTCCAGGACCTGCTCTCTACAGTTAATAAACCAGAGTGGCCGGCTGCCGAGCTGCTGCTCAGTCTGCTTGGGAGACTACTGGTTAGTGTGACAGGGCTCTTTCATTAAACTGCAAATGCAACTATATGTATTTCAAGTGTTTCCAAGAATAGTTCATCCAGAAGCTGTTTTAACACCTTTTTGGAAAAGGCCTCATCGTGTGCATTCTTTGCATTGTAAGCACAGAACACGCAAGAGAAAGTCAATCACGGCATTTCTTGTTGACGTCTGTTCCTGTGTTCTGTCTCTGCCTCCATCAGGTGCACCAGTTCAGTAATAAGCAGACAGAGATGGCTCTGAGAGTGGCATCTCTAGACTACCTGGGTACAGTGGCTGCCCGCCTGAGGAAGGACGCAGTCACCAGCAAGATGGACCAGCGATCGATTGATCGAATTCTTCAACAGGTAGAGAAACAGCTGCACTTTGAACCTATATATATATTGATATTCATAGTGACAAAAGGAAGCATATAATGTGTGTAGTTTCTCTTTAGATATGGATTATCTCCTGATTAATTGTACTTTATATAATCTTCATCTCTGGTTGTATAGTCTTCAGGTAATGACGACACCCAGCAGCTGCAGAAGGCTCTCCTGGACTACTTGGAAGATAATGCTGAGACTGATGCTTCACTGGTGGTGGGTTTACATTAGACTGTACGAATGGTGACTTCAAACAATGTTTAAAAGTCTACAGTCATATGCATGTTCTGAATGTTCAGTTAAATTGTCTTTTTAGCCACATATTTAATGTGTCTTGCACCATCACACAGGTAACCTGCATATGTCAGCTCTATTATAAAACTACGCCATAAACTCGCATTATAACATGCTCAAATTACTTAACATTGCACCCCATCTTTCTTTTCTCTCTGACTACTTATTCTAAAGAAATATTTACTGATGCCCTTTCTGTTTTTTTTTTTCTTTTTCTCTAGTTTGCTAGAAAGTTCTACATTGCCCAGTGGTTCCGGGACGCCACCACAGAAGCTGAGAAGTCCATGCGGAACCAGAATCCGAAGGATGAGGATTCGTCGGACGGACCACAACATGCCAAGGAGATGGAGACCACCGGTGAAATTATGCAGCGTGCCGAGAAGCGTAAGAAGTTCTTACGCAACGTCATCAAGACCACGCCAGCTCATTTCGCCACACTGAAGTAAGGGCATGTGAATGTCTCCATCTGTTGTATACGATTCATAAACCTTTCGCGTTCTGTCACAGCCGCTTGTCGGTTACAGTCTCACGGCCCGTTGTATGACTTTATAATCCCATAATATTCTTCCTCTTCTCCCGTCTCTCCAGAATGAACTCTGACACTGTGGACTATGAAGACTCCTGTCTGATCGTGCGTTATTTGGCCTCCATGAGGCCGTTCGCCCAGAGCTTTGATATTTATTTAACACAGGTAAGATTTGAATATTATATACCATATGTAATTTAATTGTTTTCATGACCCACAGCTGCAGAAAATATCTATAAATAACACACAGTATATAGTATGAAGTGGTGCCAAGGCTGTTTTTGTCTCTGTTATGTAAACTTCTGAATTGAAAAAGCCAGAAGTCATTTTGTGTAAATATACACATATATAATATACTTTTTTTTTTTCTTTTCAGATCTTGCGAGTCCTTGGGGAAAGCGCCATCGCTGTAAGAACTAAAGCCATGAAATGTCTGTCTGAGGTTGTGGCTGTGGACCCCAGCATACTGGCAAGGGTATGTATGGATCTGTGTTTTAAAGACAGTCTGTCGTCCCTGATTTACATTCATATACCGTACATTAACCTATGTTCTTTTCATTTTCTTGCTCTGTTAAAACAATCTGTATCTTGTAGCCTTAGGTTTTTTTTTTTACTGTGCTGACAGTCTTCTTTACTTCTGCAGTCGGACATGCAGCGTGGCGTCCACGGTCGTTTGATGGACAACTCCACAAGTGTGCGAGAGGCAGCTGTAGAACTGCTGGGCAAATTTGTGCTCAGCAGACCCCAACTCACTGAGCAGTACTACGACATGCTTATAGAGAGGATACTGGTAAGTCGCCTGCTAATCCGTAATAGTACTATTAAGTATTGTGTTGCAAGTTCATGGATCTCCATTTGGAAACTTTCAATACATATATAAATATAAATATGTGCTCAATGACCATTAAAAGTAGATTGTTGATACAAGACTTCACTCAACACTGCCTGAACGCATCCTGTGTAGACGGTGTTGAAACTTCTCAATTGCATATTGTGATGTTGACCATCGTACTATGGACTAGCTGCCCAGTGTCCACCATGTTAGTTCATCAAGAGCCGTCGTCATAGTAAACCTTTTGGTGATGTGTCTTTGAGTTGTGGTCTATTCATGTTACACCTTTTGAGATTGTGAGTTTTACACTTAAAAAAAAAAATCCTTAGTAAACTAGCGTGTGCCTGTTTAACACGTATGCAAATGAAAGAGCGATGCAGGAATGGTATTTTCTCTCGTCAATGCGTAAAGTTGTCCTTCACTTTAGATGTTTCGGGTTTGATTTTACACTCTTGAAATAATATAAGGAACAAGTTTAGTAGCAAGATTAGTGCAGGTCATTAAAGCGCTGTGGTATATGCACTGTTGATTTGGAAATGCAATCCAACACAAAAGCTTTGCACTTATTCTTTGTACTCAGCATCTGAGAAGTGAACGCATTGAAATTGTTGTGCCTGTCGTCATGGAAATGTTCATGAGGGTTCATGAGAAGTTCACTTTTTATTATAGTCTTACACTGCCACTCATTGGAAGAAAAATGCTATTGCACCCCAAGCAGCCATTTGTAAATGGAAACATTTACAATCTTGTTTTTGACTAAATGTTGGAAGGATGTTGCGAAACCTTTATGAGTTAAGGATTTTTTTTTATGTGCACAGGACACTGGTATCAGCGTGAGGAAACGGGTGATCAAGATTCTCAGAGACATCTGTCTGGAACAGCCGACCTTCAGTAAGATTACTGAAATGTGTGTGAGGATGATCCGCAGGGTCAATGATGAGGAAGGGATCAAGGTATTTATTCCACTTAATCAGTCTGCACCTTTTGTCTCTTCAGGAATGTAGTTGTCGTTGAGACATGACTTTGATTCATTTCTCATTTGAATGCCTGATTGGTTTGCAATAATTTTTTTTTGGCATTCATAGAAATTGGTGAATGAGACATTCCAGAAGTTGTGGTTTACTCCAACTCCAGCCCATGACAAAGAGACCATGACCAGAAAGATCCTCAACATCACTGATGTGGTGAGTTCATCTGACGTAGCAGTTTGTTGTATCCAATATTAACAATAATAAACCACACCAAAAAAAATATCTTTCATCAGCCTGATCCTCTATCATAATTATATTTTTCTCTAATTTGATCAGTGTGTTCTTAATTGTCACATCTGATTTCTTCCTTAGGTTGCAGCTTGCCGAGACACCGGCTATGACTGGTTTGAGCAGCTTCTTCAGAATGTAAGTGTTTAGTTTTGGTCTCAACGGTTGTGCAATATATCATTTTCTGAAACCTGGGAAAAAAATAGACATGTTCCCCTCTTGTTCTAGCTTCTAAAGTCTGAAGAGGATGCATCATATAAGCCAGCCAAAAGGGCCTGTGTTCAGCTAGTCGACAATCTGGTAGAGCACATCCTCAAATATGAGGAGTCTCTTGCAGGTATGTAAAACCACGCGCAAGTGTACTTGCACTTAAATATTTTTTTCCAAATAGTAATCTGTGAACTTTAATGAGTAAAAATTTTCTTTGTTTTTATTTCCTCTGTAGAGAACAAAGGTGTAAACTCAACACGGCTAGTGGCGTGTATCACCACCTTGTACTTGTTCAGCAAGATCAGGGCCCAGCTCATGGTCAAACATGCCATGACCATGCAGCCTTACCTGACCACAAAGTGTAACGTAAGTTGATTAAATTAACCTAATAAGTAATTATGAAGGAGCTGCCACAATTAAGACGTGTTTTATTTACTTCTTTCACCTATTTCATAATGATTTTTTTTTCTGATTGTTAATGAACCATCAATCGACCCAGTAATGAGCGATGTATTATGTCCCCCTGCAGACTTCCAATGACTTCATGGTCATCTGTAATGTGGCAAAGATCTTGGAGCTCGTGGTACCTCTGATGGAGCACCCCAGTGAAACTTTCCTTGCCACCATCGAGGAAGACCTCATGAAGCTCATCATCAAATACGGCATGACTGTACGTGGCGGTGGCTTCTTTAGAAATGTGTATTGCATGAAACGGATTCAGTGTTTTTAAGCATGGAGATGACACGATGGTTTTCCTTTTATCTAGGTGGTCCAGCACTGTGTGAGCTGTCTTGGAGCTGTTGTGAACAAAGTCACGCACAACTACAAGTTTGTCTGGGCTTGCTTCAACAGATTCTATGGTGAGATATACAATTAGAAACTTGATATGTGGTGTTTTTTCAGTGTGAGTGTGGTGGTACAAAAGGCAAACAGATACGCACTACAGAAATACTTGAATGTATCATTTTATTTTTTCTCCAGGTGCACTTAACAAGTTGAAGATTCAGCATCAAGAGGATCCAAACAGCACGACGTTAGTAGCGAACAAGCCTTTCCTACTGCGGTCGCTCTTCACTGTGGGTGCCCTAGCCCGACACTTTGACTTTGATCTGGAGGAGTTCAAGGGTACCAACAAGGTAGGGTAGCAGTTTATGTTTAATAATGTATAATTATTAACATTAAAGTTGAGGAAAGCAGTGCACTGCAACCAGGCCAATTATTAGGTATTGGATTCCAATACAAAACAGCCACTGATGAAAAATATTACTGCAACTGCCTGTGACCGCCATAACCAACGTTAAAGTTAGATGTGGAACCAAAACCCTTGCATTATCACCTTAATTGCAGCTACAACAAATAATAAAGAATACACCGTCTCACATTATGTTTGTGTGTATGTTTTCTTACAGGTTGTTATCAAGGAGAAAGTTCTTGAGCTGCTGCTATACTTCACCAAACACGAGGACGAGGAAGTCAAGACCAAAGCCATCATCGGCTTAGGCAAGAACATCTTTTTATTTTTTTTTAATAATTAGATTTGAAAAACATTAAAGGTCACCAAGGGATGAACTAGACATGTACTAGTCAAGATCAGGATGTTCATATCTCAGCAGTCGGAGATGGAAACTCTTATCAGATGTCTTTGCTGTTCTCTTCTCTCAGGCTTCCTCGTAATCATGCATCCCAGCCAGATGTTTATGCCAGAGGTGAAGACCTTGTACAATGGCATCCTGGCTGATGCCTCCTCTTCCATCAACCTCAAAATCCAGATCCTCAAAAACCTCCAGACGTACCTTCAGGAGGAGGACTCGCGGATGCAGGAAGCGGACAGAGAATGTATGTGAAGTTGTGGCTGTTGCTGTTGTCGTTTGACAGTTGTGATTACACGATCGCAGTGATGAATGAATTGTTGATTTTTAGCATTCATTCATTGCAAAAATACATTGCGCTACATGAGCTTAGTACTTTTATATGCACTAAGAATGAACAAAATATGATACTTTGTGTCCTTGCAGGGAAGAAACTGTCAAAACAGGAGGATCTTAAGGAGATGGGAGACATCTCTTCAGGGATGAGCAGCTCCATTATGCAGCTTTACCTGAAACAGGTGTTGGAGGCATTCTTCCATACCCAGTCCAGTGTACGGCACTTTGCTCTCAACGTCATTGCTCTCACACTCAACCAGGGTCTCATCCATCCTGTACAGGTAAGCAGTGAGAGCTAGAGTAATTAAAGCATAAATTCACTTTGGAACCAGTAGACAAAAACATGTGCAAAACAAATCTCATACACATACAAAGTAGAAAATGTATCAATATAATATCAATATTGTCACACAAGACTACATGAAATGAAGATTAAATGTTGTTATATTACCACTGATTTTCTTTCTGAAAATGTACTAACTAACCTTTTAGTATCTTAAACTCAGATCCATTATTTTATGCATGCTAACATGACATCTCTTTTCGTACCTGTACAGTGTGTTCCCTACCTCATTGCCATGGGAACAGACCCAGAGCCCAGCATGAGGAACAAAGCTGACCAGCAACTGGTGGAGATAGACAAGAAGTACACAGGATTCATCCATGTGAGTTGTTATTCACTTCTCTCGAATTTAATAATTATTGTACCTGGATAAGGAATTCCAACTTCGCCCATTACTTCTCCTCAAGCGCTCCCAAAAAGTTTTATACAATTTTTTTTCCATATACTGTATGTAGTCAAACTGTGTAACAACTTTTCCATTACAGCAGCTGTCTTGAACATTTGTCTCTTAAGTTTGTAACACTTCCTCCTCGCTGTATCTGTTCCCAGATGAAGGCAGTTGCTGGAATGAAGATGTCATACAATTTGCAGCAGGCCATTGAAATGATGTCTCGTAAGACCATCATAAGAGGTTTCCGACAGGATGAGACACACTCAGCACTCTGCTCCCACCTCTTCACCATGATCCGGGGGAACAGGCAGCACCGGAGGGCTTTCCTCATTTCGCTGCTGAACCTCTTCGATGACAGTGCGGTGAGTAAGCCTACGTGTATAGTGGTGTTGGCTCACTGAACACATGCCAATTTAGATGTACTTGGAGTTTGCCAGCAGTATGTGTTGGCAAGAAATGTGTTTTATACGACTCTTATGGATACAGGCAACACTACAGCAAACACTGTAAATTTTTTTTTTCTTCCAGAAAAGGTTATTTTATAAATTTACCCTCAACCTTGCTCTTCGCTCTTTTCTTTCTTTCTGCAGAAGACAGAAGTAAACATGCTGCTGTTCATAGCAGACAACCTAGCCTGTTTCCCATACCAGAGCCAGGAGGAGCCTCTCTTCATCATGCACCATATAGACATCTGTCTGTCTGTGTCAGGCAGCAACTTGTTGCAAACCTTCAAAGAGGTAGTATAGCTTTTTTTTAGGAGTATCTTGCATCAAAATTAAGTTGGAAATATGGTTGAAAAAACCTGTGAAAAGCACATCATAGAAAAAAAGACTTTATATTATTTTATATTTACATTTTCTTTTGTCTCTTTTCAGCTTCTGCTGAAGGAGCCGAGGCGCAAAGAGAAGAAGGTAAAGGAGTGGAAGAACACGTCGGATGGGGAGGACGAAGAGGAAAAAATGAACTGCGACTCTTACAGAAGCGGCGAGGGAGAAAACAGCAGCGACGATGATGTGGTACGGCGGCCCAAAAAGGCCAGGAAACCAGTAGCAGACTCTGAGAGCTCAGAGTCTGATCTGGAGGATTTGGATGTTGAGGATGCGGACAAGGTGATGAGGCTCCTCCCAGACAATCCCTCAGGTCTCTTGGACTTTGCTAACGCTGTTCAGGGCATCCTGTTGCTGCTGGTGCTCAAACAGCATCTGAAGAATCAGTATGGATTCTCTGACGGGTAAGAGCTACAAAACCTGTGTCCTCCCCCTTTATCTATAACAATATATCTGAACTTTTTAGTGCAGATTACTTTTATTACTTCTGATATTCAGCCATGTTGGTAAGTTTATTTATTTATTTTTTTTATTTTTATTTTTTTGTCTTCCAACAGTAAAATTCAGAAGTACTCTCCGACGGAGTCAGCCAAGGTGTACGATAAGGCAGTGAACAGAAAAAACACTGTTCACTTCTACCCACGGCAAACCATCGACTTCATCTCCAACAACATGGCTCACGCCACACTGACAAGTGATATCAAGAGGCGGATCGTCAAACAGTACCTAGATGTAAGTAATGATGCTACATCAGGTTTGGAGTCATTGACAGTACTTATATGCATCACTACGAGCTGCTGCTTTTTAGCGAGTATTTAAATAAAACGTAATTTCAAGTCATCCCGTCTATGCAATACGTGAAAGCGTGTCTGCTCAGAAGAGTTGTGCCCTTCATTGAATCATTGAAAGCCTGCTTGAGTCCAAACACCACTCTTGTCAAAGTTGTTTCTTAGAGGTTGATGTGTTGTGTGAAACTTGACTCTTGTCGTCTCACGTCACACAGTTCAAGGTTCTGATGGAACATCTGGACCCAGACGAGGAGGACGAGGAGGGAGAAGCGTCTGCCAGTGCTAACATCAGAAACAAAGCCATAAACGCCCTACTGGGAGGCATAGGCCCCATGTCAGGCCCCAGTCCACGCAATCAGGCAGGACCAGAGACGGATGATGATGACAGTGATGGTGATGACAGGACCCCAGGGGTGAGATATAGAGGAATAAAACACATTTCTAAAAAAAACATTTTTAAAATTGTGGACGAAAATAGCACAACCTTTTTCCTTCTGTCCTCTCTGCAGTCCTCTCGAAAGGCAAGGCGAGCGGGTGACCCCTCAGACCCCGGCCGTATGAGCGAGACAGTGGATTCTATGGATGTGATCGCCCTTTGCTGCCCCAAGTACAAGGACCGGCCGCAAATAGCTCGAGTCATCCAGAAGACGTCTAGTGGATACAGCATCCACTGGATGGCCGGCTCCTACTCGGGGCCCTGGGCAGATGCCAAGAAACGCGATGGCCGCAAACAGGTGCCTTGGGTGGACACTATTAAGGAGTCGGACATCATTTACAAGAAGATTGCCTTGACCAGCAACCACAAACTGAGCAACAAAGTAGTACAGACTTTACGCTCACTGTATGCAGCGCGGGAAGGAGGGGCTAGCTAATGGCTCCCGTTTTTTTTTTGTTTTTTGTTTTTTGTTTTTTTTTCTTTTTGGTCCCCCCTGCTCCATTTCTACTTTATCAAAATCCTCTTCCTCCCTGCTCCTGCTCCTCCTCCTCAACCTCAACCTGCCACCTCCAACAACACAGCCAAACTTCACTGGATTCCTACCCTCCTCCTCCTCTCCTTCCTCATCATTTTTGTAAGAAAACACAAGAGGGCAAGAATATTTGACACTACATACTTTTACATGAGTTATTCTTGCAAAAATGAAAATGACACAAAACATAAGACTTATTATATTAGAGGGACTGCTCATGTTTTGTTTGTGTACAAGTGCAGAGGATAGAATCCAGAAGGCATTAAAGGAATAATTCACCCAAATTATCCCTTAAAATGGCTATCAGAAAAGAGACCTGGAGGGAAATGTTTTGTCAACATTGTTGTGGGAGCTCCTTCGCTGTTGTGCAGCAGATTCTAGTCACTCATTTCTACTCCCACTGTATCATAGTTTAACACAACAAAAAACTAAAATGTTTATATCTCTGAAGACAAAAAAGCTGTAAAAAAAAGAATAAAACCTTAAGTGAATGTTGGAAATTAGTCTTTTTGATGTTCTTATTAAAGTGTTTTTGGAGTTTATTATACTACTAGCACCCTGATGGTTTTTTCCTTTTAGCTTTTAGATATTTGAAAGAAAAATAAGAAAAAGAAAAAAAAAAAAGACAAGAATTTTTATTTTTGTTCACTTTTATTTGTCCATGCTGTACAATGGCAGAGTGCTCTGAATATAATTTATTCTATTTCGAACTACGCATGCAGTATATGTGGCCTATTGCAGGAGGATATTTTGTAAATGTAGATTTTGTTGTATTAGGTCACCCTAGTAATAAGAGGAAAGGGGATTCATACCCTTTTGGTGGAACAAATACTGCAATAAATTTTCTACTTCTTTGTCACTTCTCTGCTCCAAGTGTTAATCTGATCTTTTCATTTTGCAAACCAACCAAAGTGTAGGATGCTACGAGCTGGATACTGCTAAAACACACAGGCCTGGAACGATTGAAGTGTTGATCATTTACCTGAAACAAGTTGTTAAAACACAACAAAAAAAGGTCAAACCAGGAGTGCAGCAACAATCTGTGAGCTCTATTATTTATGTATTGTTCTACATTTGAATATACTCTTTAATTTATAATTTTGATGTAATTCTGACTTCTTGTGACAAGGTTTGCTCTTTGGATATTCAAGCCTTACCTCGCTATGATAGAGACCTAACATTAGTGTTGTTGGATATTTTTATGGCAACTGTAAAGAAGTAGTTAGAAGTATATACAAATATATATACTAGCAATGCTTGATCAAATAGAGTCTGTTAGAATCAGAGCTACATTAGACAATACTGATACTATAACTTAATGTAATAGTTTCAGTCATCCAACTCACTGACTGATGTGAATTTTATTTTTATTTTTTTTTATATATTATATCTTTTCAGATGACATTAGACGACTTTAGAGATTTTCTTTGCTGAACAAAAGTCTGTTAGGACATTGTATGTGTGACGCTGTGGATTAATCCAGTGTTATTCCTAGAGGGCGCTACGAGGCATTCTTGGACCAAGTGGCTCGCCGTAGTCTGGTGACGTCACTAGCCAGAGTTTTGCAATGTTTTGGCGCGGTTTCCGACTTGGTCGGTTTGAATCTGTTTGATTCATTTTGTAAACATTAGCTCTTCAGCTACGAGACATGGAGCGGTACGTCTTTTATTATTAACGTCATTTTGCTTCACAGAAAATATTCAGCCCACAACATTTGGTAAAATGTAACGTTTTTGGCAACTTAGCTGAAATATTGCCAACCAACCGCCCTTATTGTGGCTTTACATTAACGTTAGCCTCCTTTAACGTTAGCTACCGTTGACGTTCGTTTTGTTTGTTACCAACGTTCATACTAATTTTACAGCTCGCTGTGAGATACAACCCGGGAAATATTTTAGAAATTTTAATTGAGTTCATTAAGGTTAGTTAGACGTGGTGTAGGGAGACGCTCTGAACGTCGAGTTCAGTCAACAATAGTATTAACGTTACGGTTAGCTAGCTAAGCTACTCCATAACATACACTTGGATACTGACAGATACTGCGTTAACCTAATATGGCCATATCCACTGCTATAAATATGTAGCCAACATTATCGTACTAATATGTCGCTTTTCTGTTATTTGCGCGACTTTGCATACAATAAAATGACCTTAATAAAATACGTGTTTGTTTTGTGTAATAACTTGTGTGCAGTGGAAGGATGAGTCGAGCAACAGGCAGGCAGTCGGAGCTGCCTATGCGAGTCCAAGACAGCAACAGGATGAGCATGGTGTACACAACGCCTCAGAGGTTGGTTTAAAGTTACTCTAATAATAGTCAATGCGTCTTTAATACAGTCAAAAAATATCGTTAGACAGTACTTGTAGGCAAATTTGTGTTTGGTGTAATGTTACAATAATACAGTTTACTCTTCGAGTATTACTAATATGAGGTTGTATTCAAAATATTACACAGTGACTGCATTGTTTGGACAAGATTGTTGACAGAATAAAGTCAATCAAGATGTTGTTTAGTTTCAGTCTGTTTCCTATAGATGTGAGGTCAAACTGGGTCATGAATATCAGGACATTATATAGTAAGAGGCTTCATAGTAAAGACCTCTGCTTATTTTTGGGTGGTATTTCAAAAACTTGATGACTGAAGAAAGATGAAAAATAGATTAATCAGAGTTTGTTCAAATGTGTGTAAGTCAATATGTGTAGCATTTTTTTTTTTCACATTTTTGTTTGTTTACAGCAAACAGCCTTCTTTTGGAAAGCTCAACATACCCAAACCACAGTCTGTGACCTCTGAAAAGAGGACCAGCTTCTTTGGTGGCAGGTATGTGAATAATTTCAGCAAAACAAGTATTCAATACTTAAACATGTCAAAAGGAGAGAACAATACCTCTGTGAAAATATCAGCCGACTGAGCCTTTAATAACTTTATTTGAACCAATGTCATGTAGTAACATTCAAGGATTAACCAAATAAATGAGGTTTTAAAAAAAGTACTGAATTAACTAAATTAGAAAAGAATTGATAATTACTCAAAGTTTCATTATGAATTAGTAACATTCTGAGTGTGTTTCTTTTGATTTCCCATTTATACACTAATGCAATGTAATTATTTGGAGGCAAATTGATATTTAGTTGTGGTGTGTTAATATTTTGAATGCAGGACTAGTGGAGCCAGCATGCCTCGCAACAGCACCATGTCAGGGTTTGGAGGAACTGAGAAAATCAAAGATGCCCGGCCGCTGCATGACAAATCTTTTGTTCAGCAGTGTATCAGACAGCTGCATGAGGTAAAAACACAAGCAGCTGAATTATAAGTAATAAGGTCTTAAATGTGACTTAATCATTTTTGTACCTAAAGTTGCAGCAATAAAAGGTGTTGGAATATTTCTTGGAAACCATAGCCTGATATTGTCTTTTACATCTTTATAGTTCTTGACAGAGCAGGGCTACCCTGGCACTTTGTCCACCAAGACCCTACAGTCTCCCTCAACCAAGGAGTTTGTGAAGATGTTTGAATTCATCTACCGCCAACTCGACCCAACGTTTGAGATGCCGAATTTAAAAGTAGAAGAGGAGGTTCCAGCTATCCTGAAAGCTCTGAGGTAAATGCTTTAATTGTCTCACCATCCACACAGCCTTCAAGTTCATGTTTTGACATACACTCAGTGGCCAAATTTTATCTGATGAAATATGCAGTAAATGGAGCAAAGCTTGTACTGGTCGCTCTACTGAATACGGTACTCAGTGTCTGTATTAGCTCTGAAAAAATGGTATGGGCATTGGGCAGTTTGGCTGTGTTTACTCATGGTAGTTTAATCCCCAATTTAGAGAAAGGTAAAGATTAAACAGTTCAAGTTACATTCATAGAAGTCAAATGTTTATATATAAATACAAGAATAATAGAGAAAATATCTTTAAAAAGGTGACAGCGTGCTACAAAATATTGTAAGAAGTCTGTACATGTAAGTAGTTTAAGAAACTTCTTCACTTCTCTCCATTTTTTTGATTTGTTTAGGTATCCATTTGTTCTCTCCAAGTGTTCCATGTATTCTGTCGGAGCGCCCCATACCTGGCCTCAAGCACTGTGTGCCCTCATGTGGCTGATTGATAACGTCAAGGTGAGAAGAAAACAGCACTTTCAAATAGAAATTAGTGGACTGGTTTTATACAACCAGGTTCATGTATGTGATAGAATACAAATCGCAACAAAGAAATTCAACTCATGTAGAATATATCATGAAATTGTGTTTTTATACTCGATCTGTGTGTGTTTGTCAGATTAACTGGAGTTTGAGTAAACAGGAGCTGCTTTTCAGTGACTTCTGTGAAGACAGTGACAACATCGAGGAAGGGGCTGAGTACAACAAGGTACAGACTGATTTTAATAGCACCCAGGCATGAAGACTGCACTTTTCTTTTAACTGATGCTGTTTTGTAAAACAATATATAATAGATAAGAAAACAATTATTTGTATTGGACATAAGACCTTTTTATTATTACAACAGTTGGTGTTTTCTTACTAATGTGTCACAAAGCGTACAGTGACACTTCTCTGAGCAAACTCTTAATCAGAACATTATGATTTAGTCTAAATCTAACCGATTTATTTTATTTTTCATCTTCACTTGGATTGGATTTCTGCGCAGCTCTTCCTCGACTACACGGCTGAGACATACTGCAAGTTCATGCAGGGTGATGACACATATGAAGATGAGGATGAAATGTTCCTCACTAAACTAAGTAAGCATTTAATTGGTTTCTTTTCATATTTAAGCATCATGTTTCTTTAGGACAGTGAACCAACTGTAATTGCAATAAAACCTGCGCTAGTAAAAAGCCAGTAAGTTATTTAATCCTCACAAAAGATGGACTACCCAGGCACCACCCCTTTGCTTAAACCAAATGTATGCATTTCCAGTAGTGAGAACATATGTATTGTAGAATTGACAAATCAACAAGCAATGAATATAGGCATGTTACATATAAGTGTATGGTTGTGTGTGTTCACAGAGAAGCTTTACAATGTTGATGAAGTCCTGCTGGCCTCAATGGAGGAGAAACACAGAATACTTAGTGATGAGGTTAAACGACTGGAGAAGGAGAGCCAAACGGTCAGAAGACTTTTCTGTTCACACAGCCTCACTCTCATACAGAAAATACAAACAAGATTCAAAATCTCTATTGAAATATGAGTATATAATATTTCAAACATCTTCAATGAAATTAACAAATATTTCTCCTGAATAGGATCGTCTAATGACTAAGAGGATGGACAAAGTGAAGCTGCAGGCAGACCTGAAGAAGCTGCAGAGTTATCGTAGCAGTCTGGAGGTCTTCAAAGCAAACCTGGAGAGCAAAGCCTCAGAACTGAGTGATGAGCTGGACAACACCGGTAATTATGGGAAATAAAAGGTTCCACCTACCAATTTCAGCCAAGCACGTTTTTGGCAGGATAGGCTATATGTATATGTATATGTATATATATGTGTATATGTGCTAGGATTTCTCCGTTTGGAGATTATGGCTCTTTGGAGTCTAGGCGCCTTAGTAATGGCTTTGTAACCCTTTCTAGATTTTAGTGGATTTAGTTATTAAACACGCTGCATTGTATGTCATCTTATTTTCTCTCATTTTGCAGTCAGTCATCTTGACTCTCTGAAACACGAACGGGATGAACTGCAGAACCTTCTGCAAAACCAGAAGTTTACTCCAGCTGACGTGGAGAGGATCAACAGAGAGAAGAGGGAGCTCCAGCAGACCATCTCCAGTCTCAACAAATCTCTTGAAGACGCTGAACAACACAAGTGGAATGAAGAGATTGCTCTGGCCAAAGTGAAGGAGAAGGTACCGTATATAAATGATGACCAGTAAAGTGTCTCTTCCTAAATATGTGGGATTAAATGGATGGGTGTGTCATTTCCTTCAATTCCAGGCGGAGTTAAAGCTAACAGAGTATCACAAGCTGGCACGTAAACTGAAGCTGATACCACTGTCTGCAGAGAACGCCTGTGGTCACGATTTTGAGATCAGGCCTTTTGAATGTGGACCCAGCAGCATGGTTCAGCATAAAACACAAATACAGGTACTGCCTCTGATTAACCAAATATGTGAAGGAGAAGAAGAGACTTTTTGATAATGAAGCACAGTTCAGTTTAATATACCAGTACTTAGTTGCTTTTTACAGTGATCGGTTATTTGTAGGTTTAGTAATGTATAGTACATCTTTTTAATATTTTAATTGTTTACTCCATTGTATGCCTTTGAAAATGTGTAATTCTATCATGAGAAGACAGACATCGGTGTGTCATGTTAATTGTTCTAATCTCGGCTGTGTGTTGCAGATGCTCCTGAGAAAGCTGATCAGTGATGTGGAGGAGGAGAACAGCCGATTGGCCAACATGAAACTCAGTCAGGAGGAGTCTTGTGAGCAGGTAACAAAACTTCTGCAGCCACATCTTAGTCTGGTTGTACCACTGTATTTATAATGTGCATATGTTTGTGTCTTCAAGGTCAATTCTAACATCTTGGACAAGTCCAATGACCTGAAGCAGCTGAGAGAGCAGATTCGTAAGCTGGATGAACGGCTGGGCTCTGAAATGCAGGTGCAGTCTTTATATGTAGTTGAGTCAGCTGTTGTAGTAGTATGTTGGGAGTAGTAGTATGTTGGTTGAAATGCCACGTTAGTGCCATGCACAACTTTCAAGGAACAGACCTTTTCATTAGATGTGATTAATTTGGTTTGGTTATAGACATTTAGAAAAAAGCAGTAGCACAGTCTTTAATCTACTAACACAACACAACTCAAGATGACATAAAATTTGTATTTGCAGTGGTTATTCAGCACTAATATATTTGTCTACCAAGCTAAAAAACAAGAATTAATTAGCACTGTTACAGGTCAGACATACAAAAAAATGCACATTGCATCATAGATGTACAAGGTATAGTTTTTCTGTATATCCATATACAGGAATTAGCCCGAGAGGAACAGGAATGGGCAGAAGAGATGGAGGCAGCCGAGAACCATCGTAAACTTCTCGAGAAGAAGGTTAATTATGGTTATGATGAAGCAGTGCAACAACTGAAGACAGCACAACAACAGTAAGTGACTATTATATATTTATCTACAATATCAAAGTGTTAGGGATTGCTTTTTTCATACTGTTTGAGCTTATGGTCACAACAACAAAACAAAGCATTGATAAATGGATAAATCATACGGTCCTGTTTGAACTGGATCCCTCAGCCTCATTCGCTCACATATTAATAAAATTAGGCTTGTGAGATTTAACATTTTCTAGATCTCTGTTTCTTTCTGCCTAAATGATGATGCGGTCTGCTTACTTCAGGTACCACCTGGTGCTGCAGGAGACCAACGAGGAGAGACGAACAGTAGCTAACAACCTTGCGTCTGTATTTACCACAGCAGCTAACCACTTGTCAATCACAGAGGTAACTTTACAAGTTTATATTTGTAGCAGTAAGCAAACAAATATGAGGACATCTTAAGTATTTCACTGTGGTAGCCATCTGTGTCCCAGTATCCTAAAGATTTGATTCAATAAATTCCCCAAAATAAGTTATAGCTAAACAGTCCTGTTTGGTTAACAATAAGAGGATAAATCAGTTGTGAAAGCACAACAACTATCTTAATTTAAACACATTAAACATATTTGATTTAGTTCTTGATCATTCACTTACCATTGAGTGGCATTACTCATGTTGTATTGATATTATTCTAATATGTTAATGTGGTGAGGTGAGCTGCAAGCTGCTTTCTGCTCACTGGTTGCTCTTGTTCCTGACAAACAGAAGTGCCTGGAGGATCTCAACAGCAGAGTGCAGCGTGTCTGCTCCAAGGCTGTAGAAGAGGATGAGGCGGCTGTACAGAAGCTGAGGGAAACTTTGAAGAGCTTCATGTGTAAAGAAAACAGTTTATAAGGAGCGACAACGAGATGGAAACCAGGTCTGTGGGTAGAAGATCATTTGAGGGACTATGAAAGTTGGCAGGATTTCTCCGGTCAGTTGAGTTTTTAGTTTGTTTCCATCCAAAAAAAAAAAATATATATATAATAATATTATTAACTGAACTAGATTTTCATTAATTTGAACATAACAATGAAATGCATGACCTATAACCATAAATCAACAACAGAACAAAAGAAACAAACAAAAAAAGTCCAAGCTTTACAGTGGCAGTTTTCTGTGTAAGTTATTCTAGGTTTTTTTACCCATAACAGTAGGAATTGTTGCAGTTATAAATGTTGCGTTAAGATGGAGGTTTTAAAGTTTTAATGCATGACAGACTGAAATCTCCTTTGCAGTTAGTTATCTAGTATTTACAAACTCCAGATTTTCATGTGCTTATGTTGATTTTTGTCAATATTTTTATGGTTTTCATTAATAAACATTCATATACACAATACAAATGGCTTTAAACCCTCCAATCTTTATTCAAAATTGTCAAATATAGTATGTATATAGATATGTATATAAATATGTGTCAACAAAACGACAGAGAAAAGGACTAGAAAAAGGTTGTAAGTGGGCCTCGTGCAACATGGACAATTTTAGTCAGTCACCATCAAAAAGGTGCTTTTAAAAGAGCATTCGGTAAACTCTTCAGTGTTTGTTTTTGCCCTGCGTGTGTATCATCAGCCCTTCCTGATATTAGAGGATTCGTATTGAACTGAAGCCACTAGAGGACAGCACACACCGTCTCTTCAAACTCTGCGTTCAGGTCGATTAGAAAAACAGATGAATAATGACATGTCTTATGTTCAGTTTTTAAATCCTTTAGATTTTCACTTGTTTGACGTGTCGGTGGAGAATAAACAGAACATCTCGTCAGCTGTAGATCACATCTGACCTGAGCTGCTTCCATTTAGTTACTCACCTTTTCCCCCTTCTGTTTTCTAAACTTGAAAATGTTTTGTTTAATGTTGCAAAAACTACCTCAAAGTTGCTTCAATAGCCACCTTTAAAAGTTTAACAGCAATTAGCATGTTAGTTTATTTAACCCTTTTTTTGACCAGAGTAAGCACCGACTGCACTGGCACACAGTTGTTTAACTAGATATACGGTACCAATCAAATATTTGGACACACCTTCCCATTCAGGGGAATGTTATTTTTTTATAGTATAAACCCATTAAGCTGTGAATTGATTAACTTCACTGTAGTGAAACATCAGTTCAGTCAAACACTGGTTAACAAAGAATCAGCAGGCATAGTTTCCATTTGTTTTAGTCTCATTTAGTCTATTTTTACTGAGAACATTAGAGCATTTAAGTTCTGCAAAGCCAAAACCCATAAAACAGACTGGCTCATTAGTAAATGAAGCGTTTATTTTACTTTAGGAGCGGATGGTTTTCTGCACTTCTGGCTGGAGTGTTTGTTGCAAATCATTTAGCTGCAGTGAGGGCGCACAAATGAGGACAACACTCTGCATACTTAGCCTTCAGAATTAAGCTTTTTTTTTGACATCTTTATCCAGGGTTTCTGTCCAAAGATCTCGGGGCAGTCTGTATGTAAATGATAAATTAACTGTATTTATGTAGCTCTTTATTCAAGTGGCTGTGATCCAGTGTTGTCATATGAAACATTATAGCTTTCATAAACCAAAAAGATCTTTTTCAGATAGATACGTCTGTTTTCTGATTCAGCTTCTCTTTTGGACACAGTGCTGTTGATTTGTGATTTCATAGTGCATTGTCTGCCATTTCTATTACTGGTTTATTTTAAAGGGAGAGTCCAGCTTAAACCTATACAGTAATATAACGCCGAGAGACAGTTTTGTGGCAGCAATAGGAAGAAAAGTATCTCTGAAAAAGCTGCATCTTCAGTAAGTGTCCCAAAAGCCCGAAAGAGAAGCTCAGAGGTGCATTTAACTGCTCTAGTATTCCTGCAGCCACTGAAAATAGAGAATAGAGCTGAAATATATAAAAAAAAATATGATACAGTGTTCTCAATTCTGAGGATTCTGTTTTATATCACTGTAAATTGCACATCTTTGGCTTTTGAACTGTTGGTTGGACAAAACCTTTGAAGATCTTACCTCAGACTGTGGAAAAAAAACATCACTATTCCCTTATCAATTAATCAAGAAAACCATCATTAATCCACAAATAATTTGTGACACTGAACATCAAAGATCCCAGTGCGGCATTTCCTCTTCAAAAGTGTTCGGTCCAGGCTGGAGAGATATCGTGGGATTTAGGGTGGCGGCCAAACCCTAAAACCACCTCGTGTCAATACAGTGAAGTCTGGGGGGGTTGTTTGAAAACCGTCAGTGCTGCAAGCGTGAGAGAAATGTTTTGGCAGATGTGATGAGGAGAGATGAGGTGATTGTGAGGGGCTCCACTGAGAAAAAAGTGATGGATAACTTCCACTACTGGCAGAGGCAACCCAGAACTGTGTGAGTGTGTGTTGGGGTTGGGTGGAGGAGAAAAGAGGAGGAGGTGTGCAGGAAGTGAAAGAAAGGAGAAATGCCGGTGCCATGTGTTAACAGCTACAGAGACTTAATTCAACTAAACAGGACAGATCTGCTGTGTTTATCAGATCCCATACAGACAGGTGGCATCCATAAAAGCTGTTTTACAAGGCTGAGTGTGTGTGTCTGTGTGCACGCCTTTGCATGAGTAAGATAATGAATGTCATGATTTGTGTACTCCTGCAGGCATGTACATGGGGGGGCTTAACGTGTGTGACTCCTTGTGTAAGAATTTGCGTGCTTATTTATGTGTGTTTGCATTTGTTTGTTTTTCATGTTTCTGTTTACATGTTGTATGCTTATCCCTCTTTTTCTCCTCCTAAGTGTGTGTGTGTGTGTTGTCTCCCCTCGCCTGTGGACCTATTCTATCGTGGATCATTGCATTCAAAGACATGCACCATGAATTCTTAATACACTGTATGCTCCTGCTCTCACACGAGGGAAGTCAATGTGACCCGGCCAAGGGCAAAGTCATAACTCTTCTAGGAATTGTGTGTGTGTGTGTAACTCTCACAGGGCCTCTGGATGTAAGGAGGAGGTTGTGTGATGTTATGCACATGAGACTCAGGTACCAAGAAACAGCATGAAATGTAAAAACAAATCCAAAATGTAAAGGTTGTATTCCTCCCTGCCCCATGACCTGGAGAAGGTGTGTTGTTGCTTTGCTGTGTACAACGAGGCTTTTTAGCAGCTAATCTATCATATCACAGCCAGGCAGACGGTAAAGCAGCAAGGTGTTAATATGGAGTCTTATTAGGGGTTAATCTCGCCCATCGGCCATTAGAAAAATCTGTTCTACAGATGTGAGAAATGAGAGCTCTCTCCTATTTTCTTTCTCCCAGCCTTCCCTGTCAAAACACTATTGTGTAGCCGAAATCCGTCTTCCTTAGACCTACAATATAACTAGCTCTGTGATTTTGATTTTTGTTCCAGCAACTAATTGTCTCCAGATTTAGAAGAGAGATTCTTCTGCTGTAGCTGTGTGGCAAACATGCGCAGAGCTGATGCAACAGTTCTAATAGGATTCAGATTCGAGAGAAACCCTCTATCTCATTGCAGAGAGACAACTTTTTGACATTTCAACCTTCACACAGTCATTAATAACAATAACACAAACAATCTCACCAAATTACTCTGCGTCATGTTGTGGCTTGCTCTTCGCTAACGTCTCGTTCGTGCTCTCCGTAGTAAATCACAACAGAATAATGTCGGTTAAGGTTTGTTTACGCTTTGTGAAGTGGAAGACAACTCACACTCCTGTTTGTGTACGTGAGTTTGAAATGAATTAAAGACGAGTATTTCGCAGCGACCTGCAGATGTCTTCATGGGTGGACAGATGTCTTGTCTTTGTACTCACTGTTGTTGTGGACTCTCGATTCCAAGCTGCTATTAATTTTAAAGCCTTGCCTGTACATCGAGACAGTTACGTAAGTTGTTATTGCTTGATATGGTATTGGTACGTGTGTGTGTTTGTGTTTGTGTTTCCATGATATAAATATAACCAACAAGTTCAATAATGTCTTGTGTTAATATTCAAATGACAATCTCTCTCAGAATTATGACTGCTGTTAGTTTCCTGCAATAGTTTCTTTAAACCATGACAGCTTATTTTAACACGAACCACAATCTTTCCCAAAACCTCACCCAGTTTTTGCTGTGTCTGAACCTAACTAAACCTTAACCATAGCGTTGACAGATTTATCTGTCCAACAGTAATTAGTCACAGTTTAGTAAGGCGCAGACAGAAGATTGCGAGCCAACAACATATTTCGTTGCACTAATATATGGCATGTATTAGTGATAGAACACAGCCCCTGCAGAGCAACACGGTTGTCTGTCCAGGCCTCTGTCATGTTACACTGGAAGATCAGTTTACTCAGCTTGTGAAAACAGATGAAGGGATTAAGGAGCTTTGTCAAATCTGAGAAAATAACCCTGACGACAGCGAGTCCCCAAACTTGATTTAATGTTACACTATATTTCTGGAGAACCCCCATTTGACAAAATGTAATATTCAAATATTTGACTCTGCAGCCAACAGCTTGGTCCACAACGGTGGTGAAACGTCACACCAGCAAGAGGTTGGCGATGATCTTGTCCTAAACACCGTCTCACTAAACATCTGGACACAGCAGGCGGTCTCCTGTGGACCAAAGTAGCTACTCCTGTCATCGTAAGTGTGTGTTTTCCGTGGCTTCTCCCACTGCTCCATATACACGTGTGAGACCAACGTTTCCTCCTTGTTATGGTTCCTTTGATGACAGTGTGTTGTGTTGACATTACGGCAGTTTCCTGCGTGAGTCCAGCTCATGTTGACAGTTTTCCTGTGTGTTCAGCCTCCCTGTGAAACGGTGTAATTAGGATATCTTTTGTTGAATAATAGCGAGTGACTGGTTCATGCACAGCAGGTTTTTCCATTTCAGCGTGCTGATAATTCAGCTACGGCGTGAAACAAAACAGTTTTTGCAAATGTTATTCTTTTGTGTCGGGACTATTTTTCTGTACGGAGCTCCACCCCAGATTAAGCCAGAAAACACGACAGAAAGTGTGTCCAACAGTGATGCCGCAGTCATGTAGAGCTCCCCATAAAAACTGAAAAAACAGCTGGAATAACCTTTACACCCTGGAAATTACAACACGCCTTGCGGTTTACCTCTAGCATTTAGATCATTTTAATGTAAAGACAAATTTACGGGACGTCCATGTATTTTTTACTTCAACTTTATTGTCCCTAAAGAGAAATTTGCCTCCCAGACTTGAACAATAGATGCATAAAACATAATAAAATACATGAAACATAGTATATATGGGTAATATTTATGCTAAAACCTTATTCATTGTTAATCGAGCACTACGTTTTTTTTACACTTGTTGGATTTGTTGGTTCTACATGTAAGCAAGCTTTTAATCGGATTCAGTTGAATTGATCTGATTTAGAATACGTTTTATCTTAGTTTGCAGATTAATTTTTTTTATCTGCTGCAGAAATATAGTGCTATTAGGTTCATTGTGTTTAGGGGAGTGATGGAAAGAGAGAATTTGGAATTTTGAATATGAAGTTATTTGCTTTATGTTTGGTTTTTACTCGTGTATTCGTGGTTAAAAACTTTGTGTGAGAAGAGACGTTCTCTCAGACTGTTACTGTTGTTCTGTGTACCTCAAAGGTTAGAGCATGGTGAAATCATCGCAGAGGTCAATGTTTTATTTCCTGTTCTGGTAATCTCTGTGGGAAAAAAAAGTGTCCATGGTGGTATGAGGCACTTTCCACCATATGGAATAAATTCAAAGGCCAAATAAACATGCCATGTTATTATCCACTTTCTTTTCTCTGTGTATGTCGGGTAGATCTGAGTGAAAAGTGGCCTTTCTCAGTGTGTGTGTTTGTGTGTGTCTGTTTGTTAGTATATCGCTGTCCAGCGGCTGCATTCTTACAAGCAGATTGCACTTGCATGTGGATTTTTGTTCGAGTTAGATGATGTGTGTGAGTGAATTACAGGGCAACTATAAGCATCAGATATCACATTTCCATCAGTTCTGTCTCCGCTCACTCAGGCCTGGATGGGGGTCATTAAGGCACCACAAGGGGTCATAACAAGGTTGCTCTAGACTATGAAAGGTTATAAAAGGGCTGTGAGTCAGAGGTTTGAACTGTTTGCTCCCTGCGATGCTATGCCAGTCATTTTCTGGCTTAGTAGGATCCATTTCAGGGTCCATTCACCTCAGGGGGGAAACAGATGTCCGTTAGAGGATCAGAGGCTTGTAAATACTTCTGTAGGTATTTTTGGGATCTTGGACACTAATATTTGGATCCGGTCAGGAGTTAATAAGTGCAAGTTCTGATGGTTATCTGCTTTTTTGTTCCCTTTTCTGTTTCTGACGCCTTTGTGGGCTGATCTGGTTGAGTGAGTGAGTCTAAATGTGGCTCACATGCTTTTTTTGTGCGCTTTGAATACATCCTCCTCCGCAACATCACTCCTCTACATACTATCCTCTACTGTAAAAGTTACACAAAGACCAACTCAACAACTTAAATTTGTTTTCATGTGATTAATTTTCCTTAACAGATAACGACGAGAGAGCACTTGTGCATTGTTGCTTTTCTTTCATAATCAGTGCTATCATAGAGGAATGTTTACATACATGGTTGGAGAGCCCGTATTGTTTTAGCATCCTGATGAGCGCTAGATTCATGTATACACACATGGTTCGGTGGTATGTTAGATTTTGGCACGCTACGTTGTTGTTCTTTCTATTTGACTCACGTTCAGAGTATGGATGTGGTCTGTGTTAGATGATAAGGATGCAGTGCTTATGTGTCTGTTTGTATTTGTGTGTTTGTGTGTGTCATATTGTCATTTAGATGCTACACACACACACAATGCTTCATCTCCTTTCCAGATAAAGACCACAGACACAGAGAACAGTGAGGTTTATGAAAGTCTTATTTAGTTGTTGCTAAATTACAGTCATGAAAAACATTAACAAGACCACAATTAAACTCTTTGCCATACCATACAGTGATCTACAGTTAAATAAATTTAACAAAAAACAAAATCAAAATCTCCAATAAATATGCTGCTTAAATTTAGATTTAGATTAAGACTATGGAAGCACATTTTTGCTACTTTGGGAAGGAAGGAAGAAGGAGTGCGGATTTAAATTCAAACATAAATAATATTAAATATCAACATGTATCTTAAATGTATTTTTTTTTTTTTTTTCAAAAAGAAAGAAAACAAAAAATTGGTCCTTTTCATTGCGTGTCAGTGTCTGTTTGATAACAGCTGGCACGCTGAGCTCCAGCAGGGGAACAATAAACTGCCATGAGCAGTTGAGTGTGTTGTTAGCAGTGGCATAGAAGAGTAAGGACCACACCAGCATCTGAACAGACACAAGTGACTTTTACAAATGTTTACATGCACGTTTAATGTGCTGCAGCTGGGTTAGGGTTAGCAGGACGAGTTCTTGGTTGGATAAGAAGGAAGGTTAATACGGGTTGTTGTGCAGCAACTGTCCTTTTCAGTTGAAGACATCTAAATAACTTCTGATGTTTCTAATTTACGAGGCGTAACTGCTGTTACAGAGGGCAAAGGAGTCAGAAGCCCTCGCTCCAGGTTCCTTTGCATACCACTGAGGTGTTTATGGAGAAAGTGGGAGGTTTCCTCCCTTTAACACCAGGGAATATACAGACACACAACTCCATGTGGATTTACACACACAAACACAGTAGGCTGCACACAGCAGGCCAAGTCCTGCGTTTTTACTCACAGGGGATAAAAGAGAACAAAAAAAAAACAGGAGGATGGATGGCTGGAGGTATTAATGAATTAAACTGAGGGGACATGAAAACGCAGGAAGACTCGAGGGAGAAGTAAGTAGTGAAAGATACAAAGAGGAGCAAGAAAGGGATGAAGGGAGGTCTGCAGTTTCCTCATGTGGGGAGGATGAATGGTGAGTTAGTGGTCTGGTTTGCCTCCTGGGGTCTTAGATACACACATGCACACACACACTCTACCATCGTGTTTACAAAGGAGATTAGAGCAGTTCCACTCGCAGCGTAGCTTCGGAGCCATATGTGTGAGAGGGGTGCACTCTGATGTATTGACAATGTATGCTGTGTACATTTTGGAACATTTATAACCTTTATAACCCCAGAGGGAACAGCTGTGGTATGTCCCATATTCATGTTTTCTATATTAAGTGACACAGGCGCAAAGAACATAACCTTAAAGGGGACGCATCATGCTTCTTGCGGTTTTTCTGTTATTTTTATGCTGTTCTGATGTCAAAGCTCCATAAAGGTGAAGTGAATGTAGGTGAAAACGCTCCCTGCAACCCAAAAGCCCATTTACAAAGTTACCTCCACTTCCTCCTCACGATGACATCAGATTGTTCCTGCATGCCCACAAATAGCCGTCCGTGCCGTAGCCTTCGATGCTATGGTTGTTCGCTTTATCCAAATCTTTCAGACCAGATTTTGACTCGAATGTGTGCGTATGTATTTGAGAAGCTTCCATTTCGAGTAAAGAAAATACACAGCTACACGACTACACAGCTTCCGGGGGTTAACCAATCAGAGTGGGCTCGTCATGAGGGCTTAAAGAGACAGGAGCTGAACTGAGGGGCTGCGTAAAGAGCCCATATAAGATACATATGGAGGGTTTTTTTTAAAAATTGTAAACAATGCAAAGATGTTCCAGTAGAGCCCAGGAATAAACAGTAAGCTTGGATATGAGTTAATGTTTTTCAGACACCGACTCATCCACCAACCGTATGACTGATGGCTGAGCTCCCTACCACCTTAACTACAGCCTCTAATTTAAAAAGATTTGTTATGCTGTATTTATCAGTATTTACAGTTATCCAAGAAATGAGCAGCACACTGGCAAGTATAATTCCATCATTGTCGAATGGAGTTGATTTTTGAATACGTAAATCTTAGCTGGTCAAAAATGGGTTAAATATAAAGTGTGTGTGTGTCTGTGTGTGTGCGTGTGTGCGCGTGTGTGTGTGTGTGTCTTAGGCTGTGTCATGCGGGATCATCAAATCCTTTTCAAGCATGCAGTCACATCATCTCAGCAGTAGCCTCTTTGTTTGATGTAGTGTGTGACATTGAGGAGGACAGTTTCCGCCCCAGCAGCACTACTGTCTGATGTGTCTGTGAGCTGTTTCTTATTATTACACACTGACGGCACAGACAGAAGCGGGTGGAAAATCACTGTCTGCACAATGACTGCTGCCTACATGAGTGCAAGGGCATACGTTCACAAACAGACTTCCACAAACTCTCAAGATTACCTCTGGCAGAGGTCAAGAAAGACCGGAAACCATTTCTATTTTTACATTAAGCTGGACTGAGAGAGTATATCGATATTATATCAATATTGTGATATATCTGCTATTTGCCTTTACTTACTTATTGATTATATCCACATTACTGATGATTATTTATCAGAAATCTCATTGTGTAAATATTTTGTGAAAGTACCAATAGTCATCTCTACAATATTGTTGCAATATCGATATCAATGAATTTGGTCAAAAACATTGACATGTTTGATTGTTCAGCCCCCAATGTGACTCAGCGGTGACTCAGTGGTTCCTGAGCTTGAGGGACACACACACACACACGCGATGGTGTACCACAGGTGTGAGGCAGAGACAGAACGCTATAACGCACATTCTCGGGTTTCACCTGAATATTTAACCATCCGAACACCTCATAGACACCAACAGGCAGGTGATAGTGTTACATCTGTGTCCATCTTCCACTTCCTTCTGTAGCACTAAAAGTGTGGAGAGCAGGTTAAATCCCAACCAAACTGAGCACCTTTGCTCCGGAGGTTGACTGTCTTTAAAAAGTCGGCTTCTTTGTAAACATCTCTCTCCTGTGTTGTGAGGAGGTGCAGGTTGTTCCCTCTCGTGGGCCATTAGCTGAATCAGTGTATATTCCATCTGATGTTCAGTCACAGCGATGACTGATAACATGTGTTTATATGTGTGTGTGTGGTGATAGTGATAAGTGGGGAGCCTGCGGCCGGTGGTCCAGACTGGAGGTTTGGCCATAGGCCAGTTGAAGATGATCAGTGCAGTGTGGTTACAGCTCCATGTTAATCCTCTCTGCCTCTGCTTTGTGTTGCACACAGTCCAATGACAGCACAGTGTTTCCTGAGCTACAAGGCAGAGCGCTGGATGGCTATTTTCTTTAGACTTTGTCATCTCGTATAGTAGAACTCTCTCCTCATTTTTGTGTTTGAGTTTATAACCTTCAGGCTCGTATACTTTTTGAGAGAATTTCTGATTAAAAGATCCAGACTCTTTCATCAAGTGTGAAACATGAAAAAGATAACAGATCTCTTTGGGCTTCGTTAGAACTTAAAAATAGAGTTAAGACAGCCTCAGTATTGTGTTGTGGTAAAACTCCTTGAACTGCTGGCTGCATCGTCTTTCTCTTTCTGCGGTTGTCTCCATTTGGCTCATCACATAACTTGACTCATACAGACAGATTCTAGAGCAGCGGCACAAAAGAGCTCCTTGTAGTTTGACACATGTCTCATGAAGACCCCGTGACGTCTTTGATAGAACCTTGATTACATTTGGGTTATCATTTCTATCTTTTTTCTTCTTCTTTTTTTGCCCACGCCAGCTGGCACAAGAGTGATAGACATTGCCCACAATTGCTTCTTCTGGTAAACAAACCGGTCACTGATTAGAACTGAATGGAGAGAAATTGATCTGCTACACACAACTTTTTATAGTATAACTTTCAAAAGCATCATGAACCCAGAGGGTGAGAGCTTGGCCGGAGACGGAGAGAGTTGTGAGAGTCGCATCACCAGACTGATTTGATAGAGAAAGTGAAGAAAAGGCCTTTTGAGTCTTCAAGTGCTCTAGCAAACACAACATCTCTAATATTGTAAAACAAATTAATATATTATTAACTCCAAAAATCTTCTTTCTATTCATGTATTTAAAACACCAAATCTACAAAGATCTATTGGATGTTTCAAGCTTTATTCATAACGCTTTATGGGTCGGTTCACCCAAATTACAGATGATTTTGGTTTACTCCACATTTTAAGATATTTTAGATTACATAAAATTGTATATAATATCTATATATTTAATATTTAACAGCAACTTGTCTCTCCAGATATACAGTATGTCCTGATTAACCCTTTAAAGTTGTTAATGTACTCCCACCATATCATCATGTACAGTCCTGCCAGTATTTAGCACCTGTTGGGAACAGCATCCCCTTTACCGCCAACACTTGTGTTGTATTACACTCTGAAAGATCATCCCTCATTACAAGCTCCTCTGACACCATGAACAAAAGAGCAGGAGACTCATCTGACTAATGACACCATCCTCCGACTGTCAGTTGACTCGAATGCTTTCCTCTGTTATCTATAGTTGGGCCACTGACGGTTTGGCACAGACACAAACGTGTATAACATACTTGTAATGTCAGGCTATGCAAGCCACGCTGTGGGTGTTACGTTTGTAAAAGGTTTATGTAGCAGCTTTTTTGATTCTGGTTCTTTAGTACAGCTGGTTAATCTGTGGTTTAAAAACTAAAATAATGAGCAGAAGTAGAAGAAATACCTGTGGAAAGTGTTGACTGACTGCAAGGAAACTATAGAAAATAAAATTGAACTCACTCGTTTATTACCAAATCGTCTATAAAGACTATCTGTGTGTTTTTATTCTATAAAAATGTTACCATGGTGAGAATCAAAAGCATAGAGACGTAATCTTCTCCATGACTATATGTTTCTTGGTAATGTCCGCTGAGCACAACTGTTAGAGATAAACACAACTGCCAGTGAAACCGCGACTGTCAAACTGTATTAATCAGCGCCGCCGAGCGTAACTGATGTATCATCTCTTATTGCAAAATCACAAAGTGTTGTTTATAGAGAAAATGAGTTGCATTAAAAAAAAAAATCTAAATGAAAGACACTTGGCTCGCCCAACTTCGCCCTTTAGCTGTTGAACCAGGCTGTACTGACTCACAGTTCAGGAGACAGGCAGAGGAAAGGCTGAGATGTGGGAGAGAGCATGGGATGGATCAAATATCGACCGCACACATTAGTTAAACAAGACACATCTTCTCTTCTCTTCTCTCCAACTCCCACATCATTATCCTTTCTGGATATTCGCCATCTTTTAATCATCCTGTATTTTTATTGTCTTCCTATTCTCCTCCAAAATATACTTAAGCTCCTAACTTCATGGCTTATTCTTCCGAATTGTTTCTTTTATGTTGCGAACACTTCATCTATCTATCTCCCATGGTGCGTCTCACCTTCCCTTTTATTCTTTTCAAAATACAGTCGGTATGGATACTCCATCCCCTCTGTTGTTCTTTCTCTCACGTATTTCAAAGGGCTCAATAGAAGGAGGTGCAGGAGGTGACAGATTCATTGGTGCTACCATCATGTTTCTTCCCCTTAGTTCATCTGTTTTTGATTAATGTGGGATTTATGTAACAACGTTAGAAACCGTAGATCTGACCGGAGGAAACACCGTTTTTCCTGTGTAGAATTCATTTATTAATAATTAAATGTGACAACTTAAAAATGAATACTGTATAAAAAAATAAATCTATATAGCGAGGAAATCTTATTATTTCACCGACGCAGCAGTTCATCTGAGGGGACATTTTTTTTGTCAAGCAGTCACAGAACACACAATGTATTTGACACCGTTGTCGCTATAACAACAAGGTAACCAACACCTTTTATTGTACGTTTTTGAGAATTTAAATAAGCTGTCGTATTGAACCGTACTTGATGTTACCAGCACCGAACACAGCTTAATGGTTAATGGTGTAAAGTAAACCACTCTGTCCTTGACTGCTTTTGTATGGAAACTCATATTTGAATTTGAACCTTTGGCACAATTCAAGATATGACATTACAGTAATAAATAACATTTATTCTTTTTTTTTTTTTTCATAAAAAACAAAAATAAATATCAATAAGTTAATCTCATAAATACCATCCATGTGTATAACGTTTTCATGTTAACATGTGTGTTATGTAGTAGACACAGTGAACCTGCTGGATTGTGTCTGATTGAGTTCAATCCGTTAAGATGAGCATCCACGGACATATTTGAAATCACACTGAATACATGAGTGATACATGATGTAAAGAAAATCATGGAAATTGTGATGAACCCAAGGAGAACGGGATCCTTTTACTGATGGACTCAAGTATGCCAGAAAGTTTCCTCACAATGTGAAAAATCAGAAAAGGAGAGAAAAAAAAAAAAAAAAACACTCAACATATTTTAAAGTGGGAGTGAATGTAAAATTACACAAAGCCTGACACGGCCTCTCACTCGCTACACACAACCACATTTCCTGGCGGAGTGCTTCCTCATGGTGTGATAGACAAGGTTGTCGTCCAGAAACGAGAGATCGTCGTCAAACGCTATTGGACGACAGCAAGCCTGAGGGGGCGTGTCTTTGGGAGGAAACCTCCTGCTGTGAGCGAGGTTGTATAGGATCTTGTCGTAGTTGGTCTCAGATTTCCTGCAGGGTCCGGAGCAATACCTGAATATCATTTCCTCACCGGAGCGGTAGCCCAAACCGAGGTCCGACACGTTGAGATGGATCTGTTTGAGCGCGCAGCCCTGTCCTCGTCCACTTCCTCCTCCTCTGACCTTCCTTCCTGTCTCTCCTCCTCTTGCTCCTCCTCTTCCTCTTTCACCGCTCCGCTGGTTCGCCCCCTTCTTCCTCTCCCTTCTGAGTCGAGTCCTGCTGCTCAAGTCATATTTGGAGGAGGAGGTAGTTGGAGAAGAGGAGGTAGATAAAGACATGGTGGATGAGGAGGAGGAGGAGCGACGTATCCTGCTGATGGTCACTTTGATGAAGTCCACCACATCTTCAAACTCGTTGGGGAGGGGCTCCTCCATTTTGTCTGAAACACATTAGGACAGATGGCACTTTTACAAGTGGATATTTTCACTTTTCAGCATCACACTGGCTATGAACAGATGCTGTGACATGTCAGAAAGTACATATGCAAATGCAGAATTGGCATAGATCTATTTTTTTCCTAATCTCATTCATTCAAGTTGAAAACAGATCCTGTTCTTTTTTGTGCATCAGACAGTTGTTACAGCAATGAATGGATTAATGGATGGACAGGAAATGAAGGGATTGAAGTGAAGATGCCACCTTGAGCTGTAATCGTTTGTTGCAACTCCACAATGTTCAACAATCTAAGAAACTGAAAGCATGTTTTTATGTAGGTATGAAGAAGATAAAGCGTCAAAGTCCACTGGTTCCAATAGGCCCAGTTAATAAGAGAATCAGAGATCACTGCAAAATGCTTCAATCATTGGAACATCCACTTAAGTCATCCAGTTAAGTTCTTTTAACTAAGTGCAAATTCATTCTTAATGCTGTATTTTTGTGGAGTGTAACATTATGCCAGCAGAGTGGTCACTTCCACGTGCTTTTCATTTTTCAGTTGATTCAGTCAAAAAAAATGTTTCCATTGGACACATGCAAACAATCTAATTATTCGCCTTGGCAAATATCCAAGACTGAGCAAGCTGGATATTTGGGCACTTTCTACACTCCATACAAAACCCAAAAGCTCTTACATGTTTCTCCTCCAGCCAGCGTCTCCTCCCAGTCCTCTGTGTCCGCCTCAGCGCGACTGATGCCCGGGGAAGTGACAGATAAGCGGATCTGGACCGGCGGGAGCTCCAGGGGACTCTCCTCTCCGCGTCCTCTCCTCTTGGTGGACGTGGACCGCTGTCGGCTCCGGAGCAGCGGGCTGGCGTGCACGGCGCTCAGTAGTATGAAACAAGCGGTCAGGCTATCCCATAACTTCATTGTCCACTTCAGTCCGACAGAAAAACATGGCGCGATGCAAAATCAACAGGTATCATCTGGCATCAGCGCTCAGCAGCATAGTGAGGAGAGGACGTGTAGTTACCTCGCATTCATCCTCTCATTGTTCCCGACACTATAGATGATGCTGAAGACGAGTGTTGCTTATTGTCTCCTGCACAATATGGACAGCACGCTATCCGTCACCATGCCAGCTGGTTAATGTTGCGCAGTGTGGCGCAACATCCAAAGCGCACGAAAGCAAAGAGAGAAAAGGCGCAATGCGAAGCAAAAAAAAAAAAAGTATTTCCTTCCCAAGTTGTTTGCAACGTGTGAGACAAGAAAACCCCGTCACTCATCCACTTTCACGGTGTCTGTTGCAGAATGTAGTGACGCTGACTCCCGTCCATCCCCTCGCACCATCAACCCCTGACTGAGCGCTGAGGAGAAGCAGAGACTGGGAGTGGTGCTGACGTCCCACGGTCCATCCTCTGTCCTCCTCCTCTTCTTGTCTCCACCCATTCACAAAACCAACCAGATGGACGGGGTCAAAAATTCACGAGTGAACTTTGAGGTCTCCACTACACCTGGTGAGGTTAGAGGAGTAATGTTGTGAAAGAGGCTTGGTCTGTGTGCTCAGATAGCTGACAACGAGATGGAAGTTTCACACTTTCCCACTAATATATATACAGCGGATTTTCCCTCCATCCTGTCTTTGCTGTCTTTGGTTGACACTGGATGGGAAACATGCTTCTCATCAGCCCGTCAAAACATGACACTGGATTGTGTTGCTGTGAAATCAGGCTGTTTTCTCTCCTCTTTGCAGTCGATGACATTTAACATCAAGGGCTTTGAGCTGATATCCATTACACTTCTTTTTACACCTACACTAAAACAGACCACTTTTATTTTTTTATTTGGCATTTTAAGTACCATTTTATTCTTCTTCTGGCACAAGAGTTGAGTATAATTCTGTTATGTTTATTTTAGTAATGCCAATTTGTTACTTAAAAGGTCCAAATGAAGACTTTATTTAAGGTTTTTTTTCAGGTAAAAATGTGTTATCTGTATTAAATGTCATATCATTTTTGGACCGTTCATAAAAAACAAGATGAATTTACACAACGCAAAGCATTTAGATCAGTTTACCTCGCGTGTGTCTTATGAGACAAGCTGTTAAACAAATGAAACAATGCCTCACCGACCTTTGCTCCACACGTCAATGTAAGTGAACAGATTCCAAAATGTCAAATGATATTGCAATACGGCCTTCCTTTTGTTTTTATAAGAGAACATACAAGACTCAAAATATGAGGTGTGAGCGGAGCTGATGTTTAATGATTGAAAGCAGAGCAAAGACGAGCAAAAGTGATCTGAGGAGGGGTTTTTTTGTGCCTGCCGTGTCAAGTCTTCTCCTTCCAAGAGTAGTTAAACGTTGTTTATTTCACTTTGCTCTACTCCGCAGACTAACTGCACAGCTGTAACACTTTAAGAATTTATGTTCAGGGTTAGCAGAGCAAATAGTATATGTATGATAATATAAACCACACTGACACTTTGATTTGATTCAAGGTTCATTTACATTAAGGAGACATTTAAGCCATTTATGCTCCAGTATAGACGTTCGCGTCGGTTTTCTGTGATATCAGGATGTTTGTTATTATGTCCTTTATGTTCCTTTATGAACACACTGGTGCACTCAAACTTTTTTTTTTTTTTCCCAGTAAACTTTTTTCCAGGAAGAAGAGAATAGAGCCGTTTCCCCAAGATCATGCGAACCTTCAACTTCAGTGAACAGTGATCCATTTCAACAAGGATAATGTGAATTACAGCGCGTACATACATGTACACCCGTGCACCCTAGAAGCATAATGCTTTACGATGAATCATGTTCAGTCAGTGCTGCACACATGTTAGCCACATTGTGTTGTAACCCCTCTGCTACAACCGAACATGCAAAAACCATCTGAGCATCCCAAACTGTCATAGTCATATAGAGATGTCTTCTGCTTGTGTTTTCAGGTGTTTAATCAGTCAAAAGAAGCTTCCCTTTGCACTGAGCTACTCACTTAACTGTATGGAAATACTTCATCCTTAAGCACCGTTGCCAAGCAGCAAATACACCGAACAGATGTCCGTTTCCCTTCTCGCAAAAGCCATGAGGCCTAATCTGAAGCTGATCTACAGCTGAAACTGTCAGCCATCTTGGGGTTCAGTTGGACTCGTATGTATCGGGCTAATTGCGCGGGTCATTTCACCCGTCATTACTGGCCAGCATGAAAAGGTGGCCCCAGAGCGGCTTGTGGGAGGGAGGAGCCGACAGCTGGAATGGATGTCTGATTTGGGAGACGTCTGCCGGTGTAGTAATTAACCCGACTCTCACACCGACAGGGAGAGAACGATGAAATCTGCAATCTGTCTGGTTATGTTTTCTGTATTATGGGGAGCCTTAAAGGACGGGTTCACGGTTTTTCGTGTCTGTCCTAAAACAACAGTCAGGAGCCCAAATGAACATTGAAATATTTTTTTTTGATGAGCCTCGTGGTCAACTTTACCTTTGGTGGGCTTATTTGGATTCACTCTTACAAATTAACATTTAGTATAAGGACTTAAATAAAAAAAAACAAAAAAAAACTATCCATATATGAACAAAGCGACTTAGCCCTGATTTTATGTCTTTTCTTTGTTTTGTAGTAGTTTTGTTAATAAGACGGACACATGTTAATGCTCATGTTCGTTGCAACAAATCAATTAATTGATGATTTTATTTTGGGTGGTGGAAGGATCGTTGAATACATGATAAAATCAGCGCCTTGGTGAACCACGGTTGATGCTTAATCCACACCATATGTAGCCTGGTGCTGCTCCGGCCTCAGGGTGGGGTTAATCAGACTGCGCCGTCTGCTGAGCTCAACCGCTGGGAATTGGCAAAAAAATGTTTAAAATGGGCTCAATAACATTTATGATGTTTAAGTGATGGCCATTTATTCAATATTTGTGTGAACCTCCAGATGTGTTGAGTCCTCACACACACATGTGCTGCAGGACTGAAATGCTGCCACTAGTGGGCACTGTTTACTGCTGTTATTACCATGTGTTCCACATTCACAGCATGAAACAGCACATCACTGGCATTCACACCTGATAGTGATCTTTGAGGATAAAAAATAAATAAAAAAATACACTCGGTATCTGGAAAGATTTTAAATTCCTATTTACATTTATTCACCATATGCAAGGTAGTAAGCTATACATGTAAACAACTAATAAATACTTCAGCGGTTGGGGGAAAGAATGCATCGCATAAATGTTTTATGAAAGGATAAAACCACTTACACGAGTTAAAACCAAAATCGATTTGTAATGAACATGTGATGTGGCGAGAAAGAACCCATTAGTTCAACACAAATGATGTCATATCCCATTTACTACAAGCTAATGTTTTTCCCACGGAGTCAACCAATTTTCTAAACCACCAGTCTGGTTTATTAGCTTGTTTGTGATTAAAATGAAAAAGAAAAAAAAAGTCATATGTAACAGATTTGTTTCAGATTTAAATTACAATGAACAATCGTTGTTAAAAAATGATTTGGGAATAGACTAGTTGTGTATATGTGTGTGTCTGTTTCTTGTCTCTCCTTTTTGTGTTTGTCCAGGAGATGGAACCAGTGAGCCTCATCACATGCAAGCTGGGCCACTGCACGTCTAACCTTTTGTGTATGTACTCCTAGAAGTTTTATCAAATGAGTAAAATCCTGTTGTGTTTTTCAGATACGCTAAGAACAGGTCCACCTCTGAGTTTGGTTGTCAGTCAGTAGGACATCCTGATTTAGATTTAGTCAACTACAGAGGACAGATTCTGTGTTTGTCTAGAATTTGGATTTTGATCAGAATAGAAAAGTGCATAAACCTGATTTTAGGTGAGCTGCTGTTAAAAACTGTAGAATAATCTGTCCTCATCAGCCGGTTCCTGTGTGATATTTAGGTTGATGGTGAAGAGACAGGTGGAGAAAAAAAAATCAGATCACATTTAGCCTCTGGGATCCAGCGAGTGTGTGATTATCATAAATGGTAGATGTGTTGTGGAGATGAATGCAGGCGAGCGGAAATAGAAATTAACTTTGAATATAGGTCTTTGATTGTGATTGGCACTCTGCTATTTTGCAAATGTCTCAGTGGTAACCGAGAACTGACAGGTGCTCATCTGAGCACAGGGTGACACTAAAAGAACAGATGTTGGAGTTTCTGATGCAAAAAACTAATAACTATTTTTGTCCATCTGTTTCAGGCCTTTTCAATATCAAAATTACATTACAAATTGTAGCACAGTCATTTGGAGGGCTACTATTACTACACCTGATATGAGATGACTCTCTGGCTGCAAAGAGGAAACGGACAACAACGTTTTGTTAAAAGCAGTCGACACTACAATCAATAACAATCCTCAGGGGGACACGTCAGTGAGAAAACAGGTAGCCTACATTTGGTTGATTTTCCTCTACTTGCCCTTTTCCATTCCTTTCTTTTCTTTTGCTCCGTTTTCTTGTTTCTGTCAAAAGTTTTAAACTCACCATAAACCAAGCATCAGAGCACAAGATATACGCGCCAAAGCTGTTACATTATATAACCTGACTCGTGCAGATGAAATCATGTTATGTGAGCAATCTGACAGGTGTCTGACAGGTGCGTCTTCGCAACGTTCACTCTCAGCACGTCTTGGCCTTCTGCCTTTTATAATACTCACTGTCAAAGTGGTTCTGATGAATAGATGGATGTGGTTAACATGGCGGAGAGACAGCGGAGGCAGTAGAGGAGAAAGGGTTTAATTCTAGTGTCGGCTGTGTGCTGGCAGTGTTAATGAGAGCTTCTTTTGTCTTTATTACATTCAGATGCAGGTCATTGTTCACCCATCACTGTGTGATGTGAGAGATGGAGTCTCGATAGCCTAAAAACAGAGTCATTGTCATAAAAGAGTGTGACAGCGTCAGTATGTGAAGTATGGGATGACAGGTGAGGGTGTGGTACGGTCATTGCCGTGCAGGATGGAGCTCAGGACGCTACCTTGTGGTGTTGGTGAAGGTGTTACAGTGCCTGCTCTAACTGTTTGTGGTCTGTCGTTGTAATAGGGGAGTATGATTTATGATTATTACTAAGTTGTAACACTACTGAAGGAATCTCACTGATAGGCAGCTGTGTGTGTGTGTGTGTGTGTTCATTTTAACATATAATGAGCAAATCCTTCCAGCGGACACTAACACAAGAATTCAAATGTCGATCAAAACACACACAACATGCAACACATGATGATCTGTTTATGTCAGTATTTGAAGTAGTAAATGAATGAATGAATATTTTATTTCTGTCATACATTATAAGGAACTGACAAAACATCATCATATCTGTTTACACAATAACTGAGTCAGGCCCAAGTCTTATTTTTACCTAATCTATATAATCCATAAAATAATCCAGGATATCAGCAGTTTGAAAGAAAGGAGGTAAAAAAAGAACATTTAATTTGTAATCCTTGTGTCATAATACTTGATAATTTTACATTTTAATGCTTTTTTTAAACGCTACACAATTTCAACTCATCACTAAGACCATAGTTTAGCTCCCATTAAAATTAAAATCACATATAATTCTTACATTGGTTCTCACTTTACATGCTTTAAACATACACAAATCTCATAAATTATATTTCTAAAAACTCTCTTGAAAAAAAAACCTAACTTAAAAAAAAGGAATTCTAATATTTTTAAATACATAATATCTAAAATAAATTATAAAATGCATGAACACATGAATAATGTATCACTTTGTTGGTATTGTAGGACATGTGTCTATTGTGTATACAAACTTTTCATTATAAAATATGTATTTGTACCTCTATAGAATGAAGTGTAGGGTATTCTACAGGAAGGAGTCATAGAGATGCATGTTGTGGACAGTTTTCAGGATACTTCAATGTTAGTTGCTGTTGTGTTGACTGCGTGAAGTCTTTTAAAACCTGCACTGATTTATACACACAGTAGACACACACACACACACACATACACAGTACACCTCTATGGATTGCCCGTGGCTGGAGGCTCTACTACCCTGCTCTGCGTCAAGACGTGCTCTCCATCTGTGTCCAGTGTGCGCGGATTAGACGCTTGTTATCCTCTTAGCGCTAAATGGCCCCAAGTTCCTGCACATCGCTGCCATCTCATCTGCTGTCTAAGACGCGGACCGGAGCTTGACACGAGAAAAACAAAAGAAAACCCACGAGATTCATGCGTGAAAATGATCGTGGTCACCATTCCAGTTGTGCTGGTCGTTGCGCATTACGCGTGAATCGCAGGGACAAACCCGTCTGTCAGCGCGTCTGCTGGGTCACAGACATTAACAGACACTGGTCCGTCTGTTAGTGTGTCCAACCCACTGATCTTTTACAGACTGTAATCTTATCAGTGTCAGACCGAAGCTGCCCTTTCCTCTCGGCCAGGTTTTATTCCTTCTTTTTGTCGCTTTTTGGATGGCGTTTGCGCCAACATTTGGATAAAAGCCCGCTGTTATCAGAGCGAACTTTCACCATCTTTCCATGTGCAGTTACTGACGCGTTTGACTTTGGGATAAAATGAACATTTGATCGCTTTAAAAGTTGCTACCAGAAGAAGACATGGAATCTACATGGAAAGAAAGGAGTCTTTTATATTTACTTCTCTTTGCAGTATGCACGGCCAGCGTTTGCTTCTGCGCAAGAAGATCAAATGTGCGAAGATCTGGTAAGTTCACCGCCCAAAACCACATATGACATAGTGAAATAATAATAATTATAATAATAATAATGTGGATTAGGATGTCTTCATCTTTCCATTAAATGTATTACACCAGTGATATAAACACATTTGAGTTATTAAATGAAACTCTTCCAGCATTCATTCATATTTAAAATTAAAAAAAAGAGCACAACAATACTGCAAAGTCATAAAAACGCACTTAGTTATGACCATCATAATCATCATCATGTATTAATCTCCACTACATCTGTATTCATACCTTATAAAAGTGCTTCTATAACAGAAGCTGCGTTTGGTGCTTTTAAACACTGAGTGATTGCTGTTAGTGTAGTTGATGTAGGACTGTGGGAGTGTTTTCTTTCTTCAAAACGTTGCGAATATAGTTTAATCATCTGTAATGAAGTTATGTTGAAAGAAAGAAACAAAGGCAAACAAAAGGAAAAACGGAAAAAAAAAGATTCAGCATCAGACCAACAACAGCGTGTCCATCATCAAACATGCCCAACGTGCTCCTTCTGGGTGTTGATTCCACCATCTCCACTGTCGCTATCTTTCTTTGTTATCCTGTCACCCTGAACACGTTTACCGTCCCCGTTTCCTCCCCTTCCTTTCTTCCTCCCCTTTCTTCCTCTTTCTCTCTTTCCATCACTTCGATTTTCTCTCACTGTCAGTCTCACCTGACTTTCAGATTTCTCCCTCACTCATTCTCTCTCAGGACCCACAGGCCATAACAGGCTGACTATTGCATCTGTTTCTCAGTGAAGACAACTCACTCAACAGTCTGTCATTTTTATACTTGTGTTGTTGTTGTTGTTGTTGTTGTGTTAAGGTCTTCCGGGCCTCGTTCTGATGGAGGGCATAATGTCAGCAGGACTCAATGTCAAGATGAATCATATCAGCCTCTAAATAACAGTGATGGTGGTTTTGAGAAATGGTTAAAATACATCTCGCTCCAAGGCGGTCTTACTATTTCAAGAACAGCTTTATCCCATGTGGAATTATTCAGTAGCCGTATTCTTTTACACTTCACCATTTTCTACTGCAATACACACGATAATGTGTATCCAAACTTATGAACTTTTTATTAAAAAAAATCATGCATTTTAAATGATCTGTTCTGTTGAATCACCCGATACATAAAAACATTGGTTGGTGGACGACGGATGAAAAATGTAATCGATGTGAGAAACTGTGTGTTTTTTTCACAGTACATCAGCTCAGATTCCGTGTTCATACAGTATCCCCCGAGGCATGTTTAAGTGCTGCATAACACCGTGTGTCTGGTGCCTCGGACCAGGAGAGAGCGGTGCTTCTGCATGACTGGATCTTAAAGTGCGACCGCAGAATCAGCCTGATAGGACAGGTGGTTTGTTCCCAAAAGAAGAAATCTGAATTTAATAGAATTTTAATAAAGTTAAGGCGAGGGCAAGAACATGCACACTGAGAAAGGTCTGTATTAAGGTGGTGGAACAACAAAGAGATTTCAAAGGGAAAGTCACAAAAGTGAAGGATTTTTCTTTGCCGTCTCTTTGATGGTAATTTATGTCGTGTGTTTGGTGGATTTGGAAAAGGCCTACGATCATGAGTTGCGGCTTCTAGCTTTATCATATCAAAATAGAGATGTATGGAGTGGGCTATAACCCACATTTAGTGGAGTTAAAGGGGGACAGTGAGATGGGGCATTTTAACTTGCTTTGGATGCACCCAAATGCACCCACTGGCCACACACTCACATTTACGACTGTCTCTGAATGCATCTTAACAACTAGTTTAAAAGGTTTGTTGTGTTATTACAATATTCGAATACCAAATTACAAAACCCAGATTTTGTTGTCTTTATCCTGATAGTTAAGAATCAAAGTGTCCAAACATCCACCAAAACATGAGGTTAATGTTGCTTAAAAGATGCAGTTTGCTCAAAAACTGTCTGTAGCTTCTGCAAACAGGAGACATACTACAGGAGCAAAGGACCACGATCAATACAGAATCTTACTGGCCCAAAAATATCCAGAGATTTATGTCGATTGATTAATGAATACACTCTCACATGTGATGTACTGCTGTGTCGGTGGATATATGATTTAAGGAGTCTCTTTCTATGTGCTCTAACTCTGTGAGTTGACTTCACCCGTGCATTCACCGGGCCACACCGCTGGGGAGATATGAATGATCAGGGAATTCAGCTGACATATTGCATTACCCGCTCTGATGGAAGAGCAGGGAAAAGGGTACGAGAAAGGGTGAGAGATGCCTGCAGGTGAGGATTCAGGAGGACAGGAGAGGAAAGGAGCGGTGCTGTAGCTACATGAGATTTCAATTTACAGGCCTCTGCTTTGCTATTTTTTGCCATTTTTTCTTTATATATTTACCCTATCTTTGTCTATACCAAAGAATTCAGTCCTTTCAGGTCACCCAGACATGGAAAGGTCAGTTGTGGCTAATATCTACCCTTTAAATTAAATCCAAGCATAGTACAGATCTTAAAAAAAGACAAACATTAACCTTAATTTGTAGGTAACGGTACCATGTGCAGACAGTGAGAGATATTACTTTTTTTTTTTCTTTTTTTTTAACTTCTCCACATTTCTGTGTAAATAAATGCCTGAAAATAATATTGTACCATTTTAACTTTTTTTCATTTCATCTGCAATGAGTAAATGTTATGATGACATAAAATGTATGTCTCGGAGGCACTGAGGGTCCTTGTCTGCTTATGTTTCTCCATTAAAGCCTGCTAATCACATACAGCAGGTCATCAGGAACATTGATGATCTATAGCTCTATAGCTTTTTCTCTTTCTTGTTGCTATAAGAGCCTGCTGAAGTATTGTCAGGCCACAACTGTACCATAGAGGTGCAATCACAATCTGTTGAAGTGTCACAGAAGCACCCAGGGTTTAATAACTCAGACCATGAGAATAATGACATCTGAAGTCAGAGTCAGTTGATACTACAAAGCAAGCTCATTGAGCTAAAGGTTACGTCAATTCAAGTGCTGCTTTTTTTTTCCATCCTTCAGAAAGACTTAAGGTAAAATAAATCATAGGTCCTATTCAGGTTATCTGGTAACATTTTTGTATAAGTCAATGAAGTTGTATCTTCGTTAAATCTGCATTTGCTGATATTGTCACTTAAAAGGTTTAATATTTTATGCTTATCTTGCACTCACAGGCTGCGATGGTAAATATTCACATGATATTCTTTTACACAACCACAACACACAAGACAACAATGTAAATACAGCATCAAGTGTCTCTGGTTCATTAATCCACTGCAGGTAATAAATCAAGTAAGGTGTTTATTACAGCTGCTTTAAGTTCACGTGTCTTCATAACTTGTATTTTTCCCCTGTATATCCTCTACAGATCGTCTGAGTCCTCCATTAGACATCCAGTTGGAGACGTTCAACTGCACCGCCTTCAGCGTACGATGGAAGATGCCCCGGCGACATGTTAGCACCATCACGGGATACAAGGTAGTGCCAAGCTGTGGTAACAGATGTGACAATACAGTATGTATCAATACAGCATGTTCAATATGACAAAGTCCCAAATCGCTGACCTTCAGCATCACATTCACGTCAGTGAACAAATCAAGCGAACACAACAACATATTTAGCTTTGCAATCATACACACCCCTATATTCATTTTATGAGCTCTCTCTTAAAGTGCAGAGAAAGGTTTTCAACCTGACAAACATCAAAAAACACTTACCAGATGTATCGTACATCACATTTTTTGACACGGTGTGGATGCCCATTTTCCTCTGCAGGCTGTTGACGTCGGTGGCCCCCGCCTCTCGCTTTCTGCTTCTAAAGTGCCTCTCAAACTCACTGTCCAGCAACATGGCCTTGAGGGCTAGATTGATATTTTGAAATTTCTGGTGTCTTGATGGAGCTCCTTCGCTGACAAATTTATGCTTTTTCCAAGGCAATATAGCTCTGCAAGATGTGGCCACAAATCTTTATTTAGTGCCCTGTCAATAAATTGTTTTGCTCCACTCGAGGCAAGCTGCTTGCTTTTCTTGGTAGACATAGTAGACGCACATTTAGTAATATTCAATGGCAGGCATTGTGTGAGGTACTTGACGGGCTGACAAAAACCCTGTTTCCTTCCTTCCTTCCTTCCTTCCTTCCTTCCTTCCTCCTTCCCTCCTTCCCTCCTTCCTTCCCTCCTTCCTTCCCTCCTTCCCTCCTTCCCTTCCTTCTTTCCTTTCTAGGGTTTGTTTTGAGTCAACCATTAACAAAGTGTGGATCAGTATGACAGTGTGTGTGTGTGTGTGTGTGTGTGTGTGTGCTCTGCTTTTGACCATATGTCTGCACTAAGAGGATTAGTCAACTACCTAGCTTCCCCACGACTCACAGATAAACATGTGTGTTCATTTGGCCAATCACTTTGGAAGTTCATAAATAATCCCGTTTCCTCGTAGTACTTCCTACTCACGATGTCTGATGTCTTTACATTGTCCAAAAACTTGGAGCTTTAATGAAAGAAGTCAAACATGTTGTCATAAACTTGTTTGATTTCTTTTGTAAACTATATATTACAATATATAGTTAATAGTAACATAGATGTTCATTATTCTCCAATAAAAATTTTTCACATCAATATAGAATATATCTCCTACCAGAGAGATGAGTTTGAGATCCTCTGTTCACCGTCCTCTGGTTATAGAGCCACAGTTTAGGCCCCAAGGTGATCACCCTCCACTGTTTGGCCTCGCTGGTCTCTGAGAACCCCTCGTACTAAGCCAGAAAAGAAGAGGTGAGGATCTCTTAATGGCAGATGTAAAAGCTGCGGAGGATGGGGAGGGCTACGTTCAGATGTCTCCGCTCCACTGGCACTTTTTATAGATGGTTTATGTCGTTGTTGTTGTTGAAGGTCAACCTGCTGTCGATTATGGTCTTGAGGTACTTGTAGCTGCGAACCCTCTCCACAGCCTCTCTGTTAGACTACCGCGGGGCAGAGGAAGTGCTCTTAGACAACATATCTTTTTTTTTTCTTTGACTACATATGTGTATGTTTCAGGTCTTCTACACTGAGCTGAAAAATGGCCGTCCACTGGGTGCAGCCTCCTTGATGGAGGTACCTCTCAGCTTGGACATGCTAACCACTGTGAGTATAAACTGATTGAGACTTTTTAACTGCGCTGCTTTTATTTATGTCACTTTCAAATCAGTGGCAGATTTAAAAGTCCACCACTGTCTTGGGTTTTAGCCTCCGCCCACCCATCCTCAACGTATATAGACGGCATCTGAACTGCACCACTGCCCGGGGTCATAATCACTACGACCGCTAGATGTTACCTGTAACCTGTATGACCTATTGTGTCGTTTTTCTCGGAAGGACAGTCTCGTCTAATTCCAGTACAGCTACCACCAAATCGATCAGCTTTGACAAAACTTGGACAATGTGGGGGAAAAATCTCAGGTGTGATAGCCAATAAAATGTCAAACAGTATGGACTAATGCAGCGTTGGTTTCTTCTTTTTAGCCTCACCTTTTAATATTCATCGGCAAGATTTTAGAAAATTCTTTCAGCCTTTCTACTAAAAGCTGGTTCTGGGGATGTTTTGAACTTGTTATTAAAGACTTTGCCGGGACTCTGCTGCATTTATGAATATCTCTGCTCTTATTTCTTCAAAGGGCCAATTTGATGGACAAGCAAGCTTTGTAAGTATTATTTGGCGTTTATTTTTTTTTAATGACGAATTAGACTCTGCTGCTGTTCTCTTATCACACATTTATAGCTGGATCCCAAATCTGTAATTTAGTCCTCTCTTTCTCTTCCTCTACTTTCTTTCCCCTTTTCTTTCACTCTATCTATCACCACATCCATCTTTATCTCTACATCCACTTCAATGCACCCTCTAGGATGTAGAAGTTGGCAACCTAAGGGTGAACACTAAGTACAGGGTCAGCGTCGGTGCTTATGGTTGGGCAGGAGAGGGTAGAGCCAGTATGCCCAGAGACGTCAGCACCGCCTCACATGGTAAGAATATGTGAGTAGTAGGAATCCATTTTACAGCTGATGCTATTATTCCTACAAATGTCATTGCTTTTATCCGTCACTAAATTTAATTTCTCTCTCTCTCTCTCTCTCTGTCGTTAGAAATGTGCATGCCTCCGTCGCCCCCTACTCAGCCTGTTGTCATGGCTGTGTCTGACACAGAGCTGGCGTTGTCATGGCAGCAAGGGGAGAGTGAGGGAAGTGCACCTGTCCTTCACTTCCTGGTGGCTTACATCAGGTCAGTCGTAACTGATGACAAAAGAAATTGTGACATTGGTGGATGCTTTGTGTTTATTAAATCAACCATGTGAGACCTCACCAGAACAGACATTCACAGGTATACAGCGAACACACACATATATATACACATGTTTGTAGGTTCATAGGGAGTTTGCAGGGCCTATTTCTTGCTGGCCAGCGGCTACATGCAGTGAAATGTTCAACAAAACAATGAGGAAGTCTTCTACTCTAGTAGAAGTCTAGTCTTCTAAGAGATAATCAGCTCTAAATTATAGTTCTTTCCAGAACCGCACTGTCACTTACTGTAAAATAGAAAACAAAATTCTCTTTTGCGGTTATTTTCGTGAGTCCTTTGCTGGTCTGTTCAGTGTAATGATTAAAGTTTTGACATGAAGGTCAGTTGGGACATGAAGAAGGAATTTAACTCTCAGAATAGCTTCCTCTGTCTAGATTTTACAGCAGCGGGCAGGCTCATATACAATACACATACACATGCATACAAAGGACCTCCCATGTCTAGACAAGTCAAGCGGCAATGTCAAGAAAGCTGAGGTCAGAAGTCATTTTCCAGGAGTCGTCTGATGATTTGCCAGACACAAAGTCAAAAAGGCCGACGAAGTTGCAAAATGCTCCACTACAAAAACAAAAAGAGAGAAACAGGCAAACTTTTATATATGTGGATGAAGGTACATCTGTATACTTGCATGAATGAATGTGTGTTTATAGAAATATTTGTGTGTATATATGGATGAATATGTTTTCTTTCTTTTTTTTTTTCTTTTGAAATATACTGGACATTTTGTGGCTGAATTAATAATTTATGATAAAAGTATGAACAAAAATAAAAGCAAAGTTTGTAAAGACATAAGAGGAAACAGACATAAAAAGCCGAGCGCTGTTTCCCTCCACGGTGCAGAGTTAACACCCTGAGACGGAAGCAGACAAGCTGTCACTTACTGCGAGAGAACAGACATGAATCAGTGTCTGGTTTTTTTTGCATGTGGGGGGCTTTTTCAACACAAAGGAGTCATCTCAGAGACAAATCTTTCTCTCCTCACATCAAAAGAGACCCCGCTGAAGAGAGACATTGAATGGTGTGAAGATGACTCTATTCAACACATAGTTGTGGCTCCAGGCGTCTAGAAGCAGCACATGACTAGATGGCAGCTCCAGATGGAAGTTGGACGTGACAGACAGAAAAAATAAAGTTCAAGAGTTCATCTTTTTTTTTTTTTTAACTTAACTTTAATTTCAGATTAAAGTGCTTAAAAAATAATGTTTAAAGACTGAAATAGCCTCAAAAATCCTTTTGATATTTAGCACTACAGTCTCTAGTATTTTTATTTTTTTATTTATTTTTTTACCTTAATTATCATGTACATTATTATGTCTTTCTATGCTTCGTCATTCACAGGCCAGAAATGGACACAGAGTGGACGTATATTCGTGAGCCCATTGAGACTAACTCCATGGTGCTGAAGGGATTAATACCAGAAACAGAGTACCAGTTTGTAGTCAGGGCAGTCAACGTGCATGGAGTCAGCCCACCCAGCCACATCAACAACCCCGTGCGCACGCTCGGTAAGTGCTGATCTCTGAGCCAATGTGCTGACGTGACAAACAAACATTGTTAGTCTAGTTTCTACCACATTTCAAGGGGAAACCAATTTCGTTACATCCCATGTTTACATGTGTTGCAATGACAATAAAAACCCTTGAATCCTTGAAAAAAAGTGAGTTTCAGTTTAGTTTCAACCCTACACCCACACAGAACAGAGACAGTCATGTTTTTCCTCCCAACCATGTGAGGACATGATAAGTTTTAGCAACCGGATTTCAAAATTCTGTCAGATTTCCTCCAATTTCAGCATTTATAGAGGACAACAATGTGTAAAGATGACCATCGGCCATTTATTCTGCACTACAGAATGTGTACATTTTACTCTTATCAACACATTTTAGCTTTTTCTACTTGCCAAACTCTTCTTTTAATGATTTTTTGGTTTGGAGATATTTGGTTTAGTTTACTATGATTAAGGTGTCATCACGGAACAACTCTTGCAGTGTTTTGTGTACTTATTCTAAATGTATTTCAATTTGGAAATCATTTCTATGTTTTTGGTAGAATCTCTCATCTTGTAAGAAACCTAAAACTTAAAAACAACAAAGGAAAAACAAAAAAGGAATCAGAAGGTTTGGACACATGAACACAATGTGCCGTCTGTGTCTCTCAACATTTGTTTGAATGTAGGACAACACCTTCTGACCGCAGCCTTGGATGATGCAGATATATTGCATCAGAGTCATTTACTTTATTATTTTTCATGTAGTCAGCTGCTGGTGGTGGTGCGTGGGCGAAGTGGGGTGGAGGGGGGACGGGACTGATTGATATTAAAACACACAAACACACATAGTCACAGGTGTGTGCCAGATACAGTATAGATACATGCAGCAATACAATGTCTTAATGGATCGAGGTGTGTGTGTGTGTGTGTGTGTGTGTGTGTGTGTGTGTGTGTGTGCGTGTGCGTGTGCGTGTGCGTGTGACTATACATGACTATTAAAATGACACAGCTGTGTAGATACAATCACATTATTCAGAGTTTATTTCTGTGAGCCACAGATCACTCTGCTGACTCTAGAAAGCCTGCTGCTTCACACGCTACTGTCAAACTGTTGTAAACCTGATGGAATCAAATGGCTGGTCACACAGAGAGTGCTCGAGAGAGAGACAGTGAAAAGGATAACATGAGAGAGAAGCTGTCCACAATAATGTCTATTGAAAGTTGCACCAAACAAGAGAAAATGAGGCAGTTAGAAAGAGACGGAGAGACGGGCGGACGGAAAAACGACGGGTTAGAGGAGCGTGGTTCCTCAGCAGGGGATAATCATCAGACAGGATTAAGGACGGGATGCCAGACCCCTTCTCTACCCATCTACACCCCTGACGGATGCACACACACACACACACACACAAATACACACACATGCATGCACACAACTCGCTGCCGCTTGACTGAACAGTGGGGATGGGCTTGACTGACTGACATACTTTTCTTGTCGTTCTCTCAGAGTTCTTGTGTGTGTGTGCGTGTGTGTTTATAGTGGATTGAAACAGGGTGGTATGGATTGAGGGGGATTGTTACACAACAGCAGATTAGTTTGAAACCCCCCCTACCACCACCACCACCCCCCTGTATGCCAGCACTCAGTATTCAGGATTTAATGTTATTAGGCTGCGCTAATTGGCACTTTAAATCATGGCATCTATTCAGGCTTAAAAGTCAAGTTTGCTATGAGGAGTTTGACCTAATTAAAACAAAATTCAATCTGTATAAACCCTCTAATATCACTCCACAACTATCAAATATATTTCAATTCCCCAACTAGCCTGACAGCTAGTGAACTAACCAGCATTCCTTACTGTACACTTAAGACTGATGGGGTGAGAAGGGATGCTGTTATGTAAGCTCAGCTTAAGCTTCCTCAAAGTAGGGTGGATGGTATGTTAAAGGGTTTACATTGAATATGCATGAAATTGCTGTTCCAACTTATAGAAAAGGACATTTTGAGCATCTCAGACTCATAGTAGTATCCTCAGTCTAGTAGTATTTTGTTTATTTACACACAAAAAAATTTATAATGTAGAATTAACTTTTTGGTTTCAAAGTAAATATTACTACATATTATATTATATTATATTGTCCAACAACTACTTTATGTGCCAAATGTATAACAGCACTTTTAGACTTTAAGAGAACAAAGTAGTGAATACTGTAAGTGCTCTATCTGAACAAGAATTAATCAAGTTCTAATCAACTAATTAAGGTGTCATATATACTATATGTCATATGTTTTTTTGTTTGTTTTTTTGCAATGGTAATCATAATAGCAGCCAACCAAGAAGTTTGTTTGATTCTGGACTCACAGTATTCACCGTCTGGCTTTGTATTTGTGTGTTATGAGCTGCCACTCTGTATGGACGAGACACTTTTCAGTACATGGTGCAGCGGCCTGGGTACAGGCTAACAGGTAGACCCACTGTGTCTGTGTCATGTGATCATTCATGCATCATCAGTCAAATATGACATTTACATGATCACTCATCAAAGGGGTTTAATTGAAGTTGTCGAGGATTACTTTTATCGTGTTTTATCACTCATATTTTAATTTTAACAAGGAGGAGGTTCATTCCCTCTGAAACAGTTTTCAGTCCATATAATGCCAGTTCATCACAGCAATGGAAATATGTCCATGTGTTCACAGTATCTTTGCAGTGTGCATTCCATCATTTAACCAACTCAAACCTCATCCCATCCCATCGTTTTCACTGTCATTAATGAATGCAACTTGTAATAATCATCATCTAACATTCCTCACTCATATTCCTCACAGGTGCATCAGAGGTTGGCAGTGGCGATTACGGCCGTTACGTCACAGATTTGGGGAGCAAAGACGAGGACGGCTTCGACGTCGATGACTCTGATTATGATATCTATATTGAAGAAGTAAATTATTACGTGCATTACTTTGCAAATCAAATCAGACAGACAATCTATTTCATTTTATTTTAATGTTTTCATTAGTGGAAAAAAAAAATGCAACACCTGTATTAATTTCATCTTGTTCTCCATTTTCTTGAATTCCTTCTTAGTTGAAGCCATTTCCTGGTATCATTCAAGACAACAGGAAATCTCAGCTCCGTTCCCGCTTCGGTCCACCGTCCGGTCAAAATGTTGTTTACCGCATGAACACTGTTTCTCCTCCTCCCAACGTTACTGCCCCTCCAGCTTCCTCCACCACCTCATCCATCTTCCAAGTTTTCACAGATCTGGTCTTCTCAACCACCTCAGAGCCGAGTACCACACGTGGAGCCACGACTACTGCCTCACCTACCACTACGAGGTAAGATGTACCGTAAAAACCTTGATTTCTCATGGTGGTGATATATTTGTTGAAATGAGGGAATATGTTTGAGAATAATAATATGTCAGTGCTGTTTGCAAGTAACTGGAGGAGGTAATGGCCTCTCTTATAGGCAAGGTTGAACATTTACAGGAGCAAAATCAAGTAAAAACAGGAGTAGCACAAAGGTTTATTTTATTTTATTATTTTTTTAAATCACTATTCCTCTTGCACTTTTACTCCTAGATTGCTGTCTTTCCCAGCGTTCTGCTCTCCCCTAAAAGCCACCTGCAATTAGATTCTTTCATGCTTTTCCACTTAATTGATAAAGACGGTGTTTGGAGCAGCGAAAGTGACATTTAAATCACACAATTATGTCGTCTTTCTGGTTGTGATGTACAGTATTATTGACTGGTTTAAATATAGAGTGGCTTAACTACTGCTGCCATTACGTTTGGGTGAAAAAAAAAAGGCACCTCTTAGGAAAATGGACAATTTAAAAATTCAAATGTGGACAGAAGTGATCTTTTCTTTTTCTTTTTTTTTTTTTGGTCTATCTCAGCACCACTTTGCCCACCACCACTCCCACTCCAACTATGTCCTCCTGGAAGGGCGAGGTTCCTCGTGTGTATGACCTGACCTGCGATGATACCGTGTGCCCCCCCGACAGCTTCTGCCTCAGTGACTACGACAGCGGGGGCTCGCGCTGTCACTGCAACCTCGGACGAAGCGGGGACACTTGCACCGAGGGTGAGAGAAGCATCTTTATCTTTACGCGTAGAGCTGAAACGATTAGACGATTAATCAATTAGGTGCCGGCTACTAAATGAATTGCCTACTATTTTGGTAATCAATTATTTTGGCTGACGAAACAACTCATCGATTAATTGAGAGAACCACCAGTACATTTATATTGTTTTTATTCTTCTTCTGTTCTTCTTCAGTGGTATCGGTGAACTTTCCCAGGTTCTACGGCTACTCCCACATGACTTTTGAACCCTTGAAGAACTCCTACCAGACCTTTCAAATCACGTTGGAGTTCAAGGTGAGGCGCCATGTGTTTTTTTTTTTTGCCCAACTGATTTCTGTCTTTCACGATGGCGAACGCGTCTTTGAAACAGTTTGTCCCCGGTGCAGGCAGACTCTGAGGACGGCTTGCTGCTGTACTGCGGTGAGAACGAACACGGCCGTGGAGACTTTACCTCTCTGGCCCTGGTGCGAGGCAAGCTGCACTATAGGTGAGGAAAACATTGTTATATATATTATACATGTTGCTGTAGGTAAGGAAAAGTTTTCTACTAAATTTGAACAGAAATTTTAAGGGAACAATTTGAATAAAAAGCACTTTTTTCAAAGCATTACTTTTAAATAAATTCAACATGTTTTCCTGCAGGTTTAACTGTGGGACTGGAGCAGCTCAGATCATCAGTGAGAGTCGTGTTGTTGTTGGTCAGTGGCACACAGTAACTGCCTTCAGAGACGGTATGAGCGGCTGGCTCCGAATGGATAACGACACCCCGATCTCTGGTCGCTCACAGGTAGCATGAAAGCTCAAAGGTTGTAGTATTATTATTATTATTATTATCAAAATGGAATTATCATTTTATAAATGCCGTTCTCTTTGCTAAGTAGGCATTGTGAAAGTTTCCTCTCACCTGTTTTTAATGACTCAGTCAAATCTGGCCTCAGAAGTATTGAAGACTATGTTTACAGTCACTGAGGATGAAGCACATTTTGTTTTCTTCACTCTTGTTCTTTCAGGGCCAGTACACCAAGATCACTTTCCGCTCCCCGCTCTATGTGGGTGGGTCTCCTAGTGCTTATTGGCTGGTCAGGGCGACGGGGACAAATCGAGGCTTTGTTGGCTGCATTCAGAGTCTGACCATCAACAACAAAGCTACAGACATCAGACCGTGGCCGCTGGGCAGAGCTCTGAATGGAGCTGACATAGGTGAGAAGGCATGCGTTGGAACGTCTCTCCGGTTTCTGCTTTGTAAGATGATCCACGGAGCTCTGCGTGATCCTAAAAAGACATTTTTAACTTCTGACATAACTACTTGTGGTTATGTTTGAGGCTGTTTTATATAATTTTATACATTTTCACTTAATTTAAAATGCAAATGAGAGATATGTAATTTAAATTTGAACTTATGCCAAATACCACCATTAATGGATGAGATTAAATGAAATGTAATAAAACGCTCAAAACGTAACATATTGAATTTCTTAAGAACATGGCGGTGGTGTGATCTTATTGCTTTCCTGTCCAGAATTGCTTGATTATAAATCATCATAAGAGGCTCGATTGTTGTAGATGATGTAACACAATAAGTGAAAAGATCATAAGTGCTGTTTGCAGCAGGAAATGGTCAACAGTCTCCAATCAGTCTGACTGTGTCTAACTTTGCTTTTGCAACCTTGCTCACAATTTTAACACGTTTCTCTTTACTTAAAAAATAATTAAGCTTATACCTGTATTATATTTATATTACCATACAGTGTAATTTATCATGTTATGCTACAACATGCATGTTTTTCCATTTACTTGTATGGAAAGCTGAGTTTGAATCAGTGCCTTTTGCTCCCGCTGTGTGTGCCAGGTGAGTGCAGCGACAGCGTGTGTGACCTTGTCAGCTGTGCCAATGGCGGCATCTGCTTTGCAAACCGCGCTGATGGCTACATCTGTCTGTGTCCACTCGGTTTCAGAGGAGCACTTTGTGAGGAGAGTGAGTCAATTATGTTTTGCTTTCTCTCTCTCTCTCTCTCACACGCACACACACACACACACACACTTGTCTTGTTTACAAGACGGGTTTTGTACCTCTGTGAGGGTAGAAAGTAAGAATCCCTTTGTGGTTTATTTTTACCTGGTGGCTGTCATAGACTGTCACACAGATCTTTTAAGGTAATTACATTGAACATTGAACATCATGAACTTCTTTTTTCATTGTAGTGTTAACACCTCTTATTTCCCCACTTCTCCTTCTTTCTCATGTCTTCTTCTCCAACTTCTCAGGTTTCTCACTGTCCTCGCCACTCTTCAATGAGACAGTGTTTTCATACGCTGTCCTACCGTGGCCTCAGAACTCTCAGAGTTATCTGTCCTTCATGGAGTTCGAGCTGACGTTTCGACCGTCAACGGCCAACGGGATGATTCTGTACAGCGATGACGCAGACAGCGGAGACTTCCTGGCTATCAACCTGGTGGACAGATATGTAGAGTTCAGATTTGACTGCGGCTCCGGAGGTGCAGTAATAAGGTACTAGACTGATGTGTTCTCACCCTAGTCTCTGTTTCCAGTATCTGTTATAACTACAGTACAGAACTACAGTAGAGGACACATATATTGTATGTGACAATCTGTGCTATAGGAGTGAGGAGCAGATCAGTCTGGATGCGTGGCATGAGCTGCGGGTGTCTCGCACAGCAAAGAGTGGCATCCTACAGGTGGACAGCCAGAGGCCACAGGAAGCAATCGCTGAGGTATTTTGTGTCTCTGTGTTGCTGCACTGTCTGAGTTTTGGCCACAAGGGGGCAGAAAGACTTCACAACCAACATATGTAGCAGCTGATTCCTCATACACACCTTATTAAGTTCTAAGGTCTAGTGTGTCAAAGAGACAAGTCCAACATTTACACGGGTTTTAAACCTTGTTTAGTCCACTAAATCCTGTGTTTATTGTTTTTAATTACTAAGTTTTACAGGGAAGAGCCTTTCTATTCTGTGCTGTACTTGGCTTTTTTAACATATTAGCTTATTAAACCTCAGAACATACAGCACACAGGTTTTACAGTGGCTTGCAGTAATATAAATGCAGGCAAAGCTTTTCCATTCACCCACGAGTATACTTAGTTTAATGACTATCTGGTCAAAGTTGAATGTAAAATTATGCTCAGCGTAAAATTTGATATGAAACTCCCCCATAAAGACAAAATTGCAGGCATTAACCTCTAACTTCACGAACACATGCATTGATATGGGACGACTAGATTCATTTAGTGAATGGCTGATGTAATTGCTGAATACCTCTCTGTCCTATCGATACTTCAGGGAGCTTTCACTCAGATTAGCTGCAGTTCACCTCTCTATATTGGTGGAGTACCAGAATATGATAAAACCAAGAGGACAGCGGGTGTGATAAAGCCCTTCACTGGAACTATTCAGAAGGTATTTCCACACACTAACACCTGTGTTTTAGTCAGATGTTTTTTTTTCATGAATATTATTTTGACATTGTTAAGTGAAGATTATTGTTTATGAACTGATTTTCCTCATCGTCGTCCTCCTCTCTTCTCTTTTCTCCGTCTGTATCACCCAGTTCATACTCAATGATCGCACCATCCCGATAACAACGGGCTCCGCTGGCGGTGTTAATGTAGCCAATTATGCGCACCCATGTGTGGAAAGCCCCTGTGCCAACGGAGGGACGTGCAGGCCGAAGTGGGATGGATACGAGTGTGACTGCCCTCTAGGGTACGATGGCAGGCACTGTCAGAAAGGTCTGTTATCATTTATACTGAACTACTATCTCTTTTTTTGGGTTATTTAGTTGCTGTAAACAGTGTGTAACTAATTCTTTTATAAAACAGGTTGATGATGATGCACTTTTGTTTTAGAGGGTGTTGCTGTATGTGCCTTTACGGCAAGGAAGATGTAAACATTTTTATTTTGTTTGTTTTTTTCAGAGTAAAACTATAGACTCAGTGGTCTGTGAGTTTAGTAAAGAATAAGCAAATAAATGAATGATAGCAATGTTTACTAGCATGATCTATATTGTCTAATATGGCATGATCTTTGTCATATATATACAGATGGCGTGACCTTTCCTCCTCTCAGAAACTATATGTCTATATTTTCTTTCTGTTACCATGTAAGGTAATATAAAATAATGTATTGGACAACTTAATTATTTAAGCCAATCTATGTCTTCTCTGTTTTTTTCAATGCCTTCCCCCGAGCAGAGTGTGGAAATTACTGTTTGAACAGTAAGTTTTCTTTTATACATTTATATATATATATATATGTATATTATTAACCCGTCATCAGTTTTGAAATGATATACCTCTTTCCTACATGCATTTCCCTGCGCTGTGTCATATTAAGTCTTCTAGCTTAGAATAAGCCAGTAGATACATGTTGATAGTGCCACCTGGTGATGATATGGAGTAAGTGCTGTGTTTTTTATATATGTATATACATACATACATATATATATATATATATTCCCAGCGGTGACTGAAGCTATTGAGATCCCACAGTTCATCGGCCGAAGTTACCTGACGTATGACAACAGAGATATCCTGAAAAGGTTGGTACTGGAAGGTGTGTGTAATAGGACTGCGAAGAGATATTAGTGTCCATCAGTATCTAAATATTTATAGGGGAACTTAACCTTATTTTATTTTAACCTTAACCTTGTCTGTGAATACGTATTCCTTTGTATTACGTTGGCATATATGTACACACACACTAGGTACATGTTTTACTAAAAAGGACAGATAAAGATGGGCCTGGAGTGTTATGTGATGTTGTCACCTCAAAATGAAGTGAAGCTTAATTTTTAACCTTGCTTGCAATACTTGTTCAACAGGTAAATGTGTCTATCTATTTTTTCAGGGTGTCTGGGTCCAGAAACAACCTTTTCATGCGCTTTAAGAGCACAGCCAAGGACGGCTTGTTGCTATGGCGAGGAGACAGTCCAATGAGACCCAACAGTGACTTCCTGTCTATGGGCCTGCAGGATGGCGCGCTAATCTTCAGGTACTTGTTTTGTGTTTGTGAAAAACATGAAGGGCAGTATGATAAAGTTAAAGAAAAACTTTCGATGCAGATCGAAGCTCTTTTCTGTGTTCTGCGTGACTTTGAGTGCCTGTATTTGTGCACATATATGAAATTCTCTGCATCCAACAGCTTTTTCTCGGGGATTCCTGGAGCTTATTTACTCATTTTTACTAAAATAGGAAACAGGCAAGAAAAAGTACGAGTCCTGCTTGGTATGTGTTCGCTCTCCCCTGTCCTTTTGCCACATCGAAAGCTAGAGAGAAAAGGGCAAATTTAAGCAAGAGAACAAAGTTTAGCGCAAAAAAAGAGGATGAAGATGATAAAGAAGGACGCTGATCCCACCCCAGAGGGTAGGAAGAGCTAAGCAGCTGGGCAGAGCTAAAAAAAGACTGTGAGTCTGAGGCACGGCCATGACCTGGAAAAGAAGCAGGATTTATCTATAGAAGAGTGAAGCCGCTGTAACTACTAACCAGATAAACTTACTGTATGTGTTTCCATCTTGTTGCAGTTATAACCTGGGCAGCGGTGCAGCTGACATTGTTGTCAACGGATCCTTTAGCGATGGAAAGTGGCACCGAGTCAAAGCTGTGAGGTAAGCACTGAAACTGTCAAAAAGACGTCCACTGCAGTGATTAGAACTCATCTACTTTGATTTCACATCTCATACTTAGACGTCAAAGCTGCATCAACAGAGCTGTTGTCCACTTGGGGGCAGCAGAGCACAACATTGACATATTATCACATTAATATAAAGTTAATATGGTGAACCTGTTTACACATCCAGCAGACACAGAGCATCATTAGCATTCATTTGGAGTTGTAAGTGCAAATTATTATTTATTTTTTTTAAATGTAATGCTTTCTACTGTTTCTCAAGTTCAATGATAAGTTTCCCACTCATGCCTTCAGGGATGGCCAGTCAGGGAAACTGACAGTCGATGATTATGGAGCAAAGACAGGAAGGTCACCAGGCAAGATGAGACAACTCAATATTAACGGCCCGTTATATGTAGGTAAGTAGAGCTCACGACTCATAGGGCCATAAAGTACTGTACATATATATATTTAAATATCTATATTAGCTCTCTCTTACATCTGTTTTCGCTATATTCTCCCCCTGAAGGTGGCATGAAAGAGATAGCTCTACACACAAACAGGCAGTACGTCGGAGGCTTGTTGGGCTGCGTGTCCCACTTCACGCTCTCTACTGACTATCACTTAGCACTGGTGGAGGACGCTGCGGACGGCAAGAACATCAACACCTGCTCCAACTAGACTAGCGTTCTCAAGAGACGAGGGTCCGATTACAGCCGAAGTGAACACCGCGACCGGCTGATTTATCGTCTCTGAAACTGACCTCGCAAGCACCAAATGAGTAACAGCATATAAGGTCAAACTGGAAAAAGACTAACATCATTGTTACTCTGACTAACAAGAATGTTTTTTCTTTTTGTTTAAGTGGCTCCCGTGTGCAAAGTTTTCAAAACCAACGTTCCCCTGCCAAGTTGTAAGATTTATTTTGATATTAGCAACTCGATGGATTGCTCTGGAAAACAGTTTTGGCTCATGGCAACAGCAAAAAACGACCACCAGAGTGAACCAGAGTTCACTAGAGGATTTTTTTTTTTTTTACAAGTACTCTGTGAAAGGAGAGAAAAAAGCTTAGCGTTATGGGTAACGAGGGTCTTTGAAAAACCTTTTGAAGGACTTGTTTTTTTTCGTGGGATGATTCCAATCTTATCTTTATTTTATTTTTTTTTACTGCAAATCCTTATTTGATTGCTGGAAGAACCAAATGATCCGAGGGATCAAGCGTCATCACAAGTTTTTCATGAACCTGACCTAGAGCAGCTAGCAGAGATAAACTTCTTTTAGAGGATTTTGGTTTTGGGCCCTAGAGGATTTCTGTTCTGTTTTTGTTGTTGTGGCATTTGTATTCTTGTTCGTGATGTGGTTATCGGTCCGTAGACTACATTTTTTTTTAAGGCTGCTAGTTTTTGAGGGTGAGACTGTCTTCTTTTTTACCTTCTTCTTTTAGTATACATGCTCATTTATCTAAAACTCCCAAATGCTAGTCACATGAAAGTCTGACGTTGACACGGTGAAGAAGCCAAAATCCTGGAGAGAACGTGACAGTCTGTTCCTTTCATTCGACACAAACCACAACACTGTGGACTTCAGCCTTTAAGTTGAGTTGTAGCGTCTAATTAGACAATTTCTCTTATGTGAGCAGTAAATGTCGTTTTATTGTTTTTCCATGCCTAAGCTTTACTCTTAAAGGGATATTCTGCGAATGTTCCATCCACTCTGTATTTAATCTTTGGTTATCTTTGTTGTCGTTGCCCTGACAGCAACGTTATAATTAGATGGTGAGTCCACAAAAGGATTCAAAGTTTGAATTCCAGAAATAAATCATCACTTATTACACAAGTTTACATCTTGAATATATTAAGTATGAAAGACTGTCAGTGATCGCTTGTAGCGTTTTTTAATAAGCGTGTCAAGTCTGAAACGAATTGCATCTGTACACCATGTGACTGCTGAAAAATGAATGGACACGAGTGAGGTGATCCACAACAGGGTGATCAGGCGGGTTGATCATCCACTGTACAAAATGTAGCAGATGCTGACTGCATGCATCCAATGAAACATGTTTGTGTAATAGCAGGTAACTATAGACCATCGATGTAGCGTCTGATGTCAGCATAATGTCTTAGGTCTAGTTCATCAGTTAGTAAAGCAAGCAGGAACCACCACGGTTGAGTGTGAGCTCACTAAACCATTCTACTACTCAAGCCTTAATATCCCCTATAATAATCCCAGAAAATTAAAATGAGAAATTTATGTGTCACCATTTATCAGACGATGAAAACTTGATTATCGGCAAGTTTGAAGGTACGCTTTTTGAGGCTTGAAGTTACTCCCCGTTCATCGAGGAAATACAAATTACAAAAACCCGTCTATGTAAATCAATACACTTGGACAGCTCTCCATATGAATGCTGACCAAATAACCTGCTAATGTAATACATTTGTTATGAATGATAAGGTTCTTGACATTTTGAAGGTGAAAGGTTGCACATTCAAAAATGCCATAGACACAAATTCTATTCAATTATAGTATTTTTCTACCCTCAAAGAAACAAATCTGACAAAACAAGTGTCACACAGGAGAGGCAGGATGATCTCAACCTGCGGTGCTAGTAGGATGTTTTATACAAAAGACAATAAGACAATAAGTCATATGATATCTTAACCATCTGTCCTAATATTAACATACTTTTGTAAAGCCTGAAAGAAAAAACAAAGACATTTTCTGTTAGAACTGAGGTCAGTTAAAGTCATTAAAAACCCAATATACTGTTAAAAGAAAAGCTGGTTATTTCACAGTTGACAAATCCACACATTCGGGATGTTTAGCTCAGACTCATCGTGGGGAAATGAAAGACCTTGTTGAGCAGAGACTGAAAACATCGGCATGTGTCAACACTAGTTCCTTTAAACCATCAATACAATCTTCCCTTAAACTCATCAAGTACTTCTTAGCCACTTAAACTTAGTCATAGGGGTCAAAGGTCATTAGGAAGGAACAACAGTACCTATTTTGTCATTTTGTTATGAGGAATTGCTAGAAAACACCGAACAACCTTTGAAAACCTCTCACAGCAATTTTTTTTTCAAGCTATAATACAGGAGCACAATGTTCTGGAGTCACATTGGATACCTGCGTTTTTACTTTTATTGTGTTTCTTTTTGAATCCTGCCATTATTGCCCTTTTCTGATGGTCTTTCCATTGACGGGCATGGTGACGGGTTATGACATTTCAGAACACTCCCGTTTTGTGACATCCATGTGGCTACAGCATTTTTCTATTGTGCTTTGAAAATAGGGCAGTTTGATGCATTTTTTTTATTTTATTTTATTTTTTTGCATTACAACCCGATAAAATCAGCCACGAATTATTCCAGTAAGAGCAGCCACAAACTTCAAAGCATTTTATTTGTATTTGACTCACCTTATGTGTTATTGAATGCAGAAAAACATGTTGAGAAATCCGTTGATTCAAGTGGATTCAAGTCAGTTTTTTCCTTAAAAATTCTACACACAATAAACCGTAATGACAATATATAACGGCTAGAAATAAAGAATGAAAATATAATATACACATAAGTATTCACAGCCTTTTCTCAATACTTTGTTGTGGCACCTTTGTGGCTCACCTCTTCAGTCCGTTTCATCCTTTCCTCTTTACAGAACCTCTCGAGCTCCATCAGGTTGGGTAAAGAGCGTCTGTGTCATTTTCAGATTCCTCCGAAGATGCTGGTCTCTGGCTGGCCCACTCTAGGACATTCACAGAGTCCTCCTGAAGACACTCCTTCCATATCTTGGCTGTGTGTTTAGAGTCGTTGTCCCGTTGGAAGATGAACCGTCGCCCCCAGTCTGAGGTCAATCGGCTCTGGCAGGCAGCTCTAGGAAGGGTCCTGGTGGTTCCAAACTTCTTCCGTCATGGATGTTGGAGGCATCTGCGCTCATTGGAAACTTCCAAATCATGTCCAATCAACTGAATTTATCACAGATGGACTTTTGAGGAAAACAAATAAATTGGCTGTAACATAGCAACATGTGGGAAAAAGTCGAGCACTGTGAATACTTTCTGTTTTCACTGTCACTTCTTTTAGATCTAAAACTGATTACGGTAATATGTCGTGTTTGGATGTCTAAATGCATATTGGCAATCAAACTAGACTCCAGATTTTCGGTTGTGTTTTTTTTATAATATAAAAAAAAAGGGGGAAAAAAGGACGGATGGTTAGATTCAGCACACATCTGCTTCAACATTTCCACGTCTCGGCATCCTCGTTTGACGTTTGCTGGAGCTCAGATGACACCTTAAATCAGTGACTCGGTGTGAACCGCATTCGATTGTTCTGTTCCTGCTGTCACGTACCGCCTAAATGCACACAGGAGCGTGCGTACATATGCACACAAACAGTTGTGTTCTCATTACCCTCCTGCTGTGTGTTCAATACTACCGGCATCACAATCAGTAGCAGTGTTACTCCATGCCGGAGACATCAATATCTGCAGTGTTAACTGATCAACTCTCGCTGTTTCATTTAGATGAAACCATATTGAGGTCATTCGCATCTTATCACACTTTTAAGGTTAAAGGTCACCTCTGAAAAATCTGCCTTAAACCTGCTATTTACAATTTACTCAAGATTACGGCTGAATTCCATAACTAATCTGTTATAATTTGATTTTATCCCGTCATATTGTACGTTCCTTTTTTTCATTATTATTCATGGACTCATCACAACAGTTACCTAACTCTAATCCAGTGTCTCATATAGAACATTAATATGGACTTGAATATGAATCATTTTACATACTGTACGCTGGGAACACATTAACCTCATTTCGAGGCAACTCCTCTTGCGACTGGAAAATGGTTTATTAACCTTCATTTGTCCAAGCGCTCGTATGAACAATAAAAGAGGATCTCCTCGCTGTAGGCGTTCCTCCAGTTCACACTGACTATTAAAAGATCCCCTTTAGATGTGCTTTCAATATAAGTGATGTGTGAACTTTTAAATACATTATAAAGGGATCTTCTGCTGGCCAGTATGAACAAGAGGAATAATTGCAAACACACACACACACACACACATATACATACAGACTTGAAAATTTAAGAACAACTAATAAACTGGTAAAATATAAATATATAATACAAGATATGATAAGCACTGAAATATCTGTACAGAGACACAAAGTAGAAACACTTTTCGCCACATTAAACATTTTTACAATCAAATACTTCACTTCTGTGTCCGAAGTCGCTCTGCTGACTCAGAGACCCTCCAGCTATGAAGTCAATGAGACGGATGGAAAAAATAACAGGAAGAGTCACTTGACCTTTGTCTTTGTGCACATCGCACGATAAGCTCAACTTATTTTTTTTTTTCAGTCTTTGCTCACATCAGCTTTTAGGAACTGTGTTACCAAACAAGGTGATGTTCTGTTCTGGATTTTCCAGATTTCTGACCTGAAAGAACAGAGCATTTTTAAAAAGAGGACACTATTAAATCCTGCCAGATAGGGACTTATGTTAATAGTTTTATCTTATCTTATCTTACTGAGAAAATGTACAATGTAGATACAAATGGAAGAGGTGAACGATACGTGTTGACAGGTTTTCTCTCTTTTGTCTGTGAGCATCTAGTTTGTGATATTAATCAAGTGGTGTTTTTGGTTTTTTCCTGTTTTGTTACCCAAGTTTTGTTTTTTTTAAGAAACAAGAGATTAAACAAACATTTTTAGGACACATGAAGACACAATCAACTCTCGTTACACGTTAAAATGAGAGATTAATCCTCAAAGCACACAAAGATTACAGCACAAGACCCTGAATTTAGAAAAAAAAAATCTTTTTTTTTTAAATAATAAAACCTTTTCTGATAAGTACTAAGTCAGAGACTCTGGGGATGTTTAAGACATAGTAAAATTAGACCTTGAGACCTTAGGTTCAGTTTTAATAATCAAATACTCTTCAAAATACTTGTGTGATAGGTGCTGACGTCCTGGGAACCCAACTGATGGATGACAGTGCTTCAGTACTGTGGGGGGTCATTGACAAGCGCAGGAAGAAGCAGCTTGTGCTCGTTTCCTGGAGGAAACGTAATTCTCTAATTCCTCTACTAAAGGCTGAGTTATGCAAAAGAGTCTAACACATACTACGGCTTCTTACTGGAGGTTTAGCCGCTGGATTAATCTCACTTCTGTGCGGATCAGGAAGGTTGACCACATACTAAGTTGATGTAAGGTTTGGTTCTGCGTTTTGGAGGATTAACTGCAGCATGTTATTTAACACGAAGTGTATTTCATGATTCCACAGCAGGCAACGTCAAGAAGAGAGAACTTAAAATGTTCTCCTGTGAAATATGTTATGAATAATACAAAGAGTATCCATTAGTGATACTTCGGCTGACCAAGTTGTTTATTTTTTGGATTAATGTGTAATGGCATGATAAGGGATTTTAGATTTCATAAAAAACATGCTTAAATGCACTGTAGTGCTGTGTAATGGCTCGTGCTAAGGACAATACTTAAGTTGATTTTCTAACTTTCTTTGACCAAATTATATTGAAACACAAAAAAGACTGATGAAAATTCTTTGTTCACAAATCACAAAAGAACTCATGTGAAAAGGCACCTTTCATGGTTGGAAAAGTGATTGGTGGTGTAAAATGAAAATGTTCTGGTTGTGTGACTCAGCAACACGCTGGTACCTATGAAGATGTGATGCCTCGTCATGCTGGCGTCACCAGCACCTTCCTCTCTACTCATCCACATCGGGACGTTTCAGTCAGGCCCACAACAGGTAAGATGAATTACATGACAGTTAACATCTTTGCATTTATGTGAAAGAACAGTGATGAAATAAATGAAATATGATGAAGTAATTCCTGTGTAGGTCTGTGTATTTTATAGAAGCTTAAATAGTAGCAAGATCTGAACATCTTCAATATACACCTGCTTGTTTTGTTGTGTTTTCCTGCGTAGCGACCATCATTGGACCAGAAACACGGATTTTCACAAGGTCCAGCACCAACCTAAAGGTCAATACCGCCGTATACAGCTGAATACCACCCGGCTCTGGACCAAGCTCTGTCTACGTCAGGTATGTAAAGCAAAAAATACTTTTTTTACCATCACTAAAACTTAACTCATAACTCTGTGGTTTATCAGGGAAACGGTTGCCCAGCAACGCAAAGCCTTTTGGGTTAATGTGAGGTCAAACACCAACGGTAGGTATAGTTTGATTTCAAAGGGGTGCATTTAGAATACACATATATATATATATATATATATATATATATATATATAAATGAGAGAGAGAGAGAGAGAGAGAGAGAGAGAGAGATGTTTGTGAATACTTGTCTTCTGTTCCTACAGGAGAACCAGAAGCTGTCAGTCTGGTGCCAGAGTGGCGATTTAAAAATCTCTGATGTTACAGATGCTTAAATAATAAATTCATGCAGTATGTTTGTCTGTGGTGATATTTAATGCTTTACATAAGAACAATGATACTGTCTAATTCCCACGTTTTACATCATTTACACACAGAATCTGTGCAAGCCGTGCAGTTATTGTTGATTCATTATAAAACCTGCCGTAAATCAAACTCTTGATTCTTCTCATGTTGTATCTCTATTGTATATCTCTGATGATCATGTTAATCCATCACTTCTCATGATAAAAAAACACATCAAATGAATTGTGTTCCTTTAATTTCAGCGAGAGGGGAGGGGAATAAGGACAGATAATGATAAAAGGGAGAGGGCGAGATATACTGATGACTGATAGAGAGAGAGAGAGAGAGAGGAGTGTGGTGGTTGGTTATTGACTGAAATTCATTCCACTTATTGAAGAGCACGTTATGACCTGCTTTTTTCCACATCGTTTGATCTACAACCTAGATTCCCTGCTAGGTTAATAGAAACGTTGAAGAGGCTTAAGACATGCATTACATGTGAGATTTAAAGCTCTCTGCCATATTCATCATTTCCTGCCCGCCTCATATTTCTCCACCTTGTAACATCTGTGCCTGAAAGTCTTTACTAAAGCAGGTTTAGCTCTTAATATACATTTAGTGCTTTTATTCACATTCGGTTCAAGGTGACAAACTGCAAATGATGATTTACTGGAGAAAAACACAACAACAACAACAAAACAAACACGCTTGCAGGCTTTACATTGCAAAGCATTTTCATGCACTTACAGTAAGTTATTTTCCGCCGGCTTTTCATTGAGGATTATTATTTTTACAGTCTGTTTTTGGTTTGTTCTGTTTTGCGTCGGGTGCAGTAATCTTTTAAATAAGCATTTCTTAAGACCGACCGGATAAACTTCTACAAAAATCCGGCACATGCGTTTTCATATTTGAAGCATTCAGATCACAGAAGAGTATGCATATTTTAAGCCAGTAATCAATGTTAAATACGACTCTTCGGGGCCTTTCTGTGGTGAAGTATTGATCTCCAACTGACCCTGTGACTAGGACACCACTCAATAATAATTAGTCTCTTTCCACTGCAGGCCAAAAGCCATGCTGTATCTTCAAACAAGGGATTCACACCCAGGACTTGAGCAACCAGTTCTACAGAAGCAGCTGGTTCAATGGTCATTGACTCATTGACATGTGGAATACTGACCTCCGTTGTCAGGTCATACTCTTATGAATCCCACCACTGATGTGTTTTTCCATCAAGCCAAGGTCGTGTAACCAGATGGTAGGAGTGAAACAGACAGCAGCTACGGATGGGTAGCACTCTAAAGATCACACACATGCTAATAACTACTCGCCTCCATTGATAAATACACACCACATCCGTGTTCTGGGAAATTAAAATCAAGCTTTTGATTTGCAAGCAGAGAACTCGACATTTTCAGGGGAGAAAAGATTGTTTTTTTTTAATAGGATGTTTTATGTTTTGAACATTTATTATAAATAGATTAAACTGCAGTTTTTAAATAAAAAAAATAAAAAAACAAGATTGAAATTAAGATTAGAAACAGATTGGGAAACATCTTTTTTTGTTTTGTTTTTTTAATAATTAGCTAGAGAATCTGACATTATCCTGAAATATAGATTAAATAAAAAGGACCTAATAATATTTCTCTGAATTGTTTCTACATACGTTCTCTATGCACCGTATTATTTCTTATTTTTTATTTACGAATGTGCTTTGCAAGTAAAATGTGATTCAACATACTGTATACAGTACATGTCTGATTTTTATTTATTCAGTTTGCATATTATAACAAGCGCTCAGATGGAACTGATTAGTATTTGGATGTAATTTCCCCGTTAATTCATTTTAGTATTTTTTTATTTTTTTATTTGAATGTACAGCATTTTTCTCCCACTGCTTGCTCACATCTGGCAGAGCTGCCGTCCTGTACCGTGTGCATAAGATGACTTGCTTCTTTTCATCTTTTCTATAATCTCTCTCCAGCTCGAGCTTGTTGCACAGACTGTATAGACGTGATGAGCAACCTTGTCGTCACAGTCAGTGTAAAGAGAATCAATGTCTAATTTGGCCTAGTTTTTTTTCTTCTTCCGTAGATATGCCTCGGCATTCTGACAACTGCCATAACCGTCACATCTTTTTATCAGAAATGTTTGTGATAATAATTGTAATTGTAATGTGACCTTCATTTAGCTACTGGACCTCTAAAACACTATAAATGCAAATGTGAAAACATCGGACGTGAAAAAATCACAAGCGACAACAAACTGGCTCTTTGCCTGCTGTGTGCTGACATGTAAACATAAACAATACAACAGTGATTAGGTCATCAAGGCCAGCCAGAATCCCAATGCATACAAATGTGGACACACATGTATGCAGTTCCACACACACATACAGAACATGTAAAGAGTATCATATTAGTTCCTATCCAGGCAGATCAAACACTGATCCACATGCATGCACAGTGTGCAGATTAAGGCTATCCCTTGCTGTAGGGGCTTAGTTGACATCTCTGTCTAAGCTCTGCATTCTTCACCTCCCTCTATTCCCTTCATCTCCTTTTATCAACATGCTCGGCACCATATAAAGCAATGACCGGCAGATACGGCGTGCTGGACTCCTCCAACCTACAGCATGTCCCACTTGGAGTCATAAGAATATCATTCAGAGCCCCCACGTGTACCTTATTGTAGACATTATTGTTGCACACGTCTCAGATAAGTTTGCCTTATTTAATATAAGTTTTACACTGTGTATTGTTATAAATACGATACGTGTATGCTTCACTCTATGTCTGCACATGTGTATCTGTTTTAGGTAGTCTTTACAGTTGGTCCACATGTTGGATAACGACCTTATTAAGAGTGTTGTGTTTAACACCCCTGTATATACAGCTGAAGGGAAAGGTATGAACAGTCCTGAATCATAGGCTATGAGGTGTGCAAGTCAGAGCTGCGGTGGGAAGAAGTGGGAAGACCAATTAAGATTCCTGGTTCCATGAGTGACTTTCAACAGTCGTGTGCATGCTGTGAGCACAATGATGTCGCAGCAGAGCGCGCACTATCCGGACAAGAAAACTTGCGTGTCCGTGCAGCTTGCATGAATGCTTGCACGCATGTTAGAAGCTTCACACGCGGACCGGTCAGCTTGTTAGTAACTACTGTAAAGAGTCGTTGACTGGGAGGAAGCAGTGGACACGGAAGGAGATGGAGATTGTGTGTGCATGTATGCAAAGTCAAATGCATGTCTGAGCTAAAATGGCTGTTGATACTGGTAGTGCCAGTGAACATCATGTGTGTTATGTAAGAATCTGGTAGTTAAAGGGTTAGAGCTCAGAGCTGGGCTGTATTACATGGAGGGGTGGGGGAGAGAGAGGGGAGAGGCGATGTGTTTGAGCAGAAAAGAGGAAGAGTGAGGAAGAGAGAGAGAGAGAGAGAGAGAGGGGGAGAGAATGACAAGGGGGCAGAGTAGTATGTGCAAGCCATAGCAACGTGGGACAATGAGATAGAGACACATTGTGACAGAGAGAAAGAGAAGAGAGGTTAGGACTTGCTAGTTGGCAAGATAATCAGAGACAGGCCACTGATTCAGAGCTTGGTGCACAGCTGGTGTGATGGGAGAAGAAGCTGCAGGCTAACACTGAATGGACCGACAGTGACAATGTGCAACGGATGTAAAGCAAAGTGCCTACATGGTAGCAATTAACATACTGGAGAATATTATTAGAATAAGTTATGTATCAGAGAGGAAACATCTTCAGATTGCAGGTGGAAGACAAGTTCTGAAGTGCAGACCAGGAGGGACTAAACTGCATTTGGAGAAGTCATATTTTCATCCCTTCTTACATGTTTTACATCTTATTACCGTTTTTCTTTTCAAAACTTAACATTAACTGTAACGTTTTTGTGAGGATCTCCTTTTACACATGGACTTGACTGGATTTCACATCTCAACTCTACACACTTTTCACCTTGTCCTTCTGCTGGATGAAAGTACTGGATGGATGTTTGATGATCAGAAGGACTCTTGAAAACAAGTCAATCGCATCTTGATCAATCCAGATCTTCATGTGGCGCGGTTCGTGGAAGATCCTGTACATCTTCATTGCACTGACTTTCTGCAAATGATACGACCATGGAGGCCAGACATAAGCGAGAAGAAGCAGGAAACGAACAGCTGATCCCACTGCATCCCGCCAGGTTGACAGTCCTGATGAGCTGTTTGAACCATGTGGTCCACTGAGAGCATGGAGCCAGAGAAAGCTCACACCCAGAGCAACTTCTTCAACAAGGTGGATGTGCCTGACCATGTTCACTACATTGTTGCGATATTCGTCTTTGTCATCGGGACACTGGGCATCACTGGCAACGCCCTGGTTATGTTCGCCTTCTATAGGTGAGTGTGTGTGTGTATTAGCCCTCACCATGTTTAATGCGGGTCTGTCCTTTAATCAAAGCCCTGAGAAGATGTCGTACTCATGATGCTCTGATCTGACAGAGACAGATGGAAAAAAACAGACACATTATACCTCTGCCAAAATACAATCAGCATGCAGGTGAAATTTGTGTTTTACTCTTCAGAGGATCAAATAAAACTGCTGATTGATTACTAATAAAATAATCTTTGCATCTTAGTGTCGTGGCTGTAGGATCATCTTAGTTGCATGGCAGCAAAGTGGATTATAGTGTTTAAAGGAGCAAAATGTGTCGTCCGTATTATACCACAGTATAAAAAAAAAGTTCCATGTTTAATTTGAATAAACTGTCCCTTCTTTACTGTGATCCAAAATATTCTTTCACTTTTCCCCCAGCGGGGTTTGCATCTGTACATGCATCTGTTTTAATCATCATGTTGCTGGTTTTAGGCCCTTAAGAACATAATGTGCAATAACGGTTAACATCTCTGACTTGTGTTGAGCCACAAAACTCTGTTCTGTTGTAACCAGCGTAGCATTGCATGGTGCTATATCATGAATAGAATCTAATGAAAAATAAATTATAGCATAGGCATGAAACTAGCTATGTAAATGCATTGTACGTTTCACCATAGATCAAGTGTACCATGCACCTTAAAATCAATCACGAAATTCACGCTGTCAATTTTGCACCTTATGCAACAGGTACTTGTGTATTATCAAATATAAGAAAGATGTGTGCGTGCTGTGCGTCGTGTAAACCTGACTGCTATTGACCTCTTGTTGTGTTACCGATGTTAACTGATCCACAGAACAGAAACGGGGTCAGAGAATAGGAAAGTGTGTTTATGTGTTCAGGGGATTGTCAGGAGCTTTTACACTCCATCTGCCCATCGCAGCAGATGGATTAGATGGGTTCTCTATTGTGTTGTGCTGATAATTTGTGTTTACTGAATCAGAAATGCACATGATGTTATGGCTTCCAAGAAAAGTCATTCACCCCTATCTGACAGGGAGGGAGACATGCACGCAGAGGGGGGGCGAAGATAATTGGCTTTTCAAGTAGGATGTCACCCAATGTGGTGATTTTCTAGGAATTAAGGGAATGCTCGAGTAATATGCGCACAAATGCACAGACTCTTATTGTAAATACACATGGATACACTGGCAGTGATTATTAAAAACACACACACACACATAGACACAAAAACAGAGCACACACCTACTCACAGGTACAAGAAATGTCATTCTGCTCCGAGTTCAATCAGGCTCAGGGCGCAATCCATTTGAATTCAGGAGACACAGACACAGTTTAATCAATAAAAAGCTGTGGAGGCAGACAGCAGATCAATATAGCGCTTAATCAAGCTGGTATAAGTACAGGTTCACACCAAGTTCATTGACCAGTCCAACACAGAGCTTATGTCTGATTAATGCTGGTAACAAAACAGTGTGTGTGTATACATCAGTTAAACAACTGAGAGGGACACGTGTGACTACGCTTGTGATTGGTGGCTCTTCTCTCCTGTAAAAGAGAATCACGGTTTGGTAGTTGTTGAATTTAGGAAACAGATTAAAATAGCAGATGGTGGATTCCCTTCTAGTTAGCTGTGCTGAACATATTAGTATAATTGCCATATGTGATGTGCAATGACCTGATATCAGTCCCGAGGAAGTGCAGTGAAAACAAATACTTGGGAAAAACACTTGAGGCACACACACACACACACACACACACAGCTGGCATTTTAGATGATATTACATGATATTATGTCTTCTACTGTTAACTGTGATGTGTTTAACAAATCAAAGCGACATTTATAATTCCCCTATTGTGTAAATGTACAGGATGTACAATCAGTGTCATTGGTGATAAGATATATATGCCTTAAAACGTGCTGATTCTCTAGTGTATTTATTTATTTATTTATCAGTTATACCCCCCGAGCCATACAGAAGCTTACATAAACTTACATTATAATAAAATGTCTGTGTGTGTGTGTGTGTGTGTGTGTGTGTGTGTGTGTGTAGCAACAAGAAGCTTCGTAACCTGCCTAACTATTTCATCATGAACCTGGCGGTCAGCGACTTCCTCATGGCCTTCACACAGTCCCCCATCTTCTTCATCAACTGCCTCTACAAGGAATGGGTGTTTGGAGAGATGGGTGACTCTCTTCTTTCTTTTTCTATTACAAAACACTCTTTTTATTTTTAATTTTTTCGTAAAACATCAGAGTAAAAAACGTAAATCTAATTGAAGTGAATAGGAAGGTGTGTCCAAATTGACTGCTAATGTATTTGTATTTTTTATTTTTTTCCCCTTCCCTCCAGGCTGTAAAGTGTACGCCTTCTGCGGCGCCTTGTTTGGCATCGCCTCCATGATAAATCTACTGGCCATCTCTATCGACCGCTACCTGGTTATCACCAAGCCTCTGCAGGCCATACACTGGACCTCCAAACGAAGAACCACGCTGGCCATTCTCATCGTCTGGCTTTACTCTTTGGCTTGGAGTCTGGCTCCTCTCATTGGCTGGAGTGAGTTTCCCCTTCAACTAGGAAGTTAATGACATTATCCTACCTCACCTCATTATCCACGCACTTCATCTTCATCCACCTGCAGTAACACAGTAACACAAGTGATCACTATGGAACAAACAAACTATCTTTAAACCCAATGACATGTTGCACCACTGATATCGTAACAGATTTCATACGTCTTGTAACTTTTTTAGGCTCTTATATCCCCGAGGGCTTGATGACATCGTGTACGTGGGATTACGTCACATACACATTGGCCAACCGGAGCTACACGATGATGCTGTGTTGTTTTGTCTTCTTCATTCCACTGGGAATCATCTTTTACTGCTATGTCTTTATGTTTCTGGCTACAAGGAGGACTACCAGGTGAGTCTTGAGTCAGGTGAGGTTGTAATGAATGGATTTATTTCACGAGTACAGATTTGTTTTATATTCTAAATAAATTCTTTTTGGGGATCCTCTTTTAACTGACTGCTCACTGCATCCTGCTCCGTCTATAGGGAGGTAGAACGGCTGGGAACTCAGGTGAGGAAATCCACGCTGATCCAGCAGAAGTCCATCAGGAGTGAATGGAAGTTGGCGAAGATTGCCTTTGTTGTTATTGTGGTTTATGTCCTCTCCTGGTCACCATATGCCTGCGTCACACTGATCTCCTGGGCTGGGTAAGACTGAACATTTTTAACAACTAGTACAATGTTTTCTTTTATTATAGATCACAGATAATAGAGACTTTCCTGGTGCAGAATGCAACAAGCAACAAACAGAACTGTGTTGGAGTTTCATGTTGTACTACAGTTTATGTCTTTACATTATTTCTGTCATTTCTTCATGCAACGCAGTCACAAACTAAACTATAGCATTCATTCATTCATTTATTTAGCATCCATTCATTTTTTATAGAGCTTCATTGTATTCAGTTGCATCCTCTTACAATGCATATTATTATATTACAGCAATCATATATCGCTCGGCCTCCTCCCTGTAAAAATGTAGCTATGAAAAAAAAAAAAATGCAGCTCATGATTTTGTGTCATGATAAACATGACACACAGCAGATGGTGGAATTGCTCATTTGACCTCTGCTTATCCAACCTATCACAACATTCACTAAACCCTCCCTCCTTCCTCCTCATGGATTTAAACACCCCTCTGTTGCAGCTGACATTTTGGCTAATCCCTGACCCAATATGGCTCTTCATTATATATATATATAATGAAAAAAATAATAATAAAAATGTATAGAGATAAAGGGACTTTGAGTTGTGGTGATGAGTTTATGTTGTCACACTACAAACAAAAGTCTACAAGATTTAACTCTAACTTTTCCAACTTTTGATTCCTTTTGATTTCTCTGTTCCGTCTCATCCAGGTACGCCAACATCCTGTCGCCATACTCCAAGGCTGTCCCTGCTATCATCGCTAAAGCCTCCGCCATCTACAATCCTTTCATTTATGCTATCATACATACCAAATACAGGTAAATGATAAATCGGTCCGACTGTGTTCCCTTCTTAATTCTCTTTTCTATCGTTAATAAATTACTTTCTTTCACGAACTACCGTTGCATGTGTGTGAATCTGAGTCTGTCGATATGTTGCCATTGTTCCGTATTGATTAGGATGACCCTGGCAGAGAAGATTCCCTGCTTGTGGTTTCTGTCTCCCACTCCCCGAAAGGATTGCAACTCATCCATCAGTGAGTCCTCTTTCAGGGACTCCATCATCAGTAGACAGTCGGTTGCTTCAAGGACTCACTTTATTACAGCTTCTTGCAACTTCACAGACATGGTAATGCTATAAAAGAGATAAGGCATTTTTTTTCTGTTTCATTTTAAGTGTAGTTACTGCAATTTGCCTTTGTATTTTCAAAGGGCAAATGCATTTACCTAATATGTGTTAAAAAAAAAAAAAGAGTTGACGTCACAGAAGTAACGTTTGTCGTTACAATTAATATTTCAAGCTAAATCTGATCTTCAATCATTCAGATCCTGAGACTAGTTGTTGTCTCCTGCAGGTACTGAGGGATGTAGAGATGGAGCCTTTGGGCAGGAAGTCAGGTGACTCCATCAGAAACATGTCATTGCGAAATCAGTCTCGCAGAAGCAAGTCCTATAAGAAACATTTAGAGCGGAAGGCCACAAAGCCCCGTGCAGCAGAGAAGGTGAGAAGACAAAAAAAAGTGAAATCTCAAATGTGTTTTGTTTTTTTGAACCATGCACGTGTTTGAATGGACCCTACATGCATTCATGCGTTCATTATTTTGCTCTTATACACGTGTATTTGTGTTTGTATGTCTTTTGTGTTTTTCCTTTTGTTTCTCAATGCCAGCATCCATCTGCCATCCAAGATTCATCTGACACCTGTGACCATGAACTGGTTTCCAGCTCTCTCACCATCGCCACTGTGCCCCTACTGGTTCTTACCAGGAGGCGGAGCCAGAGTCTGACCAATAAGATCCCAGCTGGGGAGGAGAAAAGCAACATCAGTGATAGGCTGGGCAACTTCAAGAGCCACTCTGTCGATTCCATTAATTTCGGAAGAATCCCGTTCGCTGAGCCAACGTCGCCTCAGGGTGTTCCACGCATAATCGTCATCAGCCCGACGTCTGAAAGCAGCCTCATCAAACATGACAGCGTCTGCCTGGAGGACAGCACTGAGGCAATGGAGAACAATATTTTCGTAAGCCTAAACTTCTCATCAGAAGTCTTTGAGGCAGTGGAGTTACTCTCTTGACCAGTTATTGGTTTGATACTCACTACCCTTCCACTCTTCTCCACTGAAACTTATTATTATTTCAGACGACAACACATTGTTTTTTTTCCCATTTGTATTCAATACTGACCAACACAGAAACATTAAGTCTGATACCGATCCTCAACTTTCACTTTGGAGAACTCGCACATAGAAGAAAAGTTGGAACAAATGAAACACTATGACCTGGTTCTGCTATGCATCGTCTGTCAGACTTTGGCAGGGACAAGTGAACCCTGAGGGGCAGCACGGGTTGCAGCATATTTTTTATTAGATCCCCCCCAAAAATGACGAGCGTAGCAACATAATTTCATGAGCTCAGGGCCCAAGTTTGACAGACCAGATTCTTAGTCCTGGAGACTAAAAATGATACATTTGCATCTGAAATTAGATCAGTGTTTGGTCAGATAAGGATAACGCTTTACTCCCTTTGGCTTATAATTGAACAAAAAGTGTAAAAATGTTATACCATTGGTTGCGCAACGAATCAAGAACACTGATCTTGGTAAAAGAAGCAACAATGACCAGTATAGTATAGTATAGCCTATTTTCCAACTATAATCCCAAAGAACTTGATTTAACGACTCCAAGAAAAGTAAGTGAAGCAATCATTTTACATTGTGTAGTACTTCCTTTAGGCGATGTGGACCTCTCCAACTCTTTCATTGGCAGGAAGGCAAATGACAAGAAGAAGGGTGAACAATGAACTGTGTCCTCATTTTCTTTGTGGTGACTTCTAATGTCTTACTCATTGTGTGAACACCGTGTTAAATCTTCTCCACTATTCCTGTGTTATTGCCAGTAAACTGAGTCAGTGTGTGTTTCAAAGTCCCATTAATTATAGGGAGGATCCACCGCTAGCAAAATAGATTTATATACACAGGACCAAAGATGTTTACTATAGGTGTTTTTTTGTTTAATTCATTGCACTTTCAGAGATCTATTCTTTCAGTTCAGGCAGACTTACTTCAGATAATGAATGATAACAAGATCTTGTTCCTAAACAGCTGCATTCATGAGAGAATAACTGAAATCTTACGTCCCATCTTTGGTGCGATGGCTGTATCGTTCTATCTGTTTTAAAAGGATGCATCATGAGGCGAAGAAATGTTGAAGGACTTTCGTGCTAGTTTATATTAACAGCCTGAAAACCAACTTTTGGCACAATTTCATCAATCCGAGAAGTGCATGATTATCCTGATGTTATAAATCCAACAGCAGGGGCGCCACCTTTAACCTCATGTCTAAGTGCTGTGTTAGTTGAGTAAACCCTGTCGCTAGACAGAACACGGATGGTTGTGCAATACTCTGGATTACATTTAATGACCCCATTTTTTGCAGATTCAATGACAAGATTTATTATATTATTTATATCTGGGTGTGCAGATGTTGAAGCTGAATGTTTGTTTCGGATGTATCGCTGTATTTTTTTGTTTTTTTTGTTGTAAATCTTGTAAATCAACCATCATTCTCATAAAAATCCAATATTTCAGTGTTAGAGGGAAAAGGAGTCAATTCCTAATGCTGAATATATATTTAAGAAGATTATTTTGTGCTGTCATATGGACAAGAGGAGGAGAGGAAAAACCTCCTCACACGCCTCACTGAAGGTTACTTTATAATTATATAATTAATTAGCTGCTATGTGCTGTGTGTTATCAATATTTATATTATTGTGGTTATTGCTATTTTACAGTCAGATGATACCAAATTAAACAGAATAATGGTGAGTAATGTCTGGGGGAGTAATGTTAGTGTTACACTGAAGACATAATTAATTGCTCTTCCTCCTCCTGTTTCACAGTTTCACCAGCACTGGGTGACTTTCTACAAATCTGAAGCTCATATGAGGCTTCAGCAGTCTGAGTCGATCACATCAAGTGAATATCTGCCACATTTACAGTCTTTTTAGCATCAGATTCCCTCTTTGAGTTTCCTCAGACTTAGGCCCTAAAAAGACTGTAACACTGAAAGATATCTATTTGATCTCATCTGGATGGCTGAAGCTTCATATATTACCTTCAGATAAACTTCTACATACTTTTTTTGCACAGAAGGAGGCTTGTAGATTTTGTCCCCCATCACTTACATAGTAAGTGCATTATGAAGTGATCTTCTAATGGCTATTATGAACAGGAGGGAACATTGAAAAAATATATTTCATTGCTCATTTGGGCACCTGACTATTATTATTTTAAGACAGACTTGAAAAACTGTGAACTACTCCTTTAAGGTTATTAATTACACCTGTATTTTTCCTGGTATAACATTTAAAATGTTAGTGGGAGAAAACCCTGACATATTGCTTCCAAGTAAACCATACTCACTACCCTACAATCACTGTTCAGTCTATGTGGTTATTTTATATGTAATGACAACAATGTACCACTAGAGGGAGCTAGTAAATCATATTTTTCCTGGCAATTAATTCACCAAATGAGTAAGAGGATGCAAGATTTTTCTTTCTTTCTTTCTTTCAATACACTTTCTAACAGTGAGGTCATTTCAGACAGGAAAGTAAACTAAAAGAGTAAAAAGTTAAAAAGTGTCGGTTAAACTCTCTTATAAAGTGTTTCTCATAGATGCACCCGTCAGAGAAAATGTCCATTTCAGGCCAAAGGTATGACATGGTTATAAAACCCATTAAAAAAAACAACAACTTTATATTACTATGATTATATTATCGTCTATGCATCCAACATTTAATGGCAGAGAGATGTACGAGAGAGAGAGAGAGAGAGAGAGAGATTACATCAGCATGTAGGGGAAGCGTAAGCGCGTGCAGTGAAACCACGGCTGCTCCCACCTGAAACTGGAGACACATAATAACCAGTTAACAAGCATAACTGGCCTCTGATGTAAGTCATACCTGGCAGGAGATTGGTCCACGGTGAACCAATGAGACCATGCACGCGCACACAGAGTAGTACCTGTCACTGGTGTCTTACATTAAATCACATAATATTATTATTCAATTAAGTTCTTAATTAGGTCCCATAGCCGCCATGTCAGTTGCTACATACATTTAGCATCATTTAGTACAAAACTTTTTTTTTTTCCGTCCACGCTGCGTTGAGCTCATCTTTCCGGCTGTAATGACCTCGCTCCATCACCTTTTTCCCCACACAGCTCAGTAAGTGGATGTCAAGCAAATGATGAACTGTGGGACATTAAAGGCTAGCAGACAAGCAGCGGCAGGACCGCGTGAGGACACCGCGTGAGTACTGAACACCTGCTGGTGGTGAAAAGAGTGCTGTGTCAACATTCAATGCTTCCGCAGGTACTCGTTTATTACTTTTTACTTTACTTTTTTTTTTTTTTTTTTACTTTATTTTGGTTATACTACAGTCTGTGGTTTTTAGGGTCATTTCACTGATAAATTACCACTTCTCATATAATCCAGTTGTAAACGTTTGACTTTATTTCATGCCTGCTAGCATGCTAGGCTATCTCTGCTCTCGTGATGCTAATTATGCTATAGGTTTCTTACTGCGTGGTTTGTATTTGTTTACTTGTACTTGTTGACTGACACCTATTTTATTTGTGCTATTGTAACGAACTCAAATCTTTGCTGGTTAGATAGGAATAAGATAAGAATAGAGATACATTAGCTGAGGACAGATGGGAAGATGATAATATATGTTCTTTATCCAGTAAGATAAAGTGAATAAATAAATAAATAAATAGTGGAAATATACACACCCTCAAAGGGAGGGAGGTGTAGAGCAGTGTGGGGGTAGTATTGATGTTTGCTGTGCTTTAGTCTGTGCTGAATGGAACAGATGCTTTGATCTTCCCTTGAGACCCTGCTGATACTAAAGCTCTGCCTCTGGTCACTGATATATGGGCTGGAGTGGTATACACACACACACACGCATAGTTAAACACAATGTAGGTTGAGGTTCAGTTGAATTGTATTCGTCATAAATTCTTTCTTTTCCTCTGTACCTTTTTTTTTTTCTATCTGTCTGTGATCTTATCGGGCCTACTTCACCTCCTTTTCTTGATATCCTGTGTTTATTTCTTCTCTCTCTTTCTGCAGTCAACTCAGAACAGCTGCTGCTGAAGAAGGAAAGAAAGTCATTGGAAAGGCACAGAGGTCTACTCACTGCACCACAGGCTGTCTTCTCTGTGCTTGTGAGTTTATGGGAGCATGTTGGACTAAAAGTGGTAGGAAGCACACCACTCATGCATAATTCATCACCCACCAAAATCCTGTGTCAAGTCAGAAGACCCCGGGCATTATGAGATGGTAATATCACACACAAGTGCATCTGTGATACAATTAACACTTTACTGAAGATATTACCGAGCATTATGAGCTGTATCTGAGGGGAAATGGATTTTTGGGCGTGTTGCCATGGTATAAATGATATTTCTTAAAGACTAAAGCTTTGTCCAAGTTATATATTAACACAATAAAGATTGCTCTAATTGTGATGATGGTTGGGCAGTTAGTAAACAAACAAAAAACATACAGTACACAGTATTGTATACAGGAAATCATAGTAGACGTGCGCCAGTAGACATCAATCATACTGCAATTGGGAAATTTTGGAAAGCCACTGCCAATTTCAAATTTGGAAACTTAACAAAAAGAAAGAAAAATGTTTTTCCAAATTTAATCATTCATTTTCTGTTTTCCAAGATGTTCCTGGAGCTGTCTCATCACTGCCCACATTTCAGTTTTCCAGCTGTATGTAGCTGCTCTATTTCTGTTGCATTGTGGGATAATAGTATCCATCAATACTGCACTCAAAAACCCTGCAAGTAGTGTGTATACTGATATATTTGAGTTGTCTTCAGTCTGTCACTTTATCAGTGTCAATACAGCAAAGGCTCAAATATAGACCTAAATAGATTGTACTTTTGTACAGACTGAAACCAGGACACGGCACATTACCTTAAAGAACTGCAATGTTTTAATACAACCCCTGATTCAAAGGTATTTCATCTTACAGCCTCATCAGTAGTCGGGTTACTAATGTACATTTTGTCCTCAGTCTGATGGAAAAGTAAAGATAGCGATTTATCCTCTAATAGGCATGAATGTGCTCATTAGTTCATGACGATCTGCTTATAAGATCTGGATTTTATTTCTGTGTAAAAAATTTAATTTACACCAGTGGATGGCGCCAACAAAAGAAGGAGTTAGTGACTTGAGTGTTTACTACTTTGCTTCCAAATAGACGATGGAAAGAATGATTAAGAACAGCTGATCCCAAATGCTCTCTTTGAAATTTGTGCACTGTGTTTCCCAGAGGTGACATTACACTTGGCTTTTTAATGCCCCCTTTGATTGACCTGGACTTGACCCAAACATTAAGCAATTATGTGTCCATTTGTAGCCTGGGAGCGAGAGTGTGTGTGTGTGTTTGTGTGTGTGTGTGGGTGTGCACCTGTGTGTTCATGTCTCTGTGTGGCTGAAGCCAGATTTCTCTCAGTTTATCTTCCTTAGGACGGACAATGGCTTGGGCTGAGCTATCTGTCTCCCAGTGTGTAAGTCTGTCTATCTCTGTCTGTCCGGTTGGCTGGTAAACTGGGAGGAATATTTTCCACTGTGAAAGCGAGCAGTTATAAACAGTGACTGAGCTCAGACAGGAGATACAGGGTTCAGATAATAAGCCCATCTCTGGATTCCAGACATGCTGCCAGTGTTTATGTATCTTGGGACAAAACGTGAATCTTACTAATAACATTGACTTTGTGTGGTATGTGCATTTCTCCAGGTGTGGTAAAGCTGAATTTTACACCTTTACAATATAGAAGAAAATGATATCTTCTGACCATCAAATAAAAATCATGTTTTTGTTTTTTATTTCAAATCAAGAACGATCACATAATAAAAGGTTTCCTTGATGAAAAACATATCACAAATTATCTCTCATTTTTAATATGTATTACAGTTCATGCAGTTGTTGAAACAAACTGTACACTAAAAAAAAAACCTTCACGTTTGTCTACCTGGTGTGTCTGAATGACAACTAATTTATAAGCATTCATTTCTTTTTATTTTCTTTTTTTAACTTACTACCACCAATGGTTTAGAAAAATTAATTTCAACCCCTAAGTTTAAACTCTGGACAGAAAACCATTTCATGACCTTATTAATAAAACAACCTTTAGACAGAAAAGGCTGCAGCACTAACTGCGCAGTATTTACAGAGATGGGTTGGAGGATTACATGGAGGCTTATATCAGTCTGGAGGGGTCAGACTGATTAGATGGCTAACAGACAAATACACTCCCCAAAGTAAACAGATTATGCACATGTTTGTCTGCCGACCTGTGTATGTATGCGTGTATATACACCTGTAACTGAATATATCTTTAGCATAATTTGTGCGTATTATTCCAGGGTTTTGTGTGTCATTGTGTGTATTTGTGTGTCCCTCTCTCTGTTTCCTCCAGGTTTACTCCAAGTAATGGAACAAATCTGTCTTGCCTTTTGTAGTCGTGTATTTCTATCAGCATACCTTTGTTTTGTCATGATGCTGTAAGGCAGAAACGCTTGTAACATAAAATGACCTCTACTCTTTTTCCCACAGTTCTAATGTCCTGTTTATTCAAAGAAACGTGAATAATCTACCCTTTTGTAGCATACAGCTTGACATGATTACAAACATTATAGCATATTTATATTTAGTTTGACTATTATAAATTTCACTGATTATTGCCTTCCATCTCACAGCTGTTGTCTTCAGATTTGACATGAAACGAATAATTTATAAGAGGGAGATGAATTTTGTCCCTGAATTTTGTGTGTGTGTGCGTGTGTGTGTGTGTGTGTGTGTGGGCGGGCAGCTGGCAGAATAGAGGGCGGGGGTCCCCCTTTTATTCACATGGATGATGCATTAAATGTCATTTAGAGGGGCAGATTATCATACCATTAAGGGGTGGAGCTTGTCTCAGTGCGTGTGTGTATGTTTGTGAGCGTGTGTGTGTTAGGTTGGGGGCTGTTAAGCATGTGGAGAGGTGAGCATATGGGGACTGGAATAGACTATTTGATAGAACAAAGGACTGGCAGGGTGTCTGAGGGTTTGTGATATAGCACACTCTCTATTGTTAGTGTTTGATATCATTATCCTCTAGCCCCAAAATCTCCCTTTGTTCTCTCTGTTACAGTTCTTGGCCAGGGTCCATTTTTGACAATGCAGGCAATTGATCAAATGTCTTAACACAGTAAAGTAGGTTGGCGGGCCCATGGGAAGGCCCATATTTTAGAAATTATATCTACAATGGACTCAAAATCAGTCCTCTTGTTACATGGGAGTTGGACATGGACGACACATGTGCAGCTTCGTACCCACGGTTATTTTTTTCACTATAATTTGGTTGTTTTTTTGGAAGCTGGTTTCATTTATATCTTTACCAGGTACACATGGTTTTCAAAAAGATGTCCTGTTTATAAAACCAGTCATTGGGTCTGTGGTTGAGTACATCACTTATCTACGTGGTGGTTTGTTTTTTAAAAATCTTAATTTCGGGCAACTTGTTCATCTTTAATGAAGACAATGCTGGTCCACCTGTTTTGGACCAAGATGATCTGTTAAGTAAGGGATTTGTCACTGTGCACTGGACAGACCCGTCACCCACATTTAAGTTACACCTTGATGTTTTGTCTAAAGTGTTGTGAAACAGGCCTATATGTCACTGTGAACATCACTGTAAACCTGCTGAATGTTACTGTCCTAATTTTACATAATCAAGCCTTAAAAAGAATGAGAAAGCACATGGGTAAATGGGCTTATGGCTTCCCGGGGAGACAATCTGTGCATATGTTGGACTGCTGATACTGATGTGTTTCCTCCCTCATACTAATCAGAGTGGAACCTTTAGATTACCATATACACTGGGAGGAAATCAGTAGCATTAGTTATTTGTTTCTTCTCACCTTTTTGTTTTGGCTTTACAAATATTCAATAAAGTCTTGTCTACTGCCGACAGGGCCTAGATTCAGTATCGTAGACTCTCTCTCGCTCTCTGGCCTCCCCACACTCCAGCTGACATATTGTTGGTCTCTGTTTACCTTGGATACCCCTGACCTTATACATACTGTGCTAAATGAGGGCTGTTATCTAGAAGGGAAAGAAAAGGATGTTATGGTAACTGGCGTGTAGCCGGTTGCAGAATACGACTTATGAACAGTTATATCTAATCTGTGCCCTGTTTTTAATTAATTTAACCACCCGCTGAAAATTCTCATTGTACCTTTATAGCTGACCCCCCCTGACTACTGGCATTAACCTGGTTTTGTACCGGGCCAGACAGGTCTGAGGAGGGTTAGCTCCCACGGTGTTCACCATAGGATCAAACGGGGCCAACCAGGGCTTGCTCATTATCCATGTCATCTCCCCTAGTAAAGTTGCGGTTTGTCCTTTTCACAACAGGCATGAGCAGCCATCTGTGCTATAGCTTAAAACAAACAAACAACCCCAGTTGCTCTTGCAATTACATTTGCAATAAAATTGTATAAAGCCCTAACACCATCAGGACCCCCTGAGCTCTGCAGCGGAAACAAGGTTAATGACTCTTCCGTCTCTCTTCCTCCCAGGATTTGCTCTATTGTTAAACCTGGCTGCTCTTGAGAAGTGCACACCGTCCGTGGGAACATACATTAACAGGCTAATAAGGAGCATCTCACGTTTTTATGTACGTTTTTTTGAGGGTGCATGATGTCATCTCACAGAAGATGTTAGAGACTAAATGTAATATTCATCTTGTTTTATGGTGCCTTGCTTCCTGCTTCCCTCTTCAGTCTCTCCATCTTGAATCTGTGCATTTCTTTTCTCTTTTTAACTATTTTGAAGATCTCCCAGACCCTGTCCAGCCATCTCTCTTATAAGTTCAGCTCTCCATCTCCTCCTTATATTTGTTTGCTTTTTTTACAGGAGATCATCTTTTGACTGTTGACTCAGCAGGTTTCTTAACAAGCCCAGTGAACAAAGTGCAGAGCTGTGACTTGGCAAGATTTACTACTGTGTGTGTATGTGTGGTCAGGGCCAAGAAAGGTATTGGATGAGCGTTTAATTGAGCCACTACTATATCAGTCTAAACACAAAGTCAATATTGATCTGTCTGGGATAGAAAAGAGGAATGGAGAAAAGCCAGTGCAGAAGTGCAGAAGGAGAAGAACTGCCAGCTGCCTGGACATAAATAATGAGGAAATGTATAAATAAGGATTAAATAACATTGCTTTTTGCTTTGTGATGCCAAATACAATTTTCATCTCTGTACCAAAACTACAGATATGCTAAGATTATTTATTTGTATATTTGGATCTAGTTTAGGCGGGTCTGCCAAGAACACTAAAATATACAGATAAATTTAGATTATGGCGGACAACAGTTAATCTCTTGATTGGTTAAGCTTGTTTTTCAATTTATAAGATAGATGGTAGAGGAACTACTGAGGTTGATTTGTTTAGGGCCGAAGCACTTTGAATACAATGGGCCATTTAAACAGAGGGCGATACGGTGAATTTAGTGGTGCTAAAACAATGTTGGGGTAACACTGCAGCAGTAGTGAAACAGACGAGGCGACCGAGAGCTTGTTTATGATCAACATCATCCCACCCTAACAGTGACCTTTGCAAGACCTTTCGATTCAAGCCTTTGCCGTGTGTTCCTGAGTCATGATCTGGCTACGTCAGGTTCCACCTTAAATGAAGCAGCCTGCAGCTCTGAGTCCATGTTCCCAAAATATCCGGATGAAAGATAAACCGTCCCCTCTCCTCTGCCCCTCTCTTCCTCTCCAATGCTGTCTCTCTCTCCTCTTGTCATTTTCTCTGCGTACACTGCTCCCACACTTTAATCCCCCTTTCATCCCCCTTTCTTCTCCCCCTTCGTTTTCTGACTGTTGTCTCCTCCCATCCCCTAATCTCCCCCTTCATATCATCTCCCTCATTTCTCCTTCTCTTCTGTGTTCCACTCACTCCACCCATGGCCGATTCCCCTCCTCTTTCTCCTCCCTCTCTCCTCCCATCCTAACCTCCAGCCGTTCTTCCTCTCGCCTCCCTCTTCTTCTCTCCCCTCCTCCACCTTTCCCCTCCCCTCTGTCATTAGCCAGTATATAAGAGCATTGCATCTCTCTCTACCTCTTTCACACACACACATACACAGTGTGTTTGCTGGGAAGGGGATAGTCTGGGGGAAACTAGGGATTATACTGTCTACCTGCCTGCAAAGGAATTATTTTCCTCTCTGGAATTTCCATTAAAGAGGTACAGCCTTTTTCATTCATATAATAATTGCATAAATGTGTAAATAATAGGAAATGCGCTGCAATTATATTCATGTTAACTAAATGTCCTCTTGTGAGGGTTTTCTGTTTCCTGGGGGGTTTTCTAAGTCTGTTGTGCTACTGAACTGAGGCAGTGAACTGTAGTGTAGTGAGATGAAGATATTTTATTGCTTTGCATGTATATTTGTTTATATTTTCACCTGCTGAAGAGTGTGCTGCAAATTCTACAGTGAAATTATTATTTTTTTTTTACTGGAAATTTATGATTAACATGTACGTTCTGTTTATTGAATGTGCTTGTAACTTGAGTCTTAGTTTTGATACTATATATTTTTTTTCTAATTTCTCTTCACATCGTCTGCTTGATCCCCCCTTTTCTTCTCCTAAACATCCACCACGAAATTTCCATCTTCTTTCTATCTTATATAACCATACAATAACAAATCTAAATTATGCTTCTCTTTATATCGACCCCTCAGATCTTGGAACAACATCTTAAAGGGAGCCATAGCACTTCAGACTGAATTCTTGCCCATCATCAAAACTCAGTGACATCATTGTCATTATCACCTGATCTGCAACTTATTTTCCTGCCATCGACATCATCGCTTGTCAGCAACATCAGCACCGAGAGCATTTGAGATCATCAAGGAGACCATGAGCAGCAAGTACAGTGTCACTCTCCTAGGCCCTGCTCCCTGGGGCTTCAGGCTGCAAGGGGGAAAAGACTTCAACATGCCCCTCACCATCTCCAGGGTGAGACTAAAGCACACACACAGACACACGATGATAGGTCTATTCAAACACACTTTTCAGTATTTTGTATAATGTGGTAAAAGCACACGCTCCTGTTTTATCTCCACACACTCATTCATCAGAGGGCAGTTGTATAATGGAATTCCAGCAATGCCTTATGGCTGATCAGTGATTACAAAAGGTGAAAACTGATTTTCCTTTTCCTTCCTTTCTTACTCTCACTCCCCTCCCTTCTCCATCTTGACACCACCTCTAGCGTCCACTTGACTCAACCCCCACTAGCACACTCTCGATAGCTCAACTGAATCATATGCCATCTGTCATGTATTGACCACGCAGGAAAAGCTTTCTCACTTTCTGTGCACTCCACTTCACTTTGAGTGTCTGTAGTGAATGTGCAGCAATCAAAGTTCTGGCACGCAACTCCTGGCTTCAGTCCCTCTGCTTGAACAAGTAACTTGATGGTCCCTTGGTTCTATGTCTTTCAGTGTCTACTCCTAAAATTACCTCCTGTTGCTGCTCCCACACATGAAAGTTCACACATTTCCTTCATCACTTAAACTATATTGAAACATATCTAAGCTCCTGTTGTGTTCAGCTGCAGGTTCATTGGCACACACTCAGAATATAGTAAACTATACACTACATGAACTGCACCCACATGCATACATGCAGTTCACAGACACAGATGCACACACGCAAACAAATCACTCAAATTGGCTTGGTACAAGCTGATGGCAACATGACACTGATGATGAATGGCTTGCCAGGTTCTATGCCAAACCCCCTTGGGGCCGCTTTGGGTTGCCATGTTTGTGTTTTTACTCTGGATGTGATACTTTTCCCGCTAACTGAAGCCATGTGAATTCTTACCACAGTTGTGTGTGTCTGTGAGTGTGTGTGTGTGGACACAAAATTGTGGCAGTCGCTATCTGAATAACTTAAGAGAAAACAGTAACATACAGAAGACAAAAGAAAGCAAGTAAAAGAAAGAGACAAGCTAAAATTATATAAAGGCAACATGTTCAAATCTGTATACACAATCTTTTTTTTTTTTTTACTGTGGATGTTGTTACATCTGAGATTTTGATACGGTTCTGAACACTATTACACTGCAAATAATGTATTTTAAAGAAAGATGATATTCTGTAATGAAAAAAAAAAAGATAAATGGGATCATTTAGGTTTTCTTCTTCCCTGAGAAGTTGTCAGTAAGTAAATTATAATTGTCTGACCTTTATTGCAGCATCACAATGACAGTATGGTTTGAGGTTTCAAGACATTGGCAGCAGTGAGAGTAAAGTATGTAAACGTAACGTATGTTAAATAAAACCATGGAGTGTACCATAAGAGGATGACATAGCTCTATATACTTTTTTATATATAGATGAATTAATATTTCAGCTTCAATTCAATGAGAGTTTATTTTGTGTAAAACCGAAGCCAGTTGTATCCCAAGCAATGTATATGTATACTGTAATGTATAGTGTTGCAGTTTCTTAAAGCGGCTTGCACATCATACATATTTCTAGGTCTAGATTTATATTAAGAGTTTCTATTCATATATCACTGCATGATTTACATTTAAAAAATGTCCTTATTTAACTTTGTGCAGCCAGAGTGGACAATATGAACGACCTTGGCAACAACTTTAGCAACAACCTTCCTTTTGACTTTAAGGGTGTATTTTTATATATGTTCACCTCAAGTTTTGGACTTCAGACCACATCCATGACCTGTTACTGTAGTTTTCAGTCCAGATACATCAATCAAGCCAGACCCTAATCTTATCCAACCAATTAAATCCAGATAATGCTGATGAAGGACAGTTTTTCTGACCACTCATCACTGAGACATACCCACACACGCCCATATACACAACAGCAATACGCACAGATTGCTCTCTGCCATTCAAACCACAGAGTTGGTTCCAAGAAGGGACCACAGAGTACGAGTTATTAGAGAATGCAACACTAATGCCAAACCACACTCACCCTAACAGCTGCTGTTACTAAGCTCTGGATGTATGTGAATATATTGTGTGTTTCGTTTATAGCACCATAGTCACAACCGCAGGATTATCACTCTGTACCAGTATTGCATCATGGGGTCGAGGAGTTGTAACCACAGCTGTACGTCCTGCTCTATCTGCCTAATAACTGCTGTTTATACAAATTATTTTCACCACTTTTTTTGTTTTTTTTTGTTTTTTTTTTGTTTTTCTTTTTTTTGTCTGCTTTTTACGGTGTAGAAAACAGTTTTATAACAGGCCGAGATTGATGGTGTTGCTCCTCAAAGTGCCAATGAAACATTTTACCACGCAATCCCAGTTTGACATAGTCCATAAAAGGAGAGATTTGGGAAAGAAGGGAAAGGACTTTTGTAAAAGCAGCCAGTGTGAAGGAGGAGTGCTGCTAGTTATCCTCAAATATATTTATTGGTAGCCTGGAGTTGAATTTATCGTGCACTTTTTCACACACCCCCCATTTTTATCGTCCATGGCGATATTTCACTGTGGACATCGTCATATGCCAATTTTGCAGACATTGCTTGGAGTAATGGTATTGACACTGTAAGCTTTTAGTTACTTACAGTCTGTAAGCAAGCGTTTAATTCATATCCTGCTAAATTTGGTTTTTGGAGAAAATAGTCTAGTTACTTTTAATTTCCATTAAAACCATTAGTTGTAAAAATCAATTTGCCGATGCAGGGATTTTTAAGAACAAGGTCCCTCATGTTTAGAGACTGAAAATACCTGCTTTCTAATCACAGTTAAAATTACAACACAGTGAATCAATATTTAAACCTTTCTGAGGGCAGCCCATTTACAGGATTCACTGCTAAAATTATTTAAAGGAAGACAGCCCAGGGGAGCATGTGCATTAGGCTTCTAAGTATAGACGCATCATTTCACAGGTCAGCTCCCATGACCACGCCCACTCATGAGAAATACTGGTCTCAGAGCTGGAGTCCTTTTTTAAGAGCTTCTCTGTCCAGGCTATTCTGTCCACGACAGAATATAGATTTCTATAAATATCAAAACAGGTTTTGAAGAATCGGTAATTACACTTGATAAAATTAGTGCCGTGACTACAGCAGAATGAGTGGACAGGTAATCTATATTAAAATCTTTTCATGGAAGAATGCAGTTACTGGAACAACAACATCAGCGGCGGTTGCCTCCTGTTTCCCCAGACAACAGGCGATGACAACAACCGACCACACTGATGGGTCTATTTGAAAGGACTGTTCAGTTCTATACATAGTCTCTCTGTCCTCTTAGACTATGTTCGGATTACATGCTGCGACAAGTGGTCCAAATATATATATTTTTCATTTATTTCCTCAAACCTGAAGTGTGAACAATCCAAATCACATTCTTTTAATATCAGATCTGGGCAGCTTGCATATATATTTCTAAATCTGATTCAAATCCGATCTGACTATGTGACCGCTGTCATGTTGGTCAGATTGAAAATTCAGGTGGGTTATTTTAACGTCTAATTTCTCTGCATATGCATTGCTTGTCGTCAACAGTCAGTAAAAATAAACACGTGGCCTTCTCGATCCTATTCTCAGGATTTGTATTGTCTGCCGACCTCCATGTATCATAGCGTAGCCATGTCATCCACGTTTATGATGTGACTGTTCCACAAATCACATTATTGTTGTTATTATTGTACGCGTGCAGGTGACATTTCAGTTAAATCTGCGCATGCGTGGCGGTTTAGAATTTCAGCAGTGTTCACACTGAAGCTGGATACATGTCTCTCATATATCTGAACCATCAACCAATAAGGACAAATCTGACTAAAAATGAAAATTAAGCATTAAGGTAATGTACTGTAATATGAATGTAGCCTTACTTGTGCACTACCTTACTTTCACACTCACAGTGTATCATTGTGTAACCTTTCATACCAGACAAGCAGAGCCAGTTGACGGCTCCTCCACTTCCTCGACTTAATAATACTTAAATCTATCTTAATCAACAAGTTCCGTCATACTTTCCTCTGAGTTACTATCTATCTCAGTGAAATTGTCCCACAGCCAGAACCAACAACTTATTATTTCCTCTCCTACAAATCAATCTGTCAGTGCGTGCGTGCGTGTGTATGTGTGTGTGCGCGCATTTGGGCAGACATGTTGTATTTGGACTGAGATTTGGTGCTCCTTCTCTGTGATTTATTGTCCTATGTCTAATCTTCTGAATTTGTCAGGCTGATGGTGCATTAGTACACAGGCAATGAATTTAGAGGAAAGAGGGAGATGTGCACATTGGATGTTGACAGTATCTGGATCTACCGGTGACCTCACCAAGGCATTTCTGTCTTCACCAGTAATGGACTGACTAATCCATTGTAAAAGCTCCATCAGTGTCTCTCATGCCAATACAGGGACTGTGCTGAAATGAAAATCACACTTAATATACTTCCTGCAGTTTTTCAGACAAGGTCATGTTTGTTACAGTAGTGTTGAGTGATAATTTACTTAATTTGAGGCCTTGAAATATCTTACAGCAGTTGAAAAGGGTAAATCACTAATTCATATTAGTGAGCAAACCATAGGAGGGATTTTATCAAGTAACACATGGTCAATTTTAGGACATAATATAATAACTATCATCATTTAGCCTTTTGATGGTAATCAAATATTTTATCAGTTTAATGTAAGACATTGAAAGACAGACATCAAACCGTTGCCATATGACATTAAATACGTTCATTAAATATGTTCATTTGAGTAACAAAAGCTATTTTAGTGTGACTGGAATAGCAGAATTGTTTCAGGCCAGAGAAGTTTTATAACCCTGGCAGAACAGCACAGTCAGGTCATAACATGTACTTTAGTGAATTCACAATGAAGAGACTTGAATAACCTATTGTTTAATATGGCTATAATGAATTTTCCACAAAGGCTACTAATCCCGCCATGTCTCCTCTGTCTTCCTCTCAGGATATAGGGCTCATGGCTGGTATCATGCTTATTATTACTTATATAATATTGGTTGAATTCAAAGACTGATGATTTAAAAGAGATGATTTAAATGGCTGTGGTAAAGAAGTCCAAAACACACACACACACAAAACCTGTGTGTGTAAAACCAGAAGCTGTCCTTTTCCTTCTCCACTTTGTTTGTCTGCTTTGTTTTAACCTTGTGAAATGAACCATACATACCTATAAATAATTCAAGCAACTTTTAACTAGTGTGTACAGGAGCTGTCCATATCTTAGGATACAAGAAGGATCAAATAGATGCCAGCAGTCAGTTTACTGAAGATTCAGTAAAATATATACAGAATATTAGATATAATATATTGTACGTACATTAAACATTGATTAATTACAACCTCTGTATTGTAGCTATGTGGCACTGATGACGTATATTTAACTAACTGTGTGTTGATCTGGAGTAAATTCAGTCTTGTGTTCATATGGCTGTTTTCCTGAGTGTGTGTCCACCGGCTCCCGTGACAGTCACATCATTGAGTCTGGCTCTGAATACTGGCTTATTCACTTCTGGTTTAGCACGGTGGCTGTTGGCTTTTACAGCACAAAATAATGACGTGGATTTGTTGATGCTGGTCCTGTGGGGTTTTTTAAATAATATTGCCCTCTGGTATGTAACTCCATGTTAAGAAAAGTCCACCTTTCATTACTTGAATTTTGTGAAACTCACAAATATGGCAGCAATCATAACCTGCAAAAACAGGCCTACTAGAAAGTAGAGAAAAATACAAGTTGTGCTTACTACAAGCAATGAAAACTCAATTATTTAAGATAGCCCCATTTAAATTTAATATTTTGGTCTTCTGATTTGACTGAATTTATACCTTAATCTAAGATTAATAATTAGCAAAAGAATCTTACAGTAAGAGACAATTTCTTCAGTGACTTTCTTAAATTAAGGCACCAGCAACATTCAAGACAAACTCAGCAACATAGCTGCATCGTTGAAAAGTATTAGACAACATTGAGTCCATAACTCAGGACAAGACCACTTTCTTTGTCACACAGACCAAAGGATTCCACATCAACCACTAACAGATTGAGAAGCAATTTTCTACTTGGTCAGGGCTTGTGTAATAACACACAATATTTCAGTTATTCCAGCAGCAAACATAATAAATAAACATAACATTCCAGCTGTCGAATAGCATAATATCTCAGAGGAACAAGTTTGCAATGACACCAGCGAATTAACTTTTTCTGAAACACAACTTTGTCAGACATGAGACGTGTGTTTGTTCCAGTCTGAATCAGTTGCTGAGTTTGTAAATCTTTTTTTCCCTAGTTTCTTTTCATGCAGAAAAAAAAATCCAAGCGAAAAGCAAAACCACACGAGAACACTCACTGCGTTTATTGGTCAGATGTGTCAGCAGGAGTAAGAAAGTAAATACAGGAAGAAGGTCCTGTGTGTTGGATGAGTGTATTCTGTGAGCGAAACATGGCTATACCAGCCCAAGACGTCATTCTCCAGCTAGCCGCTACTACTACGCTAACTCCCTACAGTTTGCGAAGCTAAATAATGCTTATCGGCTCCTTGTAACCAGTTCTTGACCAGATGCAAAGCTGTATGTATATGTGTTTGTGGGTTTGGCAGCTGTAGTTGCAGTGAGGAATCTATGGGAACCTAATACAAGTTAGTCTTTTCTTATTATGGTCTCTATCTTTAACATATGAGGCAGTGATTATTAGATACTGCTGTGCAGCTTTAGGGAAAGAAACCATTCTTTTCAGATGCTTTCATTAGAGTGTGTGTGTTTGTGTGCCAGCATAAGGATAAGCATGCACATGTGCAAACACACACTATGCATATACTGTTACAGGAACGTTCAGTCATCCAAAGGTGGGCTGAGGCACTTAGAAACCTGCTCAGTACATCGTATTGATTCTAACTATTAAGAATATAATCTCCAGTGTTTATTGAATACCTTTCTCCAGTCTCTGTCCTATATAATTATATCATGAATGGCATACTTAAAATTCTCACCCATCCAAATCCATGTTCAGTTCTGTGTGCTGATGTCAGGGTTGTAGGACATGTCAGAAAGATGTACCATATGTCTCATTATACATTAATGAGGCAGTGGATTTTAGGTCTGATCGTCATTTTCATGAACTTACCTTATAACCTTCAGTCAGTCTGCCAGTACCAGGCCAAAAGATGGAAGTGAAATGCAGTCTGTTCAGCTGAAAGATGTGGATTTTGTCGGATGAACACTGGATTCTGTTTCAGGTATTTCCACGACGGTGGTGACATGACTGTACGATTTACTTTATTCAGGACTATAAATTTTGAATGAAGCTTTGCTTAACACAGTTTACTGTGTGTTAGTGATGGATCCGTACAAGTACGTTGAGGTGACGTCTACCCGTGCTTCTGTCTACCCCATCATACTGCTTTCATAAATCTCTCTCACCCCTTTATTTCTTCCACTCTGTCTCACTACACTGCAATCTGTCTCTGATTTCTCATATAACAGTTTTGTTATTGTTTTGTGGCTTTCTTTGTTGCTAAGAGGTCAGAGCACTGTAGTTCTGTTATTCTGACACATTTCATTTTACTATCTCTACAAATAAAGAGCTGGCCAATAAATAATACTGTGTTTCATAACAATTACAGCAATAGAAAAAGAGTTTTTGAGCGTGTTTCCCACACAGGATTCAAACACACCAATCACACTTAAGATGACCTATTTGACATCTCTGATTCAGATGCATCTAGATGGAGCTCTGAGTGAAGAAAATACTCTCAATATTTCAATCATAGCGTGATGTGAACCATCTGTCTGTCATCTCTGTCACTCCTTGTGCTGAAAGCAGGCGTTGTTTAAAGCACTCAAACTGGTCAATGTATGTTCAAACCAGACAATGTTGCAGCACTCCAGCATGCTTTTTTTGCTATGTGTTGAAACCAGGTTTTTTTTCTTTTTTTGTTTTCTTAACACACTCAAATCAAACAGCTGTATGTGTTGAAAACTGACTTGCTGGAAGCATTGTTGAAAGTAAAGACTTTAACACACTGCATGTGTGTTTCTCATTCCTTTCTATGTGTTGACACATACAAAAGTACTCACCCCTCCTCTTTTTACATGAATATTTCATAAGGTAGAGAAGGTATGTTGAATCCATATAGTGGATGTCCATTATAGGCGATGTACAACATATATTGTAGCATTTAGTTAAAGCTGCAGTAAGTAACTGAAAAACACTGATTCAAGATTATATATTTATTAAGCTTGGATGGCTAAAATGTTTGCAATTGTAAATAGTACAGTAATTACACATTTGAATTCAGACTTGCTGACACACCTGATTACTGCATGCCTAATATTCACTCCTGTTAGCTCTGTTTTAGTCTCCACCAACGCCCGAGAAAGAACTCACTGCTGCTGCTTGGCTCTGGTACATTTATCTGAGCTGCCTGCTGCTGCCATTGGAAATGGGTTTGAGTGAGCTAAAAAGCTTTGTAGAGCTACAGTAAAGGTGGGCACTAATTATTTTTTCACTGTTTGGATGTTCATATTACAGGCAGATTCCTGGAGGATTATTATAAGTTGTGGTCAAGCGTCCCTGCACATTTGGAGTTGAACTCAGCTGCTGTCAGAGAGAATGTTTGATGAAACATACGTACATGTATGTGTGTGTGTGTGTGTGTGTGTGTGTGTGTTGCGTATTACCGTCTCCAGTGGACATGCGGGTAGTGTTAAAGCTGCTGTTTTCGTTCATGGCCCAAGTAATAAATCCATAAATCAAATATCCCGAGGAAGTTGAAGCGCTTGGCTTGTTGCATAGACAGATTACTTAGATTTCTGTTTCTGATTTTCTCAATGATTTGTTGCACTTTCTTTGATATGAAAATTGAAACTTTGAACTCTGAAATCTTTTTAATCATTGGGATTAAAAACAAATGTTTGCTTTCGGAAACAGATTTCTTAGAAGCACAGATCTTTAGACTTATCTGAAATTAATGCGTACAGCTTAAATACTTACAAATCAGATTTAAAATGACGTTCTGCTCTATTTTCTAACCTTGTGCTTTTTTTTTTCCAAATTCAGTTGAACACTCTTATATGTATGCAAGTTGCTTTGATGTAGAAAAAATTGGTAACTAATTTCATTGTTGTCATTTACACCACATCATCATAAATTTGCAGCGCACACAATGTTTAGATTTTCAGCCCCTCATTATCCTGGTTGTGGGTGGTGGTAAGTGATGTGTGTGTGTTGAGCTAATATTACTATAAAAGGTTAGGGCCACAGAGCCTTAACACTAATCCGGTTGCAGAAGCTCTTTTATTAGCCCTGCCTGTGTCTGTCTGTCTTTTTGTGTGTGTGTGTGCGTGTGTTTCTGTGTGAGTGAGAGACAAAGATAGAGGCAAAGGAAACAGATAGAGAGGGGGATGTAACACACAGCACAAAGACATCTAAACATATATGTTCACAGCTTTGTACTGTAGTTTTAAATCCAGCATAAAACATGTTTTGTTAGAGAGTTACTGAACTCAAAAGCGACTCTTGAAGTGATAAATATTTGCCAGCTGAAAGAGTAAGTACCACTTCATAGAGAGTCGCCGTCCATGTGTGTGTTCAGTGAAGTGGTCCATGTGGTCTTTTTTCATGGTGTCAAAAGAAACAAATGACCTCACTCCCCTTTGGACGCACTTGGACCTTTTGTGTGACCAAGAATGGTCAGAGATACAGATACAGGGCTCAAATAATATCTCAGCCATCGTATTGACATATAACACACACACACACAAAGTTGAAGTTTTTAGTCTGCCTGCTTACTCTGTATTCTCATTGCAAAAATTGATGATGTCAATGTTATAAAAGCTATTTGTTGTCATAACCCTCACATTGGTTTTAGGTACAATGCTTTCACGTCATGGGAAAAAAAACAAGCAATTCAGTGTGTCTCATCCTACACACATTTCCAAACTTGTCACCGTCCTCCGTCTGTCTACTGATAAGAATGGCTCTGGGTTATATGACGCATGCTGGCACAATGTATTCCCATCTGTTGGTAAAAAAGCCATCTAACAGATGCTAATATTGTATTTCAGGTCAGACAAGATTGTGTTTTGGGCAAAACCCACTTAACATAATAATTTTGCAATTGATCAATTTGATTTGATATTTTGCCTAGATTTTTCTCCCATAAGAAATTATAAATGAGTCAATGTCATGAGTCATTGCGTAAAAATCACATTGATCTCGCCAGTATGAATCTGCTTCCATAACACATACTTTAACTTTACAGGGCAGGAAAACTTCAGCATGATGCTCGGTGCACAAATATAGAGAGCACGTAATTACACATTTAATCTAATTAGATTTTATTTTGGGGTGGACTCAGGCCCACTTGAGTGTCTGTTAAGTGTTTTGTTGCCTTGCAACTGTTGTCCAACTCTTGTTTATATAATATGTTCAGCATTGCTCCCAAATACATAGACAACAGTGGGTTACTAATGGGTGTGGAAAATCTTACAGTTGTTTCCCTTACATAACAGTAATTACATATTCAACACTACTGTCAAGGGTAGATTTGATACAGTACAGCATTTGTGCGTGTTGAACAGCAGGGATTGTATCAAATACCAGTCCTGCTGTTCAACATGGGTTGTTTTTTTGTGGCTTGAATCTGTTTCAAATTAACCAGCTTCCCCGAGTGGGGGAAACTGCAATTAAACTTTGTTTAGATGCAGATATTTAAAGCATACCCCAAACATCATGGAAGACACTGAAAAACCACAGACAAGGAGTGTATGCGTGTTTTATGAAGCATGCAAACTAAGAGTCGCCTAGCTTGTAATTGTTGTTTCCTCAAAACGTAAAACTGGTATGTGTCTACACCATGTAGAGTCCCATTAGCCGTTTGTCACCTTTTTAACAGCATTAATAGTATAATGACATAATTGCTTTTTACTGGGATTCATTTTACTTTCTTTATTGTAACATTAAAGCTTATGTCACAAATAAGCTTCATTCTGTTTGCGTACAGATGTAGACTTTAGTTACAGGTCTGCAATATCTCAATGTACTCATAGATTATCCCTATGTTCACCTATACAAGAAAAGTTGTTTATGAAAAGTTGTTTATTTAATTTTTTTTCTGTCACAATTTTAATTAAACAACCTACCAATCAGAAAGTGAAGATATCGGGCACAAGGACTCCATTATGGCTGTGATTTTTCCTCTCACACATGTTGTGGTTAAACAACCTTTTGAGTTACTCTATTTTCTCTAACAAGCAATAAGCCCAGTATGGCAGCAGGTCTTAAAAAAGAAACAAAGGTAACTCAAAGATGCAGGCTCCTGCTATTAGATGCGCATCAGTGACCATACAGGAGCCCATCCATCATGTGGCTCTTTCATTAGGTTTGTCCAAACACTTGTGTAATGGAATAAATCCATAAATCCTGTGATAAATACAGAGTGAACGTGTACTACCCACATCACCTTGACCCAACCTGCTTAATGATGCCGACTGTGATACTGCAGTGGTTGTGTAGATCATTTAATCCGTGGTTATTTTATTTCTGCAGCTGACAGATGGTGGGAAGGCAGCTAAAGGCGGTATTGCTGTTGGAGACATGGTTCTGTCCATTGACGGCATTGCCACAGAGGGTATGAATCACCTGGAGGCCCAGAACAAGATCAAGAGCTGCACTGGCAACCTCAGTCTCACCCTGCACAAGTAAGTCATGAGCTCATACTCAGTGTGCGTGTGTGTGTGTGTAGTACTGGGTTATAAAACCGAAATCAAGACACTTCACTTTACAGTGATTTAATGTGTGAACGTGAATGGGTAGCCATTTATCTCTATGACAGCACAGGATCCATATACTCCCTTCAAAACATTTCCAAACAACGTATCTCTGCGTTAAATCTGAAGACCATGCTTCCCCTTTCAACCCTGGACATCCCGCATACAGGCAGATGTTCAGTGTTGTTGTAGGAGTTAATCTTAGCTCTAACACACTGCAGCACCATTAGTTCTGCCTGATCTACCGTTCCCTAAAGGGAAGAGGAATAACTGAAATTACAGTGAGAGCATCACACATGTGGACCACCCCGTGTTCCCCAAGGTATACTCCTCAGCATTTTGGTGAAACCCTCTTATATGGTGGAGCTGATTTATCACAAGCACTTTGTGTGTGTGTGTGTGTGTGTGTGTGTGGATTCATATTGGTCTTCTCATGTGGTTTAAATTGTCTGGTTCTTTGGCAGCACTTGTAGGCATGTGTGTGTTTTTGTTTAAACACTGCGAGACGTTCATGGCTCCTACACTTGTCCATTTAGTTTTGTCATCATGAAAGAAAAGTAGATATGCAGGACACTATAGATGCAGCGATAGAATTAAAGTAATAAAATACTCAATTTCCTTTTCTTTCTGCATGTTTTTTGTGTCTTTTCATCTCTGCCTGCCTCCATGTTTCTTTCACCCGTCTCCTCATTGGAAGCTAACCGAGTGTAGTGAGTGAATGTCCTTTAATTTGTGTCCAAATGATGACAGACGGAAGACGTTTTCTTTTTGGTTGAGTGGAAAAAACACATACTGTACCACAGGGCTTATAGTAACTCAAGGTCAGAGGGAACCATTCACTTCATTCAGATGAGGGAAGCAGGTCCTAAAATAACACATTGCCAAAGGTCATTGATGGATGAGTTACCTGTCAGTCAAAGTAGGAGTTCATATTCCGATGGCTGGCCAAGGTTTTTACACTGAATAAGGTCAACAGGTTTTGCTGACAGCAGTGTGGAATATATGCAGCCTCTGAAACTGAAATTGTTTTTGCAGGGAACAGTGTCGTTCAGTCATTTGATTCATATCTTAGCTTATTTTAAGAATGCTGCATAGCCGGACTCAGCAAATCGATAAATCATCAAAAAAAGGTTTCTTAGTGATTAATTTTTACAATCATTAGTTGTAAACAGATTAGGGCAAGTGCAGTTTGTATTTAGAAGTGATCCAAGCCTTGGCTCGTGGTTTATATAGTGAAACAATACAACCAGCCATCTGTTTATATAGTTTGTCTCCCTAAAGCTGCATTAGAAACATGTGGATAATAGATCCACCATTTCTGTGCTTCATCTCAGCTTTGGCATAGTGAAAGAGGTTGATGTGATTATGGTGCTTTGCAAGAATTTTCACATAACAAAAACCTGTCAAACATATTATTCGTTACTGTCACACCGTATCTTCTCTTAAAGCAATAGTTAAAGTTTTTTTTTTAGAAATTTTATTTAATTCTTTCTTGTCTAGAGGTAGATGAAAAGATGATTTATGCCTTTATTCCATTACATCTGAGGCTACATAGTTTAGCATAGCATAAAGACTGGAAATGAGGAAAGAGCTAGCCTGGCTGTCCAAAGGTTAAACAAAATATGTTCAGTCCATCATATAATCTGTCATAAAGCCACAAGTTGCCGTTTGATGTTTGCTTGTGATGCTTTGGATCTTCTCATTTCATTTGTGCCAAGAGAGTAAATAACCCTTTTTCCCAAAATGTCTAACTATTCCTTTAACACCCTCATTAACATTTTCAGTGTCAATGTTTTCAACTGTTGTAACGACCAAAGCAAGATCTAAAAACCGTCATAGGCGTTTGTTTTCAATTACTTCATTAAGGCGCCAGAAGAGCAGCCGAGTGTCAGTGTGACGGAGCAAATCTCATGTCAGGGTGCGCTTGTTAGGGAGACTCGTTATAGGATTATCTGTTCCGCATCACTCTGTGCTTTGTGGCAGACATCAGCCCTTGAAGGGTTGATTCGTGTCCTATTAGAAACACATGGCAGGGCTTGTTTCATTAAGTGGCAGCATTATATTATTAAGGCTGTGTGACCAGGCAGCCACTCTGAGGACAGCTGGTTCCAGCTTCTGCTTTACTGGGATACTGTAGGGTTGAGAAGATTGACAGTAATCCTTGTGCCTTCTTCAGACTCCATTTATAATTTCTGTTTGTTGCTTGGCAGTCGTCGTCACTGTGAATTAAACATACTGTACATTCAAAGAGTGTCATGCCTAGGTCAACATCTGGAATTTAATGGCTTTAAATGCGTAATGGAAAGAATTAATCTGGTCCCCTGTTTCTGTTAGTTTTTATAGGCGTCACTCACTTCATTTTTCCCTTCTGCCTGTACATTTTGACTGGTTTTATCACTGGGTCAGATAGCAAAAGGAATGATAACAAGTGAGAAGATACCAAGAAAATGCTAACAATGCAATGTGGTCCCTGTGTATTTTAAAAGGAGACGGGTTGTTATTCCTTTTCCAAATAAAGCGTTGATTTAGGACGAGGGATGGGTGGAAAGAGATGGGCAGCAGATGTGAGAAGGACAAGAAAGAGAAATTCCGTAAGGTAAAGTTGTCTCTAGAAGAAGAATTTGAACTGACATAAAGCTGGTTTTATCCCAGATACAATTACTTTTTGAAGATGACATGGCGGATGTAAGCGGGGCCAAATTATCCTGGCACTGACCAACCTCTCCATCCAGTAAAAAAGCTGGAGCTGAACCGGGATTTATTAACTATAAAGTAAAAGCCAGATAAATGCATGAATGCAAATACCATGGTTACAAGAGTAACCATCGCATATCAACAATCACTTAGCTATCTGTGAGAGTGACTTACCAGTGGAAAACATTATAATGCATACTGAAATTATAGCAGGTGCCAAAACATTTGTGGAGGTTTGTTGCTGTTCCATTCATCCCAGCTCAGATCAACCAGTTTTAAAAGATCTAAGCTGAGTAACGACAGGTTTAAAAGTTCAGATCTGCACTAATAAACCTGTGTATTATATGAAAAAGATTTCACTTTAAGGAGCAGCAGATTAAAGATGTCTTTGATATTCTCTTACTCTTTAGACTTTAGATTTTTGGTTTCTGGCAGTCATCCTATTGGCTGCTTCCTCTGTTAAACAGGAACCTTATACTTGAAACACAGATCTCACACACATCAAAGGCAGTTTTTTTCAGTTCCTCTCATCTACATGAATTATTGGTCTTTTATTCTTTTATTGGGTTTTTAAGCTTGACACGTGACAGAAATACTTCTGAGTAGTTTCTGTCTCACTTGCTTCACTTAGTTTCAGGATGACTGTTGTACAGGGAGAATGCACAGACCTATTGTTCAAGATTTGTGTTAAAGCTCTGCATGTAGCTAAGCTAAATCTCAGCATGTAGATGACCTATGGAGTTTGGCAATGTAATGTCTAAAGTGAATTACGTGTCACTATCACAAACATCAATTCCCTAAATTGTCTAATATATGCTTATTACCTTTTTTAAATATTTGTAAAATTAGTTGTTTTGACCACAGCTGTAACGATTAATCAATTAGTCGATCATCACACATATGCAACTATGTGATATTTGATTTAATCGTTTCACCAATTTTTCAAGCAAAAATGTCAAATATTTAAATGTGAAGAGTTGCTGTTTTTTCCTTTGTCATATATGGCAGTAAAGTGAATATCTTAAAATTGTTAGTCAGACAAAACAAGGAAATGGAAGACATCACTGTGATCTCTAAGTAATCGTTAGTTACTAACGATTACTTAGGTCTCTAGTATTGATGAATGATAATTAAATTTCCACTTACATGACTGAGTGCTGAAGTGTTGCCTGTCTAGGAATGCACTCTGTATTATATCAGTAATAGCTCTCAAAACATAAACTTCTGGTTCAGGACCTGTGGAAACCTTCAATGGCTTCCTGTCAAGCAGTGTCGTAAACAGCGATAGAGATGGATTCTCAATGGCCCAGTCCTTGATCAACTTGACATCTGCAGTCCCTACAAACCAAGGATCTGTCTGCTTGATGACACCAACATCACTGCCCCATGTTTAGGCTCATAGATATTCATAAAGTTTTACTATGATTGCTCGTGCACAGCTGTGGAAAAAAAAATGCAGTTATGTTTCTGGGAATGTTTTCTTTTCAATGAATCATTTTCCAGTCTTATCTTCAGTGTCAAACTGAATTCCATTTGATGAGACCCATAAAAACAACCATCTTGTTAGCTAAGTGAACTGTTTTACTACGAGGGAGATGTCACATGTGGAGCACATGTGTTCGTATCACACACACACACACACACACACACACACGTTTACTTAGGTCACCTTTGGGGACATTACATAGACTTTTGTCCGTAGACAGACATCCCCCTTCTTTAGTCTGAAATATGTCCCAGAAAGTAGTCTACATCAGGACCACAGACACACAAAAAGCACATAGAGAGTGTAAAAGTGCCATCAACAGATTCCATTCATTGTTGGTTTTAGAAAGAACAGACAGTTGATAATGGACAACTTCACCTCTCTTTGTCTCCTGTGCAGTTTGTCAGGGAGGAGTCAGTGCAGAAAGATGGTTAGAGAAACAAGAAAGGTGATAGGTAGAGAAACTAAGGTACTCTAGAGCAGAGGTGTGTTTTCAAGGTAGAATGAGGTGAGATAGATGAGAAAAGACTGGAAAGGGGAGGGGGAACACTTAAGATGAAAATGGAAGTGTGGGAATAAAATGTAAGGGTTGAAATGAAAAGTAAGACAGCATAGTGGGTCTTAACATTTCTGAGGGATTACAAAAACAGAAGGATGTGTCCTCCGTGCTGATGGTTGTCCTGGAGCTAGCAGAGTGCAATCACGAAGTTTCAACAACTTAAATTAGGCTCTTTAGCGACATAATTATTCTCTTTAGAGGTACACCAACATATTAAACTGTTCATTTCAACCAATCATGCAGCACCTCAACAAAACCACCTTTGTGTTTTGCTGTTATGCACGTCAACTGCCAGTGTCTGGCTAAATGTTTTATTCCCCACAGTAAAGTCTTTTCGAAGCCCATTTGACTATTTAATGGGCCTGTGTGCATATGCGTATTTGAGTGCCTTCCAGTGGTAATGGCACAGTCTCAAAGTTTTGATGTGTTTGAGGGAGTTAAAAGCTACAAACTGAAACACAATTGACCTGATGCACTCACCCGCATATACGTAGGACGATCACGGTACAAAGGGAATGAATGCATGATTTGAGTAAACAAGCTACCACGCGAAGAAGAAAAAGTTGGAAGCAGCTTAATTGGTTCCACTTCTCTTTTTATCAGAGTGGAGATCTCTCTCTGTTGAAAGGACCTCAAACTGAATAATTACAGTGTTTGACAGATCTGTTCTTTGTGAGTGTTTCAATGGTGGAGTTGTGTTGTGTCTCTGTACGGGAGGTCATGCATTCATGTAGAACACCACAAGGACAGGCCATAATAAGTCATGGGTAAACACAATCAGCTTTTAGAGCTCGTGTGCATGTGCGGTAACACTGGATTGTTGTTTTGCTGATTTACAGACCTCCTCTCCATGCACAAACACACACACACACACACACACACACACACACACACACACACACACACACACACACATCAGTAAGCAATGACGTTAAACTCACCTAAGCAATCTTGCCCACACATGAATTTGCACTCCTGGTTCACACGTTAAAGGTGGGTCCACTTTTTTCTTTTTTATTGTGGATGTGGGTGATGTGATATTACAAGTGGCTGTGATGTGCTAAGAAATGCAGCCATGTGCCAGGAGGGGCGGGGAAGAAGCCAACATGGATGTAAAGGCAGGATTTAACGTACTGTGCTTAGCAAATGTTTTATAAGGAAGGAATTCAGCATTTGGCGCGTTGGTTAGACCTCGCAGATACACAATGTGTTTCGGTGAGTAAGACTTTATGTAAACATTTGTTTGTTTAAAAGAAAACTCCACAGTGATCCTTCAAACTTGCATCCCTAGCAACAGAACAATAATGATGGAGATCCTGTTTGTCTCTGGAGTTCACGTACACACACTCTTAATAAACTCATGCACACAAACACAAGCATGCACACTTGCAGAGATCTCACACTGGCAGCTGCTTGAGTTATTTTGAGCCTGGAAGTTGGCTGCTCTAGGTGCTCGTGCAAACGGTTGGGTGAGGGAACTTCATGTAGGGTCAGGGTATACGTTTTCATTTTATTTACATTGTGTTCTCTGAATAGAGACAGCGAGATCCCAGAGTCATACTTAACTGTAATTTGATATAATCTAGTACCTGGCTTTTGTCATTATTTTTTTTAAAATGTATAGTTGTGAATTCACAACAGACTGCACATACATCAGACCTTAGCAGTACCTATTTGTAATGTTATTATCCTTTCAATGAAATCTGAAATGGTCTGTGTGCGCACATACGGGACTACTGGCCTCTCATCACATCAGAAACATGACAGTGTATCAGTTAGTACATCATAATTAGTCATTTGATTTGATGTAGCTGTTTCTAGGCAAGACTAATGCTTTCATCAACTGATCTATTTACTGTTTTCTAGCTTACACTTTGAAATGAAACCCAGAATGGATGGCGCAGGCTTACTTGGAACTGACCCATGCGTAACAAGAACAGCATGTTTGAATCAGGCTGGCTGAGAGAGATAATTGGATTCCCTATTTACAAAAAAAACTGGAGAAACCATACTGCAACTAACAAACCTAGTGTTACTCTAGTGAAGTGTTTCATAGCAACGTGAAGGGGCGCAATGGTGGGATGTAACAGAAGTATAATTTTAATCTAATAAGAGCCTCTCATCCAGTATTATTGCCTCTAGTTTGACAGCAGTAAAAATGGATTCAGTCTGTTAGGGCTAAGTTGTAGTACAATCATTATAATATCTTAAATCCAGTGTATGTTTAGGTAAATATGACTTTTATGTTCTGGAGGCTGATGGAGCTGTAACTAAAGTTATGTTTGTCTCTAGTGATATCAGTAACTGATATGGATGGCTTATTATAGACTGTTGGCAGCAGCTTTGCCAAAACTGCTGTTCTATGTCAACAACAGTTTATACTACAGATGCCTAACTCCTAAGGAATATTCCTACAACAATGAACTTAACCTAACACTTAATAACTATTACCCCTTGTGTTTGGTCTGCAAGTTAATAAAACACCCAATACAACCAATCAAATGTGGCACATACTGATATTACAGGTATAGTATTGGCTTGATCAGTTAAAACTGGGAGACTAGTACTGTAGTTGCAGATTCACAGCCCTATACAAATCCTCTGTACTAATACACACTCTGTGCAGCTGCTATTGTCACTTACTCGCCTCTGATATTTGCCAAAGATGTTCCAAAGCCAAGGGTGCTAAACTGGGCTCACCTGTCTCCGTCGTTCACTAGTTCACTAGTAGTATTTGCCAAAGATCATCTAAAACCAATCACCGTCATCTTTGGCAAGGCTTGTAGTAATCGCCAGTAATATCCTAACACCAAGAGAACGCAGACACACCTGTCTCTGCCGGTCTTTTGCTAGTCTGTTGTTTCAGCCAAAGAAAATACAAATCCCAAGAACATTAGGGGTCTGTGAAGGTCGCCCGCAGATATTCTGCGGCCAAGAACACTGTGTTAAGATCATCTGTCTATGCTTTTTTTTTTTAATATATATTTTTCTTTTCTGCTATTTGCCAAATTAATCATACTGTAAGCCAAGAGCACTCATCTTTAAGAAAGCCAACATTGTTGAATGATGCCCAAATGCGCAGCTGGAAGAGTGTGAAGAATCATCTGGAACGAAAGAAGAGAATGATAAGAAGCTACATCTCATAAGTGCAGTATAGTAATTACTATAAATGAGTTTCAGGGTGTACGGGCCATAAACTGCACCCTCAGCAGTGTTGTTCCAAATAAAATAAACTTCTAATTATAGTTACATATGACTATAATAAATTATAATCAACAGTCCGTATGTCATACTCAACATCAGTATGTCCCAGACACAGTCTACTGTGTTGTCAGTCCAGACTGGCTGGGATACATTAAAATTCAGCTCTAATGACTCACTGCGTGCTTGTGTTTGCTCTGATTTTATTACATAATTGGATGACACCATGTTCATTTTAGAGGGTGTAATCCCAAAAAGCATGTGAGGTTTTGAACGTGTTACTTTTCAACAGTTTTAAACGATAACGCAAACTCTTTCGCCCTCATCGCACCTCCCTCATCCCTGCCTCGCCTCTTTCCACCGTTCTGCTCTCTAAGCTCATCTGTTGAAAATACTATGATTTTATGGTGGAAAAAAGAAGTAGATGGAATTCCATATCTTCAGATAGTCGTTCAGTATCAGAGCCAGGATTACTTTACAATCACTGTGGTATCACTGTTGTATTACTTTGTAAGGCATGTGACTCGCGGTGAGTGTGTGAGAGTTAGGGAAAGGGCCAGAGAGAGAGAGAGAGAGAGAGAGAGAGAGAGAGAGAGAGCAACAATGAGTCCAGGTGAATAGAAACAGAAAGATGGACACTTAAATAAGGTGGAAAAAACACAGAAGAAAAATCAGCAAGCCAGTAAATCGTGCATCTCTGTGAGTGAATCTGTCTGAGTGATACTGATACACACTGATACCCATAACCCTCAGAACAGACGTAAAGCCAGATGTTGAATATGGAAAGCACTTCTTTGTCCAGCTGTGGATCATTTTGATGGGCAGGCTGTCTGAGCACCGAGTGCCGGACCCAGCGGGCGTGCTGTCTCTTTAGCTTGTCTTTCTTTCGTCTGTGTGATGCACTGGGTTTCTGTTTCGGTTTTTTGAAGTCTTGAAAATAACTGTAAAGTCTTAAGTAGACGACACAATACATTTTAGGCAACTTTGTAGTCTTCATTATGCCATTCTTTATTCTTCTGCTGAGTACACACAGCAGTGTTGATGTAGAAAACACATTAGGACATAATTAGAGAACAGAGATTAACACTGGATACATCCCACAAACCCACAGCTCTGTGGGATCTAAAAGAGTTGCTGGTTTAATTCATCCCATTTGGGGCCCCCTTAAATCATGTTTGGGCCCCCCGTACCACTGCTTCCCCTTACAGAGCCCCAGCATGTACAGAGTTTGCCTTTAAGGCAGGGATTCCTAAACTCAGGACCCACACTTGAAACAGTGCAATCTTCATCCGAGCCTTATGAAATCACACTGATACTTTAATAGCGTTGGGACTGTCCAGGTTTAACCTTAGTGGTGTAATTCCAAGAAACATGTTTTGGACAGCGTTCACATGACCTTGATAAACCTAGATTTGCTCTGGTGATCTGTGTAGTGTTTCTCTGCTCCTCACGGTGTATGGTTCGAGTCAAGCTTGTCATAATGGATTTCTCAATCCTCTCCAGTGAGAAAGACAGCGTCTCCTTGTATATTGTATGTGTGGTTGCAATGTAGAAATGCTTTGTATGTATTTTTTACAAACAGGCTGGCTAAACTCCAACTACAGCCCATGGAGTCATTAGCTTATTCAATTACGCTTTAAATCTTTTAAACGATAATGGCAATGTTCAGTGAGGGAGTTGCCATGAAGTGAGTGCAGAGGTTTTCAGGTCAAGAGGCATTAACGATGAGTTTAAAATGCTTTAAACATGCCAGGGTGTGTTGTTGGAAGAATAATATTGTGGAAATAATAATAAACACGAGTATTTGTGTGTGTGTGTGCCTACGTGCGATGGTGTCAGTCCTGTCTCTGTCTTTTTTTGTACCTTCTCGGTTTATATGTACAGTTTTTACTTCTTGGTCAGTCTGTTGTGAAACAAAGCTGTAAAAGTTTAAATTAGATTTCGAAAGACAACATAGGACTCCAGTCCTCCCATCTACGGTTTTACTGCCCCGTGACTCCAGAGACAGGCAGTCAGACTGAGGACGAACAGCACAGTCGGCTAAATTAGTCCTATAGACTGTAGACACGTAAAGAAAACATCTGTCCTCTGTGCCTTTAAAACATATATTTATATATATATATATATATATATATATATATATGAGGTTTAGTGTGTTATTAGATGTGGAGTATATGTTACAGCAGGAACTCTTCTTTGATGTTGTAAAAATGTCCGTACAGCGTGTAAGATTTTACAAATATATCTTCTATTTTATTTAACAAGACTTCATGTTCCCTTTGTCCAAATGCACTAAAATATGTATCCAGTATATTTCTATTGTTCTATTTTCATCCCATTCTTTTGTTTTGTTACCTTTATTTATTCAGGATAGGTTTGCTGAGCTGTAGTTGGTCCTTGCTGAGTAATAGATGTACTGCTCCCTCCTGCTCCTGCACTGTTGGGCTTTAGATGCAGTACTGTTGACATGCTGGCCGTTGGACTGTTAGAGACATTGCCTCCTTTCTCCTGCCCTGGTGGGATTTAACTTCATGTGTCTGTTTCCTTTCACAGTCTACTTTTAAGACTCCTTAGGGCACCGGTCCACTGCTGTGTGTTTTCATTAGAAAGTGAGCTACTACTGTATAAAATGTGTTTCTTTGTTGCTTTGTAACCACAAAAAACAGGGTTTTAATATTGCATCGCTTTGGGCATTTTCTGACACTTCAATGTTTTATTATCTCGTAATTAAAATTAGGACTTTATATGATACTTTATATGTATATTATAGTTTCAGTCAATAGAAAATAATAGAAATGTCTTGATCCTTATTTTAGAGTAAACACATCTCCCAGCCATGTAGTAAGATATTTTGACCTGTATGTGAACAGATGGATTCTAGGTCATGCCAGGTCTGTATTGATTCTGTACAAACCTTGTGTTTTCTATTATAAACAAACAACAAACAGCTCATATGAGACCCTGTTCTATGGTGAGAACTACTATGAAGTGGAATTATAGCCTCAGGCTTTTTGTCTCGACATATTGATCTGTAGGAGGGGAGAAATAAGCATGAACATTATACCAAATATGTAATAAAATACCCAATTGCCAACACGGGACAAACTACATGATGTGTAGCTTGCCGTGAATGAGAAAATATATTAGCAGGCAAACTGATGGAGAAGCGATCGTTATTCAACAATGGAAAGTTTTTCTTCTTCATCTTTAAATGTCTAAAACTATTTAAACAAACAGCAAATTTCCTCAAAGTTTATGAGTAATGTTTTTGTAGTGAAACATGTTTTTTCCTTTGGTCTGGTCAGTGTCACAACTTTTTTAAGGATCTCATATGATGTCATACTCATCTGAAAGGCCTGTTGAGGCCTCTGTGGAGATAGTGGTGGGAGGTAGTGGATAAGGAATGAGGTGGATCACTCTCTCACACACACACACACACACACACACACACACACATTACAGAACTCATGCACTTAATACACAGACCTACTTGCCACAGTATATGCTCTGTAGGTGACCCCTGTCTACAATCGTCTTGCCTAATGTGAGGCCTGATAAAGACAGGCAGATTCAGCCTCTAGATCTATTTAAAGGCCATTTAAAGGCCTTTAAGATAGCAGAGAAATAATGCAGCTGCTTTTGGATTTAATCACTCCATGAAAGAAATGTTACACCAGCTGGTGAAATCAGGAGTTACAGTTCTATGTTCACTCCTCATCTTTCTTTCTGTCTTTGAGTATGTACCCATAGCGACATCTTACTTCCACTACAAACACACACGCACAAACACATAAACTCACTTACTGTAGACACCCAAACGCTGAACCACACGTGGCAATAATTCTGCCAGTCACTCTGTTCTTATTTGGTGCCCTGGCATCCTCTCCTGGTCACGTTGGTCTGTCTGCTTCAGTTTAAGGTAAAACTAAAAAGCCCTGAAACCAAACCAGCCCAATCTTTTCCCTTTTTCCTAATAAGGCACAGAAAGGGAAATAAATAGAGGAGGGCTCAGAGCGTGTGTCCGTCCTTCAGGAATGACGACTGCATAATTTTAGAGGGCTTTGTTTTATTAATTATCACTTTTGTTTAAAAAAAGGCTGACCTCATTTCAGGGAAAGAAGAAAAGAGGACATGAAAGGCAAGAAAGAGTAAGTAAGAGGAAGAGAGCACGAAAATTTAAACAGAACAGAAAATAATGGAAAAGTATAGATGAAGAATAAAAAAAGAGAAAGAATAGAAAAGAAAAGAAACAAAACAACATTTGACAACAGTCAAATGCAAAAGTTAGATTAAAAAAACAAAACTAGATTCATGTTTTAGGTTAATCTCTCCCTGGGGTGCAGTTGTGCCTGTACATAAAATACCAAAGTGCTACAGTTCCTGATTTACAGTGTCTTCCTCTGTCTGAATCACGTGTATCATAGTTGACTCTGTTGCTGCGTTTCGTGGGAAAGAACGACACGTTTGATTTTATCGAAGTGTGGGTCATTGACTCACAATGGTGAGAATGTGACAATGTTATCAAAATGTAGTCAAGTCACGGCGTGAGTTTCTCTCTTACCGTATGTTTCCCATCACTGCTATTGTGCCAAGTTAAAGGGAAGGAACGGAAAGACAAGAGAAGGACGTCAGAATGAGAAAAGGGTGAATTGAAATTGTTTTTTAAGATTTTAAAAAACTTTTTTTTTTTTTTTTTCAAATGCTGGACTAATTGTATTGACTTAAAGTGCTCTGACTTTTCGTTCTGTCCTTGACAGAGATGCAGATGTTACCACAACATGCTAGAGCTGCCAAGAAATGTCTCCTAGAGATAAATTAGGTGCAAATCTATTATAAGATCACAGCTTATAAAAACTGGAGTTGAGGGAAATAGAGATAGAATACATCTCTGAACCATCTTTAACTGGGCTGGTCAGGTCTTTTTTACACATTAGAGAGAGTATGACAAAAATATTTGGGAATATCCAAGGTGCAGTTCATCTAAAAATAAACTTTGGCACACACACACTGTGTGGCTGCATGTGTGTGTGTGTGCGCCTTCATTTGCAGGTGCTGATGCTGTGGAGTGTGTAAACTGGTCTTTGTAGTCTGTGTTATTGCTCTACACCAGTAACATTTCCTGGGCCAACCTGCCATGCCTGAAATCTCTGTCACCCCACCCTGCACAATACATCGCTGTGTGTGTGTGTGTGTGTGTGTATATGTTTGTACATGTCAACTGGCCTTTGTCCGTTCCCCACCTTTAATGATTCTGTCATCTGAATGGCAGCACACTTCATAAAGATCTGCTGATACAATGATGTGACTATGGGCGTGCAGTTTTGTAAGCATGGCAGACATGACAGTATATATTTGCAAGAGGCTATATGTATGTATGCATGTATGCATTGTTTGTGGGTTTGTCTCTGTATCATGTTTCAAGTTACACCCATATAGCTGGTTTCTGTGTTCGAGTAAATATGCAAGAAATGAGGCTGCCTGGCAGAAAATGAAAAACACACACACTCTTTATGAGAGGTCAAACCATGTGACAGAATCACTTCCACTTGTAAAATTCCTTTAGACATGTATAGCGTGAACGTGTGCCTATTCGTGTATCTGTGCCTACATTTGTGTTTGTGTAGTATAGAGCGAGTGTTCTCTTGGTGTTGCTAACAGATCCCAGTCAGTGCCACCTCCACTCCAGCTACGTGACCACCCCTATTTAAGACATAATACCACACACACACACACATGCAGGGAACAATCTCTTATTGATTCAGTATGGCAGGGTGCTTGCTGGAGAAGTCGATGGCATGTCAGGGCACAGCCCTGGAAACATCGTTCAATGATCTCACTGGAGTAAGAATAGACCAGAGAGATTAAACACAAATGCACAACTGAGAACACAGAACAGCCGCAGGACCAGGCGTGATTTGATAGGAGATAAAGAGATGAAGAAGAGATGGCATTCTCCATATTGTGACACATCCTTTCAGGGCATACAGTATAGTTGTAGACTGTAGGAAAAACTGTGCAGATTTTCTGTACTGTACCACACGCAAACACTTACTGCAACAATGTGCATATTATTGCATATTGATTACATATTACTTTGCATCGTAATTCACATTAAACTGGGACCTGGAACCGGACTTCTTTGGGAAAATTGATGTTGACGTTCCTGTTGTTATATTTTCCCGGACTTTTGTCTGTGGATTGATATGATTTGGTCCATAGCAACGGTCTGTTAATCATACCAGCTTTTATCTTTTCAGAAATTACAGACTGTAGAATGTCGTAATTGACCAATCAGGATCGAGCATTCAACAGCTGCAATAAGCTATAATAAACACTATTTGAGGAGTTTCAATGAATGGTAGAAAATATGGAGCTCGGACATAATAACATCAGAACCTCATAAAAAATATATTTGAAATATGTAATATATGTCTTCCTGATACAGGTACATAAAACAGTATTTAGTGTGGGGCTGTTGTACTGGATTGCATTATTATGTGAAGTTGTTTTGTTTATTTCCTGTAAATACCAAAAGAGGAACGTGTTGGAGAGTGGAAACCACAGAGGAAAACGTGTTGCACGCTATCAATGTTCTATGAAAAGCTTTCGATCTCCAAAAAAATTATTGATCAGGAAATCACCAAAAATTTAGAACAATAAAACATATTTTAATAATTATACACACACAAACACTGGTGACCAATCTTAGAAGAATAAATATTACCTTAAATTATTTTTATACTCAACCAAATAGGGAATTACGTTTAAGCATCGCCACTGTTACCACAGCATGCACTCACATGTGGTAAAGTATCAGAGCAAAACCAAAAATAGCTGTCACCACAAAGAATTGCTGGGGAAACACAGACACACAGACCTATTTATCTATTATATGCTATAAAACCACAACGAACATGAGACAGAGTGAAGGAAACACAGACGCACGGAGCCTGACAGTTAATGTGGAACACGCATAGTCTCAAATGCAAACAAAGGGAACAGAAACATGTTTTATAACAGCTGCTCTTAAACTGTGAATCAGATTAGTCCAAATCTGTGTGGGTCTCCATTTGGTGTAGACGTATGAGATATCATGTTTGTCACTGTCACATTGACACCGTCTGTTTTGCATCCACTTGACTCTCTGACCCTCACACATTTGAGTTATGGAGAAACATTCCTGTGGCTGATACAAGGTGCTGTCTTACTATAGGGAATGTTAGTGGCATGTTTTTATGTGTACAGTGTGCAACCAAATGCAGCACAGATCACACAACTTTCTTTAAGGCTCCATTGATACTGACAGTGAGATCTGAGATTTACTAACTCAGGCTCTGGCGAGGTAAAGTTTCCAAGAACACCAAAAGCATCTTGATGTAGGATGATTCTGTGAAAGCCTAAAATTACCTTTGACTATTCAAATCCCCGGAGAAAAAGTGTGAAAGCCTCTGAGTTAAATTAGACTCTGGTTCTTTTCCTCCCTCTAACCATATGACCCTAACACATTTCCATGTTGGTGTTTCCCATTATAGCTGCAGTGTAAAAGAGGCTTCAGCACACAGGGATGTCCGTGACGTATTTAAATTACCTACTGACTTCAATGCAGATTTTTTTGTACAAATCCCACCTTCTTTTACAGTTTTTTAGGCAGTTTCAAATAGTGAAGACTGAGGGATGACAGATGGGGAACGTCATGCAACAAAGATGCATTAACCAGTAGTTTACTGGGGCATGGCAATTCCACCTTCTTTGCTATGATTATCACTCCAAAGCCACAATCAATACTCTGAGTATTTGATTGGTAAAGCTTGTTGGGTACAGGACACAGACTGGGAGGTTCACTTCAGGGCATATTTAGCTAAGACCTAGTCATCATTCTCTACTAGATTCTTCTTTAAACTTCACGTGCCATCTTAGTTGGATATTAGAAGTACACCATGATCACCAAAACCCTCAGGTATGATGAAAGTTATCATGTGACTACTCAAAATAGGATTTACAGTGTTTCCCAGAACTGCTCCTGTGGCAGCCCACAGGAATAGTTGAGTTATTTTATGGCACAACGTCCTTTTGATTCTGGTGTTAATATCATCTAAGACTCTCTCATCTCATGATGAAGGGCACGAGAGGCAGAGAGCAGGAGGCCAGGCGTATGAGTAGCTGTATCAGTGCAGACTCGTGGGTTTCTAGCTACCAAGCCTGTCAGTCGGGTCAAATTTACAGAGGTGAAGGGCAACAACGTCCCTGAGGAAGTTTCTAGAATGGCTGCTTTGATATGAATGCAGGGCTGCTGACATTCACATGTCTTCAGTTACTGCACAGTTTACATAACCTTGAATTTACATAGTATTTCTCAACATTTTAACTAAATAACAAACAAATCCACTGATCCTTAACTACAAATGAAATCAAAAGTGATCTAATCCAGCGAAATATCATCTTAAAGCCAGGCAGGTCAGCCAAGATGTCAAAATGCATTAGTGTAAACAGAGATGAAATGATCTCATTAAAATTGATATTATGATGACGTGTGAAGCTGATATAACTTCTGAGTAACTTTAACAGTGTGGATGGTTACAGGAATGTTCCTGAGATGACCTTTAGGGGAGCATGTTGCTCCAAGACGCATCAAGAGTATCAGATTGATACGGGGTTTATTAGACTAAAAACAGCTGCCTTTAAAAGCACATGAGAGAGACCACACTTTTCAGCTGCAGCAACTCATGTTTCAGGCACGCAGAAACATTGAGACTTTTTGGATTCTCTTACAACTGATGACAGAAATTTCTCCATGTTTGTCTCTTCGCTGAGAGCTCAGGTTTAGTCGCAATTTGTCATAATCACATTTTCTCGAAACCTCAGTAAGATCTGAACATTTTAATTCAGTTGTGAATGTCTGCATAAAGTAACAGTACGTGTTTGAAAAGGCTGAGAGAAATGTAAGCCTATAAATAATAAGAATAAATATACAGATATCTAGAACAGACATTTTTCAAATGAAATATTAAAATGAAAATGTAGTTTTGGGGTTGTGCAAATCTTAAATAATGGCCTTTGTCTCCCCCTTTTTTTTCAGGGTCTCCAGTGTTTCTAAACCTCCTCCTGTGGCACCAAAGGTAATGTAACAGTCACTGAAATAACAGAATTGTTGTTTTACACTTGTGGACATTGTGTTTATTTTTGGATACAAGAAAAGTAGACTATACTATATTTTACTTAATGCAAAGCACACCAGGTGAAAATTGAGATTCTGGCTAATTAATTCATTGGAGAACTGCATACTTTGAATATGAAAAACGATTTTAATGTTTAGACTTAGCTTTTGGTCCCAGATTTGTATGTTTGCTTCCAAATTCGAATGTTTTACAGAGGCCCTTTGACATTTGGGAATTTTTATTATATTATTTTTGGGAATATGATTCCTGTAAATTATCAGTTGTGTAGTTATTCATCTTGTTGCTACAAAAATGATTCAATTAGTGACCGGTTCTTTATGACAGCATTAAAAAAAAGCTTTTCTTCTGGGGTTCCATGCTGTCAGTGCTTCGATTACTTTTCTTAAGTGATTATATCCTTCTGAAACGATGCCATACATACATTTTTGTTGCATGAAAACCACCTTCATATTTTTTATAGTAACAGTGACAGTTAATCATACTGATGCTTCTCTATTCCCAGAACACATTTAGCTTCACTAAACTGACTGAATCAAACTTTAATATATGGACAAACCATTACCTGCATATGAAGCCTACAGGACTAAACCATTTGAACCTATAAATGATATATGTAAGAGGCATCAGTATAGTGTGTGCTGTGATGTGTTTTTGTGTGTATTTGCATGCTGTTCCCTCATTCCGGTAGGCTGACAGATCAGACATCATAAAACCAGTGGCCATCACCCATCCTCCTCCTCCACCCCATCTCCACCCTCACTCCTCCGGCCCTTCCACTGTCCCTTACAACAAGGCCCCCAGACCGTACGGGGGCTGCGGAGCAGAGAGCGAAAACCCTCCTTCACAGTCCCTTTTTGCTGCCTTCATCCCATCCCCATCCTCTGCCTTCACCCCTGCCTCCTCCTACACCAGTCCTCCTCCTCCACCTCCACCTCCTGTCTCTTACCCATCCTCTTCCTCTTCCTCCTCCTCCCCCCCTGTCCTCGTTCCGCCTCAGCCATCAGTGTATAACACACCAATCAACCTCTACTCCAATGAGAATGCGTGTGAGGTGGCCATGGGGCAGAGGCGGGGCCTATTGGAGAGTCAGGGTGGAGCCTTGCCAATGCAGTTTAATGGGTGAGTGGCGATCTCTCGCTGGCCAATCAAATAAATCAGGTCTTGGTACTTTGACTGTCTTTGTCTTTCCCTGTCTTGGTCCTGTTCAAGGTCAAACATCTCCTATACATTTTTCTTGCTGCTGCTTTTGGGCATACTGTTTGCTGTGTCTGCTGGGTGTCTCTTGATACATTGCTCACAGATTCATACAGTTTCAGAAGTACAAAAAAACATTATGAAATACCAGCAGCTGCAGTACACACACCATGTGTTAGATGTATGTTTGTTAAGCTTTTGTAAAAGAAAAAACAAGGTGATGAACGTTTAAATTAACTATCAGTGTCAACTTTTGAAGCTTGTACTTAAGTTTCTGTTTAAGTTAGCCACGTATACAGTTTACAAGAAAATATACTTCTGTCATGATTTATGAGGTTGGTATTTTGCCAAACTCTTTTCAAGGTTTGTGTTCCTGACTGAAAGTTGTTTACTCCTCGCAGCCCTCTGACCAGGCGTGCTAGACTCCATCTTGGAATCTTAAAATCTTGGCAAAGATTTTCAAAGTTCCTCTCATTAAATCAAAATCAAATGTGCGTTGGTGTTTTGTTTATAGAAAAAAAAAAACCCCAGGGGGAATGTTTGCCCCACTGCACATAATATTGGGATACATGCTAGAGTTAGCAGGACAAAGCTAATTATGATGCCTCTGTTTGCTAGAGTTGTTTGCTATAGTGTTGAAAAGTGACAGTCTCAGTTTAGGAAGCTTGCCATTAAGAAAAATGATGTAGTCAAACAGAAATACTGTTGGTTATTTGTGTACTTTGTCATGTCAGAGAACACAAGCGGCCTGTCTGGAAAGACTGATATGTAAGCAAACTGGAATGGATTATTGTACCATTTGTTTATTGTAGGAACTTGACAAGAGACATTCTGTTAAAGGGAAATCTTGAATCTTGTGATGGAGCACATGAGAAATTATAGATTTTAACATAAACGCAGAGTTTATGTTAAATATTAGATATAGAATTAGAAATATGTAAAGAGAAAGTAAAATACTGGTAGTGAGGCTTTGAGGCCATTTTTTTTATCTCTTTACTTTCATGTTTTCATGAATCATTGACAATATTCTGTAAAAACATGTCTTTGCTCACTACTGTAAGTAAAAGTGGACCTCTCCTATAGTCTATACGTAGGTTCAACTATATTAGTGTTCATCAGTATTCGAGTAGAAGCCATATTGAATCACAACCCACTCTCATCTCCTTTGTTTCTTCCTCCTTTTCTGTCGATACACAGCATGTGTTAACAGCCAAGCTGTCTGCTCTTATCTTTCTCAATATAATTCCCACCATCATCCCCCCACCTCCTCCCTCTGTTTCTGTCTAAACCCCAACTCTCCTCTGGTCAGAGGCATAGCTAGTATAACTATGCTATGATGCTGTGACTAAGCTGAGTATATATAGTCTGTGTTGGTAACTCAAGCTGCGTGGCATTCTCTTTGCTCAAGTAGCAAATGAGTCGGTCAGCAGGGGTTTCAGCCCTGAATCCATGTAGTTTCACACATACATTCTCTCTCCTCACAGTCTAACACACTTTCATCAAGCATTCCCTTCATTCACCTGATACGCTCCTTTTCTTCACAATCACTCACCATCTCTCCATTTATTCCACGTTGATGCTCAACAACAGGATGGTTGATCTCTCTTTCTGTGAAACTCAGCAGACGCCACGAATCTGCACAACATAGTCTTACACCATGCAGCCATGCACACATGCAAATATCTTTGCCCAACTATCACAGATAGATATTGATGCACGGTCTCGATGTGTCTGTATTTGTGTAGTTTTAACCTGCTTCCTTCACCTCAACGTTTCTCTGTGAACATTCATCTGGGTTTATAGACCGTTAATATAGGAGTGGTACCTTTTTACTAAATTTGTGGTAGACTGGACCATAAGATGAGCCTGTTAGCTTGAAACTATTTAATACTTGTAGTTCATTAATATTGAGTGCAGCATATGTGCATTATGAATGTACAGTATATTTATTTTATAGTTCAACAGTAGAGATCTTTTTGGGAAAGCACTTTTCATGAACTGTGTAATATTTCAGAGTTTACCCTGACCTCTTTGTAGAATTAGCAGCGTTCCAGTGTTAGTGAATCCATGTGGACACTATAAGGCAGCATGTGTGTCCATCCTTGCATGTTGTTTTCACGTTGTAAATGAGCTGTGTGCTGTGCTTCGTTTCAGAGGGATTTTTTTGTTTTAAAGTTTTGAATAATGATGTTGTAAAATGGCAAGAATTTGGACATGTGTGTGTCAGTGTTTTATGCCCCCCCCCTTTCCTTTCAAACTGTTTCTCTGCTTTGCAGACTGCAGCACTTCTTCCAGTCACAAAGTTAGTCTCTGAAGCATGTGTGGTTATGACTGCATCCCTTTGTTTGTACCTGTGTGTGCCAACTGTATCGTGACATCTGCATGCATTTGCTTATTAGTTTACTGCAGAACATTATTCCTGATTATGTTTTATAGTTTGATTTGCTTAATGTCATTTCATGTATTAATCAAACACTGTGTATGCGATACAATATGCCAAGGCTGCATTTTTACCTCAACTATAAATCACAAGTATTGCTATTGCCAGAGCATCACACACACACACGCACACACACACACTCTATATTGTCAGACACTTCCAGTATACTGTAACTGTAAGTGTGGGACCAGGATCGCACAGAGCTGTCAACACTCCCACACCCACATACCTGCTGCTGTGACAAGAATGTGTTGAGAGACACTCATAAATCAGTATATTCAATGGTTTCAGTGTGTGTGTGTATTTATAGGTGATTTATTGACAGCAACGCCTAAAGAGTCTTCATTGCCCCTGTGTGTGTGTGTATTTGTCCTAGGAGTTGATTTATTGACAGCCAATTAGTAATGGACCTGTCAGTGCTCTGCTGCCAAGGAGGAGTGCATACATACAATACACACATCCTTTTATAAGCATTCATATAAACACACATCTTTTGAAAATAGGATTATGCTGTACACTCATATACACTCAAATAATGTTTTCCAATAACAGTTGAATTAAAAAAAAAGAAATATCTCAATACTTTCCAAACTGTCCAAATAATAAAAAATAATAAAAAACTGACTAACAGTTGAACACTAGACAATTCAGCAGCGCCACCATGTGGCTGAAGTAGAACGGACTTCATGTCAGGTTTCCTCATCTCAATGTGAACAAATGTCTCCATGGATATTTTGTCCCTGTGTTGTGCATGCACTGGTTGTTGTGCTCTATGAATTCATGTTTTCTATTTTCTTCTTCACTTTGATTCATTCTTAAATGTTTCACTGAATCTGAATACTTTTATTTCTTGGTTGTCTTCTTCTACTTTATCTACCCTCTAGTGGACCTCTGAGTATTTTAAAGTAAGTCTTTTCACATAATTCCATTGTGTCTGCATATGACTGTTGTGTATGTTTTTATTGTATTTCATGTGCTGTTATTTAGTATATTTCTGTTTTTTTCTTCTTTCTCCTCTGTTTTTCTCTGTCATTGGTTTTTCAAGAAAACCCCTGCCACCGAGGTATCAGACAGGACAGTAAACACGTTTAACATAGTGTGGTGTGATTTTCCTTGTAGTTGATTAGTTATGAAGTGTACCTCATACCATACCAACAGTATTGTCATTCCTCTAACTGACTTATTGTGTTTTAACACATTTGTTTCATAAATTTAAAACACCACATTGAAAGTAACCTCCTAAAAAAACTAAAACATGTCTTTGCTTCACATCATATTGATGAAATTCCAATAAAATTATAGGAATATCCCTTATATAGTAGCTTTTAATAACTTAACAGAAGATGTAGGAAATATATTTGCCTCTTCACTATATAACATGACAGGGAAATAGAAAATTAATAGAAAATGTGCTTATATCATCTGTTCTGTTCAACTCTGCCCTTTCCTCAGAGCTCCCAGGAAACACATTGTGGACACAGACATTCATTTTTACCATGTGCCCAGCCATGCTGATGCCAGCAGGACACGCATAATGGAGGACACAGAGGACTGGCGCCCACGCAGCGGCACCACCCAGTCCAGATCCTTCAAGATTCTGGCGCAGATCACTGGCACCGAGCATGGTACATCACTGACAGATATACAGGCTGTCGTTACTGCACTAAATACACACGGCGTACACACATACCTGAACTATAGTGCATATATCATTTCTGTCTAAATCAAAAACTCAGTAAAGCACAACTTCAGCTTGACAAATCAGTGTTAGTTACAGGTCATTGTGTTCTCAAAATACACTCATTATTGTTTCTGTTCTGCCCCATGTAGTTCAACCTGAGGAAGCTGACTCAGCCAAGAAGACAAAGTAAGTGCACGGCAATGGTTGTGATAAACCTTGATGTCCTATCATTGGTTGCTGTTGCCTGAAAAATCGCATTTTGTGGAATAACAATGCATATTCCAGCAAATGTAGTGTTTCCAATTGATTTTTATAATGTTACGTCATTTAACCGATTCGGTGGAGTGCCTCTAACATATAAAAGCTTACGCAGCAACAGAAAGTCTCAGTAGCACAGATCTGCTGTGTAACCTGCTGTGTAAGGGAAGAACTGTATTGATGCCGTGTGAGCTCTTCCTGTCTAGACGGCAGAGAAAAGATCACATTTGAGCCAATAAATCAAAAGCCGGACCTCTGTACTGTACAGTGTGTCCAAAAAGTTCAGAAAGCACTTCTGATTAAATGTTGATTTTAATCACTGTTATGTCAGTGGCTTAAAAGTGTTTCCTTCTCTGCTTAAGTGTGGATAGATGTGATGGTTGGTGTGCTCCTCATTGTTGCAGTGCTGCATGTTGTATAACCTGTGATTGTGTTGTTGATGTCCATCATGGCTGGACTGTGGTCTTGTTCCCAGCGTGATGTGATCCATTGGCTGTCCATTTCTCTTGCTGGCTTGTGGCAAATACATGTGATCACCATGTTGTCCGTGATCACTTGTGCCCAATGACTGTGGGCGTTGGTCTGTGACTTCATGACTTCATGAAATCATCATTTCAGGAAATATTAGCCATGATTCACGCGCAGTATTTTGACATAATGGAAGCTGACTCTTTTGGCACAGGAAATGATATAAGTACTGTTTACTGGATAGGCCTTACAGCCCCATTTCTACCTCTGTCTATATCGATTTCTGTCATCTTCTAATCTGATGACAACAGAAAAAAAGAGAAAAGCTGTCCATCTTCACTGCATCTAAATGTTTCTTGTGTGTCATCAACGTTGTGTGTGTGTGTGTGTGTGTGTGTGTGTGTGTGTGTGTGTGTGTGTTAATAGCTCTTACTGTATCATCCAGCTTTCCTCGTGGCATGGCTTACGGTGTGTCTCATCGCAGTATGCAGTGTAACTACTCTACTTCTCCTAAATCCTTCTTTTCTCTCTCCTTTGGTTTGTTTTTCTCTTCTTTTCCCCTCCTCTTACTCATGTGTCCTGGATGGCAGAGTGAACAAGACCACCACTCAGATGGTGATTGGCCCTAAATACAACGAGCTGAGAGACTGGCACCACGGAGTGTCTGCTCGCACCCTCAATGTCCAGTAGACTGCGCATGTGTGTGCGTCTGTGTGTGTGTCTGTCCATCTGTGTACGTGCGCACTGTATCAATCAAAGACTGTTGTAGGTGGTTATTGATGAATTGGACTGTTCAAGTGCTAAAAGCTTGAAGACTGATGGGAAAAGGGAACGTAAAGAAAAGACAACTGGAATGAAAGCTTGCAAAAGAACTCTTGTCTCTCTCTCTCTCTCTGTGTGTGTGTGTGTGTGTGTGTGTGTGTGGTTGTGTGTGTGTGTGTGTGTGTGTGTGTGTGTGTGTGTGTGCGTGTGCGTGTGCGTGTGCGTGTGTGTGTGTGTGTGTAGGCTTGTCCTTCACTATTATATTATGCCTGCACTGCACTCACCTCATTCAGACCTTTAATTAAGTGTTGGATATGTGCTGAACTCACTCTGCTGACGTGGGAAAATGTGTTAATACACATCCTTTTATCAGTGTGTGTCCACTTTGACCTCATCACACATTCATTTTAAGTTTGATCACAGTGTATTTGTATTCTACTTTCTGTGTACACTTTAAATCTGTCAGTGATGTCATAAACATGGAATATCTTCATACGAATAAACACAAAAACATGAAATATGATGATTTAGATGAAACCTACAAAACCTACAGGACTCTGTGTGTGGTTGTATGCGGCATCATCTTCCATTGTAGTACACACTACAATATGTGATCTTGACGGCAGCGCATGTACTAGCTGTACTTACTGTATGTGTAGTATGTAGTACACACATGCAGTATGTCAGTGCTGGCTACCATGGAAAAAATAAAAAGGACCTGTTCCCACGGTAATGAGAAAAGTTGAACAGCCTGCTGAGAGATGTAGCTATAGACAAAACATTATGAATCAATCAGTCATAACAGTCATCATTTCGAAACACGGTGATCATACACAGAAATGTTGATTTATAAATAGTTTTATAGATAGAACACACCGTGCATTATGTTTCTAGAAGTCTGCATACAACTACTGAGAAAACAACGCATGGATAAAGACTGTTATCCACACTCTTTACAAAGCACTACTTTACTAGACTGTTGTTTCACCCTTGTTGCCTTCTGTACCACTATAATTACATGTAGCATGAAGTGTGTGTATATTTGTGTGTGTGTGAGTGCGTGCGCGTTGAAAGAATGGCTCTAATTTAGTAATTGTTTAAGTGGTAAATCCAGCATCGGTCTACCTAAGCGTACATGAGTGTGTACATCTAAATGCAGGAACTTGACTGCGTTTTATGGATTTTAAAGCTTTAACGGCTAGTTTACATCTGTTGTATCTGTTAACACCGGCACTAATTTGGCTCGTGTGGTAAAAACAGCGGCTGGCATTCGAGACATGGGAAGAGATTCCAACCTGTCATGCGTTTATGTTTATATAAACCAAATGCTATTCTGCTGGGATATAACCATCCAGATTGGTGCTTTGAGACATTTCGTATGGTACAAGGATTATGCAAGTAAAGATGGCTCTTTGCAGTTAGCAGGTTGTTGAGGTTTGATGGTGTGCAAAGTGACTGTATAAATGCTATAAATGGCTTTTAATGCAAAAGTATTATTTTAAAGCCTTTGTTATGTAAAATATTTCTCCAGTGCGTTCACAGTTACAGTATGTCATCCCATGTTTACCTACTGCAAATATCTAACTTTGATTATAGTTTCTTCATAGGTTGAAATAGTGTTGCAGATGGGAATCTCTGTGTTTTGAGTTTGAAAAAGTATTATTCAATATTGTAGCTAATAAAGTGATTACATTTTTTTCTTGTCTCCTTTTCTCTCTGTTTCTGGTGTCCCTCGTTTCTTCCTACCACCCCTACTTCCTTGGTCCCTTCACTCTTTCCTCCTCTAGTTACCTCACTGAATCTGAGGCAGACAGTGGGGAGGTCAGGTACAAATCATGACCTAACTGAACTTGTGACACCACCTTTTCACCTTAATCACTTTTAAATAAAACAGTCACATAAAGGCCTTTTGTTAAATCACATGAACTAACGGACCACTTCTAGTCTCTCTAGATACACTCTACAATAATATTCTAAATACTGAATATTTAATTTGATGCAACTGTATTTCCCTAGCTATAATACTGATTTCACATAAGTGCATCGTTTTCACACTAACTACACTAAAATAAATTCCAAACAAGTGTTTGTTTAAAACACACCAACCCAATAGTATTATGCTCTGCTATCTGTTATCTGCCGTTGACAGATCTCCAGTACATCAATCCTCTGACCAAGTTATTGTTTCACCAACTGGACTGAATGACGCGGAGGCCACACTGACATCTGGTTGCTTTGACCAACCACAGCCACAGACGGCAGTGTCATCAGCCAATCAGCAAAGGCCAGAGGAGACTCAAAATCAAGAGAACAATGCATCATCTACAACACACCTTCATACAGTCGCCATCCCAATGTCGTATTCAAGTTCTGTTGACATGTTTTGTCACATTCACCCAACGTGTTCACCTAACATGAACTATCCAGTAGCTCCAATGCTGACACCTTTAACCTACACTGGCCAAAGCCAAATACCGTCCTCCCATGGCACTTCACTTTTGCCAGCCAACATGCCCCAGTCTTTTCTTGGGCTGAGTCCCGTTTGTACCCAGACTCTAGCATCCAATTCGCCTGTTTTTAGCATATTACCAGCTCAAACAGTAGGACTTTATTCTTCAACTGGTAGCAACTTTTCACTAGTTCAAAACCAACCACCAGAGAGATCTTCCGACCAAACACCAGCTGTTTCAGATGGCACCTTTACAAAAGCATCACGCTTTCAACTGTGCACCACTCAAAGGTACACTGAGCCTGTCATGTTTTACAAAAGCTCACAGAATTACCCTAAAAGGTCCACAAAAGGCTTTGACAAAAATCTAACTTAATGCAATTGTTGCCCTGGTCTAGCAGTTTCCTTCTGACACCACTAGAGGGCAGCACAGACTCAGAAAAGGTTGGGTCCAGTAACCATGTGACAAGGCATGACGGTGAAGATAATAAATTAAACAGCCCTGATATTCCGTCTCTGAAGGCATCGCAAGCTCAATGTGAGCTTTCACCTGAACACAGGTGCTGTATACAGCTGTAACACGGTTTGCACACAAAGTAAACTTTTCAGTGGCAGGTCATTTAATTGCTTTAACTATCTGCTCAATCTCTGTCCTCTCAGTTCCCAAGGCCAAGTCAATAGTCATCTATCTCATATATCGGCACGTCATCATATATTATCTACAAAACCAGTCAGGTACAAGGTTATGGTGTTTTTTGCTTAAATATGGCAGGAACTACACATTAATTCACTTTGCATTCAAGCCAAGTCAATGCCAAGCTGCAACACTTGCTTACACAATGTTGTTGCTTTTCCTTCTGTACTTTCATTTCATAGCACCAACTTAGTGCTCCTGTCTTCTGCCATTGTCTTACTGTATATGGGTGTGTGTGTGCGTGTATTTGTGAACAGGAGAGAGCTCCTGTCTCGTCCTCTGGACTTCTTGCCCAGATCAGCACCCTGCCCCCCTCCCCTGACCCCCAGTGCTCCAAAACAGCTCAAACAAAACGTACATGTTGAATGCTGTAGTTCATTTCAGACAAGGTAAATAGAGTGTGCCAGTGTAATATGTGTTTCTACATGTGTGTATGTGGTTTCTTTTCCTTTTTTCCATATATTTACCATCAACAACCTATTCCTTTCAGCTTTTAAATGTATTCCCCTCAAACTCTTTTGTCTTTCTCAATGCTTCACGAATGGTCAGAACAACTGATCAGAGCAAACCCTGGCTTCATGAGAAGGCAGTATCTCAGTCATTATTGGACGCTCTGCTCATCACGCCGATAACTCAGGCTCCACCACTGCGCTTGAAGAAGAAGAAGAAGCGTCGTAGCGTCAGTGAACTGCACCTGCCAAAGAACAAGAGGTAGACAGGGCAGACCTGGACAAAACATAGCATTAGCTGTAAAGCTAAAAATAGTCTAAACTGCCAGAGAACTGCTGTTTAACACTATTGATAAGTTAAAACAGTTAGTGTTGTTTAATTACAGCATTCTTCATGTTATTATTATATTTGTTTCATTTTTTTAAAAACAGTTTTGTCCAGGTCTGGGTGTGAGTGAGTGAGTGAGTGAGTGACTACATGATATAATCATAAACAAATAGTGTGATGACTCATTCTCTGTGTATATCAACAGACTGCGATGCATGCGGCTCATCAACTAATTGCTTGATAACACTAGCAGAGCTAGGATAGAAATACTGTATGTTTTAATTGTTATAACCTTGGGTTCTAGGGGAGTGGCTGTGTATTCATTATTATAAAAATTTTAAATTAGCATTATAAGTATTTTGTTCATAACGATACCTATTTTTAACCCATGGTGCAAACAATGTCCTTGAGTCCACTGTACATACCACTCATGGCAGTGCAAAAGCGGTTTGGTCATACCACGCCAACACCAAAAGACACGGCCCATATGTCTCTGTGGAGCCAACTTATACCAACTATGACATTCTGTGGTCACTGTGAAACAACTTGGCAGCATCTCACAGAGATCAGTCATTGGCTAGTGGACACAACTATGCACATTTAAACCGTAAAGTATGAAGAGTGCGTCTGTGTGTGTGCGTTTAAGTGGGTGTCTGTATAGATGGATGTCTTTGTTATCGTGTGTGTTTGAAATGCATACGCGTGGATGGTATAGTGTGTGTGTGTGTGAGGATTGAATTTGATCCAAAGAATATCACAGTGTTAAATTATGGACCATCTGTTGCGTGGTGGAGAGAGCTGCTGGACAGCAGTCAGCTATGTTAATGGACCATTTGTTCAATACTCAAACAAAACCAACACAATTATGAGATACATAATATAAGTTCTTGTTGGTGCAAAGTACACAATGGGTTACTTTACATATGTGAGCAGTTGGGGCACTGAAATGCATTATTTTTGCCTCATTATAATTTAATACCAGCAAACAAGAAGTCTCATTATCAGGCAGCGTGTATGCTGTAAATAGACTCCAGGCTAATACAGAAGACAAACACTGGAACGAGAAGAGAAATGCAGAACAAGGCCACCAATAAATTTGTATTAGTAAACTATACTAAAAATACAATAACAAAAACAGAGCAGATAAAGACAGATAAAAGTCAAATAAATATACTCTTCTTCCTCCCATCTCTTTTTAATCATCCCTTCATTTGACAAGGTTCATATGTGGCCCAGTACATCCAGATGGTCAATGCTCTAACCGGCCACGATTGAATCAGAACAGTGCGGCTCTCCATTAATCAACCAATCACAGTCTAGCAGAATATAATTAAGCTCCCCTGTAATTGTCCTGAATGGTGGAGAATATTAACGAGCTGCACTGTAATTGGCTGTAATGAATGAAGGACTGGCGAGCATCTTATTTCCTGCTCTACTTGTCACCTGTTGTTAGCCAATTACCACAGCTAATGTGAATGAATGTCGTTAGCTTGTTCGCTCAGATAATTAGAATAGATGGCGATAGCAGAAAATAGCCTCGGCTAAAATAGGCTAATAGCATGATGATGTGTTTCCTGTACTTTACAGGCCCATTCAATAGGTTGACGTTATTTGGAACCACTGACTGAAGTATCAGAATGCAGACAGGAAAACCAAATGATTTATACAGAGAAGTAGGAAAGTAATCCAACCTGTAGGCCATTAAAATTAATCTGATTACTCTCATTTCACTTAACATTTACAAGCAGCACCTGGAAAACTAAAACCAGGCGTGGAGGTGCTGTTGATTCATGCAAAGTTATTATAATAGTTCATATGTAAATGTAATATAATAAAGATGCTAATGAAATGGCAGCTGCGAGGCTATGGACAAACTCATTTAGTCACTGGCTGTAGCTATAAGATTTCTATTAGTGAACAATGTAATGTACAAAATGATGGGCCAATAATGAGAAGACATACTGTAAATTCTGCAGTCTGACAGTGTCTTTCCTATGGAGAGTACTTAGATTAGGACTGTGCCGGCTATAGGCTGATTAGCTGGAATTGATGCTAACACAACAGTCTTCTGGGTGGATTTATCACAATCCCTGTCATTACACTGAGCTTGTTTAGTGTTTAACAGAGTGTATATTACCTAATCAGAGGCCCATTCTAACCATTTATCCGTTCAGTGAGATTCACCTTTCCAGAGCGCACTGAAAGTAACAACTACTGAATGAACTCGCGTGAGAATGCCATTTTTACAGCTCTTTGTCCAACTCTTGCTGTCAAATGGCATTTTTTTGTATTAGTTTATATACTGTATTACATCATTTTTCTCTTCTTACATCAAAGGGTGTCTTGGCATCAATCAGCCACAGAGGAGGGAGACCCTCTCTTGTCCTCTCCGGTTAATGCTGTCTATGTCTTTAGGTAAATTTACTCCTCTCCTCCTGCTCTTTAGGGACCATTTGATATTATGGATGTCCTGTGTGTTCAAATGAAATGTGTGCACAGGGAATGTCACAGCAGAGGCAGGGAGGGCAGCTGAAACACAGAGCATCCACTGAGGTGAAGCCAGCACACACACAAGTGCGACATTCTTCCTCTATCTTTCTCTCTGTCTCTCCCAGCTTGTCTATTCAGCTCTCAGACACTCTCTCTCTTTCTCTCTCCCTCATGCCTTGTCTTTGACTCTTTCCCACTTACACAAAACATACAGGCACAACTCAACGTAACTATGACTGCAGTTGCCATAACATTTGTCTCCCACAAGTCCCCTAGCAGCCAGGCACAAGGGGAAGACAGCGGTGATCCAACTGCTGGCATTGACTACGACTATGCATTATGGGTGTAATACGTCTGGGGAGAGATTGCTGGCCCACCCAAGTTTCTCAGCTGCCCCCTAATGAACACATTCATACACATGCACACACTCCATGTTACTCATAGAGAGGTTATTCATTTTGCATCATTTTACAGTAAAAGGCAGTGGAGAGTTTGAGGCCTGGGGCCACGTTTGATTGCTCGTTCGTTCCACCTCGATAGCTGGACGAGCTCTGGTTTCTCACTGCATCAGTGATGCCTTCAACACTTGACTGAGAAAATACGTTTCGTAGATCACCCGTACTGTTCTTTAAAACCTACAAAAACAGTTTTATTTAGGCAAAATAACTTGACAAACTCAATAATGTCACATAATGTGAAAGAACCTTTATTATTTCAGATGTTTATTGGATAGTTATAATTAGTGGCCAGTTGATAAATGCAAATCCTAAAGAGAACTAAAACTGTGTCAACCAGAAATGTTTTTTTCCCCAGTAAGAGCATGTTTGTCTCTGTGAAAAACTGTATCTTGAGTATTTTGCTCAGAGACGCATGTTTTGTCCTGAGAGAGAACATTTTGACCTGAGAGAGAATGTGTGACCCTCAAAGAGAAACATGCTGCCTTAGATCTTGTCATGTTAAACCTTGGGCCAGTACTCAAAACTATGCAATGTATATATAACATGTTTATATTTCTTTTTAGACTAAACCTGTCACCCCGTGCCACAGTGCACGGAATATGAACCGAAAACCTAGCATAGTATCACGTGCTGAATGTTTTGTGTAGACAGCTGAGAAATACCCCTGGTCTCATGAGGTCATTTTCTCTATTCCGTCATTTGAATTAGTGTACTGGCATCATTCGATGTAGTCACCACTAAATTTTACTGCAGAGTCCCTTAAAACTACTCGACCCAAATGTGAAATTTGGATTTTATTTCTCGGGAAAATGGACTGCCAATGTTACCATGGGGACCCATTGAGTTTGTTTCCTCACAACCTCAGAGAAGTGTCCCAACCCATACGATGTGCCTTCAGAGGAGAGAATATTTACCTGTATGTACAATGCAGTAAACAACAGTAAGCAACAACTTCAGAGTGGAGTGACATGAAACAAACGGGAACGTTGTCTCCTCTCTATCATCAGTAATCTGCACACAGTACATCTGGAATGAGCACTTTTGTTCATTACACCATGCTATGTTTCACTCCACTTTCTGTTGAGTAATTTAAATTGATATTCTGGCCTTGCTTTTGAATGGGTGTGCTGTATTATTAGTGCAGTGCAAACCCACTCATCTCCTATCCATCATTAGCCGGGGTGGCCTGGACTCTGTTCCCATATGAAAGTTGCACATGGGCAACATTTTTGTGCACTCATAAGTAGGAAGTGCAGCGTGAATTTGAGTACTGTACTGTTTTGGCTGGAGCTGCATGTATGTTTTGGTTGGTACCATATTTGTCTCTGCTCTGTCAGCAGGTCGGTGGTCTGGAGTCTGTCTCACTGTATTTTGACACATCTTGAAAAATTAGACTGTGGTAGTCTTTTTTTTTTCTTCTTGTCAATATGCATGTCTTATATTTTTATAACTGTGGCTATGAGTATAGTGTTCTCTTGAAGATATTTTGCTGGGGATGATGTCAATAAAAAATAACTGTTCAGTACACACAAACACATAGAAGACAGATCACTAAATGAGCAGAATGCAAATAGTAATTAGGTATTTTGCAATTAAAGAATGCAAATTGAGTTCATTAAACATTTGACGAGAAGGGGAATGGTTTCTGGTGTGTTGTTTTTTAATTAAATGAATTTAATTACAAAACATATTGATTCACTTATCATCTGTGCTTCTGTTTTATTACTCCACACAGTGAGGAGGGAGAGGAGCCAGAACTCAGCAGCCATGAGTCTGCAGTTATCAAGACCATGATCAAAGTACCTGCAGCGACCCAGGGTAAACACTGCGTGCGTGTGTGTGTGTGTGTGTGTGTGTGTGTGTGTGTTGTCTCCTCTCCACTTGTAATAGCACCACATCTTAAAAGGCTTTTCATTCACCTTTTTTTTTTCTCACAATGAGCACTAGTTACTATTATTGCCAGCTGTCATTTTCACTGATGTTTAAAATATGATTTATGGAGTTGGGACCAAACCACATTTGGTATGTCTGTTATTAACCGACTGAAATAACATTTCTAGCTTTGTGAACACATATTACAGATTACAGTATAAATACATAATACATGGGTTTCAGTGTCTAAAATATATTTTTTGTTGAACCAATTGCTGCATAAAATCTGTGGTATAGCACATTAAATACGCTGCCAAATCCAACAAAAGTAAATATGTGTGTCGGTGTGTGAGGCTTTTCCTTTTTACTGTGGGCATGTTGTGGTATTTTTTCACTAAATTAACTAGCAGTGTATAATCAGACTAAGGTGCCTGAGCTATTTTCTTAGAATCAGTCACAAGGAATGCATGCATACTGAAAATGTAGACTCCCCTAAATATATTCCTCAAAATAAACTCTCATTTACAATATGAACACAATCTTCTTTTCGAGTATATACTTTTATTGATGAATATATTCCCCCTACAGTTAAAAAGTATTATTTTTTCTCAGACAAAAAAATATTTGGTTTCAAATCCTGGCAAAGTGTATAAGTGATTTACTGCTGATGGACTGAATGTTGTTGCAGCCAGTTAGCAAGGGGAAAGAGGCTTATTTTCCATGGTTGAAGCGTGACATATGTTGTGAAATAGGTCATTGCAGACTTTCTTTTTCTTTTCTCGTCTTTTTCCTCTGTGGAAGCCCATTAAGCAGGCGAGAAGGCCCCGCTCTTGCTGTGGCTCCTTGCTCAGTCACACGTGAAGCAGTCCTACCCTGTCAGAAAGATAATATTTACTGAAGGGACCTGTCGGGAGTTATGAATTAAGTTTTAATGGCACGCCACAGAACTGCAGTATAATGCCTGTGCTCCATCTGCATCTGAGTGGGGGTTTTTTCCTGTTCATTATTCTGTTTATCATCTATTTACTTAAAATTAATATATATTTGTTTATTTGCAAACATTTTTTCCCTGTATGAACATAACCAGCCTATGCTTCAGCTTTTATCCAGTCCAGTCTTTTAGTCATTTCTCTCCCTAATGTAACTGCTGCTCAACAAAAATCGTAAATGTAGTCACTCAGCCAGGGACCTGGGATCATGAAAATTTACTACTAGCCGTATAGTTGCCCCGGCAGCAGTAAGCCACTGACACGTTTTGAATGCTCAACTGCATTTTAGCTAGCAAGACCTTCACTGCCTTGTTGCAAATGCTCATTGTAAAAAAGTGACATGACAAACCATGTAAACTTTCTTGACCTTAAGATGACTTTTAATTACAACTAACAATTTAGTGATACTTTTTTGCAAGGTGTCCTGCTTTATGCAATCCTATAGTGAGGAAGGATTCTTATCTGTGGCATCTATAAGCTGCCATCATTTTATATGATGAGGGTCCTGCTAACATCAAATATAAAAACAGTCCCCCTGTATTCAAAAACAGATACTTAAACATGACGTGTAATGGTAAAGCTAGCAGTAGCCATGCACACAAAAACACTTCTCCATCCACAAAGTGGAGATCAAAGGCCAGGCTACATGTTTAGCCAGGTGTCTGGGTTTTAGCTGCGGGAATGTCTTGGTGGTCTATGTATGTGTGTGTGTAGTTGTGTGTGTTTGGTCATGTGTATGCATGCGCATATGCCAGAGGAATGTGTTGAAGGTGGAGTGAAAGATTGACACAGTGAATCTATGGTTGTGACAACAGCAGTCAGCCAGCTGCATGCGCCGCCATGACACCTGCCTGGTATCTAGACAAAGAGGGTCGAGGTCAATTTACTCCCACGTCTGGGAAGAAAACACACACATACACATGCATCTTTTGAAATGTTGCAATCTATTCCTCTTTCCTCTTACATTTCTTCTTCTGACCTGGCCTCCACCTCCCGCAGGGCTCCGTCCACGGACTGGTTTAATCACACCGTCTTTTGGTGTGAAAGGTAATGGAAGTGTCCCAAAGCGTCCTGTCCCAGCGCGGCCTGCCCCTCAGCCCCACCCTAAAGATGAGGACTCTCTGGTCCAAATGGCAGAACACATCCCTGCTGGGACTCGCACGCCCATGTGTGCCCACTGCAACATGGTCATCAGGTGAGGGAAAACGGCTCTGCTGAATATTGAATATGAATGATAAATGAATATAATAAACTGTGATTAATCAGGTGATTTACCATCTTAGGAATGACTTAAGAATCTCTGTACATACTGATTTGTTTGGCATCTTAATTTTAACTTTTTTTAACTTGACAGCACAATTAGAATTCTACACAGTGATCGTTGTGGTTTATCATCCTTGACAGGAATAGCAGAACGGGGATATTATGAATAAACAATTTACGGGCTCTGTCATCAGAAAGTAGAAAGCACGTTATGGCCGAGTTACTCATTATATCTTGCTCATACCCTGCTTCCCTGTAGAATAGTGAGAAAAAAAAAAGGAAGCATCTCTTCACTTGGCAGCACAGATATCCACTCGTACTCAGGCAAACAATGGGAAAGGAAAATATGTCTACTCCTCAATTATTCAGTGTCCCAGTCACGCATTTAAAATAATTAACTTGAAACCATCTTGAGTAAATAATCTGTGTATGAAACTGTAGAACCACAAATATTTGACTGTGATGTAGATAAAGGTAATTAAGTTGCTCCTGCAGTGGATCATACTGTAGAGTGATGTTGTATACATAGACATGCACTGTTGCACACATGTGGGTTATACCAACCCTTGTTATTCCTGTTGGGTCAGTTTTTCAGTCTCCCATTTAAAGTTTGAATTGACGATGGAGAGTCAGATCTGGAAGCAGAGACAGATCCAGTCCAAGAAGCTGAATGAATTTTTATTTTGGGGACACTGTTTGTGTACAGATTTAGTAAAGCCATAATGTTAGAGGTATCAGATGTTTAATTTCATTTTCTCTAGATTGTCCAAACAGACTACACAAATTTAATTTTCCATCTACAGAAAGAAAAAAAAATCATCATAATTGACTATAAAAGCCTATAAAAGAATCTGTTCCTCTTCCTCTCTGCTGTCTACTTCTCTTCTTGGACAGTAGCTGATTGCCCTTTACTGAGTGTTATCTCCCAACTTGTGTCACCTTACATTACATATCACTAAGGATAGGGTTGCCCACATGCTAACGGCTGCCACGCTCGGGCCACTATCAGTGTAGGCTCAGATAAGCACTGCTATTGTGTCGGGTAAATTAGTCTCTGTTGTTTTCCCACTTCACCTAATCATCAGTGGACGGGGTTGAGGTGACGCGAGAGCGGAGGCAGATTAGACACAACACTTTAGATTTCTAAACTTTGTTCCCATTCCTCAAGTAACATTTAATAACTTGATTAATCAATACTGAAAATAATCAACTTGATAACTCCAGACTCAATATCGTTTTTCTATCATCTACTTTTAACAGCACCCTACTATTTATCTTCTAATTATTACTTATTGTTGTATTCAGTATTCTGTAAGAAGAGGAAAGGAGCAGCGTTCATTTATTCCTTTACTGTCAGCCTGTTCACCTCCTAGTGGCTGTTTGTAGGCCTGACAGTGACATCAGAGGACATTCACTTTAGTAACGTCATCATCTCTGCAGTAGTGGTGAGCTGTGTGGTACTGTGGTTCTGTAATCTCATTCAAATAGCTTGCCTCTATCTCTTATCAATGGGTTCTTTTATGCCAATACAGTGGTTATTATATTGTGTTTGCCTGTCTTTTGTTTTGTTTTCTTTCAGGGGGCCATTTTTGGTAGCAATGGGGAAATCGTGGCACAAGGAGGAATTTAACTGTGTCCACTGCCGTACGTCCCTGGCAGATATAGGCTTTGTTGAGGAACAGGGATCTGTCTACTGTGAACACTGCTACGAAGAATTCTTTGCTCCAACGTGCAGCCGCTGCCAGACCAAGATACTAGGGGTGAGTGAGTGTGTGTGTGTGTGTGTGTGTGTGTGTGTGTGTGCTGGTGTGAAGGCTTGGTAGTGCATATTAACTTGATGTCAGGGGTTTTTTTTCAGTATAATGTCTGATGGGATTTTGACATTCATTAACTTGGTGAGGGTAGTTTTATTACATGCTTTACGAGAAAAGATTATGAGGAACACCAATAAACTTGAATTATATGGATGCAGAGAACGATAATGCTCATGAAGGTCTTGCTAGTCTTCTCATGTTTTAGCATATGAAGATTTTAAGATAGTCACTTTCTGTACAGTTGACCTTGAGATTGTGTGTCACTGATTTCTGTTTGGAGAACAATAAAAAAAAAAAAAGTGATGACTATACATTTTCTTCCCCTTTTGCCCATCCTGAGTGTCAGGAAGCTGAGATCTGTGATCTCATTACAGCTCTGACATTCAGCCCTCACGTGTTCTAACCTCTTTAGGCTCAATCCCTTTCAGCCCTCTATTTCTCACACATCTTCAACCAGCTTATGACTTCTTATTAACCTGTTTTCTCACTCCCTCTTTCCTAATCCTTCATTTAACTCTGGCCCACCAACTTTCCATTAAATACCTGCCTTGTCCTGTTCTCACAGGGTGGGAAAGCAGTATGTCTATTTAAAGTTGGGTCATGTGGTCCCAGAAGAACAAACATACTATTTAAGTGTAATTCTTATGAAAACGGGATTGTTAATAGAAACTAATAACTTTTGTTGAGCAATGTTACAAGTAAGCACTTACCTAACCACTTTGTTTGCATGTGCATCCCAGGAGGTGATAAATGCCCTCAAACAGGCGTGGCACGTCCACTGCTTTCTGTGCGCTTCCTGTCAGCAGCCAATCAGAAACAACACCTTTCACCTGGAGGATGGAGAACCATACTGTGAACAAGGTGAGTGACAAGGTGAACTCACAACAATCTATGGACTGAAAGACAAGAGTATGAACAAAAGACAAAAAATGAACTTGAACTTAAAAACAGTGTTAGCGTTTTGTTCAGTGTACATGTTTAAGCACAGAAGTCGTCTTTTTATTCCAATCAAGCCCTACTAGAACCGTGTCGAAGGTGCCCTTTTTGGCTTATAAGTAAACATGTATAATGCTAACACGCTTTATGATCTCTGCGTAGACTAATCATATTTAACTGGGTCTGGCCATCATGGTTGGTTTATTTGATGTATGCCGTCTTTCTCCGACTCTGAAAGACTTCTACAGTTTGTTTGGGACTGGCTGCCATGGCTGTGAGTTCCCCATCGAGGCTGGAGACAAGTTCCTGGAGGCCCTTGGTTACACCTGGCATGACACCTGCTTTGTCTGTGCTGTAAGTGAAGGCCATAGACACAGATATACAATCCACTCCATCACAGGGCTGACAAAAGCTAGCACAACACGCTCTCACACTCACTCTTTTCGTAAGTAATGGAAAAAAATAATGACGAGCAGACGAGTCATCTCTCTCAATGATATGAAAGATATATTGTACTTTTAGAGAAAATTAATTTACAACTTCACCTCTGTAGCCTTTCTGTATGTTTGTGTTTATACGTGTGTGTGTGTGTGTGTGTGTTTTGGCTTTTTTCAGGTGTGCTGCACCACTCTGGAAGGCCAGACCTTTTTCTCCAAGAAAGACAAACCTCTTTGCAAGAAACATGCTCACACACTGAAAATATAATTTGGATGTTTTTTTTTTCTCTTTTGCTGTAGTGGGGAGGCCTCTTACAAATACTTAGTTTATGCAACAATAAAACTCAAGCAATACTCGTACCAGCATGGTGGTGGCTGCAGCAGCTAAAGAAAAGCCCATTGTATGAGAATACAAGAGTTTTCTAAAAGGATGAGGATTTTCACCAAGGTTTTATGCACTCATGTATCCACATGTAAGACAGTCTTACTCACACAGTGGTGCAGGGTAGATACAACCAATCAGAGATACGCTCACACACACCGAGGATTTTGCAATCTTAGGCTATATTTCTTAATCTCAGAGTTTCTCAGAAGCATCATGACATTTTCTGTTATAGGTCAGTGTACAAAGTGGCTGGGGTAACCTGTGAAATTACACATCACTCATTTCTATGTTATTAGACAGTAACACATGTGAAATATGTGAAAATATATATTCATACTCATACTATATGACTACAATAATAGAAAAGGGTTATTTTCTAAGCAGCTATTAAGACAACTTCCCATTTCCTGTGTCATACTGTGTTATATGTTGTTGTTATGTTCTGCTGCACACACACACAACATAATGGAATATTTACTTTTTTTGGTTTTCTGAATTTAAAATATATAGAAAATACGGGGACAAACTGCATCATAACATTTCCAGAATAGATCTGCTGTACTAGGTGTGTGTGTGTGTGTGTGTGTGTGTGTGTGGTGATGGTGAAAGCTGATTCCTTTGATCAGTGCTTAGAATTATTTGACTTTGTATGTCATAAGTGATTTCTATGTATTTTATTTTCTATTTGTTGTGTGAAACTGCCTGGTAACAGTGGGGAAAGTCACATGTAATATGAATTTGGAACAGTAAGGCACTTAAGAAAAAGAAAGCGGACAGAATTATCCCTGATTATAAATGAATGAATACATATGCATACATCATAAATTAACATATACAAACATAACAAATATAAAGCTTATATTTATGTTTTTCTCTTTACTATAGTAACAAGACTGTTTCATTTAAACCAAGTGAAACCAGACTAGCATATCTAGACAAATGCATAGCATCAGCAGAAATGTGTTTTCTGTAATGAGTGCCATATAGTTTAATGAATCATATTTTTATTTATTTTAGCTAATGTTATTATATATATTTATTTTGTAATTTTAATAGTTGCATTAATTTCTGGCTGAGTCAGTCCTCCACATACTCTGTTATTAGGGAGCAGTTTTTCTGCACCAGAGGAAAATATGAACAAACATGGATCTGAATCTTTCTGTTTTATCTGACATTATGTATGGTGTATTGGTATTCAGGGATTGTATGAGGCATCATTTATTATGTGCTTAAAGTTGTCTCACTTAACTGTGCACAAACTGTCCCATTCTGTTGATTTGGCAATATTTACTTTTCATTCTGTCTTAAAGTCTCATTTACAAAACTAGGAACTGTTAGAGTTGATCTGAGTTGTTAAATAAATGACATACTATACATTTAAACACCCAATACTAATATCACGTGTTCCTTTGTGTTCACTCTCTTTTCTGTCAGTTTATTATAATAATATGATATCTCTTCATACCAAACTCCCCGTGTTATTGTTTGATAAACCATATGATTGTACACAACAGTGTGAAATGTAGATTTCAGCATGTCTCTAACTGAGGAAGGTCTAATGAGAGACGGAGGTTGACAACATGCTAGTATCTATTAAAACCATAACGTGACAATTTAGGTCAAATCCACTCATTACATTAGTGTTCGGAAACAATTTCTCTTTTCATCCGTGAGTCAACACCACTCAGCCTTTCCACACTCTCCACACAACAGTGGTAACTCAAGCTGATTTACACACACACACACACAGACACACACACAGACTAGTGTAAAATGCACTGAACAAAAGACAGGAGAAGAAAATGTGAGTGTGTGTATGAAGGGTAGTTATATGGAGCAGATGTGTACTTTTGTGGAAAGTCAGGAAATATTCTAGCAACTCCAACTTGTTTTTTTTACAGATGCTGGACAGACATGACTCAACGTTAATGTGAGTGGTATGTTGTGCTGGTCAGCCTTCTTCTAACTTTAGCTAATATACTGCATGACCATTACAGGACTGATTTAAGCACAACATCTCTTTGCTTTTGTTGTTTGTATTTTTATTTAATTTTATTTTTTTGCTTTTTTAATTAACTTCCGGTTACAGCTGGTAACGAGGCAGTGAGGCTACTTTACGTTTTCATTATTAATTAGATGAGTGGACTCCATTCAGAGCAGCAGGACGTCACTAAAAAAGCTAATGCTAATGCTAATGGCCTCTTCTCTGTGGCATTAATCACCCCTCATACAGCTGAGCGAATTTAAGAGGAGTAGAGGTGTGTGTGTGTGTGTGTGTGTGTGTGTGTGTGTGTGTGTGTGTGTGAGAGAGTGTGTGTGTGTGTGTGTGTGTGTGTGTGTGAGGGAGGGAGCTGCAGAGGGAGAAGGAGAAAGAAAAGCTGCTCCTCTGTCGTGCAGAGCAGAGGCTGCGCTGCATCTGTAGCTGGAGTACCGACCGCTCAGCAGTGCTTTTATTTATCTACCAACTTCTCCCTCGACATGAGAAAGTGAAGGTGAACATTCACGTCAGCTTGAGGTGGGTGACATTTATGTGTTTATTTCATTTTATTTTTTTAAATCGCACCTTAACAACTTTGACAGGCGTGCTTTGCTCTTTTTGTTGTTGTTGTTGTTTGCTGATGGTGTTGACACATTTGTTGTTGTAGCTTGTATGAGATGAAGCTCAATAAGTCCGTGTGTTTGACTGGTGTGTGTTAACGCATAGATGTGTACTCTCACAGCACCATTGTGGTTTGTTTCTAACTTTTGCTTGACCTGTGTTGTTTTCAAAGATGAAAGATGTAGGAACAGCTATCTGTTATATAAATGATATAAATGTATTAGTTTGGTGCTTCTGGGACCACATTTCTCTGTTCTTTTTTTTTTTTTTTACAGTTATAATTAATGTTTCCATGTAACAATAATAGTAATACTGCAAAGCTGTTGTCATGACACACCCACAAAACAACAGCAAAGAAATAATAAAAAAGATAAAAGACTAAACTGATGAAAAAACATCAGTCTTAAAGCTGTTGAAATGATCTGACATTGTTGGGGAAATGTGGTTCACATAACGGGTCACAACTATTTACAGTAACACACAACCATAGACGTGAGAACACAGACACACTGCACGCTTTGACATTAAGCACAGATACAGTATCTGGAGGAACTCACTGTACATCTTATAGTAGCAACTTTTTGAGACTTGGTGAAGTCTTCAAGGGTTTCAGAAAAGAGAATTTAAATGAACCCCCAACACAGCCTCCAGCACCGGATAACCTACAACCCAGTATTCCCCATACACTTCACTTATACACACACACATACACACACACACACACACACACACACAGGCACACACAGGCATGCACATAGTATTCAACTCTTAGTCCAGTAACGAAGTCCAGGTGTTTGTCAGTGTGCGTTATGACAAGAGTATATCTGTGTGTGTGTGTGTGTGTGTGTGTGTGAGCAAGCATGTGTGAATGTATATCCAGATGGCATAATACTGTAGCTCCAAATCTTACCTCACCTCATCTGAAAAGACCTGAAAACACCAGGGGACCACGCAGGAAAATATACTCAGCAAATATGAATGAGAGAAGCAGAGGTCCAGATGTGTGTGTGTGTGTGTGTGTGTGTGTGTGTGTGTTTCCTTGTCTGTCAATCTAGTACAGTTCGTGTATGCATCTGTTGAGGCTTCACTGGGAACAACAATCCTACTTGGGTCAGGAACACATCACGCAGATCTGAGAAACAGCCACATTCTCAATTGGCTGTGTAATTGAGTTTCACATAGCAGCTGTAAACAGAATGCGTCCCTCGTTTTCTTTTCTTGTGTATGCGTGTGTGTGTGTGTGTGTGAGAGAGAGAGAGAGAGAGAGAGAAAGGAAGTGCGGTTCAGACATTTAATGGTTTCAGACACCCCGTGATATCAGACGAGGTGTCTGATACTGACTACTGGAAATTCACATCACATTAATCTACACACCAAGTTCAACTTCTGTGTCTGTAGAGAGAGAAAAAAAAAATGAGCGGAAGACAAAGAGGAAAAGACTGACAGAAAGGGCACAATAGTCAGTCTACTGTATATCCAATGTCATGTATAAATCTGATTAGTTTAATTGGAGTAAGGTCACGGTCCGCGTGAGGAAAAAACAAATTGTTAACACACCCACATTTTTATTCAATTGTTCATGTGAACCTGAGAACACTTTGCCAGTGTTGTGCTTCTCTAATTTCCAATTTCCTCAACTTAGAGAGGAGTTGATAACAATCAAAAAGAGATAAGAGCCTGCAGCCCGAGGCCTCCTCCCCAAACATCTAACTCTCTTTCTTAATTACAGTGTCAATGTGATTTATAGAAATGTCCCAGTATTTATCTTAACCTGAATTGTGAAACACGGCATCATAATATTAGATTCATAAAACCTTCAAAGCTGAGGTAACAAACAGCTTTTAGGGGTTTTGCCAACATGCTTCAGCTCTCTGGCTTGAAAATGCAGCAACAGCATGTGTTGCTTACCTTGCATGTGTGTGTGCGTGTGTGTGTGTGCGTGTGCGTGTGTGTGTGTTGCAGGCTTGAGGTTTACCCAATTGCCCACAAATGAAATGAATTTTGCCGGATGTCGTCACATTGTGCTGTGCCAAATGTTGGGCTATAGGCTCAACTTTGTTGCCAGGCAACCCTATATGTTTTTCTTGCAGGGATAATATCAATCTGAAAAAGGTGTGTTGGAAAAAAAAAAATAGCCCAAATTGAGGCCCAGTAAAAAACAAAACGTGGAATCTGCTTAATAATTCAATTTCAATTCTTATTTTTTCTTGTAAGTCGTGTTTCAAACACAGTGCAGTAAAAAGGATTCGTGTAGTTTCAGTAGCACATATGATACATATGATACATATGATACGGTTTATTGTTACTTTCATACCTATTTGTTTTCTTAACCTGTTGCCAGATTTCTGCCAACTCAAATAAAAAAGAAGCAGGGAAACAGGCTTTCATTGCTTCAGCTGGAAAACTTAGTTGACATATTTAAATGGCACATCCAAAATCATTGTAAGTTGTGTAACAGCACACCTCTGCAACTGGTACAAGGCAGGAAAGTAACATTTTAGACACTCTGAAATTAGAAAAAAAAAGTAGGAGAGGTATGGCCATTTTCCAACAAATGTTTTACTTGAACGTCTTCACTGTCTCTGGTGGTATAATAAATTAAATGATAAATTAAAGCAGTAATTGCGTACGATAGATTTACACGCGTATGTGATCTTTGTCTTCACGCACATTGGTCCCATCAGGTCTTCATCTGTTGTTCCCCTAAAGCTGGGATGAGTTAAACATTTGACACCCGACATTTTTTAGATGGAAATTGTGATCTATTGCCTGTGCTGCTTTGATAGTGTTCAAACAAGTCTGCACGGACACATGCACACTCACATACACAGACCTCAATGCTGTAACTATAGAGACTACGTCATCTTAGATATACATGCAGAGCTCTTAATATGCGATGTTAGCTGGACTCATCACAGACTCTTTTCCAACTTTCTTTTTAACAAAAGTAGCATCTCATGTTTAATCTTTGAAACATAGACTGGCTCATTAGTTGGATTTTTATTCCCTGAATATTACCCCCCTATCTAAAAAAAAAAAAAAACCAAAACACATGCTGGTGCAGGGCATTAGCTGCAGAGACAAGATATGATCTGACTGGAAATTTGCCTACTGGGTTGAATGCAGCTGTTGTAGATGAATAATGAGGAAGAGATAGAAGCATAGCAAATCCACTGAGGTGAAGAAGTGGGACAACACGCATGGTTGAACAGTATATACTGTATGTGTATATCCATAACCTACTATGATGATAAAGTTGAGGTTTCTGTGTCTGATTTGTGTGTTGTGATGTGTCTGTGGTGAACAGTGCATTTGCATGAAATTGTAGAATTGTATTGTAGAAGTCAGAGGAATGCGTGTGATTGCATTAGTCTGCATGTATGTAATACATATATATATATATATATATATATATATACATATATATATATATATATGTATATATAAGTGCATTTATGTTTTTAACATGTGTGCTTATCAGTCTTTTCAGAACCAGAACATCCAGCCACACGGCCTCATTATCCTAATCTTCAGCTCTATTACTCCCCTGCTCCCCCTCAGGGTGAACATTTAAACACACCAATGCTCCTGATCTCAAGATGGAGTGATTCTGTCCCTGCGCTCTATCATTCACACACAGTTCAGCCACTCCTCTCTCCCGGTCTTCCCCTTTTTTTTTTCCTTCCTTTGAATGATGTGTCGCCTTTTTTTTCGAAAACGATAATCAAAATGTCCCAGCCCCTTTTGTTTATTGAGGACAACTCCAAATAGAGATGATAATAATCAGCATAATTACTGTGACGAACTTTGCTGCTGAAGTAAAGCTGCTGGCCGCACTACCGCAGCATAGGTTGATAGCATAAAACGCATTTCAATTCTGATTTATTAGCTCAACTAATAGCCTACAGAATGAGATTAGGCCTGTGTTCCACAGGGCGGATGATAAATCATACTACCAGCCAGCTTCTGATCTCATGATTTGGCTGTTTTCTCCCATTGCTTTCTAATTCACGCAGGTCACTCAGCTCAACCACTCCTTAGTTGTTGTTTTTTACTTCTCTAACTTATTACAGTGTACATTTTTCTAATGACTTAAATAAAAATCACACATGATACGTGGTTCATACGTATAAACCGGATCGGAGCCCTGAAGATGCTTTAACTCGCACGCAGCTTCGCTTTGAACTGAAAAAAGAATCAGGCTCGTCTTTATCCTGTAGACCACAACTGTGTCTCATTTTTAACCAAAGCAATCGCCAGACCTGTAGGAAAAGGAAAGACTTGATGGAGTGATGAGTGGGGTACTGAGGGGAAAAAAGATAACCCATCTGGATCCACTTTGAGATAATTTCATCCCTCCTGCCCCCTCAAACTCGAGACCCCCAATTTTCACGGTGCCTCCTTTTGAGGTGGCGTTCCATCACTGACAGGAGAAATGTTTGCCTAAGAGCCAGCGTCACCGTTAGATTTCAGCCCTTCATCTCTTGGTATCGACGTCCCATCGCTGCTGCACCGCGTGTAGAAATGGTTGGCCATTTTATTTGGTGTTTTAATAAAACTTGAGCTGTTTCCACCTTTAATGTATGCAGAGAGAGAGAGACACAACATGAGAAAAATGACTTCAAGTTGTGGCTTTGCCAGTTATTCACGTTCTAAGAATGTCTTTGAGGTCAAAGGTCAGAGTGATGGAAAACTCTGGCTTCCTGTTTTTCGAAAGACGGGCTTGTGTGAAGCACATGAGCACTTTTTTTTTTTTCATCATAACAAAATGGCCAAATCTCACAGGAGTTTTTAATCTAACCACGCTTTTGAATCCAGGCATCTGTTATAAAGGTGTAAATAGAGTAAACAGACAAGTTGATGACTCAAAAACAAAACAAAAAAAACACTGAAGCAGGCAGCCAGAAAGAATGTTATTAACTGGTGGAAGAAAACGCGACTATATAGATGAAATTATAATCTGCACCATTCTGTGGTGTGCAGCTCTGTGTTTCACCTTCCTTGTCTGTCTCCTTCTCTTTCACCCACGTAGTCTTTTCTGGCTTCTGTCTTTTCTCCACACACATGCATCGAGGTCTGGAATGATAAATGGCTTTCTTTGATTCGTGCAGATGTGTCTTTGGCAAAGGCCGGCGTATAACGTGTATAATCAAACTCAGGAGCCACTAGTTGCTATTATTCCCTTTCTGTCTGTCTCTTTTTCTCAAAGTCTTCCACTGACCTGCACAGAGAAGTAGGAAATGTGCTGTCTCGTGTCACATCACCGGTACCCTCCTGGCTTAAATTGTGTCTTCGTTGCCTGTGCAGGCACCACACCTTCCCATGAGACGTAAATCTCATGATGCGCTCGTCAATTTGTTCTCCACAGTCATTATTCCAGAGTAATTAAATCTGATTGATGCCGAATCAAATTTTCTCCCACAGATATTGAATCTAATGCATATGAAATCAAATCTCGAGGGGGCCTGTTTCTTCACTTACATGTCCGGTGGATTTATACATATCCATCTCACAAGATAATTACAATGTGAAGCAGGCCTGTGGGAGTCTTTGTGTAGCGTACTGTGCAACATTGTAACGCTTATTACATCAGCTTATTGATAGGTGCAGCCAGAGGGGAATATGCCAATCACTGACATCTTATTGGCCATAAGGAGCAGGATATTTACCATCATGTTTACTGTATAGTTTGTTTAATGAGCGACCCGTCACAGGAAGTAGATGGCGGAAGTGTGACGATGAGGTTTGTAATAGTTGTTGATCGCATCATGCCAGAGAGGAGGGAGGGCTGTTGTTTGCAGATTTAATTAGGCGATATAAAGTCACAGCACTGACCAGATGCCCAACACTGAAGCAGCTCTGCTAGATCAAGGAGACAGTGAGATAAAAATGAGGATGAAACCAGATGTCCCTAACAGGCCCCTGTAGGTTCCCAGCCAAACACCGTCAAGCTGATGACTACATACAGGAAGCAATGTCACTCATCAAGTGATCAAGACTGACATCCTTGTGAATAAATGTACTAATATTTTAGCCCTTGAACTACTTTATGTCACATTTGAAAATGGTTCACTTGGCTTGAGACGATCTTGGTGCTCACATATGCACAAATGCACTATTTTCTTTGCCCACAAACATGCTACACAAGTATGGTACCAGCATCCTTAGGTTCACAGTCAATGGTTCACATTCATAACCAGACAGGTGTGTGTGTGTGTGTGTGTGTGTGTGTGTGTGTGTGTATGTGTGTGTGTGTGTGTGTGTGTGTTCATGCGTGCACGCAAATTTGCACCACATGCTCACCAGTTTTATATCCAATGTGATATGCTGGGAGCAGTGTTTTTACAAGCCAAAACCCCTGAACCATGTCCTCTCAGCTTCCTGTAGGAAAAAAAGAGAAATCCCAGAGCACCCAGCCTGCACCCCACGCTTTCAGCAAGATGTTATAATTTAAGGAATAACGCTAAATAATCCTGGTGGCTTTTCTACTCTGAGCATACAGTAGAGTGACACCAGAAAAGGTAGAATGACTGATATGAAGGCAGATGAGCCACCAAGAAAAAACATCTTCTCTATGGCAGCTGTGTACAGTAGATAAGACAGTAATTGCTTAAAATAAAGTCTATTGGATGTGGTATATACTGTATTCGGTATATAAAAAATATTATAAAATTCCTGTTTGACACACTAATTTTGTTGTTTTTTTTCTTTGTTTTTTAATAATTGTTAAACAAAGGAATTGAATTTTCTCATCAGGAGGCAGACGGACATCAGAAAGTCTGTTGGTTAGTTCAGTCTGCACTATTCTGTTATTCAACTTCTGCCTTCTTTAAGATTCCATTAAGCCAAAATTGAAATGACAGGAGTTGTCGCCATGAACATTGTAAAACATACCACAGTTAGTATGAAAGCTTACTGGCCGACAAGTGCAAATACCATCGTTCCTTTTGTTCTCCAAACCTTGTTTCCATGGCTCATCTGTTCCTGCACTAGCAGTTGCAGCAGACACACTGCACGGAGATTAATAGCAACAACAGCAGCGCAATGTGTTTCTTCTTCTGAATGTGTCTGCATGTATGTGCTTGTGTGTGCAGATTCTCCACAGACAGGCATCTGATCTGGTGCAGGTTTCGGGCACATGTTGTGGGATTAAGGAATTAGTCATAACAAATAACTTCACACACACACACACACTCCCTGCCCTGCATTCACACAAGTCACCACATGGCAAACCTGACAATTACAACCCCACAATTACAATCTTGTAAGCTTTATTCTCTCCTCTCCTCTCCTCTCCTCTCCTCTCCTCTCCTCTCCTCTCCTCTCCTCTCCTCTCCTCTCCTCTCCTCTCCTCTCCTCTCCTCTCCCCTCCCCTCCTCTCCTCTCCTCTCCTCTCCTCTCCTCTCCTCTCCTCTCCTCTCCTCTCCTCTCCTCTCCTCTCCTCTCCTCTCCTCTCCTCTCCTCTCCTCACAGGGAAAAGCCACGTTGTCAGAGACTCACTTTCTGTGAAAAGGAAACACAATAAAGAACACTGAGCGTTCCAGTGTTGCCCCTGGGTTCAGGTTCTAGCTAATCAACGGTGCACACAGGCGTGACTGTTCTGTTCCAGGGGACTGGAGATGGAAGGAGGGGGTAGACAGGATGAGGGTCCTGCCTGAAAATGGGGGCATGAGGGTAGAGAGCATGCGTGCGGTTACGTGATTTTAAGGTGTGTGTTCATGTGCCTCACAGATTAGTCTTTTTGCCTGTGCAAGTCACATGGGACCTGTGTGTGTGTGTGTGTGTGTGTGTGTGTGTGTGTTAATAATTCTACATATGTAGATGTACAAATTATGTCAGCGGTACCAAGCCACTTAATAGTGTAGAGTTAAGTGAGTTGTGTTTCTGAGGCTGTGCTATAATCACTATCAGATGTCTGGGTGGAGGAGAGGAAGAGAGCCAGTGTACGGGTGTGTGCATGTGTAAATGTGAAAGATGGAGGGAAAAAGATAGACAAAGAAATGGGGAGGGGAAAAATCATATGGCTGCTTTATGTGTACAGTATGTGCATGAGAAAGAATGCTAGTTATGCTTATGATATACATATGTGTGTAAAACTGAGAAGGGAACATTTTTGAGTCCAGCTGTCCAACGGTAATTTTCCCTGTAACATCTCTCCATGTCGTCTGCTGTGGATCCTGACAGGAAGGTGAAGAACATTTGATCATTTCGCGGTGTTCATAACTTCACTGCTGATCGGCGTCTCCGGCCTGCGTCTTAAAGAACTCGTGGGTGGGTGGCACGTTTCGGTTTTTTTTGCTGCATATAAAGGTGTGCTGCAGCAACTGAGGCTCGACTCGTATTCGGCGAGGCCGTGTCCTAATCATTGTCAGATGGTGGACAGAGTCCTAACGTCTGGAGCCATTTATGAGGCCTGCAGCCGCCTGGGGGGAGGGGGGGGAGGGGGGGGAGGGGGGGAATCCACCCAACGAGGCTGTCCTTTGTTGTCTGAGAACGTGTGAGATGGAAAGTAGGGAGCGCATGATGGAGGATTAGTGCTCAGACAGATTTTTTTTTTTAAACAACACAAAGATAAAAATGTGTGTTTTGTTTATTAACAGTATCATCAATCCAGTTGGAATATCTTGTATTTTGATTGTTATTCAACTTTTATACTGACATGTGTGGGTTCATATAGATGGTTTGTTCTTTGTATAGCAACCAGGGGAAAAAAAAGGACTTACCGTACCTTTTGATTAATAACATACATTAAAATTAAAGCAAGCCAAAAAGTCTAAATTATGGTATGAACTTGAGTACAGTATTTTATTTTTATAAAAGGGTTCATTAAAGGAATTCCCTTGTGCATACTGGATGAAATTACTTTTCAAATATTACATATCAATTTGCCATATTGTTGGATTTCTTTAGAATGAACACATAAGGCATGTTCAATGACCGAAGGGGGGGGGGTAGTCTATAGTTGCAAGGAAGTATTTATGAGAGCAGTCTTACCTGCTTCCAAGTATAAACGTACTTGATTTGTGGATATCATTAGTCATGAGGCCTGGCGTAAATGAGTTTAACAAAAGTCAGCTTAGTTTTGAGAAACATGGTTTGAACAAGCCTTTAGTGTAAAAGAAAGATTACACTGTTGCTTTCCTTGATCACAAACTTCTGTTCATACTTGGCTCACATAGTGGGAATATTTCCCATTGCCAATGAGCAATAACATGCTCTAAAAATGTTAATGATTTGGAGCCAGAGACTTGACTCAGCTGCATATGTTGTTTGACAGCCTGTCATTCCACAAACTGGCAAAAAAGTTTGCTTAGAAATGAGCCACAGACTCATGAAATGATACAACAAACTTCTTTTTTTTATTTTGAAGATTTAATAAGTTCAGACTGGCACAGACAAATGAACGGTTCTGTTGGGTGAACTTTAACTCAACAGAGGTAGGTGAAGGATGTCAAATAAAATCTGAATGGAATATTCAACATGCAGCTGGTAAAACAATGAATGCTTTCAAACTGATTAAAATAGTGTTGGAGGGCGTTTGATACATCAGCATACTGTTTATTATTTGTAAAGTATTGCATATATTCAAGCAGGTATCTGCTTTTTAATATTATTTGCACTTTGCTGTTCTTCGTTCTGTATTTATTTTACTTTTCTGTAAACCATCACAACTGTACTTCATTGTAACCATATAGCGACAGTTGATACCTGTACACAGCATTACTTTTGACATGCAAATATTGATTACACATATAGCCAACAGTATAAACAGTCATGTCATTCATTCTTGGGCTCTATGATCAATCAAACACAGTATTTGAATGAAAGGAAAATGTACAACAAACTTCTTTTAAGATGTTTATCACAGCGATTTCATCACATCCGGGTTGGCAGGGGTATTAACAGTGCCGTGCAGATCTCAGCGGCTGATTCCAAACCTTTTGCAATTGTATGTAATTAAGCAATGAAAACTGGTTTGAGCTGTGCCTTGGTCAGGCCTGCTGCTGCTGCTGCTGCTGCAGGAAATTGAGGATAATCTGGTGGCTGCGGGATGCCCTTTGTTGCCACAGGGCTTTCTTAAATTGAAGCGGTTCTCCTTCACGATTGGTTTTCATCCCGTATGATTTAGTTTTGAGTGTTTCTGCCCTCGCCGTGTCCTTTTCAGTACCCCTCTGTGTTGTTATCTGTCTGCTGTCTGCTGTCTGCTTCTTTCTATCTATCTATCTATCTATCTATCTATCTATCTATCTATCTATCTATCTATCTATCTATCTATCTATCTATCTATCTATCTATCTATCTATCTATCTATCTATCTATCTATCTATCTATCTATCTATCTATCTATCTATCATTTATGAATAGTAGTTCTGCTTTAGTTAGTTATATTTAGTATTGTTCTCTGTCTGCCTGATGTTTGTCTCCTCATTCTTTGGGATTTAGTCAGACTGGACGTCAGGTAGGCCTCACATATTAGATGTTATGAAAGAGCAGTGAGTGGGTCTACTGTGTGGAAGTAAGCGAGGGGCTCTGTGGCGGCAGCTCTGTGTGTTTTGAAACCAAAGAAGCGTTATGTAAAATATTTACAACTGTTCATTACAAAAGTCACGGGTTTAATTCTGTGTTAAAAACACTCTCGCACCCAAATTGGTTAAATGTTAACATTCTTTACATCCAACTGCTGTCTTAATGTTGACTTCAGAGACGACAACTTGAACTTCCTTGGCTGAAGTTCAACAGTGAATGCAACATTTCACTTTCTCATTGATTTGAGACACGAGAGCATAATTCCCCAGATTCACTCAGGAGGAGCATGTGATTCCACAGTGGTCCTGCTTTACTGTAGTGTCGAGTCCCCCCGTGTGCCTGTTGTTTTCAACTGTTTAATCTTCATATATTTATTTTTTTGACTCCAGATGCTCCATCTCACAGCTCATTTAACTTTAACAGGAGACCTATTTTTCATTCAAGGCCACATTTAATCTTGTTAAACTACGCAGGTTGACTTTTGCACACAACACCGTTTCAAAGTTGCAGCATCGAGGTGAAAAAAAGGTTCCAGAGCGAACAGGCGGAAAAGATTTGGTAACCTGGCAGGTAAATAGATTTGTTCCTTGTTTAAAGTCTCCAGGTAGAAACGGGAACATAGTGAAGAGTCTATTGAGCCAGTAATGAGTCATATCCTTCTAGCTGCTGCTTTCTATCGCAGACACCTCCTAAAATTTACACCCAATCGCACACATATACATGATTCAGTATAGCGTAGCTTTACTCTCACGCACACATACACACAGCTCTAACCTATTCGTGACTCCGTACTGTACTTCACACCTGTGGGGGTGTTTTCAGGGGAAACACATCACGTCAGTCGCCCGCCGACGTCAACGCGTCAATCAAACTGTGCAAACACAAGTCGATGTTTTCTGGCAGGTGTAGCCAGCAGGGGTGGTCTGCAGACGCTTTGACTGACAGGATGCACTTTTGGAGAGTCTTTCCTGTGGAAGGAATAAATAGGCATAAGCTCAGTGACGAGAGCAACACGCATACAGAGGAGGTACAAAGCATAAAAAAATTATAATAAATAATAATAAATGGTAAATAAAAGTAAAAAAGTACAATTTGAAAAAGTGAAATCTATATTACATCAGGGAGGTTAGAGTTATAGGGCTAATATTAATATTAATGTTTAGCCGAGGTCATGATACATGCAAAATATGGTTGTTGATTTAATTGGTGTTGACTAATTTCCCTGTTGTGTGCTTCTGGCGTCAATATTGCCATTGTTTCATTGTTTGGGAATGTTTTTCATTACCAAATATATACATATATAAAAAAAAAATCATCACACTCTTGACACTGTGTTCCACGTTGCATAACCCTTTTGAATATTGAATCAATCTGCTATGTGCATACATGCGCCAGCGCTATTTTAAAATGACGTATGAGTGAGATGGAAGCTGGATAAAACAATGTCGTCGGTTCAGTTCTTTAAATCTCTGCCCCCCTCCTTCTGTGCCTCCTTCAATGCATTATATTTATCAGTAAAAGACGGCCATTAAATCTATCCATTTGAACTTTTCCAATTCTCCAATATCCATCCCAGTGTCCAGCTCTAACATGATATTTGAATTCGGCAGCTGTGTTGCTGAAGCCTTTCTGGGGGAGTCTCTGGACTGTAAATGAGTTGGATGGTTTTCATTGTAATTGAATCCAGCCAGGTTTACGGTAAATACAATTACAGAGCTGCTGTTGGCTGTGGAATATAGTCTTTCCTTTCCTCGATGTGTGTGTTTTTTAGAGAGAGATGGGTTTCTCATCATATGCTACCCTGCAGACCTTTCCTTGGATCAATGTTTGTTGAGGTTTGTCACAAACAGTGTGTGTGTGTGTGAGTTGGACACATTTGGACTGGGCATGGGGCACACTGCCATGTAGACATGCATGTTTAAATATGATTGCTGCTGAGTGCTTTTACAATGTGGGTGGGGTGCATGTGTGTGTTCCTGCACGTGTGTGTGTGTGTGTGTGTGTGTGTGTGTGTGTGAGCAGCTAACAGAAGTGCCTCAGAGCAGTAATGTGTGAGTGTGGGGTAAAAGGACACACTTGCTGAGCGATCCCTGCAGCACCTATATGTATGAATCAATCTTCTGTGCAGACGTTTGGCTATTTAAAAACTCACATGAATTTGATCATGTGTTTTCTTTTAATGGTTTTCTGGGATTTACTAAAACCTCTATGGCGCCGTTGTCTCACTGGATGCTGGTTGCAGAATGGTCAGAGATCATAATAGAGTTGATGGCAGATTTAGTGTTTGTCAGTTCTTGGTTATAGACATAGGATGGGATGACGTGTGGATGTGTTTGAGGCTAATTCTTTTCTTCTCATTTTGGACAATAGATGAACCGCCACCCAAAAAAAATGCGTCTGTGTGGAACTGCTGAGTAAATTTGAATACTTTCTGCTGCTTATATTGCACTCAGGCTATATTTGCATTTGCCGATAAGACACGTATGCATATTCTTGCTTGTCTTAGGGTTTCTTTAACTGCCATAATGAATTAGTTAACAATCATCTGAATGTGTTACCTTCACATCTGCGTGCTCCAAACATTCATTCATGCAAGGTTCCACATAGATAAAGATAGGTGCATTACAGGAAAAACACGCAGATCGTTCAGGGAGAAACGCTTTGTAGGTGGACACGACGCATGACATCTCCATCTACATGTGTTTCCGCTGCTTCTTCGTCTCAAGTCATCCTACCTGCCCGTGTTTTCATTGGCTATTGTAAATCAAAGACAGAAATGACAGTTTGTAGTAACTCAGTGAAAGAAGGGATTTAGGCAGTAATCCACCTCACTGATCCTTTTAGAAACAACCAACTGTCTGGCGCGCTGCCTGCCTCTCGCTGTGACACGCCTGCTTTTGATACCTGAAGGCTGGACTGTAAACTGACACCCGCAGTGGCATTTTCTGCTTCCCACACACACACACACACACACACACACCTCAGATCAAAGATGAAATAGATTGAGGCTTACTCAGTTGGAAGAAAAATGACCGGTTGTTGGCATCAGGGTGAGTTGAGATGTGTTAGTGCACACCGACGGCTGACGACTGGGATCAGGTTTTTAATATAAATGCTGTACAGGCAGACATAGATATAGTTAATACTTAGTTTGCATTTCACCATTTCAGAAACTTTATTGTCTTTTATCTGCATGCTTACACTCATCATGCTACGGCTTGTAAAATCCTCTTATCAGACTGGGCCCTCGTGCAGCAGGTGTCATCTATCTTGGCTATTCAAACATCGTCCACATTTATAATCAAGCACTTCTGAACGTACATTTCATTATGATCTGTATGCAGCGTGCACACTCTAATTGAGACACGGATATCCTCGGCCCGGCGGTCTATATATTTTACTACAGCTGTGTGACCTAAAAGAGGTATTATTCCGGACTAATGAATGGCATCTCATTTTCTTTGTCAGGAACTGAATGGCACTTTTATTTGAGTAAACATAGTCATTTTTAATGTCTTTTTCCACCGGTGTGGCTTGAGAGGTGTATAACGTTAGCAGAGCTTTGATTTATGGACAATCTGGCCTTTTTAACACCTTTATATGAATTGACCTCTTTGTCTAATGGTGATTCTGACTATGAGGGATAACACATGCAGAAAAAAAAAGGCCACAGACAAACACACAAATCAGAGGGGACAGACACACACTCTCTCACATACACACACACATACATACATACACATACTAAGGCTGGAGTGGTTTATAGGGTGGCAATAAAACGAAACGTTGTGTGAAACGAATCCAGTGTGAGTTACAGTGTTTTGGAGGCTCTGTTTTCTTAGAGATGAAGAAATGGACTCGCCCATATAGTGTCATGTTTATATAAAGAATTTTTATTTGAGTTGAATTTTCCAACTCTACAGGTGGGAATCTGTACGACCTGATCCTCCAATCACATGATCTCACGAAATGTGCAATCTTTGGCATACAACGTGTCTATATTACACAACACAAAATGGTATAAAGTCACTGTATGCCCATGACCTTTGTATGACATAATTTCAATTTCATTTAACTTGATATATCAAATAAAACAAAGACGGACACATGAAGTCTATGAATGCTGCTGTGCAAACAAAAAAGCTATTTCTGAGTCCATAGTGTAGGATTTTATGTGAATTTGAGGAAATGTTTTCACATGATGTTACTGGATACCACAATAGCGGTTTTATTGTAAGTTAACAGGTGTGCAGAGCAGCTTCAGCCCCACTGGGTTTGTCTTAGATGCCTGTCAGAACATTTTACAGGAACGCCAAATATTATTGTATTCAATATTTTCTCTCTCTCTCTCTCTCTCTCTCTTTGTGTGTGTGTGTGTGTGTGTGTGTGTGTGTTGTGTGTGTGTGTGTTGCAGATCTGTGTGGCCTGTCCTGTCTGTGAGAGCGAATCGTACATCCATCCCAAATTCAGGTAAGAGAGAAAACAAAATCAATCAATTAATCAATAATGTTATAATGTTAAGTTAAATGCCACTCATGGACTGTTGTCACTTGCTGGTCTAATATCAGAGGAGATAACTAGGGCCAGCATGACATTTATTAAATATTGTGTATTATAAATAAGTATTGTATTGTAAATAAGTGTAAAAAGTGTAAATTTGTGCACAGATAATTGAAAGCAGTGAAGCATGCAGATTATCTATTGTCCTACAGAAACAGCAGATGATCTGTGTAGTCCAATGAACTGAGGGGCATCAGGCCATCATATCATAACACACTGAAGCCACTTAACTACTTTATTTGCAAATACTTGATTTTGGAGCCAACTAAAATAACGTGCGGTGTGCAGCTCCGGCATATCCGGGGAGAAGGAGGAGAACAGCAGTGAAGGGGGTCAGTCTGACATTACATAGAGACTGTCACACCAAATTCCTTCATAAATTACTTGTTACTTACTTGTAATTATATTTGACTTTTTTGTTCCCTACACGTTTCTTAAAAGACAGATGCACTTTGTTTATCTCTTCATTTTGAGTTTTTTATTTTTTTGAGATAGAACCACAGAGTTGTGAAACGCTGCTCATTTGCAAATATAAATGCTGCCACTGGGACAGTAATGTGTAACCTTAGCCTTCACTAGCACAATTTATTTAGCCCCAGTTGCCAAGAAAAAAAAAGCATTTTACAGCAGAGTTTCATTGACGATGACAACAACTAAGGAGGTTTGTAATGTGTAAAAACACTATAAACTGAAGCATCTATGCTGCATAATCTCATGCAACATAAAACGTGGCTTATGTTGCTGTTGCTGCAAGATAATGTACCCCGCAGAGTCATTTCTCACATTAGGTGGTGCCACTGGACGGTGTGGAAATGTACAGCAAGTAGAAAAGCTCATTGCACGAGTAGTAGGGAATGCTATTCATAGCACAAGTGACATATGCACAATCATATCCTCCACCATCAGGACACATTTACATACTGATGTTTTAAATGAGGACCACGCTGCAGCCAGCAGTTTAGAAGAGTCTGAGGAAACATGAGGTGTCCTTGCTGATAGTTACAACGTGGGTCCACTTGTTTGTAACTGGTCCTTTAAAAAAAGAATGATGATCCATATTGCCTCCACTCAGTATGATGCTTGTGGCCTCTGTTAAGATATGTATAATATATATATATATAATATATATATATTATATACCCTTCAGAAGATACACTGTGCACTTTTTGTATGTATAAGCTGTCTTTGTACTCTGTTGTCATGCGTCTTCCTTGATCTATCTGGAGTGTGATACAAGTCTTAGGAGGCTAACAGAGGTTATGAATCAAGTATTTTTCCTATATTTATTGTAGTGGGAGTTGATGAAACATTTAGCATCAGCCTAAAAAATATTACATTACTTATAATGTTCATTGTTTTCTCAGTGTTTCTCAGTGTTTTCAGGTAAGCAGGTTTCTGTGTGGTTATTTTGTTTTACAGGTTGTCCAACATATGGCATCTACCTGTATTTTTTTTTTTCAGTTTTATTACATAAATCATCAATATAATGAATGTGGTGACAGATTGTATCCAAAATAGTTTTTCAGATCTAAGTATGGAACCAAAGCTAATGATTTTATCACTCCAACAGATGGCTAATAATTAAGAAAAACCTTCATACCTTCAGTATGATGGTATAATTTACAGTGTTGCATGATGCAGTTCAGATTAAATAGTTAGTTATGTATAGTATATGAACTAGTATATGAACTAGTATATGAACTAGTTTATGAACTACTCTTTAGGACAGGTGACCCACCATGATGTTGAGGAAACATTGCTGTGAGATATCTGTATAAAACAGCAGACTGGAACCATTGTGTGGGGGGACACATGTTTCAGCAGGGCCATTAATGCTGTAACATGAGAACTTGTTTTCACTTGAGCACATATACACCCACACACACACACACACAAGGAAATGCACATGTGAACCTGCGTGCTCACACACAGGTGTGCTGGCAACAGCATCTTTCAACATGACGGGGCTCTACCCTGAGGTACACACAAAGCGAAGCGGAGAGGCTGTGCGAGTCTGTGTGTGTGTGTGTGTGTGTGAATGTAAATGTAAATGTAAATGTGGAGGGAAGTAGAAATTGGTGAGGTCGTGAACTTTGTAAATGGGGGGAAAAAAAGAAGCTTCCTTGTGCTTTTCCATTCCATCTCACTCCAGGGCTGCTGTTGTGCATTTGTTGTAGATACCATCCAGATTGTGCATAAATATTCTCTTCAGTGGACAAATGCTCCTGTTCCTGTTATTTCTCCCGAGAGGCGTTATAAAATAGGCCAATTTCCATTCCAGGCTTTATCGTAGCAGCAGGAAGCAAACTGACATTTGTGTAGCTGCTACAGCAGGATAGTGAACGAGTTTCAGCCACTGACATTAAACACAGAGACCTTAAAATGACCTACACATGCTTTTAAAATATGAGGTAAAAACTCATCATATTATATCACATTAATCTTTATAATTACAGTATAGATACAGTGTTCTGCTGGAGATGCCTGTCATTTGTCCCCAAGGGGGCACTATACTTACACCTGTTGCAATTAAATGAACATCAACAGACAATTCAGACTTTTCTTTCTCTTCCTAACAATTATCTTCGAGCTCTACATGTCAAGTCAAGCGTCACATTTTTCGCTGACTTCCAAACATGCATTAAATACATTATAAGGTTCTATTCTTCCACTCTTGTCTTTTCTTCTTTTCTTTCACTCTTTTATACACAGCTGTCTGTTCACTTCAGTGGGCTTCGGCTGCAGCAGAAAGTACTTAGAGGTCTAAAAGAGGGAGCGGTAGGCTTTGTTGTAATCCTTGTTTGGGCTAGAACGGACTCCTAAATAAACTGCTGCAATGGGACACCACTGTTTACCAGCAGTGAGCGGATTGCGTTCAAAGTGTAGCATTGTTGCCTCTGTAGTCAGCCGAGTGACTATCGGCTGTGATAAACGGAAACAGAAAGAAATCTGGCACTTTTCCTGCAGTGAGGAAAGTTTTAGGGGAAAACATTTTCACAGCAGGTTGAGTATGATTTTAGTCAGTGTTTGGAACGTGCTTATTTAATATAATAATCCAGCCTTAGCACTGTAAACACAACTTGTGATCATCCAAAACAAAGTCTGACAGAAAATAAAAACAAAGTCATCACTTATAAACCTCCACTGGCGCGAGATATAATCAGAGTGAAGAGCCGTTGCTTCATGTGCCGTGTAGAAACAGATAAATCACCAGAGCATCGCTGTTTATATACAATATGTCAGGCGGTGTGGGCTGCTGTCTCAGTTAAAATACAGTCAAACTGATACATTTACATGTTAAATGTGGTCACTCTGCTGTCATGTGTTTGTAATAATGCAGTTGTGAAAATATAATACAAATACTATCACCTCCCTAAAAAATGATTTATTTATTTTTCACAAATTTCAACTTCTAAAACAATAACCAAATGAACACTAATACATGTTTTTTCCTGCTGTAATGATTCCTCCTGTTCATACTGACCATGAAGACATCATGATGCATTTAAATGCTCAATCCCTCCATGCAAAAAAATGTATTAGAAGCTAACATGAGGCTGACAGGTTAATAATGGTGGACATCCAAATTACAATCTTTTTATTGCCAAATTCCTTCCTGTTTTTTGACTGTCCTTCGACTGCACCTGAACTGTCTGTTGAGATGTAAAGAGGGAATTATTTACTAAAAAGAATAATATCCACTACATTAGACTCAATCAGACGGCTGAAGCCTCACATTATCATCAGATAAACCTTTAAATAAATCTTTGAAACAAGGGAAAACGAGGACTGTGGACTGTGCCCCTCATCACTTACAGTCATCATTACAATAAGGAAGTACATTTAGAGGGGATCTTCTAATGAGCAAAACCTGTTTCAGTGTTTAGACTTACATGACCGTACCCTTACTGTAACTAATATGAAATATATAGAAACTAATATGATATAAATCTGACAGAAATCAACATCCGCAAGATTTACAGCAACTTCGAGGACGGCTGAATCCAAATCAAAATGGACTTTAATCCCATAAAGTTTGATTGATTGATTCCTGCACTCTGTCTTCTGTATAAGAACCACTTATGTGTTTCCAAAATCATCTCTCCAAAAAAATAAATAAATAATAATAATAATAATAAGAGAAAAAGGTTGCGCCAAGACGCATAAAAAATCAAAGAAAAAAGAAGAAGAAGAAGAATTGTCATAGCAACATATAACATATAACTGACATGGCAGTCCTACAGGTTTTGGGTTACACTCTCCATCCTTCCCCGCACACCAAACGTTCGACTGAAACACACACACACACACACACACACACACACTGACCTTGAGGGTGTTAGCGGTGTTGACGTTTGTTTGGACGGCGCTTCAATTCCTCAGACTGCTGCGAGGTCACATGGCTTGACATCAAAGAAAAGAATTTCTTCCTGGGCGACACTGAGAGCTCGGCTGTTTATTCTAAAAGTCTGACTGTCTCGCTGCCTGTGTTTCTGTCTGACTGTCTGTCTCTCTGTCTGTCTGTCTGTCTCTCTGTCTGTCTGTCTGTCTGTCTGTCTGTGGTGGCTGCTTCATGCCTCTCTTGTCTGTCTGTCTAACTTGCACCTGCATTTATGTGCAAATTCATAACTTTTTCTTCACATCTTCCTACCAATCAGTCAGTCTCGTTTTTCCCATCGGCTCTTTTATTTTTGTTTACTTTTTGAAATCATAATTAACTCCCTCCGTGCTTTCACCAGAGCTGTGTGCTCTGCTTGAGAAGCGTTTGTTTGTTGCCATGCATGTTGTCATCCCAGTGCCTGCTAATGCGGGGTAACTGGATTTGGCCATTTCTTTTGTGCTTTTTCGCTTGAGGGCCATTTAGCAAAAACTGGAGATCGCTCCATTTCTCTCCATTTTAAACAAATACTGTTTGCTTTAGCAGTGTTCTCTTTAAACTGCAGCCAAATGAAACGATGGTTTCGATATTTGTGGTTTAGAGTGTTTTCCACCTGTCTCCAGTAACTCAGTGTGTTCATCTTCGCGCTACAAGTCTGGTCTGGAGGATGAAGTGATTTGTTCCTTGTTTCCTGGCGACAGATCAACTTGTTAAAAAAATAAGAGAGAGAGAGAGAGAGGGGAAAAAAACATACAAAGGGAGACGAGAAGCAGAACGACGGGGCATGTGACTTACAGTAACAGAACTGGAGTCGATGTGTATAGCATAATATCCTGGGTGATACTCATAAAGTTTGTGTTTTCTGTGGAATAATGCTTTCTCCTCTGTGATCTACGTTTAGAGTTAGAAGCACCAAGCTGTGTCTTCACTGCAGAATAATTCATGTGGATGGTGAGCTGTGAAGTTTTTCCCCCTGGGGATGTTTTGTTTTGATGTCCTTCACTGCAGGCAGATGAATGGCCACATGGAGAGTCCGGAGGGGGGGGCAGGGGGACCTTTGGACATGTTAAAGGACACCTGTGGGGCTTTGGGGGCCTCCGCATGATGGACAGGGTTCCGCTTCAGGTGGCAGTAATTTCTCTGAACCGGGGGGAGGGGCAGTGGGGTCGGGTTTTGTGTGTGTGTGTGTGTGTGTGTGAAGCTTATTCCCCGGAGAGTAATTGCTTTTAATACCACCAGGAAACACCACACAGATCGTGACAGAGTCTCACCCACAGCTAATGATTATGTAAATACGATAACCATCTGAAGACATGATGTGTGTGTGTACGTGTGTGTGTGTGTACGTGTGTGCGTGTATGTGTGTGTGTGGGTAGATGTCCTGCCTAATATACGTTTATCTCTTATCATTCGGAGATCAGTTGTAAGACAACTGTGGCATTGTGGAAGCCTGAAGTAGAACACAATGTATGCGTGCATGTGTGTTTGTGTGTGTGAAGCTGGGCTCTACTAGTTCAAGGCCTCGTCTGTTCTCTACACCTGATACTGAGCTGGACAAGCGGACCTGGAGAGCTCCAGGTATTTTAAGATGAGAAAGACGGGACTTTGTTATTAAATGTCACAGGCCGATCTTCTAGAATATCCAATAATGCTCCAACGACTACCTTGGCCCCCATCACACACACACACACACACACACACACACACACAGACTGCATGACAAATAAAAGAGAAAAAAAAGACACAACAATAGAACGATAGTTAAAAGAAAAGCTGTGAGGAAGGAAATGCATTTAGCATGTTTGTGAAGCCTGAAGGATACAGACACACACAGTTTGTTTTCATGATTAACACCACTTTCAGTTTGGTTTCATATCTCTAAAGCAGAATGTGACTGCGAGGACCTTACACACACAGATCTGTCGTCTGCACATGTAGGGATGCATCCTGCTGGAGACAATCCGGTGTGGTACAAACGGAGCGCTATTCACATTTTCAGAGCATATTGACGATGAAGTCGTCGTCTTCTACACACCTTGATAGGTTTATCAATGTGCACTTTGTGTTGATGCTTCACATTAATATTTAAACAGTGTTTCACACTGTTTCTCCAGATTGTCAAGATGAAGGTGGAGATGTTTTTTATATATGACCTGGATAAAGGTTTAGATAATGCTGTGGTCTGACTTTAAATGCTGTAACTTGGTGGTGCAATTCCAACATTCTTGCAGCTGTACTTGAAGGACACACTTTATTTGTAAAATCAGATGCTTCTCCTCAGTACACACACACACACACACACACACACACACACGTCAAGGGTCTTTTTGTACTCTTCGGGGAATAATCACAAGATTGAGTTACCCTGATGCTGTTGTTGATACCTTAACAAATTTAACTGCATGTTCCCCTTGGCTGCTCTTGACCTTGATTACCTCAAGCTGCATTTTATTTTTATATCATATATTATTTTATAAAAAAAGCAATGAAACAGTTGACCAACAGCAAATCGTTTGTTTATTCACAGTGATTTAAAATGATGTGTATATAAAAGTTGTTTGTGTTACATTGATAAAGACAGCTATTAGCTCTAAGTAGATCCAGACAGAATCTAATCACTGCTTCTTCTTTTAGCGGCGCTATATTTGACTGATTTGTAGCAAAGAGAATTTCAACATTAAGCCAATGAGACTGCGTTGAACAGAGAAGTCTAGAAATGAAGCAGGTCAATAATAATCTACAAACTATAGCTAGACTATTTTAAATTAATTTCAGTTAATATATATATATGGAGAAATTTAAGGAGAGAGTGAGGATACCATTTAATGTACTGCTGTACGTTCCATATGAATTGACATCATGTGGAATCAATAAGAGGATTAGATTTAAGATAAGAATGTTCAACACTCAAACTAATGCATGCATACATTCACACACGCACATACACACATACACACACACACACACGCACATACACACATACACACACACACACACACATACACAATCAAGTTAGATGGCGCGTTGCAATATTTTTTCTCAGGAATGCACATCTAGTCAGAAGGAAATTGAATTTAGTTTTTCTTAATATGACTGCTCGTGTGTACCAGGTGTTATGTTTCCACATAAATCTGTTTACATCAGTCACATTGTCAAGACGAAAAGCAAGTCCCCATAACATAATGAATGCAGGTTGATGTAGTGTCTAGTGTAGTGTAATGTCTTCTCAAGTGATAGAAACATGACGTGTACGTGTGTGTGTGTGCGTGTGTTTCTTTAGATGTGTATGCGTGCGGAAAGCGAGTGACTAAAACTGGCACCTGATCATTTTTATATTTCTTCATCCATTAGGACGTTTTGGATGAAAAGTATTTTTGCAGGTTTTGATAAAGTTAAACTGGAACATACATTCTCAGTGTGTTTTCCAGTATAACAATGGCCTCTTTTATAGCATGCTTTGATAATCAAGAGCTGCAACGCTCACACAGTGTTGTTGATGAACACATGACCAAAAAAAACTGTCTCACTGCCATTTGTGAAACACATGTGATTGATGGAACAGATTCCTTTGCTCTCAGCTGATGTCATTTTCTCCCTCATATATTTCATATTAATTTATTATTATGAATTGTCAATAGTTTTGTGGTGAAATATTGTAAATTTCTCTCTCATACATCAGCAGACACATACTCACTACTGACCGCACACTCAGCAGAGGTAAAGACGATCAGTTTGCTGGCTTGCACATGCAACAAATGCACACACACACACACACACACACACACACACACACACACACGTATAGGCATGTTTCTACGTGTCAAAGTAGAGTGGAGTGCAAAGGTCATCCTGAGGGGTCAGAGTGTCAGTCTTATGTTTCAGCTATAGAAGGGTCCTCTGTTACATACTGAATGGACACTGTGAATAGTGTCTTTGGAGAACCAGAGAGAGAGAGAGAGCTATTGGTGGGAGTAAGGAAATAAGAAGGAAAACAGGGGGGGAGTTATGGATGAAGGGTTGGGGGGCTGGTGATAGAGGAAGTGAGCATTCATGTTTTCAGATAGCAGGATGATAGTGATCTTAATGACATGTTCAGGTAACAGTGTGTCACAGTATCTGCACTCAACATATTTCTTTAGTATGTTCAGTCTCTACATGCGTTCATTTACATGTACAGTATGTATGCGGTGCATGAGTGTGAATATTAATGCTGTGTGCGTGTGTAAGTGTATGCATGAATGAATGCATGTTTTGTGTGTTAGGTATGTCTGTTCCTCTCAGTACATAAGGGGTCCATGGTGGTTACACGAGAACCTGCGGTGAACTTAAGGATCTCTGCATAGTGGATGCTCTATATTTGGGAGCTGGACCGAGGCTACTGACCCTAACACTGACCCTACACCTGCCCTGCATGTGTGTGTGTGTGTGTGTGTATGATTGTGGACACGGTACATGTTGTATAGAGCAGGGTGCTTTTGTTTGTCTACATCAAATCAAATCAAATCAAATTTTATTTATATAGCCCAAAATCACAAAATACATTTGTCTCAGAGGGCTTTACAATCTGTACAGGGAGTGACACCCTCTGTCCTTAGACCCTCGATTCGAGTGAGGAAAAACTTGACCACCAAAAAACCTTTTAACAGGAAAAAAGGTGGAAGAAACCTCAGGAAGAGCCACAGAGGAGGGATCCCTCTCCCAGGACGGACAGACGTGCAATGATGTCACATGTACAGAACAAATCAACACACACATATTGTACACTCCACATATTGTACAATGAATAATAATGAATTACAGTTGATGATAAGAATAGGTTACAATGAATGATGAATTATTACAGTAGCAGCAAATCATTACATAACTATAAACTGTAATGGGGATATGGCAACAATGATGACGGCGACAACACATGCAGTAGACGCCACGCAGGACCACAGCAGCAGACAAAGTCCACAAGAACCTGCTGGGCGAGAGAGCACAGAAACTCCGGGGAAGAAGTTTAATTAGTAACATGATAGATAGATGGATTAGATAGATGGATAGATAAGGAGAGAGAGAGAATGAGAGAGAGCGAGAGAGTATGTGAGTCCCCCAGCAGTCTAGTTCTATGGCAGCATAACTAAGGGATGACCTGAGCCAGCCCTAACTATAAGCTTTATCAAAAAGGAAAGTCTTAAGTCTACTCTTAAAGGTGTTGATCGTGTCTGCCTCCCGAACACAGAGTGGTAGTTTATTCCACAGAAGAGGAGCTTGATAGCTGAAAGCTCTGGCTCCCAATCTACTTTTAGACACTATAGGAACCACAAGGAACCCACCATCCTGGGAGCGCAATGTTCTAGTGGGGTGGTAAGGTACTATGAGCTCTTTTAAATATGATGGTGCCTGACCATGAAGAGCTTTGTAAGTTAGGAGAAGAATTTTAAATTCTATTCTAGATTTAACGGGTAGCCAGTGCAAGGAAGCCAAAATGGGAGAGATGTGATCTCTGATTTTGGTTCCTGTCAGAACACGTGCAGCAGCGTTCTGAATCAGCTGCAAACTCTTAAGAGACTTATTAGAGCAGCCTGATAGCAAAGAGTTACAATAGTCCAGCCTAGAAGTAACAAATGCATGGACTAGTTTTTCTGCATCCACTTGAGAAATGATGCGTCTGATTTTGGCAATGTTACGCAAGTGGAAGAATGCAGTCCTCGAAAGTTGTTTTATATAGTTATTAAAGGACAAGTCTTGATCAAAAACAACGCCAAGATTTTTTACGGTGGAGCTGGTGGCCAGGGTGATCCCATCTAAGGCTAAATCTCTGGAATGATAGTTTCTAAGGTGTTTGGGTCCTATTAGGAGAACTTCAGTTTTTTCTGAATTTAGCTTCAGAAAATTGTGGGTCATCCAATTTTTTATGTCCTTAATGCATGCTTGAAGTCTAGTCAAGTGATTGGTTTCATCAGGCTTGATCGATAAATATAATTGGGTGTCGTCAGCATAACAGTGAAAGTTAATTGAATGATTCCTAATAATGTTCCCTAAGGGAAGCATATATAAACTGAAAAGAAGTGGCCCTAATACAGAACCTTGTGGGACTCCATGAGAAACTTTGGTTTGCATGGAGGCTACATCATGAACATGAACAAACTGAGAACGGTCTAGGAAATATGACTTAAACCAGCCTAGGGCGGTTCCTTTAATGCCAATTTGGTATTCCAGTCTCTGTAAGAGAATCTGATGGTCAATGGTGTCAAATGCGGCACTAAGATCTAATAGGACAAGTACAGAGATGAGTCCTTTGTCTGATGCCATTAGGAGGTCGTTTGTAACTTTAACTAGTGCGGTCTCTGTGCTATGATTTACTCTAAATCCTGACTGAAACTCCTCGAATAAACTGTTTGTGTGGAGAAAGTCACATAGTTGGTTGGCTACGGCTTTCTCAAGTACCTTCGAGATGAAAGAAAGGTTTGATATTGGTCTGTAATTGGCTAAAACCTCTTGATCTAGAGTTGGTTTTTTAAGAAGAGGCTTAATCACAGCTATTTTAAAGGACTGTGGTACATATCCTGATAATAAAGACAGATTAATCATATTTAATAAGGACGGGCTAACTAAAGGTAATACATCTTTAAGCAGCCTGGTTGGGATGGGGTCTAAGAGACAGGTTGACGACTTAGATGAAGTAATTATTGTAGTTATTTGTTTAATGTCGACGGGAGAAAAGCAGTCTAAATATATGTCAGATTTTATAGCTATTTCCAAACTTGCTGTATCTGGAATCAGATGACTGCCTGATGAGGGCAAAAGGTGATGAATTTTGTCTCTAATATTTAGAATTTTATCATTAAAGAAGCTCATGAAGTCATTACTAGTTAGACTTAAAGGAATAGATGACTCAATAGAGCTGTGGTTCTCTGTTAGCCTGGCTACAGTGCTGAAGAGAAACCTGGGGTTGTTCTTATTTTCCTCAATTAATGAGGAATAATAGGCTGTTCTGGCATTACGCAGAGCCTTCCTATAAATTGCAAGATTATCTTGCCAGGCTAGGCGAGATTCTTCTAGTTTAGAGGCACGCCATTTACGTTCAGATTTACGTGCCTCTTGCTTTAATTTGTGAGTGTGCTGGCTATACCATGGTGCTAACCTCCTCTGTTTTATTGTCTTCTTTTTCAGAGGTGCAATAGAGTCAAGAGTTGTCTGTAATGACTCTGTAGTATTACTAACGAGCTGATCTATGTGTGAGGGGCTACAGGAAGCTGCTAAGTCCTCTGTAACATTAAGACATGGCATTGAATTTAATACTATAGTAATTGTTTCCTTAAATTTGGCTACAGCACTGTCAGATAAACATCTGCTGTAGGAGTTTCTGAAAGAAGGCTTATAGTCCAGTAGTATGAACTCAAAGGTTATTAGAAAATGGTCAGATAGGATAGGATTATGTGGAAAGACTATTAGATGATCAATTTCAATGCCATATGAGAGTATAAGGTCAAGAGTGTGATTCAGACAATGAGTCGGTTTGTTTACACTCTGACAGAAGCCAATTGAGTCTAACAAAGAGATAAATGCAGTACTAAGACTAAGACATCTCTTCTTTCTTTCTATATTGCAGCGTGCCTTGGTGTGTGTGTGTGTGTGTGTATGATTGTGGACACGGTACATGTTGTATAGAGCAGGGTGCTTTTGTTTGTCTACATCTCTTCTTTCTTTCTATATTGCAGCGTGCCTTGGTGTGTGTGTGTGTGTGTGTGTGTGTGTGTGTTTGTCTTCTTTATTGTAGTGTAAGTCTCAAACTCAAACCTTACTCCATTACTTCCCCTTATATTAACTATTAAGTAACTGAAATAGGTACTTATGCATATGAGCAATTTTAAACAAATGTGGATAATTTATCACACCATATTACCATAAAAGAAATTAATTTGGTACTTCATTTATTTTCATTTTGTAAAAATCACAGATCCTCTACTATATAGCAAATATTCATTTTCTGTGTGTCTGTGTGTGTGTGTGTGTGTGTGTGCGCCAGCAAATGCATGACCAGTCTCTCAGTTCTTGTTCCGTATTTAGGTCTCAGGGTTCATGGGTCATGAGGGTCGAGAGGTGGTATGAATGACTGCCTGTTATCAGGTGGCGAACAAAAGAATGTGTGTGTGTGTGCGTGTATAAGGAGAGAGAAACAGGAAACAAAGACTGACTGAATGACAGAGGGATCATGATAGATGGACATCTAAACATAAACAGGAGACCGAGACATTCAAGACCGAAAAATGAGAGAAAACACTAACAGAGTGCTGCACTGTAACGTGATGAAACTAACTTCATTCTTCTTCGTTTCGCCTAATAACCTTCATCATCAATTTGCAACCTTGAGCGCACACACGTAAACAAGCTTACAATTCAGCCTTGTCTCCCGAGGATCCATGAAATTTGCACATTCATGTATAAACATGCTATTGTGTGGCCTGTAAACAAAAGCAGTAGAAATGTCTTTGTGCATCGATATGTACGGTAACTGTGTATTAGAAAGTATACTGTAGACTCACCATTAACTGCAGTTTATTAACAATGACCGAATCTTTCACTAAAAACTTTCATTTGAGTGGCTTTAACCGACCCAAACATTCCCCTTTAATCCAGGTTCTTACTAATGTACACTCGTATCCCACTTATACTGTATATATATTGATAAGTCACAAACCTATGAATGAGCATAATAATCACATACATCGTATGGCTAGTTAAATAATGAAATAATGAAATAAAACTGAACCAGTTTATACAGTATACTTACCATAGCAGCTTGCTTTGGGGTAAATGAGGGCTACGTCACTCATTCTCTTTGCTTTCAGCCTCTTCTCATCTCATAATTCAAATCGTAAATCTATTTTCTCCGTATTTTTCTGTCTTTATCCCTTCATTCTGCTCCCTTCCTACTTTCTCTCTTCCCCTAACTCCTATCCCCTTTACCCCTCCCCTCCTTTCTCCCCCTCATTTCATGACTCCCCCTTTCTTTTCTCTGCTAATTGCCACCTCGTTGTAGCATCCCGGGAGCCGGGAGCTCATTAATTGGTGAAGAGGAGACAGGTGGCGCCACGATGTTTTGATGCTTCTTGTTAGTTGTGTGTGTCAGTTTATTGTGCTCATGTTGTGTATGCGCACGCACGTTTGGTTGTTTGCGTGCGCATTTATATCCTTATATGCTGTGTGTATTTGTGAGATTCCTATATGCATGTGATTGTGTGTGTGTGTGTGTGTGTGTGTGTGTGTGTGTGTGTGTGTGTGTGTGTGTGTGTGTGTGTGTGTGTCCGTCCGTCCGTCTGTCTTTGAGTGCGCGCGTGTGTGTGGTGCCCCACTTGTTAGTAGCGCAGAGCCCCTTCTCACTGTAATCTCTTTGTTTAAGCAGTGCGAAAAGGGCCTGGCGGGGGCATGAACTCCCCACGCTCTTATCCCACTGCGCCACTCACCCCTACTAGACCCTCATGCCCCCCCACCACCCTTCCGACACCCCACTTTGCTCCCATCACCTCCCCCATCTGACTCAACTCCTGCCCAACTCTGTCCTCCCTCCCTGTTGTCCCTCCTTCCTGTCCAGCTTTGTTACCATCAGAAACTTAAGCTGTACTACAGGAGGTCAACAAAGACGTACCTAACTGCAGGACACCGTGTTCCCGTGTTATCAATATGCATTCATTCCTAAATCACTGAAATCCAGTGTTGTGTGGTGGTCACAGACCTGCTTCCTCGGGGGAAAGATGTTCACTACCAGCGGAACCTGTATTTAAATCCAATGAATATCAGTTTGTCATGCTCACTTTAGCCCACTAAATCCAATAAAGAATCTGGTGGGTGAATCAAACCTAATAAAAATGACACCACAAAAGAAAATTTAAAAAAAACACCAGTTTGAAACTATAAGAATAACTGCATTTCAGCTTCATATATTTCAAATAAAGTATTCTGACATCAAAGACTAAATGAGAACATTTCTCAAATTGTCTTTCTCTCTCTCTCTCTCTCTCTCTCTCTCTCTCTCTGCCCGTTTTGTGCCTGTTTTAATCAAATCACACACTTCTTCATTCCCTCCACTCCGGCCCTCACCTCTAACCTCTCTCACATAGCTCTCCTTTGAAGTCTTCAGTAAAACGTTCCTTTCAGTCTCCGGCAGTATGTATCTGTTTGTTTGCTAAAATCTATGAGAAAGAAGAGTTACAAAGCGGTAGTGTTGTGCCTAACAGATGGTATTATCGGTTGGTCAAACGGTGGCCTTTTGGCAGGTCTGGAGGAGCTGGTGTCGTAGGCAATTATGTGTGAATAAGTTAGTGTGCGAGTGCATGCTTGTGGGTCCGGGCTGGTGTACGTGTCTGTGTGTCCATGTGTACATGTGTTCATGCAGGTGTGGGAGGTTACGGGCGGTTTGTAGGTCAGCTCTCTGCCCCTGGTGTCGCCAAGCTGTGTTTGGCCCTAAACAGCCACCATAACAGGGCCTCTTCTCTTCTCTTCTCTTCTCTTCTCCTCATCTCTCCTTTTTTTCCCTCCTCTTTTGTGTTTCTTCTCTAATACTCTGCCCTCCTATCTGTTTGCAGATAATTAAATCATTGCATTCAGTTCAATTAGTTATCTCTCTGATAATCAGTCTTTATATGTTTTCAGATAATTTGCTGTCACTCCAGATCTGTCAGACTCTGCCCAGTCAGCTAGTTTACTGTAGAATGTATTTCTTCTTCATGCAGAACTGGGGTGTGTTTTGTTTCGCCGCTGTAAAGATCTCAAGTGATGATAGTCACTAAATCTTGCCCAAGAATTGTAAATCAACTGAAGGAGGCTTTGTGTTGGGCAGGTGTGTGAGACGGAGAGAGAGAGATGATAGAGAAAGGACTGGCAAAACAGACAGAAAGCTTTTATTGGGCTACGCTATTCTTGGCTGTAGGAGCAGTTGTCATTGGCCGTGGAAACACATGCAGCTCTTTTATTAGCGTAAGCTCCACTTCAGGTGGTCCTCCCCACCTATTCTTGGCTCAAGTGAGTTAGTGTAAAGCAGTCTAAAACGACTGGAACCCCGTGCTTGTTAATCTGTGCCCTGCGGCACCACGGCATGTGTTAGAAAAATACAGGACATGTGTGAAATAAACACAAACAACTTGCTACATCTAAACACACTCATTCTATACAGTAGCTGACATGAATCAGCCATCGAGGCTGTTACCCCAAACTGTCGACAAACAACACTGGACTCAACTATTCCGCCTCATGACGGCCATGTGCCTCCTCCGCAGCTCATTGAACTCTTGTTGAACTTTTGATGTCGTTCAGTTCGGAAATCTTAAGCTCCTCTGTTTCCGCTTCGCATCGTGTGACAGCAGTCAATCAATCCAGTTTCCAACTTGCCTACAAAAACTGGAGTAAGTACATGTAGCCTCCTTTGGTTATTATTGCATTTTCTAAAACTCCAGCCATATACTTCTTCATACTATTTCATATCTCACAGCTCCTTTATTCTGTCCAATTTGTCAATCAATTTGTTCCTAATGACTCCATATCATCATTTTAAGTTTTAATTAGTGCTTTTTAAAAAGAATTCCAACATTTCGCTATGATGGTTGTTTCTTACAGTAGTTTAGTCTTGTATGTTAAATATGTCGGTAGGATGAGGTGTTAAAGGGATTCAGTCAGCAGTGTTCAAGATATCGTGCATGACACACAACCAGATAAACACCATTCCTGGAGGTAACAGCAAACTCCAGGCGGAGCGTTTTGTATATGTGACAGATGGACAAACAGGTGGGGGGACATGAAATCACGGTGGGTGGCTACAGATCGTGATCCTCAGTTATTCGGTAAGCTGTTGCACATTTATGAATCAGAAAAGTAGGCAGGCGAAGATCCCACAGAGCAGGTGGGACCTCTCTCTATCAGCTCCCACTCAGGAAATGACTTCATCACAACTCCTCGGTCTTTTTTGTACGATTCTGTTCCACCCTTTTGGCCAATCAACAACCTGAACCTCAGTTCTTCACAGAGGGGCCAGAATTCGTTTGGCTTCGTCTACCTCTAGAAGTTATGTGCATGTAGTCACTGTATCTATTATAAAATACACAGAGCGTGCAGCCTCAAATCTGTTAAACTGACTGTTTTTGTTATGCGCAAAATGTATTTATGACCTTGCAAGTAAATCTGAGCCTTTAATTTGTGGTTCTATTTTATCCTCTATGTGTGCCTTACAGCAACAGTAACAGGATATCCATCCAGATGAATTCCTATAGCAAACACTCCATTTAACCAGATGGCTTGAGGGAAAAGTCATTCATTTCAGATCTAAAGCAATTGGGAGTAATTGAAATATTTATGATGTCATGATTACGGGGGTGCGTTTCTGATAGTCAGTCTCAGTTTTGTCGTACCTCGCCCTAACCACACCTAATCCTGCCAGTGAGTTTATGGCGGCTGTAAAGTGATACAGTGAGTGGTTTCACAATGACAATAACAAGCTGTAAAAAGCCATTCCCAGTCTATCATTAAGCTTCCATTATGTTTAAATGGCTTGACACTTACCTGTGTGTGTGTGTGTGTGTGATACTATTATTTGCAATAACTTTAAATGACAGCTCATGTTTCACTGTTTTTCGCCGTAACACGTGCCTTAAAGAAGATGTGTTTATGAGCCTTCTTTATGGCCGTGTATGCAATATGTTCACATAAACGTGTGTTTCTTAGCAATAGAGAAAGAAGTAAGAAAGATAGAAGAATAGAAGAAAGGAAAGTCTGTATTTGTTGCTTTCCGTCCATGTATTCCAGTGTTTGTGACAGTTTGAATTTGAAACGGATGCTTCTGTGTTGCCGCTGTATAAGCTGCACATCTCGTCAGTTTGATTTGACTTTTATGTGATCATTTTGTCCGAGCTGCGGAGGTGTGTTTACATCATCCTACGCAGAGAATGACACACCATTATTTCTTTCAAACCGGTTTTGGGCACAATCATCCTCTGCTTACTGACATTGAGGCTTCAAATCTTTTCTCACCAGACAATTATTCACCAAACACATTATAGGCTACGACTAATGATTGTAGATTATTTTCATTATCTGTTAATTTGCTGATTATGTTCCGGTTTAATCATATACGTTTTTAGAAAGCAATGAAAAGTGTGCAGCTCAAGCTCAAGCATATATATTAAAACGTCCTGCGTCTTCATCGATTATTAAAATAGCTGCTGATTAATCGGTTCTTTGACCAGTAGGTTAACTTACTAATTGTAGCTGTACAACAACCGCGCTGACATCATGTGATCATGTGTACTTGGGTTTGGCTACAGGTGGCGGTTCAACATCAGTTTCTTTCCTTCTTCCTTCGTGACTTTTATGCTCCAACTGTTTTAACTTCTGACTTTAACTTCTGACTTTCATCCTGCCTGTCTGAGAGAAAAGGAAAAAAAAAATTCTAGCAGTGTTGCGGAGGGGATTTTCTCTAAAGGTGACAGGTCAATCGAGAACAAATCAGTGCTGAGGTCAGAGGTTGACCTTCTCTGTCACCGCTTCATCATCGTGCCTCTGTGTTATCCCCCATTTCCTCATTTCTCTCACCAGTTCCCTGCGTTGAGATTTGGTGGGTAGTAGGAGAGTTTCACTGGGCCTCAGTCACATGACATGCTGTAACGCTGTTCACATGCATCTCTTTTTACTCCATCCTCCATCATCATGTCCTTTTCCTCCTCTTACACGTTTCTTCTGGACCAGTTTTTTCATGCACTTCTTATTTGCCTCCATCCATAAATCTTTTTACTTCCATTATGTCCATTAGGACAAAAAAAAAACACGTTTCTATAATCTATTTAAACAAAATATATTTTACTTTCTTCCTTTCCCTCTGCAGGAGTCTCCCTGAGGCTCCAGTACAAATGACCTGTAATAGGAAGAGGAACTATTCCTGTTGCTGGTTTTTATCACTTTCATGTAAATACATGTACAGTGATCCCTCGCCACTTCGCGGTTCACTTATCGCGGATTCGCTATTTCGCGGATTTTCATAATGCATTTTTTTTTTTTTTTGGTGCATTGTGCTCTGCATTCTGATTCGCTAAAAACTCACTCCCGCTTCTTGTATCAAAACATAACATAACGTAATCGATGGTGGCATGTCGGTGTACAAGGATCTTTTTGCAAAGAAGAAAAAAGAGCGACAACAGCTGCCTATCACTATGTTCTTCTCCCGAACAAACACACCTGCACCGCGGGCTTCAGAAGAAGAGAACACTGCAGAGCGCAGTCAGGATGCAGCGGCCCAGTCTGAAGAGCAGTGAAACGGCCTACACATGAGTCACTGTATTTGTATACATGTAATAGTTGCTAATTGTAAAAAAAAAAAAGTTTTCTATTTCGCGGATTTCACTTATCGCGGGTCATTTTCGGAACGTAACCCCCGCGATAAACGAGGGATTACTGTACCCACATCTACAAACCCACTCCCACCTCCACTCATTCCCTGTGTCTCTCTGTCCGCGGACTATTCAGGCAGAAAGGATTGCTATGTAAATGCACCAGTGAATAGGAGTGAATGGACAAATTTAAAGCAGATTATGTTAAACTGCTTGTTAGTTTAAAGACGTGCCGGAGTGAATGGGTGAGGATTAGCAGATGTGCCCGCTGTGCTACAGAGGTGTTTCTCTAAAATGGACTTAATCCGCCTGTCTGTTAGGCAGTTCACACATGGAATAAAAGGATAAATGCTTCTAAAAGTAAACCAGAACAAGGTAAGGTGGTCTTTAAATCCCGCTTGGAACGTATGGAAATCCCTACGCAAAAATATATTTGAATAACAAATGTATGTAGCTGTTTGTGAAGCCACAGGTATGCCAAGTCCATTTATATGTTTTTGGGAATGTTAGCTGCTGTGTGATTTTCTCCAAAGCACAATGGTCCAAGTGTGCGCTTGTTGTTGGTCACGCAGCGATTTTATGTGACAGCAGGAAAAATTGTCTGTAGTATCGTGTTTTTATAGCAAAATGTCTTTTCAGCTTTGTGCCAATGCATTTACAGATAATACTATTGGGTTTAAAGTAGTTTTATTTTGCTTATTTATACTAAAATGAAGGAAACACTTAATCCTTGTGTGCATTTAAACGAAGAAGAAACAAAATCTCCTAATTTGAAGAAAAACACATTTTCACTGAAGGAGTCCTCTGTATTGAGTGAACATAACAAATGTATTATATGTGTTTGTATCCTAATATCAGGGTCAGAATGTAAATATATTTTTCGCATTTCTACACCATTGACAAATTCTTCTTGGAGCAAACTCGCTGTAAAATGTTGACACTGAAACCTGGTGACATGTGAAGTCGCTGTGTTATGACAGCCTGTCAAAAATGATGAGCGTGAACGCTGAGTCGATCATATTGACTCCCAGCACTGGCTGAGACTCGTCATCTGAATGTGTAAAGTGAGCTTTGAATACCATTAGCGTATGAAAAGCATAGGCAGTGAGAAAGTAGCTTCACATCCAAACGTCGGAGTAACTTATTCATTTAAACTGGGAATTTGTTGCATGTTTAGTCTCTGGCTTCATTTTCTGATCCTTTACTGTCCATCATCCTGTCTTCCTTCACCCATCTGCCTTTTCATCCCTCTTTAAAAACCCTCCCTTCTCCCCTAAAGGTCACCATCTTCCATTTATCATCTCAATTCTTAAGAAATCTTCCCCTCAAACCATCCAACAGACAACCATCTCTGATCTGTCCTATTGTTTTTCCTTGTCAGCAGTCTTCTGTCTCTTTCAGTTATACCGCTCATCCTTTGCTTGTGACAGTCTGAGCCATTCATCATAGGCCCAGCATGAGGGGGACACTATTGAAATACGTATACATGTGTGTGTGTGTGTGTGTGTGTGTGTTTGTGTCTGTGGTATAGTCCTACAATACCTTAAAGTAACTAAGTGTTTTTAAAGAGGTTATCCGTCCTCAATGCGCATATGCTATCATATTCTCCAACAAACACACATTCATTACACTGAAACACACACACACACACACACACAGCTTCACAGCTAGTGGGGATTGGGGGCAAATGCTGTCACAGTTTTTAAAAGGCTTCCCGTGGTTAGACATGCTTGAAATGACATTCTGGTTCATTGGAGGAGGGGAGTGGGAAAAGGAGGAGAGAAAGACAGGGGTGGAGGGGTGGAGGGGGAGGGCGGTTAGTTTGGGAGTTTAAGAGATGCAGGAATAAAGGAGATAGCTGAGTGTGATCTAGGACGATTAAGAGGGTGTCATTTTATCATTCATACAAATGCACAGAAGGTTTTTTTTAAACATTTCGAATCATTTTGTGTCTTTTTTCTCACAACATTTTGACTTTTTTTGTGTTTTGCTGCTCAGCGTAGGGGCAGCACAGCTACAGAAGATGAGATCTGAATTGAATGCATAAATATGTATTTTTGTTTAACTTATTTTTTAGCGAAATTACTGTTGTTACCATGTGAAGCATCTCCTAGTCATTAATTAACCCATACTGGTAGCCAGCGCTGGCATGCCAAACAATGTCAGCTACTTAAAATATCACATATAAGTGCGTTTAAACCTTTTAAATGCTGTAGATTTTAAGGGAAATATCATAAGGTCCTAGAAAACTGAGACTATAGGCCTCGTTTCCACACAGCGACACAGAATCGACAGCAACGTTTGGTTACTGTACGTTAAGAGTTCATGTGGGACAAGGGCCTCAGAGAGGACAGGACGAGGGGAGACAGAAGATGAATAGGGCAGGACTGTTTATTTATGAAGTGATTTTTCCTCTCATCGAGGAGCGAGGGAGCCAGGCTGCCCATTGTTTGCCACTAATGAACAACGTGAACGAGTGTGAGAAAGAAAAGAAGTGCAAAGAACAGCGGCGGCTACAAACCGGACAGATTAACACGAAGACAAAAACGGTTTCGCCCCTTTCAATTTAACATCAACTTAGCCATCAGTGTTTTCGGGGGGAATAGCTGTCCATTCTGTGCTGTTTCAGGTCTGTAATCCCTTTTAGCTGAAAGCATAGTGTTCTCAGCACACACACACACACACACACACACACACAGTAAATGTCTACAGAGAAGGATAGCTCTGGAAAGGAAATTGTTTATTAGTGTCTCAACCCATTTATTTATTAGTATAAAAGCCCCAGGCAGCGGTGATGTAATCTCTAACAGCTCCTTTTAAAGTGTTTTTGCCAGCTACCTGATTTGTTAACAGCACACCACTGTATGGAAAGGTGTTTTGAAATAAGTTTTGTGGAAACTAGGGTAATATTTTCCTCAAACTACCATTAGCTCTGGTCTCAAAACAAAACTCCCCCCCAAAAAAAAAAAGACACTTTTGAGCGGCGATCCCAACAAAAACTCCCCGGTACAGTTTTACCGATGGTCTGTTTTTGTCGTGGCCTCTGCCTGAACTGAGAATCACGAGGGCGCGTTAAGCACTCGACAATTTTAACCTTCAAAACAAACAGTTGAAATCCACTCTGCTTTAGCACACGTGAAGGAGGCTCTTGTTTTTAATTGATTTGCCACTTGTGGCACGAGGGGGATTTATTAGGTGTTCACACTGTGCGCCGCGACTCTGGCAGGCTGAATGTCCACAGTCAGGAGCAACTGGAATAATGTAAAGAATAATATGTGATGGTTTTTTTTAATAATGTTTATATAGATTATGTAACTGAGCTGTCTAATGTGAATTTTCTTTTAGTTCTGCCCAATTATCAGTTCAACTGGTACGGCTGCTCAGTACTGGTACTGTCTGCATAGTACAGATTTACTTTCACCTCCTTCAGAGGATTCATGCACTAAATGAAAAGTGGAAACAGTTATCTCTGTAAGCTGTTAAAGACGCACAATCCCACAGATCCCACTGCTTGTTTTCAATATTTTCCTCACCCTCCTCCTCTTACTTTTTTACTAAACCCCATCTTGATCCCGTCTGCTCCCTCCCTGCCCCTGTTCTCTTTCCAACCCCATGTCCTCCCTCCCTGTGTGTGTGTGTGTGTGTGTGAGCAGGTCAGCCCTCCCTACTAGGCAAGTGAAGTAACTCCCCCTTTTTGCTTCTCTCTCCCTCTCTCTCTCTCTCTCTCAGCTGGGCTGCTACTGTCACACCGGGTTGGAAGGCAATCAACTGCAACTCCTGCTGCCGCTACTGGTGTGTCCTGTGTGGTGTGGACTTTCTCACGTTGCGGTGGACACACACACACACACATACAGGAGCTTGCCTGGTCCTCCCCCTACCGCTCTCTCTGTCTCTCTCTCTGTCTCTCTGTCTTTCTGTCTCTCTCTCTCTCTCTCTCTGGCACATACATACGCACACTCGGGAGCGAGAGGCAGTGTGTGAGTGGCGGATCCTGTTGTGTGGAGTGTACTGAAGAGAGGAGAAGAGAAGGAGCGGAGAGGCAGACTCTACCATGCCAGTGCAGGGAGGAAGGCTGAAGCGCTGTCTCTCTGTCTGCTTCTGGAGCCGGAGTCCTCTGCTGTTGCTTGGACTGTTCTCTCTTCAATCACAAGCATACGGTGAGTCACTGCAAACTTTCTCCACTCACTTCTGCCTTCAGCCTGGCTGCTGTTTTATTTCTCTTCAGCTTTGCCCTGAAGTTGCTTCTCTTTCACTACTTGTACACTTTGTGTGTTACTTTTAAAATGTTGCAGCTTAAATGTCATGTCTGCTGTTTCAGTGTGATGACTGTGAGTGTTAACGTAGCAACTGCTGTAGACGTGATCACACAATCGTTCATGTTTAATGTTATATGTCTACATCACATTAGGAGAACTTTTTCATTTTATTTCCATTTATAGGGTTTGGATGTGTACAGCACTGTGTTTTGTCTTTTTGTTGGGCTGACAACAGTGAATTTGAGACCCTCTAAAACACAATTATGAGGCAAATAAATGATGTTTCATTATCAATATGTAAAATCAATACTCTCTTACAAAGTGTAATTAGAGTGATTATTTAAGTTGCTCTGAAGTGAACTTACATATATTTAAATGACGGTGTGCTTGGTGATTTCTTCAGACATGCAGAGAGATATATTGTCATGGATTGACATTGTTACCATAACCCGCATCGGCCGCTTTGTCTGTGACCATGTTTGGTATCTGGAGTGTGATTGGCGAGGTGTTAGAGGCAGAACGTGTCACATTTAATAGTCTGTTATGTTTAGTGCTGTGATGTGTGTCATTAAGATTTCGGCACTCTGTTGCTTTTCCTGCTTATATGGCGCAGCAGCACAATCACTGATTGAGAAAAGTCAGTAATGAAGGAATTTCCATGGCAATATGTGTGCAGGCTTGGCCTGTGTTTCTTATGCTGTCTCCTTTTATTGTTAGTCTATTTAAAGTCTTCAGAGATTGTTTTAGCTGGGAGCCCTGAATTTAAGCTCACACCTCATACTGTGTGTAATGTGCTGAGGTCGTCCTGCGACCTTTGCTTGCATGTCATCCCCTCTTTCTCGTCCATCTTTCCTGTCATTGTCAGTGGTTGAGTTGGCTTTCCTATGGAGTCCATGCTGAGCACCCCCTCCTTTGCTTGCAAATGCTGGGAAGAAATAGCCGTTGATTTGAATCCCGAGAACATCTGAGTCATTTGCGCTGTAAACATGAACATACATGCGACCACGAATATAAAAACCGCTTGAATGTTTTAGATTCATGGTAACACACACACACACACTGCTCTGTCCAAGAAGCAGCTGGATATTACGTGACTTTAGAGAGTGTATTTATTTTCCTCCATTTATTGTTGTTGAGATGTCTTGATGCAGTGGTCATACTGCTATAATATAATGCGCCACCTATAGGCCAGTATCTGCTTGATCTGAGCTAAAATAAAAGGTTAATTATAAGAACTGTTAGAACATTGCTGTGTTTGTCCCCGAGCATCATCTAAATTCCCAGATTGCAAATACAAGATATAAATAGTCCATCATTATTATTATTTTCTTTGTGTCTTGGATTCAGCTAAATCCCCAGATTGGGAATTTGAAAAAAAAAACAGATGGGGTGTGTCACTTGAAATCTCAGCCAAGATGATTTTGCTCGTTAAGGTTGAATCAGGTGTGTCTGATTGTTGGCTTGTAGATAGCGTTTTGCCTGCGGCCCGCTACCGACAGCCTCACTTATTTGTTGACACGTCGATGATTGATTGGAGCAGCAACAGCCTCATTCATAAGTTGACATACAGATGATTAATCATCCTGGTGTGACTCAACATGCAAATATTTATTTTCTGAAAAACAACGTGCGAAAAAAAAAATGGAGCAGGTAGAGAGAGAGATCATACTATCTGGGCCTCACTCGTTGTATTCTCTCCATCTTTCTTCTTACTCGTCTCCTCTCTGAAGCACCACATGGAGTCTAGACTTAGTTACTTAGTTTCCTGATCCTGTAGCCACAGGTGAACTGGAGCCATGAAAGGTTTTAGACAGCTACGGTGTTGTGTCTGCACGAAAGCCGCAGTTTGCCCTGCAGCGTGTCTAGGCCATTGTCTCTGCAGCAAACGAATAAAAGCACGATGTGTTCATTACTCTTCAAGGAGAAATGAGAGTGTGGGGAATGCACGCACTTATACACACTTTATAAATCACACACACACACACACACACACACAGAGACACGCAGATCTTCTGTGACCTTCCACCTACGCCAGGCTGCAGCCTTCAATGCGAGTTCTAGGAAGTGAGGAGTGAGCGTGATAGCTTACATTTCATTGTCCTTGGTGGAAATAAGCACCGCTGTATCAGTTTTCATGGTCAAAGCTCTGCCAGTTGCTTTGCTTTTGTCACTGCTCGCTAATGAGACTCTTTTGCTCTCTGCAGAATTTTAGGTTTGTTTTAACGGTATAAAACACCTCCCCGAGATTTACCCAAAATAATCGCTCCACACATGTTGTTGTTTGACACTGTGTTCTCCAAGTACTGAGAATGTGCTGTACCACTCTTCACCTCGCATTTCTCAGTGATCTGTTTTTAGTTTTTAGAAAGTTGTTGGCAAAATCGTCATTCTCTCTCTCTCTCTCTCTCTCTCTCTCTCTCTCTCTCTCTCTGTCTCTCTCTCTCTCTCTGAACACCTGCTTGATGATTTCAGCCTTTACTGAGTTGGTGTTTTTTTTTCACAAGAACAGCTTTACTCAGAAGTTTGTGAGAGAGACCAAATGTACTCTCCTAACTTTGAATGTCAGTCTAGAAGGAAAATCAACATGCTGTTCACACACCCTGAAACGCATCTCATCAGTGACCGAAAGCATTAAGCCGAGTCTGTTCAGGGATGCAAACCGATGAAAACAAGTGCGACTGAAAACGAACAGGGTTCAGGAAGTCATTGACGAAACGATTACGTTTATGAAAAGCTGACCGAGACGTTTGAATAAGAACCAGAAGGCATGAGAGCTGACTCACTGCACTTGTACTGCAAGAAGCGTTTTCTGCTTCTCAGTCTTCAAGCTTCCTGACAGGATGTGTGTGAGTTCCCTGGCTGGAAACTGATCCCTCATTAGAACTACTGATCTGCTGGCTGTGAAGCTGAAACAGAGAGGTGAGGTGTTGCTGCCGGTCGTTGAAAACAAATTGTTGTTCTACTGAAGAAAAGCCTTTTTTTTTTTAAATTTTCATTGCCAGTCACATCTGAAATCAATTCGTCAACACAGCTGGGGCTAGAAATCATGGTCTACCCGGGGAGTCTCTGAATAGCCCAGGGTTAACAAGGCAGACCCAAAAGGCTAATATGGTGGCAGCAGATGCGGATATATGGGCTCGGTGACAAAGCAATGACAAGAATATGAGTCCCTGATATGCCATTCTTGACACTTATGTTCATATGTTGAATGATTGAGAGAAAAAAAAGGCCTCTTGAAACGACCTCTAAAAGGTGGAAGGTAAGGGGAAGTAAGGGGAGTTTGGGACTGAGGGGTATTACATCCTGTAATGGATACAGATCCAGTAACTTCTATCCCAGTCAGATTACCGGTCTGGCCCTGACTTCTTAAGACACAGCTGGAGCAGGGGAAGTTATATGTGTGTGTGTGTGTGTGTGTGTGTGTGTGTGTGTGTGTGTGTGTGTGTGTGTGATAGAGAAATAATGAAACAAAAGAAATAACAGAAAGTTTTTTTTTAATTATTATGTGCATGCTCATTAAGTGTCAATAAACATCACATACTGTAAAATTAGGACTGAAATGGTTTTAAATATATGGTATATTGTCCGGTTCATTGTTGTGCTGAGCCTACGGCGTGCAGTTGGACAGTTTTATTGAGCTACTTTATAGTTATAGCATCGTAGATGATTAAAGTCATACTTAAAATGTGACCGTGAACAGTTGTGGTGGTTATTGTTGTGAAGCAGAGTCTTGATGCTCTGATTGTGTGAGCTGCGAGCTTTCAGCACAGTACAGTACAACACAATACAGTGATGGACAGATAACAGGTGAAGCCGAGCAGTGCGAAGCTGTCTGTCACAGCCACACTGCACTGGGACTATAAGGGCTTATGGTTTTCCATGCACTCTTACTCCCCTCATAATAAAGGCCCCTCCTCCTCCTCCCTGGAACAATTTTTCTGGATAGGGAAGTCTGAGCAGCGGTGGGGGAGAGTTGATGCTCCCTGTATTCTGATGTGTGAGTCAAGACGGACACATATATAATATATATATGTATATATATATATATATATATATATATATATATATTCAATATAGTGGAATCTAAAATCACCTGATGATCACATTACCTGTCCTTTATTCCAGTCACAGGAAAGAAAAGGAGAAGAAAGAAAAGAATCTGCTACTGAGAAATGAATACGTTACAGGCTGTAATTTAAGATCATCTGTCCACTTTTAACCAAATGGCTTTGCAATACAGACAATCATCATACGGTGTGATAGGTACCTAATGGGTGTCCAGATGGGAGTGGATATTAAATGTGTGTGTGTATGTGTGCCAATGCTATAGCTGACAGCGTGTTTGTCCAGTGAGATAGTACAGAGGAGGCCTGGAGCCAGTGATGGGTGATATGTGACTTAGTAAATGGGAAGCTAATCACACAGTGGAGACAGTGGGACGCATACAACTGTAAACACACTTACACAAACACACACACACACACACGAAAGCAGGGACTCGCACACTGATTGCACGTACAGATTGCTGGCATGTGTTTGTGTCGCGCATGTCACCCGTACACACACACACACACCAATGTACTCACTTCACTTTCCACACAGTAATAGGAAGCACATTAATATTCTCCCTCAGGACACACACACACACACACACACACACACACGCATACTGTATACACATCCAGGCTGTGAATGGTTAGAAAGTGACTGTTGGAGCCTGTGGAGATGACTGTGACGCCACAGACCAGAACACTGGGAAATAAACACATGGCAGCTGTAATGTTAACACCTAACCTACCTACACACACACACACACACACTAACGGAACCTGTAACGCACCCATTGGGCGTCTCACATTCACATTTTGTTCATTTATCATTCAGGTGTGTGTGTGTATCCTGGTGTGGATGTTGTGCGTATGTGTGGTTTTGCTTACTGACAGATAGATGTTTTGATTGACCCTGTCGAGGGTTAGATGCATCCTGAACGAGGAATGATAGTTTCTGGTATCTTATTACACAATCCTTGAGTGTGGATGTTCAGTGGAGCCTTTAGTTATATATTACTGTTTGATATGCATGTTTAATATCAGAACCGAGTGAAACCGCATATCTGTGATATGAATGCAGCCTAGTCAAGGTCTCGTCTTGTCAAGGTTGAAACCGTTTAGAGCAACAATAGCACGCGTTTGTGTGTGGCGATGTGTCCCCGTTGTGAAGCTTGACACCAGACTTGACTCTGAGCACATGACCCCTGTGGCACAGCCTGGTGTACACAACATTTATATGAAAATGAAATCACTGGGTTTGAAGCAGCGATAATACCAGATCTGCTTATAGTGATCGCTAGTTGTTAAGAGACTCTGCGCTTCACAGAATCACAGTTATTTAGCCCAATAACACCTACTGAGGATTAGCAGAGCTAAACACCCGACGTGGTGAGACCAAGCTGCACATCACACATCCAGCCATCAAAGGTGACTCACATCAGACTTCTTAGTGTCTAATTGCAATCAATATGTGAACTGACCTTTGGAACTTTTGGGGGACATCAACTCATCCTCCTGTGCTGTCATTCACTCGGCTCTTTTCTCTCCACGTCAAACGCTTTTTTGTCCTTTTTTGATGTTGTCTGCGGTGTGTGTGGTGTGTATTTAAAGTTTATGTGAGTATTTATTTTAAGAAATCATATAGTAGCCGCGTGTTTGAAGTGGGACAGTTCCTCAGTAAGCGTGTGTGTGTTTATCTGCCTGCGAGATGAGCAGCTGCGCCATGTTTATGTACGGAGATAGAATTTGATTAATTATAAGCTTGATTCTAAAATAACAATTAGATTACTTTGTCATGAAAAAAGTGCAACATTATACCGAGTGTGTGAGTCTGTGTGTGTGTGTGTGTTTAATTGCTCTGCTTTATGCACGGTGTGGGTGCAGGAGTCACGCTCTTTTAATTCTAAACTTGGGTTGGTACATTCGCCGTGGCCAGCTATCGACTTGGCGAGTGTGTGGCTATTTTTTTTATCAGCGTAATTTTTGCATACCACCATGATGGAACAATATGTCACATGATGATATCACAGGAATAGCATATCCAATATGATAAAAATAGCTGCCAAGTTTGAATGGACTTTGTGGCTGTGTGTATTGAAAAGTCAGCGTCGCTTATTAATCTATGAATGCAATATTCTTGGTATATTGTATTCTGTGATAAAAACAGACCATGTGATGATATGACTTTTAGCCTTTCTAATGAGAGGGTGTTTTTTGAATGTTAATACCACACAAGGAAATCCTGATCGGACGGACTGCAGGCGTAAAGTCTAATCCTCAACCTGAGGAGGTTCGGATTTCATATCTGCGTCACACACACACTCAATTTAAGGTGTTTCAGGGAATATGAGTTTGCATTAGAAACCACGTGTTGTGGATTTGTAATGTCTGGTTTATGGTTAAGGTTTGGAAATAGTTGAAATAGTTGTAAAACAAACATGTTCATGCACACGCACGCACTCACACACACACACACACACACACACACACACACAAGAGGCTTGACGTTCAGACAGTGGGAGACTGACAGAAACCATCGATGGAACTAATTGGCGAAAGTTCAGCAACAGTTTATTTCCGTAGCTGCCACGATCCCTGCAGTTCACGCAGATGTTATGTGTTTGTGTGTTGAGATCAGACGCCGTCATTATTCCAGTTTTTATTTATTTTATTATTTAATGAATCCAGAGGTTATCTGAGGGACACGTCATCATCATTTCACTAAATATTTATATGTTGGTAAAGATTACATTCAACGTAGTCTAAAGATGTTATAGTATTACCTTTTCTGAATATTGTGCGGTGCCATACAGTATGTTTTCTCTGATTACTTGTTAATTAATATTGTGTCAGGCGCTGTATGTGCAGTGTAACTCTGTATATGCTCTTGCATATGGAAAAGCATTCCTTTGTGGCACGAACATCTGTGTGATGGAATAAAAGAGCAGCTGCTTGGAGGGATCTGTAGGAGACCAATGCTTCTATAGCAGCTTCATTAGTCTTCCACAGGAGTTATTTGAAAAGACATTCAGGAGAACGTTATCCGTCTTCTTTGCATAAATTCTCAAGTGCATGAACTCTGTTTAACTAAAAATGTGAACTTTGAGTAAATATTTATGTTAGCCAGCCATGGTTACAATTTAGTAAAATGTCTCAATGTACCTGATTTGGATTTAGATTTTAATAGTGTGTGATGATAAGGATGTAATATACCATCACAGCATTAGAAGTACATACAGACCGCCCCCAACCAAAGATTTTCCTAGTTTAATTATTATTTAATAATTATGCATCGTTATTGGTTATCTGTTAACTAACACTGGTAATATTTATCTACTTGACAAAACAGAATCTTTATATATTATTTAGGTATTCTGCTAAATTCATGTTTCACTCTTTCATAATTTAATAAATCAGCAGTTCTGTGTAAAAGTGTGTTGTTAATGCAGACGAGAACATCACGTTTATTAACTATACATGGAGCTAAAATGAATACTGAATTATGGTATATGTTGCCGTCTGTTCATGAGTCGTAAGAAATCATAAAGTCGAAGGAGTAGATGTTTACCAGCGAGCTCGAGCTCCATTCAATTTAACAACGGAGGGTTTTCCTTCAACGGCAGGAAACAGTTTAATAACAGTGTAATAATGATAAAAATATGTTTACAATGAAAAATAAAATCAGCATGTAGTCTTAACTTTGTAATTTGTTCATGTTAATAAGGTCATTAATTATTTAGCAAAATGGAATAATAAGAGCAAAAAGGGCATATCTATTATTGTCTGTTATCCAGTCTATTAACTTTATAACGACAAGCTCCCGAATGGAAATTTAAGGGTTTTTTCCTACCATTAACTGACCAATGAACACCTGATCAACTAAGACTCTTCTCATCAGCTAACATTTTTTTCGACTACAGTACACAGCTACAGCCCACTGATCTACTGATCTATGCGTATGCCTGCTGTACATGTAAATTGATGTGGGCTGTTTAGTGGAGAGAAAGAGTCCACAGATGGCCATGAGAAAGAGCAAAGGAGCTTTTGATGAAGAGACCAGCTGTTCTCTTTTCTCTCTATTCTTTGCTTTGCTCTCTCACACCTCCTTAAAGGACCGTTTCATCATTTCCTTGTATTCCACTGAGGGAGGGAATGCTGAGGGCCTTCTGGAATTAACTCAGAGTTCCGGAATCCTTGTGTACCTGTCACTCATCCCCATAAAAGAGAGCATGCAACACACACACACACGCTTACACACACACGCTTACACACACACACACACACACACGCTTACACACACACAAACCCACCCCACTGGTTGCAGCATAAAGCTGGCAGATGACAGCTGCATAACCAAAGACTGGCACTGGCTCATTACTGCATCATTCATCAGTGTGACATAATGAAGGAATGTTTAGAGAGCTGTTGATGATGTTGTTGTGCTGGAGGACAGAAGAGTTGAATGCAGCTCCAACAAGATTTGAAAATAGGTAGTTGTCATAAAAAACTTTTGTTTTTCTTTTTTTTTTTTTACATTTTTGTCCTTAATTGTCTCTTACACTATTGTACTAAAGAAAAATCCACCTTAAAGGGTTTTTATTCTGTTTATGCCACTTTCCTCTTTTGTGATTGGTTAATTCGGTGGTCAGTCTCTGTTCAGGTTGGACAGCTCGTTTTATATTAAACATCGTTGTGTTTTTTTTCCAATACCAAATAATAAAAAATGTGCTCCTCACATGAACACTAGTTTCCCCAGTCCTTATATATATGGTAGCTGCTTGTGCTTTGAAGTTGCACCCTCATATAGAATTTATCTGAGAGTGGGTGAATAAAGAGGTGTTAAAATGTTAAAGAGAAAAAGAGCAGAGTGGGCTTTTTGAAAGCTGTAAGGAAGAGGAGGAGTGGAAGAGTAATGATGCATCCTGCCCTAAAGGCACCCAAAGGTCCACGGCTGAGATTGTGTGCCTCTAAACTAGAGACTGAGAAGCCAAAGAATCGTTATCTTGCTTTAAAGCAAACGTCAGCCTGAATCCAAGTTAGTCTGACTAGAAGTCAAAGTAGACTTCTAGTCTACTTCATAATATAATATAATTTGATCAGCAGTGCGCTGTAAGTACCTGCAGCCTCAGTCAGAATAAATGTGGTAACTATAATTTGTTGAGAGTTTGCAGGGCTCGAAGGCAGATTGCATGTAAGTACCAAGAACTTTTAGAAGTTTAGCCAAAACAGTAAGACAGGGAAGTCCAGCTTTCCAACATCCAAGCTGCGTCTCACAAAGGGCACTTCATTAAGACATTCCTGTACATGTGGGAATGCTCGACTCATCTCAACATTGACAGGAAGAAGAACGTTGGAGATAAGAACAGGCACTGGAGGCACATGGAAGTGGAGAGAAAAAAGCAAAGACGTTAGAGAGGGGAGAGAAAGAGCAGGAGGGAAAAAGAAAAAACCCTTTCACCTTCCATGTTTCTCCCGATGCATAGACGGCACTGTCAAACACCAGGAAGATGAACTACTACTTAGAGGAGATGGGGGGGTGTGGGGGTAGGACAGTGTTGTCAAATGAGTGTGTCTTAAGTGGAAGGAGGGAGGCGGGCAGTGTTTACATGGGCTCGGTGAAAAGGCTTTTCTGGTAGGCCTTGTTTGACTTGGCCAGGATGACTAATGAATATGTTCTCTCTCCCAACGTTTCCCCTCTGTCTGTCTGTCTGTCTGTCTGTGTGTATGTCTGTCTGTCTGTCTGTCTGTCTGTCTCTGTCTATCTTCCTCTGAATCTCCCCTCTTCATCTTCCTATCTCATACACAATATCCCTCTCGCTCACTTCTATCACATCTGTCTATCGAAATATCTGTCTTCTTCTTTCTTTTTTTTTTTTGTTTCAGTTTGTACAAAGCGGCATCTGTTGAAAAGAGGCCTTTTAGTTTTTGGGGGTTCGTGGGGCCACGGTTGTTAATTGCCTGTTGACAGTGGCCCCTATATCCTGCCATCAAGCCTGAAAAGCCTATAGGGGAGACCTGAAAGCTCATAATGGTATCTGAAAGGCCATTTTAGTGAAAGAGCTTGAAACAATTATAGTGTCACAGAAAACGCCTGGAAATTCAGCGTGCATATATAGCTTAACTTGAGGTATGTTTTGACATTAGTGGCACTTAGTACGGTGCACTTAAACAGCCAGGACCAGGCCAGTGGGCCATATTTTAACTTCTTATTTACTGTCCATGGCCCTCCTCTCATCATCCGACGTTATAGATGAAAACGCCCTGTTATCTCCTTTACCTCTATGAAACACTTAATAATAGGTTATGCATTCTGCTCAGCAGCTTCAGTTCCATGGATCCTTTTTTAAGATAAGATTTGAAGAATATGCAGGGTCTAAGCTTCCTGTTTTCCAAAACAGCGGAATGTTTAACCTGAGTCACAAACACTCCTGGAAAAACAGCTTATTAACTTCACAGCACCAACGAAACATTCATCCGCCTCTGTATCTAAAGCAATCAGCAGCCAGAGGTAGAAAGAGAAAGATGACAAATGATTAGAAGATAAAGAGATACAAAGAGATGGACCAACGCTTCACTCACATGACTGACATTTTCCCAAAGAATCAGGACGTTGTTGCAGTTGTAAGATAAAACAATCCATTGATATTATATTACAAAACATAAGGGCCATGTAACACTAAAGTACAGGGTATTCCAGGGCTGCGACTATTTAACCTAGCTGATAGCAAACAATGTGATTTTCATTCCATTTATATTTTTTGCAATGTGCAATAACACACACACACACACACGCGCACACGCACGCACACACAAAGAGCAGTAGCCAGGGATCCCAGGTGTAGGTTGGATGGGAGGCTTTGTGTTTTGTCAACAACACAGCAGCACCTCACATGACTATCCACTGGACTCACATAGAGAGGGCACTGCAGAGAGAGAGCGGAAGATAAGAACAGCAAAAAAAAAAGGAGAGCAAGGCTGCATGAGCGAGAGGAGAAAAAGAAAATACTGAGATATGAACGGGGTAATAAACGGCTATGGATTTTGTATTAAAGGCAGATATGCAGGAGAGAGAGGCAGAGGAGGGCTAAAGAAAGAGATATAGAGCGATGAAGACGGGGGAAGAGAGAGAGAGAGAGAGAGAGGTCGGCAATGAGTGAGACACAAAGTGAGTGAGCATTAGGGAGTAGGATGGAGGGGGCAGAGAGTGAGAGAAAGGGTGGAAAAGGCCAGTGGCCTCTGCTCTGTCCCCTCTGTGTGCTGCTAAACTACCCACCAGTTCCCTGCAGCTCTGTCACTTCTCGTTTATTAATCCCCCTTTCTTCTCCCCCTCCTACTCGTCCTCGCTCCCTTTCCCTCGAATCAGTCAATTGTTAATGTGACCCCTTTAAACCCCACTGTCCCTCTGTTGCGGTGTTGTCAACACTTTATCAACGCGTACAAGAGAGACATTAACAAAGAGAAGAGTTCATTTAAAAGAACTTTCTAAAGTTATTATCATTTATTTTTTATTGGTTGTGTCCCCATGTGCAAATGAAAAAATAAATTTTATGGAGCTACTTTATGTGAATGCATCGTGTTGCTTTTACACACAGTGCACACAGTACTACACACACGACACAACTGTCATACACAGTAGTGCCTTGTCTTTAGTTGAGCCTTCGTTACTACAGTCAGTGTTTAAAGTTGTGGTAACTTTTTGTGATTACACATTCATGAATCACCATAATGTATGTGTGAATAGACACCTACTGGTTGTCATTCTGTGAGAGATCCATCTGCTGAAAAAGCAACCTCTGAACTTCAGAACGTAAGGAGAGCACATTCTGTGTCTGCTAGTAGTTTATTTCAGAGGAAGGACTCTTGTTTATTTTGGACCATCTCTACTTGCAGCTGTTAAACATCTGGTCTCAATGATCACGCCGGAGTGAATGAAAATCTCCAAAGCCATGAAGGAAAGACACTTCCGTGATCCTTTTTTCCCCCTCAAGTGACAAACAGGTGCCCTTTTGAAATAGGATAAGCAGGGTATACGACAGCTTGGTTCTAGTTCTTAGGAACTGTTTCAGTTGTTAGAGGACAGAAACATCTGCTATGAGGGAACACATTGCACAGTATCATGTGTTCAAGCTTAACGTTTGTTTTTCTTTTTTCTATGTTATATGTTACTTCAATGTCTGCTTCACTATAGTTTCACTACTTTATGATGTGAATACAGACTTGATATTTTACCTCTTGGATCAGACCTCATCATTCCCTGCAAAATAAAACCAGCACAGCAGAAATCAGGGAGTGAAGATATTAAACTTCTGCCCCAGGGGAACTAAAACAGTACAAACCTGCAGGTGGATGCTGAGGTGGAGGTCGCGGTGCTTATCAGACGCAATACGGAGAAGCAGACTCACATCAGCAGAACTGCACGAAAAACAATATGGAACCATGTGCCAAGAAGACAATTAATCTACAATAAATGCAGATACTGCATATGGGTAGATAACAGCAGTATAATAAATGATCACCACAACCAAACCTGCAGGAGATGAATAAAACAGCCTGAAGTGTGCACATGTTACAATAACAAACATGCTGGGCAGCAGCAGCAACACATGTGGTGGCATAAGAATGTGTGCATTTTCTATATGAGCAACAAGTAGAGTAGGTCATGTGTACCAGCACAACTTGATATGTCTGCTTAAACTAGCTAAAAGGCTTTTCTTCTAGTATAGAGTCCACATATTTGATGACACAGCTACATGTCTTCTATTTTCTTATTCTCTCCCTTTTTTTAGGCAATATATTGGACAGTATGCTGCTAAGAGCGTCCAGTAAGGAGGCGGTGGAGAGTGGGAAGGAGGCTAGTGGCAGCACGGCTCCTTCTTCATCCTCACAAAGACTACTGTGGTGTCACTGCTATCACCACTGCCCAGATGATTCAACCAATAATACATGCAGGTAAGCACAATATCAGGTCGCTGCCCTTTATCTAAACCATCCAGTCATAAATGATAACTGCACATACCTGTGACTGCATTAACAGACAGCGTTTTTGTGAAATTATCTTATCACCAATAAGATAATTAGTAGTTAAACCTTTTTTTTTCCAGGACGGACGGCTACTGTTTTACCATGGTGGAGGAGGAGGGAGGGGTACCGGTCCAGACTGCAGGTTGCCTGGGGCTGGATGGATCAGAGTTTCAGTGCAGGGTAAGTAGATGACTGCAAAATGACAATCTAATTATCTGCCATCCTTGTTCACCCATCTCATTTGTTCCTTAATGTTCGGTTCAAAAATATTTACATGGTAAGGCAGAAAATTTAGAGGAAAAACAATCACTTCTCTTGTGTTCCAGGACACAGGCAGCTCACGTCAGAGGAGATCACTAGAATGCTGTACAGACCAAGACTACTGTAACAGAAACCTACATCCTACACTGCCGCCACTCAAGCCACCTAGTAAGTTTCTCCATCTACTCCCATCCATTCTATGTCTTCCTTTTAGCACAATGAAACACAAGAACAATTTTAAAGAGCCCACTTGTCCACTAGTTGGCAGGTGGTGCTGGCAGTGACAGCGATACAGACAGGACCAAGAACTGTGACTGATGGTGTTAGAGCATGCAGGAATCAGAGATAGAGAGATCATGACATTGTCACATCGTCAAAGACAGCTAAAGTGGAGGGGTGGGTGGGGTGGGTGGGGTAGGGGGGGTGGTTACTGTCAAATTGCCCCACACTGCGCTCGCCTAAGCTGCTGGGTGTCAGGAGGATACTGAGGTCTCTGCTGTGTGTATAAGAGTCCTTTTTGTGTACGTGAGACAGTAAGCCTAGATTCCCCGGGAAATCACAAGCAGCAGCAGACAGCGAAGGCAGAGTCATCAATCTGAAACCTTATCATAGGAGATCAGGAAGAGAATTCATCGACTGGACTGAGGGCTTCCTCTCGCTGTTGAGGGGAAAGGACTGTGTGCCAGGAGAAAATGAAAAATTGATGAGTGAAATATGATTTGTACTTGATTTACTGTACAGCGGTTCTTTCAAGTGACTTCTTTGTATACATTTCTCTCTCCTTCCTATGTATTGTTACCCCTGCTAGGGATACCAGAGGGCTTTTTTTTTCTTACTTGGTTTCAGCTTAAATTTCTTGAGCAGATAATAATTTCATGCTTGAGAAAAGTCCACATCCATTCACATTATTGTGGATTTTTGGCAGAATAGGAACAAGACAAATGTGTTTGGGATTTTGATTTTCTTTAATTCTTAATGACATTTCTTCTTTCTGCCCCCCTTCAGTCTATGTAGATGGGAAGATCCACCACATGGCCTTGTTGATCTCAGTCACAGTGTGCAGCATTGTACTAACTGTTATTATTGTCCTCTGCTACTTCAGGTAATTACACCTAACGATTAATATTAATATAACCCCAGAGTCGCTCACATACCTCCAATAATACATTCATATTTGGAGGTATGTGCATATTTCTATTCTCATTTGTTTATGGCGTGTGATTTTACAGATATAAGCGGCAGGTGTCTCGTCCTCGGTACAGTATTGGTCTGGAGCAGGATGAGACCTACATTCCCCCTGGAGAGTCTCTGAAGGACTTGATAGAGCAGTCGCAAAGCTCTGGCTCAGGCTCAGGGCTCCCTCTACTGGTGAGATACACAAATTGCAAGATACACATAGTGTAGGTCAGGATCTAAACAGTTAATCTAAAAAAACCCAACACTTAATCTTCTTCCCAGGTGCAGAGAACGATAGCCAAGCAGATTCAGATGGTGAAGCAGATTGGTAAGGGGAGGTATGGAGAGGTGTGGATGGGAAGGTGGAGAGGAGAAAAAGTGGCTGTGAAAGTTTTCTTCACCACTGAGGAGGCCAGTTGGTTCAGAGAGACTGAGATCTACCAGACTGTCCTGATGAGACATGAGAACATACTGGGTAAGCTTGCTTTCTGTCTTTGCTCACCCTGCCTGTCCTTCATGAGTCACACTCCGTCTGCGTCTCTGCTGCTCTATTTCTCAGTAAAATCCTTCCAGCTATACTGTGCTGCATCACTTTAAACAAAATTCAAATCTGAGGTGACAGATGATATATTAGTCTAGTAGCAGTAATCCTAAATCATAGATTAATGGTGTATTGATAGAGGAATTTTATGTCTTGGTTTTGTTACAAAAAAGGAAAAACAAACAGACAAGAAATCCCCTTTGCAAACAACACTTAGGAAGAATACTCTGTGGCTGGAGTTGTCCTCTCTTAACTCAGTGCCGCAACAGATCAACACATTATAAAGTAAACAGCAACAGTTAGCAAAAAAAAAAAAAAGCTTGCATGAATACATGATGCATATTAATTACATAACAGGGCAAGTAAACTTAATGTTGTTCTGCAGCGTTGCACAGTTGATGATGATTGATACATGTTTGCATTTGAATAGAACACTAAGATCTGAAATAATAATAGTACAAATGATTGATCAAATCATTATCATCATATCCACTAGAAAATATAGAATCCAAGATGAACTATGAACTCTCATAAGCAGAGAAACGCTGGCTGCAACACGGCTGTTAAATTTAAACTGCAAGCAAATGCTGAAGCTTCTCGAAAGAAAGTCAAACGTTGAAGTTCAGATGACCTAAAACTGTTGATAAAAACTCTGCTGACATCGTTATACGTGTGCGTGCATATTGTTTGGTTGATGTTTCCCAGCATGTTTTTGTCTAACAATGGTACCATAGTTTTAAATATTAAACAGAATTACAGGGACCTCTATTATGCACCGCACAGCAGAAATAAGAGCGGTCTGTTCTGCTCGGCTTCTATGATTAAGCTCAGTTGATTCAGCTTCTCCGTGTTTTCAGTAGGGACACGAGGAGTTATTTATAAAAGCTACAAGAGAACCCATCCAACCCATTACACCATGAGTTGGACTCGACTGACTCCTTGACTCCTATTAAACCCTTTCTCCCTTCACCCTCCCTGCTGTCCCATAGGCTTTATAGCTGCGGATATTAAAGGAACGGGCTCTTGGACCCAACTCTACCTAATCACCGACTACCATGAAAATGGCTCTCTGTATGACTACCTCAAATCAACCACTCTAGACAATAAAGCCATGCTGCGGCTGGCCTACTCGTCTGTGTCGGGCCTTTGTCACCTGCACACCGAGATCTTTGGCACGCAGGGCAAACCTGCTATCGCTCACAGGGATCTGAAGAGTAAGAACATCCTGGTGAAACGTAACGGGACCTGCTGCATAGCTGACCTGGGGCTGGCAGTGAAGTTCATTAGGTGAGTGTGCTCTGCTGCTGCTGTTTAGCATACACACACATTGTTCAGCTAATAGAGTTGAGCACTTTTAATAGCGATTACTTTGATCTCTGCAGTGACACCAATGAGGTAGACATCCCCCCCAACACCAGAGTGGGTACAAAGCGCTACATGCCTCCAGAGGTTCTGGATGAGACTCTCAACAGGAGTCACTTTCAGTCATACATCATGGCAGACATGTACAGTTTTGGCCTCATCCTCTGGGAGATTGCTCGCCGTTGTGTCTCCGGAGGTAAATAAATATACTTATGTATGTATGTATTTGAAAAACATTTTTCTGGCACCTAATTTGAGAAACCCTTCATTGTCAAACAACACATGAACAAATTGACGTTGTAATTATTTTTCATAGGTATCCTTGAAGAGTACCAGCTGCCATACCATGAATTGGTCCCTACAGACCCTTCATATGAAGACATGAGAGAGGTGGTCTGCATCAAGAGACTGCGGCCATCCTTCCCCAATCGATGGACCAGCGATGAGGTGAAATATGCTACATACACACACACGTGTGCACAAACACACACGTTGATGACCTCTCTAACATTAGTGTGTGTTTTCACAGTGTTTGAGACAGATGGGAAAGCTGATGACAGAGTGCTGGGCTCACAACCCAGCATCACGCCTCACAGCTCTGCGGGTCAAAAAGACACTTGCCAAGATGTCAGAATCGCAAGATATCAAGCTCTGAGCGGGCACCTGCCAGGTGTGTGTTACACACACAGAGAGGGCACCAACAATCACACTGGCTCTGCTCCAGCCTGACCAATACCTTTTTTTCCCGGAGGAAAGGAGGTGGGACAGGAGGCAAGAAGATCACATGGGGATTACAGGATCACAAAGTCCAGAAACACAGAACTCTTCAGAAAATTTATGACAGGACTCAGGTGTTTTACTAAATTAATAATAAAAAATCAATCAGGCCTTGTTATAGGCCCTGTTCTGTCCATCAGAGCAGATGAGACAATTTCATTTCAGACAAGTGAGAGGACTCTAAAAACAGATATATATAGGTTCCTGTCCACATGCTCCGAATGCCTTGGAGAACGAGATAGAGTTTGACCTGGCACAGTAGCTGCAGAGATAAACAAACGAGCTACTGACCAGTGGGTGGAATATGATATCACTGCTTTCTGTGAAAGCTAATCTATAGATAATAGATGAAGGTCTGATTGATAGAATGGAAGGAGCATGCTTAAAGGCAGCATGACGCCTCCTTTCACTCTCACTGTCAACCCTCCACTGGCTTTATGTTTTAATTGGATTGAACACATTGTTGTCTCAAACTGACAGCTTTTGGTTAGAAGGACTGACACGTGGTGGCAGGAGAACTTTGAGGCTTTAAACGTTTTATTTATGCTGGTAATGTTTGAAGACGCTGAAGAGAAGATATACCTGTATTTTTGACTTGTGGTGGGTTATGAAAGTTGTAAAAGCGTATTTTCCATGTGAAACTCAAACTCTTTAAGACTACATGTGAAAAATAAAGTTTATGTCCAAATGAATTTTGGATTGAGGCTCTGAAAGGCCTCTTTGTTTCCTTGCCTTCAGTGGAACTTGTATTAAAAATAAAACCCGAGTAGGGAAAGAAAGGCATTACAGTAAGCAGAACGGCGCCACCCGCAGGCGTTCCACAGCTATTACAGGAAGGGAAGCCTGCCAAGCTGTTGTACACTAACTGTAGTGTTGAAGTCTTTCTTGATGATGTAGTGATCTATTATAACTGTGTTAGTTTAGGGGTAACACAAGTCGCTGTCAGGGGGGACTGGACTTTTGTATTGTCAGTCATGTATGTGTGTTTGTTAGCTGCTGCACCCCAACTGCAACAGAAGTCTCCACTTTGAAACAAACAGTGTTGTTGAAAATCAACCAAAAGATCACACACAGCGGCCATGGCATCAGGTTGCCTCACCCATGTAAATGAACGTACATGTAGAACTGATTCACCATAGTAAACAGTTGGCTGCAGTCACGCTGAGGATTAATGACAGCTGATTAATTAAAAAAAAAAAAAAAAAATCCATCATCAGATTTCTATCATTTCTCGTAGCAGCAGTCAAGTGTTAATAGGCTTAAACAGGCTTACTGTCTCAGTATGAAGACGTCCTCCAGGTAAACCTGGACACCTTTTTAACAGTGGTCTCCCATCACAGCGGTGCCAGTTGAGATTTCCCTCCACTGAAACTCATCTATTCATTTTCATCTTTATAATCCACTTGTAAAACTCTTAATGGGAAACTTCCCTACAAAAGGTCAGCGAGTTTCTTTCTTGGTCTCTGCCTACTGAAATAAAGGGCTGCTCTGTCACCGTCGGAGGTTTGGGTGTGTCAGACTTGTTGTGTTATAAATGCCCTTTCTTTCCTCTTGGGTGTTGTGCATTATTTAATCTGTACTGACTGTAGTTGTCTGTGAGAGAACGTGTTGTTTTTATTCAGTAAAAGGTTGAACATTCCCCCAATAAAGTGTTTCACTCATCCACATGGCTGATGCACAGTTTGTGGTGACTGAATGAGGTGCATACTAACGAGTCATGTGGCAACACGCCACACCTCTTTACCTCTTTACAAGCCGCCGGTATTGCTGAGCACACAGCGTGTTAAACAGTGACACCATAAGGATTCTTCTGTTTCATTTCTTCCCCTTCAGGCGACTACATCCAAGAATCTGGAACCTGTAAATGTGACGCTTCACAAATTGCATTTCGTACCATTTAGACTGCATTCAGAGTGGAAACAGTTCTGAAGAAATACAGCACGGCACATTTTCAGCGTTGCTTATAAATATAATTTATTAATTGTCTTAAAAATTCTTTCTTACACTTTGTACAGAAAACAATTAGAGGAGATAGAGAGGCGAGCATTCAGCGAGATTGAGCAAGATTCATGAAGCGTGCCAGAATTAGCTAAAATGGACCAACACTAGCCCGCACTAATCAAATTAAATCAAATCACCCCTGATAGTAACATAAAAATAAAAATGCACTTACAAGCACAGCTATATAGTTATAGACTTCTATCATGATAACCAATGCCAAGTTTGCATAGTAGACACTGCTTTTACAAAAAAGGAAAATAAAGTTAAATAAAAACTTGAAACATACAAACTAGTATCTAACTGTACTGCTCTTTTTTATATTCTGAAATTTGCCAAATATAGCTGACAGTACACAACTGTACATACTGTGGATAGAAAATATTTTTTATTTTATTTTTTAATTTTTTACATACTTTTGATATCTCGACACTACTTTCTTTATTTTCACATCTTCTGGAGGCTTACGTGTGCCCTCCTCATATGAAAACTCATCTTTGTGGCAAGGATCACATTTTGAGTGAAGGTACTCGAGAGATTGTTTCCTTGCACACGTTTCATCATTTAAATGTTTGATTTCGCACGCCTTTGAATTAGTCAGAGATGTTGATGATCACATTTGGATGAAATGTCATGACCTTTGGGTTTCATGTTTTGCTCTGAAACAAACTGAATTAATGACTTGATGTTTTAGGCTTTTATCCTCATAAATTTTAACTCTCTCTCTTTGATTTCTCAACTTCTGACACCAGACGTTGCATCTGAAAACACACAAAACATCCACTCTGTCATTTAACAATACACCTTCTGTAATTTAGTACATACGGCTGTCCAATGAAAACGTACGTATCTGAGGCCTCCGTGTCTTCCACGTCTGATACAAGAGGTCTGAGTTTTAACTTGCACATTTCTGACTGACTGAACGCAGAAAGAAAAAATCAATGTGAAAAATCAATGCCTCAAGGTTTCCTCCTGTGGACAAGATGGAATCTGTCATAACCAGGTAGAGACCTGACCTTTTGTACCGGTGTTAACTCAGCCTTAGCCTTCTTTAGAATATCCTCCTCAGTATCTCCTACCTATGTTCTGTTTCACATAACCTGATGTTCAGTTTTATATGGCGTCTCTCCATAGTTCATGGCAGAAATAGCTCAACTCTAGTTTTTGAATATTTCTGAACTGAATTTTCATGTTGTCCTCTGTGAGAGTTCAGTTGTCAGTTGACAACTATTCAAAAGACAACAAAAATAAGGCTGATTTTCTTTGTGAATTATACCCTTTCATCAGACACTGTCCCTACATCTGACAGCCTTTGATTGGTAATGTCGTTCTGCAAAAGACAAATATATTACATTTCATTTTACACGGGCCCCGTTAGTTGGTCATTTGTATATTTTCAACAAATACACCATGACTTGGTAACTTAGTTGCTGAGAGAACAGATAACGGGCAACTTAGTGATATGTTACACCCACCCACCCCCGAACACCTAGAAAAAACATTACAATGAAAACAAAAAGTCAATGTAAATAACACAATAATGATCACTGAACAAAAATAATATGGTAATACAAGGTCATTAGGACAAAGATGATAATCATGTATTTACACGTTTCAGACAATCAAAAGTGTAAATGCTGTTATTCTTCAAAGGCCACAGGATGGTGCTAGTGACCCGCAAAGTCATGGTGGTGATCACATATGAAATCACACATGGACTGACATCCTGTGATGATGGGATATATATATATGTGTATATATATATATATATATATATATATATATATACACACACACACACACACACATACATACATACATATACATATATGTGTGTGTAGGATATTCTAGAAACTTAAAATATGATAAAATCAGTATATATCGGTACATTTAGCGGTAATGAATGATATCAGCTGTATTTAATTCACTATCACATTAGACTATGGTACTTTGTATATTACTGTATTTAAAAAAACAACAGTGTTTTCATTTCTGGTTGATCCCTTTTTGCCTCCTTTCTCTGAGTTGAACCCTGTCTAGAAACAAGCCCCAGCAATCTATCAGAGAGAATCCTGCTTTTAGGTTTTTGTGGTTAACCATAATGTGCCAGACATAGCTGGAATTTCCCACACTGCATCTGTACTGCAGCTTTGTCCAAACAACACATCTTTAGGAGGAACAGAGCAGCAGCAGTACGGCAGACTAGAACACAAATTCAGGAAAGATCATCTTTGCTTCAACGCTTATGGTGAAACTCTCAAAGGCTGAATCCTGTTTGGCTGTTTGTTTGGTTTGTTTTTTTAATTACAAAACTTATTATAAAATATACTATGCTTGAGAATGAATAGCTGACAGTCTGCATATGTCCCTTGTTTATCTGTTTGTCATGAGTGCAATTTTAAATATACCTCAAAACAGATCATTTCACAAGCCTGTTACTGCTGTATACCGCTGAAAACTGTCAAAATATAATAGAAGCAAACTATATAATCAGGAGTGTTATCATCTTTGGACTGGTATTTTCTTTTAGGAAAAGTAGAGGCACTTTGGACTTAGTACGTCTAGATTTCCTGAAGTTTTCATTTGAACATCACTGATGATGAGGAAATAAAATTGCTCGGGCTTGTTTCTGGTCAGGATCTTTGATTGACAGTCACTGTGTAGCAAATTCTGTTAGCAGGAAATGATCCACACATATGGACAGCAGAATACATAGAGCGTTCCCTAGGAAACGATATAAAGACAACAAACTGTACTGGCAAACATGTACAGCCAAGGCTCACAAGAGAAGAGAGGGCTCCCTTCCTTTATTTCCCCTCCTCTCATTATCTCTTTTCCATCTCGCTCTTACAGATGATCACCTGCCGGTTCTTCCATCGTTTTATCTCATCTCTCGCTTTCATAATCAGTTTAGCTACTCTGTGTTTACTCTCATCTTCCTGAAGAGTCTTGTCTCTCACTCACGCTCACTTTTTCCTCAATCTACCTTCTCCCACTCTTCTGTAATCTGGTTAGGTTTTCTCTCTTTATGACTCTGTTCCATTCCTATAGAGGCTATCAAGGTCAGTGCCTCTACTGCTCCCTTTTTCCTGTCTCTGCTTCCCTTTGTTTAGTATAAAGTAACAGCGAGGGCGAGGGAACAACTGGTGTTACACTAGACAAGGTCTTTTTTTGTTTTTTTTAGGTGTGTGTGTATGTTTTGTTTGTTCCTGATACACTCTGTTAGTTATGTTTATCTCTCCTTCAATCACTGCAACATTGCCGAAATACACACACACACACAAAGATACACACAGAGTTCAAGCAGCGTCTCTCATATTGCCGTCTGTTACTATGTCGGCATGATTGCCATGGTTTTTAACACCATGGTGACAACATTTCTTTTGCTCACATCATATTTATTCATCGCCCTTGCTGTATGTGTCAACCGTAGAGAATTCATGTGTAATCGAGTTCATTGTCATGGTAACCACGTTGCTTTGTCAGTGTTCCATTGTCATGGAGGAGAAGTTGCTGTCATGGCGACCCATCTCTTCCAGCACAGCGGCCAGTTCATTTAGGTCTCCATCAGGGAAGTGCTGGGCCTCCCAGAGATCCAGGATCACCCCTGTCGGACTGGACTTGGTGGCAAAGTAGTTCAGATATCTGGAAACACAAGGAGTGGAAGAGGAATGAATATATGATAAATGCTGTGACATGATGACCTAAAAAATAACATATCATGCTTTTCCATTTCCATTAAGTCATAACGAAACAATACCAGCAGCTCCTTGAGGCTGTGTAATGAGCTACATGCTAACATCAGCATGCTAACATACAGGACTGCCCAACAGGGACTTTTAGTTCTAGAGACTGAGTCGGGAAGGAGCTATAGTCACACCGACAACGCGAACATGCATGTTGACATGCGCTAATTAGCATCAAACACAAAGTACAGCAGAGGCTGCAGATATCAGAAAACTGTTATAATTGTTTTTGTTTTGTTTTGTTCTGGACTTACTGCTTTATGATGAGTCTGACAACCGTCAACAAGCAAAGACCTATAAAGACACGCCCTGGATAAAACCCTCAACAACTCATCATATAAAATCTAACGGGTAAAACAGTCCAGCTGAAATAAAACATGGGAGGTGAATATATATATAAATATATATATATTAGAAATGTTGCCATCTTGAAGGGTTGGAACCACCAACCACCAAAAAAACAAAACAAAAAACCCCCTAAAACATTAGACATTTTGAAACTCCAAAAAACATGTCCACAAGTCCACAGGTGGAATAGTAATATTATAATTCATATTAATGTAAGTCTGATGCTGAGCCATCTGTGACAAAGATGTCATTGCTGCTTTAAGGTGGAAAAGCCATCAGATTTGAGTCCTATAGGGATAAATCTGTTGATCTGTTATAGATCTGATAGATACTATAGTGGTTGTGTACTGTGAACACAACCACAGACATGTACACCACTTGTCTTGTTCCTTTCTGTCTCTTCTTTTGTTTTTCTCATATTTTCTCTCACTGAAAACATGGAACTGAACTTCATGACTTTCTTCCTTACCTCCATCTGTCTGCAGGATGTGAAAAGGGGCATCCTGCTGTTCACTGAACTCAATAGATGAAATCCAGCTTTTATATATATATACACACGTGTGTTTCCACCAATGCCTTTTACCTCTCAGCACAACAGCACAACAGACCTAAAACGTCACAATTACGTGTGTTTGTGTCAGTGTGAAAGTGGGTACAGCTCGGGTTTCATTGCTTGTGTATGAATACATTAGTTTTGTGAGGGGAGAGGGCTGTGACGGCAAAGCCTGAGTCAGAACAGACGTGACGCCGCAGTTAGGAGCATAGAGGATAGAAGGTGCTATTTCCCTGTTACAACATTTTATCATTCTCCTATTAGTAGTGGAGCTTTTAGCTGAAATGTAGAAGTAAACAACAATTTGGCTATGGCGCCTGTTCATTTGTCACCCACTGATCAGGAATATTTGGTGCCCACATTAACAGACTACATCATAAGACTGGCTGCCTGTTGGGACAATGAGGTGCACTTGTGCCCAATTATCCTCTCAATATCTTCCTCTGCTTCGGTAGCTGCTGGCAAATGAACCTCCAGACTGACTCATCGAGACACACATCTGGGGACTGAGATGATTAGGATGTTACCTGTGAGGCAGATGCAAATAGAGAATTACATCTTTATTATTTAGGTGCACGGGAGTCCAGCTATATTATATTTTACTCAAACTCTACAGGGATGCCGACTCTAAATGCTGAAATGAGTTTAGTGAATGTCTTTACAGAAAAGACTATAAATAATAAATTAACTGAATGTTCACATTAACAGTGGTGAACATGATTATGCGTCTTCTGTAATCCCATCAGAGTAATGTGTTTCTCTGTGTGTGACAAAACATTGTATGTGTGTGTTACCTGTCAAGATTGAGTTTGTGGGCCAGCATCCTCCAGTCATTGCCTCTGGTCTGTGGTGCATCCAGACTGCCACACAGCTTCTGTCTGATGGATAAAGGAATGCGGAAGGCATTGGGTCCCACTAAGGTCGTAATATTACTGGCAGGATCCATCAGGGATGTGTCTATGCACTGGACCTCCTGAAAAGACAGAAAGAAACACGTCAACTTTCAGAAAAGGTTTAATTCATTGAGAAACGAGTTACATTCTGTCAATCAGACCAGTACATATATAACTCCTGCAGTTAACACAGAAGAGAAAAGGGATGGTCTTGGGCTCTATGCTAAAATCTATTTAGAGACAATCATAATGTGTTCGTTCGTTCGTTATCTTCCGCTTATCCGAGTTCGGGTCGTGGGGGCAGCAGCTTCAGCAGCTTCAGCAGGGAAGCCCAGACTTCCCTCTCCCCAGCCACTTCTGCCAACTCTCCCGGGGGGACCCCAAAGCGTTCCCAGGCCAGCCGAAAGACGTAGTCCCTCCAGCAATCATAATGTGCATCCACTTTATCTTGGTCGTGCAGACAAAGATTCTGCACATCTCTCTATGCTGCTTGCCTTCAGTGTGACCAATTAATACAATTTGGTGTTTGCTAATTAATACAAGTGAGAAACAAACACAAAGATCTGCTTCCAAACACTCTCTCTCTCCTCACACTGCCGATCTCTGTCTCTCTCTAAACCTTCATCCCATTAATCTGTCACTCCTGGGCTGAAAGGAGGTAGCAGTCTAATGACTGTGACTTGGCAGAGGGAAACAACAACTGCCACTGTTGATGTGAATGATTACTATTTACTGCATCTACTTAGCCCCAATTTACAGCAGAAAGCTCGCTGCTGCTGGAGATTCAATGATTGATGCAAAGGAACATCTCTGTTTCTTTGCTGACATAATAAATGCTTCGAAGCTGCTTTACTTTCCATTGTTCAACATGTAGGACACTGATGGCCGATCGAGGGTCTACAGCGTTTTATTTAATACGAACACAAAGAGAGCCACTGAATATTGCTTTAGCTTTTCAGCTCTAATTACCCTTCCTGCCAAACATCACATGTTATAACAAGACGATCGTCATGTCAAATTATCACAACTTTATCTAGATGTACACTTCACAGGCAAGTTATCAATACAAAGTTGATAGGTGAGTCATTGCATTACATTACCTTTGTCTTTTTATTTCTCTCCCACTAGACCGTCACAATTTTTATTTTTATTTTTTAAATTTAGTAGTTCTTGTTATTCTTGTGCAGATGATGCTTGTAACACTCATGTAGAGCTTTAGGATTTTGTGAGAGCTCTGTTTATATCTATTTATGTTTTTATTGTGTGTTTATTTTTCTTTTTGTTGTGTCGGAGGAAGCGACATGGTTATCCTCAAATAAAATGTCAAATCAAAATAATATATCTTACAAGTACAGTATTATACAAGACGAAAGAGCAGCACACACAGACACACACATATGCAGTGACTTTGTGGTTACACTGCCCAGCAAAATCAAAGGAGAATTATTCCACTCGTGTTATGTGACCTCTTACCCCGATATGAATGATTGAACAGAGTCACAGAACCACAGCAGGAACCCTGCCTGTGTGCCAGGAAGAGCAAAAACTTTAAGATTTTAGTGCGGTAATGTATCTCTCTGCGACTGTGCATCACGTCATCCTTCAGTGCCCTGCCCTCTACCTGTGTAAGGTAACGTTGTCTCCTGCAGCCAGTACCCAATAAACAGTTTCAGTACGTTTTGCTTGGTGCATGAACATTTCTATGAGCATACCTCCTCCAATGTGTTGCTGAGCTGAAAGATCTGTCCTTCTCCTTCCACCTGTCGTACACACAGTTTGCAGCTGATCTCCGTAGTGGCTGAGCTCAGTCTCTCCAGGGTAAAGGTACAGTGAAGACTCCTCTGGCTGCCGCTCCACACCTGATAGAATGGGATCTCCTAGAAAATGCATACATATATTACCGCAAAGCAAGTTTCCAAGTAGGTAACTTCGCCCTCCCCTTTCACTTTTTATGAGGTACATTCACAGATAAACTTTCTGATAGTTTGTCCTTGTTTGGATATAATGTATAAGTATACACGGTGTACGTGCGTATGGCTCTCACCTGATACTTTGCGATGAGTTTGCTCTTCCAGTGTGTGTGTGGCACGTCATGGATTGACAGTCTCAGATTGTGTGTGCTGTCTTTAAAGTTCAGAGTCTTTGGCTCATCCAGTAGCTTCCCTCCCATCTGGGTCTCCATCTGAAGTACCTCCTACACAAAAAAACAATTACTACTCTTTATCCTGCTTGATCTCATTGAACCAGTGGTTTTACATACAGCATTAGACATTGTAGAAAAGCCTTTAATTTATCTTGCATAATTACAGTAGACAATTCTGTTTGCCTTGAAGTGCGCAGCAGCATGAAACACTTGAAACTAATGGAAGTTTTCATTGAGATATCATCACAAATCTCAGAAGTTGTCTTCCCTGGATTTAAGCAAAGCTTAGCTCTCCTAACTGCACTGAACGTTAAGATGTTCAACAAAAATTATTTTAATAATGCATCAAAGTACTGCTGTTGTGAGATATGGGCACAACGCACGTCTTTAATGTAAAACTATAAAACTGAAGGACTTCTGACTTTAACCAAATTATTATTTTGAAAATAGCTTCATTTCAGCACTTCATTTCCTCCCTCACGTCTTTTCCTTTAGCGATTTTCTTTTTGATGGCACGGCAAGAAAGCTTTTCATTGTGTATATCATTTTAAGGAACTACATTATTTTGGACAGAAATGTAACGCATTAACCCTTTAACCTGAATTTTTATGGTAAAATAAAAAAGAGGGAAAGATGAGTTGAATGAAAAACTGATATTGTCTATTTTGTGAACCAAAGTAAGCAGCACTTCACCACGCAGCAGCTGTTTCAATAATACTTTGCACATATCCTCCTGTGGGGATTTGTGCTCATCCTTTTCAAATTGACTTCTATATATCAACAAAGCCCACACCGAGAGTGCACTAAGGAAATATCTGTACCCTAGAGACACGCCTGCATGCATAACAGGTAAACACACATATTGATAACATCAACATATTTACAGGTACATGAACTGCACACATGCACCTATATGAACAAATCCACACACACACACACACACACAGTTATTTTTTTCATGGAAGAATAAGATATTTGTATGACTTATGATGCCTCCTACAACCTTTTGAAAATAATCAATTCCTCCTTCCCATCATCTTCCTACGCAGCAGCTCTACAGTAGATATACAGCAGAGACTTTCCCTTTGAAACGGCATCCGATCAATTATACTACACAAAGTCTCCATCATTAAAAAGTCCACCTCTGAACTTTTGATTTTAAGCTACAATTGCTTGTTTGAAATGTTAAACGCGCGTATGTGCTTGTACTTACGTGTGTGTGTGTGTGTGTGTACATGCATGGCTGTGTGCCACACTGACACTTGACTTATCACTGCATGCATAAATTACAAATGTTAATCTCCCATATCAGATGGTCCCTGCAGTGCTTTGAATTTGTTGAAATTCTAAAGCATCCCTCTCTTTTGACATTGCTTGACCCTGTTTTGTTTACTGCTTCTCAGCTCATTTCCAGAAGACTAGAGGTGAAGAAACTTCTAGTTATGACTCTAGACAATCACTTCTGTTTAAGCTATAATATATTTTACTTCAAATGCAAATTAACAGGGAAGAGTTTGTGTATGGGCGGTCCAAGAGAGAACTAAATCTCTCATAAGACTAAAGAACACAACAAAGCACTCAGCCTAGAATTACATACTCACAAACTCCTTACTCTGAGTTGTTCAAGACACTGGTAGCATACAGTACTGTGCATTTGAAATGTGTTCATATCGTATTTATGTGTACATTGATTCAACAGACTGACAGTATCCCTAAAAGCAGCTCAACAAAGGTTATAATGGCTTTGATTCTATCAGTTTGATTAGATACTTTACCTTGAGTGCATCCTGTGTGTCATCCAGACAATAGACCCTGATGTGATAGTCCAAAGTTGTGCAAGACACAGGTCCAAAAACGGCCAGTTTGAGCCTCTTGGCGGCTGCTGTGCTGACTGACTGGCCTACCAGGCAGTAAGTCCCCAGTGTTTCTGTTAGGATGTGACACGCCTCTGAATCCATCTGCACGTAGCAGGGGGTGGTGAAGTTCTCCTCTCCCACTACCACCACATCCTATATGAAACATACATGCACACAAATGAGTTACTTTCAGTGTCACCAGCAAGCTGGCTTTATGATAGGTGATAGGTGAGAAACTTGTAAAAAATGCCACGTGAATTAGATCATTCTGAATTTATAAAGTAAACCACAGTCCAGGTTTCTCCTCATCCACTATTTTTGGGTGCACAGCCTCTATTTGTTTGTACCGACAACTATTGTTAAAACCTGGCCATTATTTGAATACTGGCTTTATTTAGGAATTAAGGGGCATTCTGTCTGTTAACATAACACAACTGGAGCTCTTTCCACTGACGCAAACAACCCCTGAGTAAAAGTTTATGCTTGATGCATTCCTCTCTGGCTATAAACAATGGCAGTACTGTTCTGTGTTGACTATAAAACCTGACTGTAAATGTTGAGTTTTAATCCTGTGGGATATCTTTTAATAACACAATAAACAGCGTGTGACTCCTGCTGTTAGTCTAATAATTTATCTTGGAAATCCAGTTACTGGATTCTTGATTTACCAGATTGTGAAATGCATCCGTTCAAGTTTAAACACTGATGTAAATGAATGTCTGGTTGAACATATGAGTCCTGGAAGGAAAGTCCATTAGGGGAATTATAACACTTGTATCTGCAGCTCTTGTTATTATGGTAAATCCATGAGGCTCTTTGGGTTAAGGGAGGATGCACAGCGTTCTCCTCTTAGTATACGGTATCGTTGGTCACATACTCATGTTTGTGTGTGTGACTGTGAAGAATTGTGTGTACAGGTCTGTGGATGCAAACATGCTGTGGCATGGATCTGTGTTCAAAGCGCACATATGTGACACAAATATTGAGTTCTGAGTCGCAGCTCATGTGGAGTTGTGTTCCTACAGATGAGCTGAATCAATACAAATGGGTAGGAAAGCAATATAGTATGAATGTGTTATTACTGGTAATCACAACCGTGGCTGCTCCCCCCTGATGTGGAGGGAATTAAATTACCTTCCTCTCCCTGTTTTGGGGGAAACTTTCTGATGGGAAATGGACGTTCTGCTGCAATAAGAGAAAAACAAATCGACTTCCTGATGAAATTCCACTTTTCATTTTTTTTCATCTTTTTCCACTCTGCACCAACCCTCTTCTGCCTCTCTCTCTCTTTCTCTGTCTCTGTCTCACACACACACAAAGACACAAACACACACACGCACGCACAGAATCTTATGCATGGCTAATTGTGCAGAGACATTGTGTTGAGCTGTGATAAGCAACAGAAGACAGCATACGGGGGCCTTGTAGACACAGTGATGCTGCAATACAGCCTTATCACCCACACCCACGCACAAGGATACACACAGGCACGCACACACACACACACACACACACAGATTGCTAAGGTAGAGACTTCATGCTGAGAGACACGGGAGGAGGGAGACAGAGAAGGGTAGAAAAAAAGGAAGGATAGGAACATAAGAAGAAAGATGAGAGAAGAGGAGGATGGCAGGAGCATAACAAATTGCTTCTGATAGGAGTCTTCAACCCCCTGCTTGTCTGCTAGCCTGTAGGCACTTTATGTTTACCAAATTTTCTCCTTTTCTTTCTTTTCCTCTCCTTCCCTCACTACATGTGCGTCTGTGTAATGCAGACTATTCTTGTGGGCAAAGACACTAATGTGTGTGGGTATAAATGTATTTATATGCTGCGTGAGTTGTCCTGTGTACATGTTTTTTGTGCACAAGTACGGGACTATTTTGTGTAAATGCATCTGTGCTCTTGTATGCATGCTTCTTTATGTTTGGATTATTACGCTGTTGTATATTTCTAGTATCTGTCATTGCGATTAGGATTCAACAGCGGCACAGTGTAGCCCGCTAAGAGCAAAGAGAAACAACAACCAACATACGAATACAACGACACGCTAACACACCAACACTGATGGGTGTTAATCCTCACTCACCTCCCACTCTCCCATAGCCAGTTGGTTCTTCAGCTGTATGAACCAGTCTTCCTGGACGTTATCAGCACAGTGGTGGATGGTGAGGATCACTGGTCTGGTCAGCAGGGCTCCTGGAGGTCCACAACTCACCACTGGGCTCAGCAGGGTCTGGATGTCCTCTAGCGGGGGTCTGGAAAAGACAGTTGACAAGGAGGTGAAATAATTCGACAGGAGGGAAAAGCTGTATTGATTCCATTTCTGTTTGTCGTTGTTGTCTTAAAAAATATGGCTGGAATAATGGAGAATACAGGTGGGGCAGTCGGGTTAGAGTAGGATAGACTATCTTAGAGTAGATGAGAAAACCAGAGGACAAAACAGATCAGAGCAGCACAAATTCAATCAGAGGATGATTAGTGCAGTCAGCAGGGCTTCAGTTGGGCCTCAGCTGGAGTCAGTAGTTCACAGCTCATAAAATAAATGACAACTGGTCACAGGATCTCCTGCTTTCTACAGTCAATTCAAGTAATGGAATCCACTGTATTTGCTAACAAATGTACAAACATGAGATGATGCATACATATCCATCCGTATTTAGTAAAGTGAATTAAAACCACATTCCTAAACAATGCTTGAAAATATAAATACATATGAAAGTGATTGTCTGTACTCTCCTGTGTGATACTTTATCCATTCATTTGTCTTTGCCTCGTGGTGCTGAATATATTTATCGACGGAGAAAGAGTCCTTACGGATAGAAGAGATGGATCCAAATTTTAACAGTAATTTCTTCTTTTTTTCCCAGCCCACCTTGTGTCAGGGGGGCACTAATCCTTAGCAGTATTATCGATTCAACTGCTGGAGCTCATTATTGACTCATGAAGGGTTCACATGGGTAGGAGAAGCTAAGAGTAACATACTATAAAGAAATAAAGAAGGTATTACTCAAACTGTGCCAGCACCCTTTGACTTATCTAATGCAGGATTCACCCCTTAATGGATTACAGTTATTGATGTGAAACATTATATGTCTTTTAATACACAAATAGAAGAAAGAGATGTTTTAAGTTGTGTATGCTTCAAAACGGACATCTGAGGGTTGGATCTTAATGAGCTAAACCACATGACTCTGGCTTGCCAAGTGTTGCTAAGGGAAGTCAATGCAGCTATGTGATTTTTGCTAGCCAGCTATTGACTGAGATGAAGACAGAGGACGGAGAAAAGGTCTGACTCTCAGAAATACTGTAGCACGTCGCAGAGGGTCTAATTCTTATTGACTGCTATTGACTGGAAAGAGGCTAGAGTAGATGGACGGCACAGAGCACGTGACCCAAACTGTACTTACTGTACTGTAAGTGTCCTATTACTCAGCTCCTGTTGAGGTTTTAAAGGGTTAGTTTACCCAAATGACTAAAATAATATATTAATATATAATATATTTCCTCACTTAATGGTATCAACACATGCAGATTTATTTGTCCGGCTTTTGGGATTGCTGTCTCTGAACCGTTCATTGATGTGTCTACAATACAATGCAGGTGGATGGAATTGGGTCTGTGGTTTTCACAGTATTAACAAAAATATATTTAAAAGAACATATTCCTTTAGAAACTGCGTCCTTCACTGGATAATAACCTTTCTGAAAGCGGCATTCATTTCAACTATTTTCTTCTGAATAAATAGCCCTCGTGAAAACTGTTGATCGAGTGTTCTGTGGATTATCCAGTGTGAAAAGGCCACCGTTTCTGAAAAGGGATTTTGAATCTTTTTAAATCACAAAGCAAAGTGCAAATGAAACCAGAAGCACCTGCATATTGCTAAATAACACGAGAGGTATTGTTAATTCTCTCAGGCTCTACAGATGTACATCATACTGCATGTCAAAATTACCAATTGACATTGCTGTGAATGGTTTAGCTGTGTAAGTGAGTAAAAGTGATGAACAGTGAAACTATAGAAATGTTCTCCCTTATGTCTCACGTCCCACTGAGAGTTTTACCTTATTCGTGCATTGGGAGTACTTGGGAATAGAGGATTATAGTACATGTAACAGGATAATAATAATCCTAAAAATAGCCACTAATCTGTGAGTTACCGTGGAGACGGCGATCTCTTTGCTTATGCTTTCAGAAGCTCCGTGTTTGTTTTTTAGATCTCTAACATTGCTCCAAGAGAAACAGATTTCCGTCGGCCGCACTGCAGTCAACATTTCACACTTGTTAAAATAATGGGCGTTTCATTTGTGTCATTTTCTACATTTGTAAATTCTGCGGATTACATGCACAGATTATAATGTTAAGAAGGTAATAATTAATGTGCACATTATTCCCATTTAATCTCCTCAACTCTGCTACTTAGGAATTTTAATTCTGGTATTAATATAAGGATTCTGTGGTATTAACCAACCTGTGCTGACTGAATCACCAGAAGAAGGTGTACATGAATACATTACACCCTATAAATAATAATGAATCATCCCTTGCTGTGAATTCTAAACCCATGTCACACTGTGAACGTCTCCCCACGCAACCATACAAACAGGCCTGAGAAGACACTGAGACACTGGCCGGGAGAAAGACAAAGAAAAGTAGAGACACAAAAAAGCACATAGACAGAGATGCAGAGATGAAGAGAAAATTGGGACAGCAGGGAGACGAGAGCGAAGAAAGCCACACAGTAGAAAATTGAGGAAAGGAGAGAGACAAGTCTTACCTCAAGCTGTCCTTCCTGTGCACAGTCACATACATCTCATACACCCTACCCTGAGGTACAGCACCGGCTGGAACCAACAAACTCACACCTGCAGAGGAGGGAAGGCAGGGGATGCAGCAATAACCGGTTTGATCATTGTACAATTGAATTATTGAATGTGAAACCCATTATCACTTTATCATTATGATTAATTATTGAATAAGCATTTTTAAAGGCAACCCATGTATGACTTTCTTTTATATATTATCCGATGAATTATGCTGCAATGTTTTATAGCTTCTGGGAGCTGCTTCCTATCAGCAGGTTCCATTATTCATTACTCTTGCCTGCCCACTGATTTTAAATCCTAACATAAGTCTACAGAAAGTTTTCTTTTCTTTTAAATGTAGGTAGTGAGAGAACATCCCAAGGTTGTTTTGTGTAGTACTATGCAGTAGCAGTGGTACTTGTACTTACTTAAAATGCATTTGATCTAGTTCGAATCCATAATACTTCATGCTAGAAAGTATTAATGTAATTCTTACTACTTGTAACATTTTTAATACGCAGGAAAAACCCCAAACAGTTTTTTTTGGGTATTTACATGATTCACTAACCCAATATGAAGAAAGTTAAAAGAAATCCCCCTGTTGTATCAGTTCACAGCAACAGGATGTATGATTCATGAGGTGTTGCTGTGTGTAGAATACAAAGTTTACCTGAGTTGGGTACAATGAGATGTCCTCCCTGGTTGTTGAAGGATCCATGAGCAGTACACGATGGGTCCCGTGTGCGGGCCAAGCTCTGGTTGCGAAGGTTCATAGTGTCGCTGTTATCCAACAGAGACTGAGTTACCTAGGAATCAAAAGACAACAGTCAGCGTGGCAGTAAAAAGAAGGATATGAATTACAGGGCACAACATAACGCTGACGGTAACAGACTGTACTAGACATGTTCTATTTCTGGAGAGACTAGATCACCCGCTCCGTAGGTATTAAATGATAAATAAAACATACTGAGGAATCAATATCAGTCATTAGTTTGGCCGAGAAATCATGTTATCCACCAGTGGAGAGGTATTCTCATTAGAAATACCACATTTTATATGCATGCTGTTGTTACTATGACACACCGTAAGTAGAATTTGAATGCCGGGCACATATTGCAAACAGTCTGAGCAACCCATAGGACTACAGCAACATGAATTGGTTGGTGAAATGTACCAAATTAAATCTGTCGTTCTTTTTGACAGGTCAGTGAATGACCAGCCCTTCATTTTCTGCAGCATTGTGGACATGAATTTTAACTGTGACATCAGTCTGCTGATTAGTCTACTTTTTTTCCCTACTAGAGCTATAACATGAGCAGACACTGATCATGGTTATAGCACAGTGTGCACCCTAATCCATAAAACTGAACAGCACCCGTGCACTACGGAGGCTGAAAGAAGTGAACATATGCATATGCAACAAATCATCGCTGCACAGTTTGAAGGTCGGATGTCCTCTAAAAAGAGCTGATGTTAAGTACACACTAAATTATTTTAATGAAACCAAGTTTAACCTTATAGCTTACCAACTTTAAACTTTTCCACTAGATTTGTCCTACATTCATATTCATCAAAATGATTTTTTTCATCTTTTTTTCTCTCTTTGTATTTTTGTCCTGGTAAACCAATAACTAAACTTCTACAGGTAAGATCTGCATCTGCCTGCGAGCGTTGCCATAGGGCTAAGCTAGTCGTGGGTGAAGAGAGAGTGGATTCACATAAAAAAAAAACCACATTAGGGTAAGCGGTAAAATATGACCTGTTTTACATTTCATGGTCAAAATGTCCACAGTGAAACCTGAAAATGAGGAATTAAGATTCAGCAGTTTACTCCTACGTCAAACAAAGAAGACGAGAGCTTGATTCCGTGTGCCGAGGAGGACAAATAACAGACTGGAAAATATTCTCAAATTAATAAGGCGAAGTCAGTAATTAAACACAGTGGAGTCTCAAAAGGCCACAAATAGAAAACAATAATAACAGCTGATAAAATCATCAAAAGGTGCCACTGATCTGTAGAACTCAAAGAGTTCAGCTCTCACACTGCCTCAGGACAGGTGAAACTGATGAGTTTGACGGAGCAGCAGGAGGAAACTGGGGCACTTTGCTGTATGTATACTAATGCTGTTTGGTTTTGAATTTATGTGACTGGGAATACATCGCTGCTGTATTAAATACACTCACCAATCACTTCATTTGTGCAGCCTAATGCAATCCAACACAACGGCTCTGTCATAAATTCTACTTTTACAAAGCTTGAAGTGGTAGTGGGTGGTGGGGTGCTGGACTGCATTATGTTGAAAAGTGTTACTAATATTTTGCCACCCTTGTGTATGTTAATGAGGTGGACAAAATATGAGATAAATAGAGAGACAAAGAGAGAACAATATGACCATCCACTGCAACCTCACCTTTGTGACAATGTCAACAAGAAAATTAAATGTATATGCTTTGTAAGAGTAAAATTTATGACCGAGCTGTTGTATTGAATTGCTCAGGTGTTCCTAATAAAGACTTCAGTAAGTGTACTTTACAGGACCATAAAACGTGGACGAAAGACACATTCATTACCTTGGGAGACAGTTTGGATGTAAAGTCACCTCCGAGGTCATCCTGGGGTGTGACCAGACCCGAGGAGTTGTAGACTTTTATCTTCAAGTTGGGAAGAGGGTCTAAGAGTGGAGAGTTGGTCATTGGGATTTTATCTGACACGTCATGGAGGGCATACACTGGACCACGATACATGGCAGCTGCATTTGTCAAATCAGGAGGAGCTGTCAGTAGATCAGCTAGTGAAAGAAAGAGAGACAATGAGTAAATAGAAACAAAAATCTGATTTTAAAACACGAATTGGGTTCAACAACGCAGACAGACAGGATTCAGAGGAGGCTGAAATAAGGGCTGAGGCTAGACAACAGCATAAAGCAAAACACACAGCTGTAGTATGGGACAGATGGGGAGACCTTGTAGGAAGATCAGTGAGCAGGAAATAGGGGAGTATTAAGAGAGCAGGCAAGGCTGCTGATAAGGTATCAGTGCTTGGCATGATACATGGCTGTACACGGGGGCATGACCTGGATCAAGGACTAGTCATGACTGCTGCACACACAGAGAGAGAGAGGAGATTTGGAAGGTGATGGTTACAGTAGACTTCATCTAAAGGAACTGGTGCCATAGGTCATATTTAGATCTATAAATCATCATCATCAACAAACTCAAACCAGAACTGAACTACTTTACTTTATGCTGTTATATGCTCTTTAAACACACTTTGATCATAGCACATAACACTGTATCACGCTTCAGATCTGCCACAAAACATGGTGAAGTCAATTGTTAGTACTGATATATTTGGTATATTTCTATATACCAAATAGGGCTGTCTTCTTACCCTTATAATCTATATACAGTGGTGTTTAATATGTAGTTTAATTAGAATGGAATAAGCAAGACTGTGTGCAACAAACAAGCAACACATAGGGAAATATTAAGATTTTATAACTAATTTCAACCTGATTAGTCACATTTTGATTAGATTCAAAGCTTCAACAAAACAGCAAACTGACACAAGTAATTTCATTCATAACAATGAAGCTCTTCAATGAAGATATGGAAATAAAAATCTGTGGATGTGATTTGAGGCTAGGCACAGTGTGTGTGTGTGTGTGTGTTCTCACTGCTAGTGATGCCACCTTGACGCTGTTCAAACATCCAAGCATCCTACTCACAATCACTATCATCAGTAAAAACACTACACACAACTACTACATATATGTGAATTACATGATGTAAAGTGGGGATAGTCTCTCTGAGATTAGCTTCTCAGTTCATTGTGAAAAGGTCGGAGTAAGCCAGGGGATGTTTACAGGAACATGGTGCTCTCTAATCACTACAGTATGCTAATCCATGTGCATGGCACAACATACAAGTACTGTGTTTACAGTATGCTGTGTTTAGCTATAAAATATAACTAACTGCTACCTTTACAAGGTCATCCATCACTGTATTATTCAGCTGCTTCTTGCCTAGCTGTAGTAAATACATGTAGAGGATTTAATCAGATCCTCTTTAGCATACCTCTACACAAACAACTCTCTTCCATCACAAACAAATATTCAACATTTTATTGGTATGGGGATCACAGGAAGGCCAGAACACCGTTACAGATTTTCTCTCACCAGGCTCTATGTTTTTGGGCGTAGAGCCTGAAATCCTGTCGTTCCTTTACACAAGCCCATTCATTCTAATTTTTAAATCCTTCATTATCACCCCCTCCCACCACACACACACACACACACACACACACACACACACACACACACACACACATCTGTCATCTATCACTCTGCTTCTCTCTCTATCACCAGGCTGTTTACGCTTAAAGCCAGCGGGTATTCCTGCCAAATAATCCCTGCTGAAATTTAATTAACAACTAACAGAAAACCAGAGAGAGAGAGAGAGAGAGAAAGAGAGAGAGAAAGAGAGAGAGAAAGAGCGAGAGAGAGAGAGAGAGAGAGAGAGAGAGAGAGAGAGAGACAGGGACATAATTCTTCATTAATAGTAATCAGAGATGGTCCCTCAAAGCAGAGTGACAAGCATCCCAATGCTTTACTGATAAAATGTCACCCAATCTGAGTTTGTGCAAAGACATTCATCCTTGTATAAACACACACACACACACACACACACACACCATTACTTTAGATCACTGTCTATCACATTGCATCCCATCCTCTCTGACTTCACTTTGCTGTTTTACTGTAAACCATCTCTTGAATATTAACTGTCCACCAACAACTGACCACATAACCACAATCCCTGTACTAGTTGAAGCCCAACTGACATTACCACAGCATTCTGATTTATGCAAAGATAGGAGGCGCCATCATGAAACCAAAGACATACATTTCTTACTTTTTATATCCGATTTCTTCTCTACTCTGATCAGATATCTACGCAGCAGTAGAGAAAAAAGAATCCTGGCATTTCCAGTAAGCTATCAAATGCATGCACATGGACGTACAAGTGCATGCTTTTTCTTGTCTCGTCCATTTCCCAAAGACTGAGAGGAAGAAACGACAACGCAGACAGAGCAGAGTGAAAGATGGCTCCACTTTAACGGGAAGACAAACAGGGAGTGAGAGTGTCTGCCGCGGCAGGAGTCACTGTGACGGGAGACACAGCGAGGCAAAGAGACGAAGATGAAGACAGGAGGATGCTGATAAACAGGAAATGTGATTGACCTGAATGTGCAAATGGGGGAGAGACAGAGAAAGAGAGAGAGTGCTTGATGGAGGAGAGTGGTGCTCGGTTAGGACACAGATGAATCTGAACCTGTTGACTGACAGATGGGTGCAAATCAAAGAAAATGATCCTAGCATTAAAGCCTCAAAGTGGATGGAGAAGGTACCCGCATCTGTTTTCTCTGTCCGCCTACCTACTTGTCTATGTAAAAACTGTCTAGCCATCCTTCTACCTGCTTAACAACCCATCTATCATCGCCAAAATTTAAGAGAAACATAAAATTTGTAGTCGTCTCCTTGAGAGAGAGGAGGAGAAAGATAGACGCTTTCTGTCAAGTTCCTTTGAGAACAAGTGTCCGACTGTCCTGCGTGTTCCTCAAAAATACTGAGTCCTTACCCGTCTCAGGGTTATTATTTGAGGCTGGCTGTGTTCTGACTTTCCTGCATGTCCTCAATAGATCATTTAAGTGGCTAACTCAGGCTGAAGCACATAAACTCCTCGGCGACAATGGGTGACAAAACACCATTTCAAAAGAGTTTTTTACTTTTTCATGTAATTGTTCAATACATTCTTAAACTCTGTATTTCTGAGGTCTGTCAAAAAGGCTACCTTTGTAGTGTAGTAGTTTTCAGCACAAGATAAATCAGGTTTAAGTAAAATATCAGTAATCCTACTTAAGTGGGACACCGTAGTATTCAGTCTTTACCTGATCTGGCTGTTTTGATATTAACAGACTGGAATCCTCCATTCAGTGCTGACGTGTCGATGATGTCTGAGTCAAAATCACGGTGTGTCTTGCGGTAGACAAAGAGCGCCACGATGACAGAGATGACCAGGCACATAATCACTGCGATGACAATCCCCACATACAGAGCCACATCGTCTGTGCTTGGAGCAGCTAGAGGAGACACAAAGAAGGAGAAAGGCTCGGGGTTAGGCAGACAAAAAAGATTTACTGAAAAGAGAACTTAAGAGGACATGTATATGTCAGGACTACAATGATCATTGGTACAGAACAGCAGGGCATTAGCTGGGAAAGCTGCATTCTTCACGTAGGCAAGATGAATAGCACAGTGGGCTTCAAGTTAACCTGGTATGGCTCTCTGTCATTTTTAATTTCTGCTCAACAATTTCATTTTGAACTCATTTCAGACTTCTATAGGGCAATCTATATAGATTCCATATGAAACTTTTAAATAGCCTTCCAGCTTGTGGAATATGATAATTTATCTAGAAAGAGGTAGAGAGAGATGCAGACACCTTTCATAAAACAACCGTGCCAACTCTAAAATCTTAATAAGGCTGTTAATTATTTTACAAGGGTCCCAGCATCCTTTTTCAATCTTGCTGAGACTTTAATGGTGTTTCAGTGAGAACAACAGCCATTCATGCTTTTAAAGCACCAGAAGAGCCTAAGAGGAGAGGAGAGGAGAGGAGAGGAGAGGAGAGGAGAGGAGAGGAGAGGAGAGGAGAGGAGAGGAGAGGAGAGGAGAGGAGAGGAGAGGAGAGGAGAGGAGAGGAGAGGAGAGGAGAGGAGAGGAGAGGAGAGGAGAGGAGGGAACAGAATGCACTTGGACATCAAAGCAGCAAAACAAGCCTACATATTTAACATGAAAGTGCCTGTGAAACTTTTTTGAGTAGACTCTTAAAGCACTCCAAATATAATCATGTCCTCTGTAGCTGGTAGGAGGGGATTTGTTTGCAGCTATTAAGAAGAAGACAGCATAGGAATGCTCCTTTTTAATCCGCCCTTAAAGTTGAGAGGCAGATAACAGGCTTTTAGCTACAAACAGCCTTCAGAGTCATTTGCTAAAGGATTTTGCTGTTGTCGCATCAGAACAAGTTCAGAAAGCATGAACTTGATTATGTATGAAAGAATCCTTTGATGAGGCAAACGAGTATATGCTTATGTGCTGACGAGTATGGTGGAAACATACACACACGCTAACAGAGGAGAGGTCACTCGTGATGGTGTTAGTTATTCATTTACCACTTGAGGGAGCTGTGAACTACTTCTAGCATCTATGGGGAGGTTGAAAGCATGACCCTTATAATTAAGTCTGAGATTATGATGATCAGAATGTCTGGGAACAGAACAAATCTTCTCATGATAAGCTTCCCGAGATGTAACGACAAAGTCTTAAATCGCATATATGTGCTCCATGGATAAAAAAATATATACCGAAGGACAGTTTTGTATGTAAGTATCAGTATCATATGATGTAAATGTGTGTTAACATTATGATGGGCTGAGTCTTGGAGGGGTTTGGCTGAAGTTTTTACTCTTTTCATAAAGATGCACCATGTAACATCTTATTGTAGCAACTCCAATCCTGTCAAATATCTCTTCATTGCATTAAAGCCAAACGT